>JAMXBC010000002.1:19335285-20535285 GCA_024138005.1 Lumnitzera racemosa
ATTTTATCGTTTCCTAAATTACTTAGTGAAGTCTCATAATTAGATTAGTTTGTTAATTTTAGTATTTTTAATTCATTCAACTTATTACAATTTTCCGGTTAGATAATAGAGTTGAGATTAGTATTAGTATTTGAGGTCTCTGAAGGATCGACTTAAACTTGTATCCGCTATACTAAAACAAATGGGTCCACTTACCTCATACTATAGCGAGTCAGGTTAGCAACATGGATTGAACTAAAATTGTTGTTCCATTTAGCTGCACTAGAGGTGATCGTTTACATGATTAACTATGTCTTGTCTATGTTTACCCAAATATTCTCTGGCTATCTCGACAATCTCAAGCTTACCGTTGCCTCCCTTGGTAACACTAGCATCTAAGTTTTCGCATATGGTCTCATGGTACTAATTAATCAATCAATTAATCTTTCTCTTAATGTCAACTAAGATTTTGCCTACACAGTAATCTAGTGTTTTTGTATCCTTCTATGAAAATTAATTGATCTTATGCCACTAGTTTAGCATAATTTTAATTATATATCAATTCCATTCAATTAAGAACTCTTTTTTTCTTTTTCTTTTTTCTAAATAGAGATATTGTTAATTATTTTATATTTCATAAATTTAATAAAATGAATAAGTAAAACTTGTCTTATACAGTTCTTATCAAGTATCTTATGAAAATAGATTTTACGTAGTATTCAATCTTTCATTGCTATAACCATGTAATAATTAAAAGAAAATATATATACATCTAGATCAAATTGAATGTAATCAGATGCATAATTATAGCATATTAATCATATAGTAAAAGAAATATTTATGTACCTAAAATAAGAGAAGGATTTAACTTAAATATCTTGTATATTGTCAAGAATATGAGAGAATATTACTGTCTTGGGATTAGAGTTAGACTCAAATTATTTAATGAAAAAGCAGTTTTATATCCTTTTCGAATGAAAATAGGGATCTCTTATTAGGTAATTAAGCGGTAACTCTACCCATAAGGGATTATTAACATAAAAGGCCCAATTATAATGTCTATAGTGGTTAAGTAATTAAACAATAGTACCATAATGATATATTAATAATTCAAAAGGATCATATTCTAAATAATTAACGCTAATCCACTAATAAAATAATTTAACAATAATTTGATACAATATATTGACGTTGGAATGTTAATCTATCGACACAGTCGGGCATGAGAAGTGCGGCTGAGACAATGTGCGGACAAGCATTTGGGGCAAAAAAGTCCGAAATGTTAGGAGTATATCTTCAAAAAGCCACCGTAATCCTCACAGCTACAGGACTTCTCCTCACGGTCATCTACATCTTCTCCAAGCCGATCCTCATATTGCTCGGCGAATCCCCGGAAATCGCATCGGCTGCTTCGGTTTTTGTCTACGGTCTAATCCCTCAAATATTTGCATGCGCTGTGAATTTCCGAATCCAATGCTGAATTTTCTTCTTATAATTGTTATTCTGTTCAGCCATGTATACAAGTAAAGTAAATTATATCTTAAAATTTGCATGAATTATGCGTTAGTTTGTGGATCCTATGTATATCTAAACATAGTGCTAAAAGGTTATAGAATTATAGATGGCATTTTCCAAATATAGAAAAAGTCGATAAATTTCTATTACACTATTAATCTGTTGGTAATTATATCTATAGCTTGTGTCTAAAACAATCAATCTAGTAAGAGAAAATCAACTTGATTCGAGATGCTAATTAGGGACTTTAACTTTTATGTAGACCCGGTCCATTATCAACTATATGCATCCTCAATAATCGAATCACTTATTAATGGTCATATAAGAAAGGCAAACGTGGCATGGACTAATTAATAATAGCTGATGAGTAACCCTGTCAAAACTTGAAACCTCCTTTCACTTCTTTTTCTATTTCTTTTAAAGGAACGATAATCTACCACAAGGCTATAAGCCGTATTTAACTTACGGTAGTGGGTTTTATGGGTTAGCATCCCTCTCCTTGGTATAAGTCAGTTTAAGGCTAAATCGAAATCGAACTGCAATTTAAGGTTGGTTTCATAGCTCCCTTTTGAATTGAATTGCTTTTATTTAAAAGGTTCGGTTTAAACTGTAATTATTTTCTTTAATTTTTTTTTTATTTCGCCATATCTTTTATGGTTATATTTAATATATCTTATTTTTTATTTATAATTAGATTTGCTTTTTTCTTCTTAATCGTACTCTAATAAAGAAAATGCTAGTGCTTTATACGAATTTAAAATCCAAGAGGTATAAATTGTTTCTGAGGGTAAAATCGATTAGAGAGTGCAACTGAGTAGTATTAAGTTAATCAAAACAAAATTTACCCAGGTCGTTCTTCTTCTACGAGCTATTAAACTCAACCGCTGTAAAACCATTCGGTCATCGAAATCAACTGCATCATAAAACAACTATGTTTTATGATTTGGTTGGTGAAGGAATATTCTTATAGAGTATGGTGGTAGATGAGGGTTGTGAATAGTACACCATGGTAGTCGGCTGATAGCTTTGTTTATTGAGATAAAAAAAAAAAGACAGAAAAATCTTTACCGGGAGATTATGTCATCCCTCCAGGTCCAGCATTAATGTTGCAGGATTATAAGGATAGATCAGTAGTCAAGAAATGCGTTCCGTGGGCCTTCGTTTGGAGTTTTCAATAATTATTAGAAGAGAGCAGTCAAAATTCCAAAATATCTGGACTCGGTGGAATTATTTCTCTTCCAATTTCATATTATATCCTCACCAATTTCATATTATACCCTCACAACGGTCTCATCAAACTATATTAATAATTTTAGAGACTATGATCAATTATCTATCTCACTCATAATATATGAATTGATAAGTAACGTATAAATATTGATAAAATTTTAATATATAAATATATAATTAATACTTATTAAAAAGTACCTATTTTCATCATCATATTTAAAAATTATTACTATTTATATTAATTGATTTATGTAATATATTGATACAATTGAATCTTTTTTTATTATCCTAAAGTGATATTTGTAT
Organism: Lumnitzera racemosa; assembly: GCA_024138005.1. NCBI lineage: Eukaryota > Viridiplantae > Streptophyta > Magnoliopsida > Myrtales > Combretaceae > Lumnitzera > Lumnitzera racemosa. The sequence continues at coordinate 19,338,316 of JAMXBC010000002.1, forward strand.
TAGTCAGCGAAAGATAATGTACTCATATTGATTGGAAGCTGGCAAGCTTGTAGAGTCACATTATTTTGTAGTATCATAAACATATTTTAATTTTTTTTATTGTTATTAGTAGTTAATAGTTTCATCAAATAGATTAACGTAAGTTGTCCTTCTCTTTGCAGTATGTCCATATCTGGATGGGTGTTCATGATCTCAGTTGGACTCAACGCAGCTGCCAGGTTAGTCCTTGCCTTCTCTTCTCTTGCCTTGAAAACCCTCCGACTCTAGGACCCAACTTTGATTGTCATCCTTATATTATGTCCCTAAGTTTCAATTTTCTTCTTAGAATTTCATGTAATGAAAATAATCATATCCATCGATATAGGAAGAATGATAGAAAATGAGTTGGGAATATTAAAACACAACTGAATAAATGAGCACATTTTTAATAAACATATAAATTCACTTATTCTAAAAACTACTAATGAAATAGTATCAGCTTAATAATTTTCAGACTAATTAGATTTGTAGATATAAACTTGTGATGGCAGAAACCCAATGTGGATGATAATGGCAATGATAGAAAACCCAAATATGATTTTCATAGTACTACATGTAAGAATATTAAGAATAGTAGGAGTTCTTTTGTGGATTAGGTGGTGAAAGAAGGGAAAAGATTTAGAATGGAGGGATGTCTCCTACACCATGACTTGTTTAGGAGTTTCTAGAAAGTGAGACGGGAGAGAGAGTATTTACAAGATGATTATATACATATATATGTATGTATGTTTATGAAGCTCACGAAATAAAATACTAGGAGAAAAAAAAAAATGCACTTTATTACGTGGCTAGAGACTTTATTAGGAAGTGTCTATGTACTCTGCAATGCACCAAATGCAATATAATTACAAACTTACATAGTTATGATCATATGGATAAATCCCGGATCATATTTGAAGGAATAAGTTACTATGTAAAAAATAAAATGAGGAAAAAACCTATAAATGAAAACATAGTACATATATTGCTCTTTTTTTTTTAAACAAAATTGTCAAAGGTAAATGTGCAAAAAAAAAAAAAAAAAAAAAAAATCGACCATCCGATCTAGCCCGCACTTGGTTTGCCTTTTATGCGATAAATCTTATTGATGGACAGAATGATTAAAATGCATACAATGCAAACGTTCCGAGTACGTGTAATTATTTTCTATATTATATCCATTTTCTCGAGCTGGCAAAAGAATTATCATATAACTGTAAAAATTATACTACAGTGTTAGAGTGGGGAATGAGCTTGGAGCAGGAAATCCAAAATCAGCATCATTTTCTGTGATGATAGTGACTTAATTTCTTTCATAACCTCTGTGATATGTGCACTCTCGGTGCTTGCTCTAAGGAACGTCATAAGCTATGCCTTCACAGAAGGAGAAATCGTGGCTGCAGCTGTTTTGATCTCTGTACAGTTCTTGCCCTCACCTTTCAATGGTATTTGTTGATAAGATATTTTGAAAAAGAACTTTTACCCAATCAGATTCGTTAAGCTTTTACCTCTCTAGATTTGTCTCTCTGGGTCTTGAGTCTAGCTTTTAGTGGTTTATATCCATGAAGAACTTTAATGATTATAAATTATAAGATAAGAATAAAACGGTTATGTTTTAAATAGTAGGAACACATTAAACATGATAACTCCACTCTTTCATATTTATGGAAGAAAATCTTTTTCGCTAATTGATCTTTAATGGCCGACTTCATTCTGCTATAAATACCAGACATTTATGCAACGGTAACTTTCTTTACAAACTCTGTATTATAAGTTTACGCACTTAGTACTTTATTCCATAAAAAGCTTATTATTGACTTAAGTATCAGAGTAGTTACGTCGGATAACTCCTTATGTCCTTTCACTGTGCATTGTCTTGTAGGTCTAGTACGTACAGATTTTAATTAACTACCGGTAAGAACTGAGAAAATAAAGTATCTAACCTGTTCTTTAAGGTATAATCTTTGCAAAATTTTTAAATTCTATATTTCTATATCTTAATTTTCATTAATATCTTACGTATAATTAATAGTTAAAATTATAAGGAAATAAATAATATTATATTATAAATAAAAAATATAGATAATCTCAATTATTGATTTAGAAATCGATGAAAATTGAGAGATAAAAATAGAGAGAATCTATCTCCCATAAAACAAATCTATGAAATGCTTTGTTTTTGTTTTGTTTCTTTTTTAAAAAAAAAAATTATTGCAGCTAAAGTTTACACATATAGTGAACCATATAATATAATTGCACCTTTTCATTTGACTTGATTTAGATAAGAACTATTATTTCTTTTGTCTTTAATAGTCATTTGAAGAAAAAAAAAATTATTGCTCAAATAGACACTATTTTTCGAGCAATAATAGTTCCATTTGAATTCTCTTCACAAAATACGTTAGGGAAGTAAGATTGAATATTATCATATTGATATTGAGGAATGACTTTTTGCATTCTGGAATTCCTATTTTACTTTTTCTTGTCTAGGTGTGGCTGTTGGGTGCGGGTGGCAAGGTCTGGTCGCTTACATTAACATTGGATGTTATTTCGTCGTTGGAATTCCATTAGATTGTCTTCTGGGATTCTATTTTATGCTTGGTGCCAAGGTAACACCTTGTCCGAGAATATCCAATTTATGCTGGCAAAATTTTTATACTACTTTGTGACCTAAAATTTTCGATTATTTTATGATTAAGTTATTTATTTATTATTATTATTTTTTAGGGAATATGGGGTGGAATGATTGGAGGCACGATAATGCAAACCCTTATTTTAATGTGGATTACATATCGTATTGATTGGATAAAGGAGGTATATATTTACATTACTTTGTTTTTATTTTTTTTAATTTTTTTTTCCTTTTATTGAATGTCTAACTTTAACTTTGAATTGTAGTAGCACTATATTTATTTATGGATGCTTGTACAACAATTTTTCTTTTTTGGGCCAAGCTAATGCAATAAATTTGATTAACAAAAATTATGGATATAGCTTATGACTGCATTCAAGGAGTAATTTCTAGAATTGAATAAGACAATTAACTGATTATATTGATTGTATCTATGTATAACATCTTCCTGAATTTTCAGGTGGAGGTTGCTAGAAACAGATTGAATAAGTGGCAGGGTAAGAAGGAACCATTGCTGAGTTGAATGGACAGGAAATCTGGCAACTCGTGCATGGCAAGGATGAGCAATTCTTCATAAGTTAAGGTTGAAGTCAGAAAAGGAAAACATAAACATATCTGATTATATAATGGCGTTCCGATTAATTTGATCTTTTTTTTTTTTTTGGTTTTTTAGAGATTAAATTGTTTTTAGCTATTTTATTTACAAAGAAAGGAAAAAGAAAAAATTGAGAGAAATTATAAAATGATATAAATCCACTTGGTCGGTTGGGAGGGTTGTTTGTAATTGGCACGTCCATTTATGTATTGACTAAAGGGACACAGCTATCTTTCTATTGTCTAAAAGAATTATAATGTACTTGCAGCACAATTGAAATTTGGTTTAAAATCTGAACTTGTGTTTTAGTGGACACCTTTTGATTGGACAGCAACTCCCCCGACTTCCTTCTATGATATAGATGGATGAATGGGCATCTCTTCAACTTAAAAAATATTATCTATCCAATAAATCTTAATGTTTTCAAATTCAAGTTGATCTTCTTAATTCAATCAGATACGATCTTATCCTCTAAAAAATTGATGAAAGTCATCCATTTGGCCCTCATCGATAATGATGGCGGTTTAACTGATTGCCCCAACTAGTCTAACTCGATTTCTATAAGAATCCATTGAGTTTTTTTTTTAGTTAAAATATATTATTTTCTTTTATAATTTTTTAAAAAATATATCAATTTACTAAAAAAGTGAATGTAAATCAAAGAAAAAAAAAAATAAATCGTAAAAAATTCTTAACTTTAAATTCTTAAGAATATAGGTAATTTTTATTATTTTATATATAAATACAAATTATATCATAATATTTTTATTAGCCCCAATTCGATCCTGAATGACCCTTTTGTTGCTTAATCCCTTATCATTTTTGGGTCAACCTTGTACCTTAACATGATATTTGCATTAATTGGTTTAAATGTAATCTAATTAAGCTCCAATGTAATCCTAGGACTTCTTGCAATCTTAGTCGAATTTGAATCAAAACTTAAATGCGAGCTAATTTTATGTTAAATTTAAGCTATAATATAGTCTTAATTTATACATATATAACTTAAAATCAACATGTTTAAAAGAGTTTAATTTAGTTAAGTTTGAACCTAAAAATTGGAGTATCAAGATTGCGCTTAAATTCTAGCTTTGCCATCTCAATTCAACTTGATAACACCCAACAATGAGGGTTGCCTTTTTATTAACCTTGTTGTGCATGGAAAATTTTATAAGTATTAGGTCAAGTTAAAGGGGCTAATAATATTGATGAGAAAGAAAAGTGAATTTACATTTGATAGAAATATTTTTTAAGTGATCCATAAAGGAATCTCATAAACTGTGCCTTCACGGAAGGAGAAACCGTGCTACAGCTGTTTTGCTTCTTTGCCTACTCCTTCCATTCACTCTCCCCTTAAATGGCATCCAGCCAGCTCTTTTTGGTATAACTTCGCAAGCTTCTACGTTCCATATATGGTGTTTGGAACCAAGTGAGAATTTCTATGTAGATAGTAAGAGGAAACGTGTAATAGTTCATAATGTCAATATATTGAATACTAAGTCAATATTGGTTGAAAACTTTCACACCTGTTGCTAGATTAAACTTATTAGTTATCTTTTGATTTAGTTATTGATTATTTTTAAGCTAAGATATTACGTATAGTATCAATGCCAATCTTTTTAGTGGACAATTTAGAGGCAGATAAAGGTGAAAGAAAGTGGGTCTACATCTACTCAATTTAGTCTTAGAATTCATATTCTCATAAGGTGGTAGGAATAAACTAAATTGTGTACTTAAAAAAGGGAAAGCATAGGAGAGGAAAGAGGAGGAATAACTGGATCCAACTATAAGGTGACATTATAGTGTATTGCATGTTTTAGGGGGACCGTAAAACCCAAAGTAAGAAAAGTGTCACTTGATTTGTGGGAGAGAAGAGAATTAGTTGTACTTTATGATGTTATAATATCGAATGCTAAGTGGATACTAACTAGAAACTTTTGATTTTTAAAGTTGAAAAAGTACATCAATTACTCTTAGGTTGGTAATTCACTATTTATAGAATAGGCATTTCTTAATAGAAAACTTAAATTTGATATATATAGTATCACAAACAATAAATTGCGGTGGATCCAATCTAAATTGTCGTTTTCTATTATTTCAAGTGACATTTTACATGTGTATACATATATATATATTTTTGGTTGAATTCGATTCAAATAAGTTATAAAGGCATATAGATATGTGCTAATTGTAGAATTTTTTAGTTAATTTGAAGCTCTTTGTTATTCTTTTAAGTTGGTTGAAAAGGTGAATTTTATTAAATTTGCCATATATATTCATGAAAATATTTTGTACAATGATGAAAGAATTATTGAGATAGAAAACCATCGAGAAAAACAAAAATAAGAACCAATGCAAGCTATGGGGAGCTCTTGCAAGTATTAGAATTGAACATGGATTCATCAAGTTGGGGTGCTCCATAAACATCCTAAGTTTTCCAATACAATTGGTTGGTGAGATTACTAATCGATATTGCATATAATTGATAACGACATAGAAGCTGTTACTGTCATGCCTCCTTCAACCTCCTATTTATCTCAATCCATGAATTCCTCGAGTATGTTCAAAGAAAATGATGACAATTCTTAAGCATGACCCATACGAGTGTAATTTGTCTATTAATCGAGAGATTGACCGGGTTTTGCATGGTTTACCAATTAACATAGATAAGGAACTTTAGATAATTTGCCTGAACTTATAGATGATTTTGTTGTCGACATTTTACCCAATCTACCACGCCGGTGTCCTTACATCATATGCTTAGAGGCACTACAATGGCTAATTGTCTCATGCCTGAACCAACTAATATATCTGTCTAAGACCCATTTCCTTTCTTGAATAGGAGGAACGTAGTGTCGGCTAAATGGCACTATAAGGAAGCCATCCGTCCATGTAAGCAGGCTCCAAAGAATGAACTCATACTTTAGCAAAAGAATTATAAGAAATTTGACCTTCCAAGAAGTACGCAACCAAAACACACGTGTGTTCTTTAGGTGTGTACATGTACACAACCATGTTCTCGGGGAAAAGGAGACACCGATGAGATAACAGCCATGGGAACACATGCACATTACTGTGTACATTGCCCATGTACACATGTTCAGAATTGATATGTTATTTTACGAATATTTATTTAATTTTGTTAAAGAATGTTTTATTTACAGTTTTTCTATTATCTAAAGTATCACTATTTTGACATATAAGGTTTTATTCTCTATTGTTGTATAAAGAGATTCGGTTGATTAATATTACTCTTTCTTTCGGTTTGTAAAACATTTTATATATCTGTATGCGTAGATTCAAGTAGATGGATTTCTCTTGAATTGTCTTTGTATTTTTATGGTTGGAGTGTTCTGTCAATTATATCAGCTAGTCTAATTTTATTTTATTGATTTTTATTATCGCAAACTTACCGAAATAAAATTCAATTACAAATCAGTTCAATTATTGATTAAATTGTTGATCGAAAATTGTCTATATCTTATTTATTCTTTGTTTTTGTTACATAAAAACACAAATCCTTAAAAAATCGTTTCTTTTCTTTATTTTAACCATAAAATCACAAAGGATTCAATCTTTATATTGCTGTGCGACATTAAATTGTTCCCTAATTTATCCATGAAATCTAAGTTATATCATTCTTTTGATAACATAGCCAAGGTTCTAGCACTTCGTTGTGGTAAGTTTTAGATATGTTGATTCAATTTTTGAAAATTTTGAAGTTGGTGACGACTTTTGTGGAGTTAAGGTTTATTTTTGTTGGGTTGCTGAGAATTTTTTCTTAAGGTGATGAACAAATTTTATACTAAGAGTTGAATTGAACAAGGGATTGTATTGATTCATATTCGCAATTGTCCTACTAATCTTGTTATTGAAGTATTAGTTGATAAACTGGGCAAAGAAACTATAAGACATCCTTGTTCTTATGATCTTGTTTATTACAATGAAGTGATTTAAGTTATGGGATAAGTACGGATTGCTTTTTCAATTAGTGATAGATATCAAGATGAAATTTTATTTGATGTTGTTGATATAAATGATTGTCATATGTGTTTAGGAACCCCATGACAATCTTACCATGATGTGTTGCATAACTCATTAAAGAACACATTTTGTTTCAATAAGGAAGTCAAATTTAAGTTATTACCCTTGACTCCTGAAAAAATTTGAGAGTGCTTGGAAATAGTTAAAAAGGCAATATATGTGTGGAGAGATGAGAAACAAATCCATATGGAGAATGGGAACTTTGAGTTAGTAATTCTGAAGCCTTCGGATGATCATGAGGTTAAAGAAGAACCTAAAGTTGCAGAGCCTACACAATAAGCTGTTGAAGAGCAAGAAGATATAAAAGAAATAGGGATTGAGGATAAGAGAGTAGGGAAGGTCAACAATGAATCCATATGTCAAGCCAATGAAGTTTTTAACTAGAATATCGAAGGGAATAGTGTAGAGTTAGTGGACAATGTAAACATGAACCTACTCCAAAAGTTTTATGTTTTGATTTCCACCCGTCGCTTGTAAACAAGATCAGCCATTACATATTATAAACAAGCATATTTTGATATCTTGTTGCAGTTGACTAAAGCTTTTCTGAAATTACATAAGGGCATACTAAAATAAATAATATCACAACTCACATTAATAGAAAATAGATTTTTAGACTAGTCGATTATGAAACAAAATTTAATAGAGAAGTGCTTTTATATTTGGTACATCTACCTTTACATGATATGTAGTCATTAATAGAATTTAGAAAAGATCCTAAAAAATAAATTGCATGTAATAGAAGGTAATTATATGTTAAGAGAGAGGTTTTCTAACTATCTGCCTAAATACATTGTTTAGATAATGGCTAATCCTCTTGAGTTATTACTATTTTTTTTTTCATTTCTGGTTATGAGTAACATATTTATCTATTTACCTTCTAGATATATCTTATATCCCTTTTTAAAATAATTTATATATAACAAAATATATAAAATTTACTATAAAATATTTACAGTAACGTTTTAAAAATATAAAATGCGATGATATAATAAAATATAAGTTATTCGTGATATTTATATTGCATGAATATGTAGCGTATTATGAGTTGTGGATTTATAATTAACATATGTAATTGATCGGACAAAATGGTAGACTTAATCATCATGGAGGACGGATAATTAAACAAAGGAAAATCTATGCACTAGGACGATCGGAACTTCCAAGTTTCACCTATCAACCTTCCAGTTCCATTAGCCTTTTGAACGGTTAAGAAGCAGGAATGCGATAACCGCCATCCTCTGAAGTCTACCCTGTCGTACAATCGCGTGGGCAAACACCGATATGGATTTTTTTTTTTTTTCTGGTAAAAGAAAAAAAAAAAGAAAACTAAAGGCCCACAGATATGGGAAAAAAAAAAAAAAGCCCAACACGTCATAATTTTAAGCGAGTAATCTGCATTTCCTAACTGCGCGAGTGGAACAGCATCTCTACCACATACTTACCCTCACTCACACGTCTGACGTCCTTGGTCGTTTCCCGTTCGCGCCAAAAGGAAATAAATTTGGATTCCTCCTGAAGGAATTACATACTCTATGATCCTATAAATACCAGTCTCCTTCAACTTTCTCTCATTTGGTTTGAAACCTTCTCTAAGCACTCACATTTTCAGAGAAGTTCGATCGGAAAGTTTCAGCAAAGATGAAAGGTCCCAAGAATGTCTCCATCGCTCACAAAAAAATCGATACTAAGTATAGTACTATTTCTTTTTTACTTTACTCTGGTCTCTGCTTCATGCATAGCTATACAATTTTTCTTTGATTTTCCAAATAACTAGTGCTTTTCGATGTCAAAATCTCTTTATATTCATATACGAGCTGCACGATGCCGCTTTGAAGTGATTACAATGTTCAGTGCATCTAGTTTTGCTCTTTGTTCTCGATCGAGCTTGTGAGTTGTGAATCGTGGTTTCTGCACAAGCTTATGAATCTTATAAATTTTGCTTTGTATATCTAGTCGAACGGATTCGGTTCTTCTTTTGAGGTGCTTTTGAAATGCATTTACATGGTTTTATACGTATATGAACACACGATCGATCTGCTGTGCTTCGATAGCTATAGATATAATCTGAATTCTCAAGCATTGGATCGATTTTGGTATATACGAATTTTCATGAATTTGCTTCGTCTATTCTTATCGAACTATCTCGTTTCTAGCATCAAAATATCTTGCAGTTTTAATATATAAACGACTAGATGATTTTTAAAATATATGTAACTAGTTTTAAATACTGAAAAGATTCTGAATCGTTGACCGAAATTTTGCTGCTTCTTCTTCTTTTTCTTTTTTCTTCTTTTCTTCTATCTTCTTTTTTCTTTCCTCTTTCCCTTAAAGGACGGTGAAGAAACGCAAAGCGGAACAGAAATCAACAAAAGAGAAACCGAGCAAGAAAAACTCTGGAGCTCCAAAACGTCCTCCTAGTGCATACTTCGTTTTCATGTAAATATTGATATATTTTATCTCAATCGATTTGGCAATTCTGCTAAGTTGATGTTTTCTCAATGTCATGTTTTATATCGGTGTTGTCATATGGACCGTAGGGACGAGTTTAGAAAGACCTATAAAGAGAACTTTCCTGATAACAAATCAGTTGCCGCGGTGAGTTTTTTCTCCATTATTAGCTTATTAGCTCCATTTATTTATTTTTCTGTCCTGATTTTGCCCGAAAAAGTCATAATCTTCAAGTCGTAGCTGAAACTTTTGGAGTAATTACCGGCGAATAAGTGAAGAACTACTTGTTTTTTTTTACTTTTTAAGTATTCTTCATGTAGTTTGATGCTCATTTAGCTGTATATTTAGATTTCAGTACGGGCTTCTCTTGGCATCTGTTTTCTGAATTAATGAATTCAAAAATTAGAATTCTCTGATCTCAACTCTTTCACGTAACATATAACGAAAATTGATCATCCATCTGTTCCGCGAAATGTTGTTTGTCGGTGCAGGTTGCAAAAGCTGGTGGCGAAAAATGGAAGTCCATGACCGACTCTGTAATATAGCTGCTTCTTTCCTCTTTCTATTTAGACACCAATATAATGAACTGTGAAATTGGAATGAAATATCTAGGAAGCTATTAGCTGTTGACTCTTATGTCTCCTGTTAATTAAGGAGAAAGCTCCTTATGCGGAGAAGGCTGCGAAAAAGAAGGCGGAATATGAGAAAGCAATGGCAGCATATAAGACTGGCAACGTATTGCTCTGATTCTCTTTCATATTGCTTAGTTGTGTGTTGTATATGACATTTCTCCTCTTTGGCTCTGATATGATATTATATCTTCCCGTTGACTCCCAGAGTCTCAGTACCAATGAAGAAAACACAGTGGCATCTGAGAAATCCACTTCAGAGGTCAATGATGTTGGTGAAGATGAAGCCAGCTCTTAGGGATGTGTGCCCTTGGCGATCTATAATCTCAGTTCAATACAGAACTGCGTAGGAGGAGCGAGGGTTAATCGGCTGATGATGGCTTTACACGTTAGTCTGACATTAGCATTTGTCACATTAGCTTGTAGCGGATAAACGCTAGTGTTCCACTCTCGATTTGATCAGTGATGGCAAGTTCGATAGTGACGCTTATGCATTCATATAGTTAAATCCGTGTCTACTTTAATTCATGACGTGCAAGAGGATTGTCTATTGTGATTTCTTGTTAATCTGCTGCTAATTACCCCATTTATCAGGCAGGAGCTTCTCCCACTAGCATCCTGCTCCAGGCTGTTTTTCCATTGCTGCTATAGTGACAAGCGACCTCTCTTCTTCTTTGGACACTTTCTTGACAGGCTGTTTGTATGCCCTTGATCTGATATTTGTTAGAAGCTTAGGGATGGTAAAATGAAATCACCATATTTGCAGATTCATCAATACCTAGGGATCGATCCAGCCAAAATTTAGACAAGTTTCTACTTTCTAGCACTGTCAATTTCATTAGAAGTAGTTGAAATCATGAGTTTGAAATGATTTTACCATAGAGAAAGGATTAGCATTACCAAATTGAATAAATGTGACAACATTAATTGGGGAACAATGATGGGATACAAACATAATACAAGCAAAATTCCTCTATCATTTCTTCTTCCCTGCTTTGCCTTCCTTTCTTCTGATAACTTCATCAGCATATTTCACTCCCTTCCCCTTGTAAGGTTCTGGAGGTCTCCACTTTCTGACTGAAGCTGCAAACTGACCTATGGCACATTTATCGTATCCAGTAACAGCAATTCTAGTGTTGTCCTCCACCTTCGCCTGGATACCTTCGGGAATAGCCATCCTGACCGGATGAGAGAACCCAAGACTCAGTACCAAGTCTCTTCCTTCTACCATTGCCCTGTACCCTACACCAACCAATTGAAGTCTCTTCTCGAACCCTTTAGATACCCCTACTACCATGTTGTCAGTAAGAGTCCTGAAGAGCACATTTTAATCAAAGTCACTTGAGGTACATTTCAGATTTCTATGATGGCAGAAATTAGTGCAATAAAATCATAGCATATGCAAATGTCTGTGGGGAAGATGTCAAACATAACATCTATTAGCAATATTTTTCTGCAACGTGAAACATTCATGGTTAATCTGAAGATTAACAGTCTTACTTAGTGATTCATTCTAGTCTTAACAGGTTGAACATATAACCAACCAGAAAATCTGATTGTCATGGGTGCGCAAAAAGATTGCCATGCCCCATTGAGATCATCAGAGAAAAAGTTTTACTTCCAATGATTGATCAGCAATTTCATGGAAAACTCTTACTTGGAACTCTGTCCATCTATTATACATTGGACTTTACTTCATTGTCCATGTCCCATTAGTATTCTGCAACTAGGTTTCTTATCGAATTTTGATGTGGTGAAGAATTGCAAATGGCTCCATGCTATAAAATGAAATTCTTCTCCTGGAATAAGTTTGACAGAAAACTGAAGCTGTTGGACAACCATGGTTGACACCAGAAATTGGATAATCACCGTAGCCAACAAGGTAAAATCACACTTGTGGACCTGGATGTATCTGTCGCAAATGGCACCTGCCTATTATGTGTGATATAACCATTATCTTCAACACCACCCCATCGGCTTCCATTTTAATTATTTTTATTTTTAAATATATTTTCCTATACTTCCACAAATATGGATAACAAAATAATTCAACAGATACGTCTACAGCTACAGCTAAAAGATTTATGCAGGCTAGTGGAAGAAAATTTTACCTGAAAAGCCCATGCATTTGGTTGGCCCTCCTAGTTTCCATTGCCTTTGAAACCTTGAGAAAACCTGACTCCTGTCTCTCCACCTTCACCTCCGGTGGATATGTTTGTGAAAGTTCTCCAAGTGGACCCTTCACTTTTAAGAGCCGCCCTTCTAGGATTAAGGTCACATTGGCTGGGACCTCAATTGGATGCTTCCCAATTCGAGATTCCTTACATTCTATGGTTCTAGCAAATCTGATCCGAGTTGATGGTACAGAAGAAACACGTATTCCATTTCTTTCACCCAATATTGCAGACCTCAGATCGCTGCAAATTAATCAGTAATATGGCGTAGGAAGTGCTAACTTTTCATACTTGATTCAGATTAACAAACACTGAAAGAGTTTCTCGTGAAAAAAGGAAAAAAAAAAAAAAACTCTGAAGTTTGTGTCAGCATCTGCACTTGAGTAAGTTGTAACTCCCAAGCAAAAAGGTTCTTTGCTTTCTCTAATAAGCCATAAAGTGATTCCTACATTCTAGAGCTTCCTCTTGACATCAACGCAATTTCCTGCTCTATTGCCAGAGGATACTATGATGAGAAAATTCTCCAAATTATTGTATTTATAAATTAAAGAAAAATAAGAAATTTTAGCTTTGTCTAATCAAAATTCTCTTCTAACAAAATTCACTCTGTTCTCAAAAATTTCAACTTCAGGGCGTCAAAGGTTACACAGTCAATCGCGTGACGTTGGATTCGGGCCATCGACATATTGGCAACTGATGAATCAAATGTACAAATAAACCACAGAGGGATACTTACCTAATACAATTTCCCAAAAAGAAAAAAAAAATCCAACAATCATCTTTAAATGAACTAACAATATTCAAATATGTAAAATTCTGACTTTACTTTCTCCATGAAAAACCTAGATAGTAACCAAACTTCTTTAAGTAAAATAGCTCGGTACAGCAGAAGGAACAAGTTTAAGGGCTACATTCATTCACAAAGAGAAAACTTTACACGATGCTCAGTTAAAGATCAGAGCCATAATAAGAATAGAGGAATCTGACCATGCTTGGAAGGAGCAAGTGATTGAAGAAGCCATTAGACCATCGGCTTCTATCCAAATGGTCTTATCCAAATCCAAAGGGGACTTCTAAAACTGAGACTGAGAACATTACCTCAAAGACATTACTGCCCTCTGCCGATTAAAATTGTCAGAGCCCTTCATTTTGGGCCTTATGACTTTCCATCTCATGGGCTTTCTATTTTTTCCGGGTAAACAGTTTGGTTTTGAACTATGGACAACATTCGCTTTGCAATGAGTCAGATTTTGTGTTTTTAATTGTTTCATGCTTATGTTGGAATAAACTACTCTTGTTTTTAATTTATTTGTTACATAATGTTTTAATAATATGATGACTTTATGCTACCATTTTTTTTACCATTATTTGAGTATTTTATGATCTAAAAAAAACGGGGAAAAAGTTAGATTAGTGGTTTCTATATGGCTATTTGATGATTAGCCATCATTCTTCAAATCCCCAATGTATCACATTGGTTAAGTCATATATTCTAGTATAAATTTATATTATATTAAAAAATTTATTTTGTGAAGGATAACATATTAACAAACACCGAAAAGCCTTTTCCATTGTAAATCAACAAAACAGCCAAACATTTTCACGAATTGATCTTAAGAGAGAATATTTTCTACTAAAGAGTAGTTTTCCATAAAACAAATGGGCCTTAGCGTCTTTAAACTACTGAAAGAGGATAATTGTAAATATAATGATCTATTTTCCTCATGTAAAATATTATCCTTATAAATCATTACATTTATCACTAATTTTCATCAATTATTTTTACTGTATAAATTCATCATTTATCGGGGCATATTTCACTATAAAAGTAATAACTTTACCATTTTCTTTTGTATGCTATAAATAAAATTGCATTGCATATGGTAGATTGAATTGACAATTCTTATGCATTTAGTAATAGTATGACTAACGTAGAGGAAGTTTGGTATTTACATATAAAAAACTACTCGAAATGTTTGGTGTTTGATGATGCATTATTAAGAAAAGTAATTGAACTACAAAATTCAATTCCAAACTTGCATATGGATGTACCTTTTATAGTGGAGCAATGAGATCTTTTTTCTCCTCAAATAATAAATAATGTTGTGAAGAAAATTTTATAGTAGTCTAGCAACTATTATTGTAAGTGTATTTATGTATCATATAAAACATTGAGTTTTGTTGTAGTTATGTGTTAATGAATCAGGTAATGGGATGGATATATCGATTAATAAGAAAGCTAATATACTTTTCTTTGTATTTTTTTAATATTAATATGAATTTCTTCATATTTTAAATTTTATATATTAATTTACAATCCTTTTATGTTATTTACGCACTCACTACTCTTGACGGTTGCATGTAATAAGGGTGTATGAGAATATGATGATTCATATGGACTAGGTCCTAATGGTTTTAGATGGAGGTTCTAGGTATTGGTACCGTAAAGGAGAAAAATTGGCTAGACTAATTTAGTCGGGCCACCCAAAAGGATGGCCAAAAGAAGACTGAAAGCAAAGGCAACTAGGTGGTTAACTAACATAAGTCGATTGATCTTATTACAAGTGGCCAAGTTTTACGATAAGCGTCTATCCATTTGAGTTTTTTTATTATTCTATGCTATTTTCTTTTAGTTTTTTTAGTTAGTTAGAGATTCTTAGATTAATTTGGTTTAAGATTTTTTGTTTTATTAATAGAGGATTATTTGGTAATTGGCGTTTCGATCAATTTAATGCCATGGAATATATCATGGTTTAATGATAGAGCTTAAAAAATCAAGGCCAATTAGAGATGTTTTAGAGAGATTTAATTTAGATCGGAGATCACTGAATTAGATTTTTCACTATTAGCCTTGCTTAGCTATCTCATATGTGAAAAGTAGACAAAAACATAACCTTTTTGAGCCCATTTGGTTTTTGTATGGCCTTATTAGGTATTAAGGAGGCTTAGTTGCTCTATAAGCTTAGTAATGATGATGATGGGCTTCCTTTAATTATTATAAGCTTTTACGCATACATCCAAGCCCATGAAGGCTAAAGGAAATGATAAGACTTCAATAATAGGGTTTGATCTTAGTCGTCCACCTTGAAGCCATCCACTTTGAAACTATTTGATAGATAAGATTGATATCTAAACTCTACAAATATGAGGCTTTTCCTCTTATTTGATACATTTAGAGTATTGGATAACTTAAGAGAAATATCTAAGCATTACTGAGATCAATCCTGAAAAAATCAAATAGACAATCTTCTTAAGAACAATATAAGATCGATTAAGAATATCAAGTTTGGTCCACTGTTACAT
Source organism: Lumnitzera racemosa (assembly GCA_024138005.1). Classification (NCBI taxonomy): domain Eukaryota; kingdom Viridiplantae; phylum Streptophyta; class Magnoliopsida; order Myrtales; family Combretaceae; genus Lumnitzera; species Lumnitzera racemosa. Next base: position 19,354,162 of record JAMXBC010000002.1, read on the forward strand.
GTATGTACTTGAGATATTAAGTTTGCTCATTTTTCCTCTTATGCCTCTTTTTAATGACACTCTTCTACTTATCATAAACTTAAGGTGTTTCCTAGGTCAGCTAGTACACTTATTGCACATGATCGCCAGCCACAATAATCCCACCATACAAATTATTTATTTCTTAAATCCCATATAAAAGGCCTCTTATATAAGAGCTCAATTGGTCCAGCTTTATTTTAATACTAACTAATATAAGATTTCAATTGGTCTAGTCTTTATCTTAATAGAATAAATAAAATTATTTTCTTTATTCATCTTGAATTCTTGTCAATTGTTATTAATTGTGATGCACCTTATTGATTAGATTGCTAATTATATTATGTTCCTTTTACTGCATGTGGCAACTAAATAAATTGTGAGTAATTTCAATCTATGATTCAATCATAAACTAGTTTAACTTTGACATATGTGTACATCAACTATTGGTTGCATCCATAGTTTTTTTAATAATAAAATAAATAAAAAAACAACCTCTAAAATGTTTTCCTTATTATATTCTATTGGTATCAAAGCAAAGTTACAATAGGGTATTGATGGATTGTCGACCTATGGACCCCTCACTTACTCCTGTCTTCGAGGCTTATAGTTTCTCGTGAGGAGGATACTCTTATGTTAGCTTGCCGAGGACAAGCTCCAATATGTAAAAGAATTGTGGGCAAAATCTTTGAAGTTTTAGCTTGGACACATTATGCTGTGTTTAGACCCCTACTCAGTCGTCAACTTGTTAAGTGTCGAAGACAACTTGTGGAGTATCAAGGTTGACTTGTTGAATGTTAAGCCTAAGGTCACCTCATGTCGAGCCCTACTCTTTCAATTTATAAACATGACAAGTACCAAGGCCAAGTACCTTATATGTCGAGCTCTACTCATTCAGCCTACCAAATAGTAGTGGGCTTTATTCACCTTGGCAACTCCAAATATTGTTAGTTAATAGCAGCCATAACATTAGTATAGTTCAACTACAGTGTCCTAAGACCTCAAAACATGGACCCAATCACAACATGCCACTTGTCATTCATTTTTTTTTTACATTGTATTATATTCCTTTATCCCATTTGTCTCCTTTTACCTTTTTTGGAATGTATTATGATAGTACTATTATTTTACCCTTTATCGTAATTGCATACATCTTTTTGTTGCCCTAAGGACTTATTACAAATAGTCCCTTTTCTTGTAGCCGAAATCATTATATACCTTACACTTAATGAATATTTTTGTTCTTGTGAGATACCTCTCTTTAAGTATACTTTCTCTTACTTTCTTATCTAATTTTGTTGAGTAGCTCAAGATTAGTGGAAAGGAGATTTTAACATTAACTTACGAGTTATATTAAGTGAAATGTTAAGTTGTATCGTGTTCGTTGGTATGTCATATCTTCCAAGTAGCTTCAAGTAAGCTAATGTATTTGTTGACTCTTCTATCCTCATTTTCTTCGATATCTCAAAGGAATTTCTTAGTTTCTACTCCCTATGATAAGTCCTAGTGATTATTGAGTTCCTAGGCACATTATATAATCTTGATATCAGATCTTGAGGTTGCAACCGAAAGCTTAGTATTGAACTATTTCTTGCTAGCATGTTTGTTCTGTTATACTTTATTTCTCAAGTGCAAAATAGAGCAAGTTCTTAAGTTGCTATGTGAGTCATATTATCGAAGTTGTGTGAGAATCTTTTGTTGAATAGTAAATTTTTTGAAATTTATACTAAGAAATGTCGAATCCTACTGCTTAATGAGAGATTAATGATGCCGAGAGTGATGTTTTTTATCATGGTTATGTTACCTAATAGACCTCATGCACTATTGATGAGTACATACAAGACCTTGCTACCATTGTGGCTAATTTCTTTATTTTTGTACAAAGGGCAGTAGAAGCTAGGCCATAGGAAAGGGTTGTTATTGAGCAAGGTTAAGAAGTAAGAGATGGTCGAGAAAACAGGTGGGTGAGAATTGAGCACCCAAAACTATTAATGTAAAATTAGCTCCATATTGCGAGCTTTAATGGGTTTAATAGTACTGATGACTACTTAGAATGAAAGGAGAACATTGAAAAGATATTTGACTTTTATTATTATGAAGGTGCTGTTTATATTTGAGTAGCTGCATTAAAATTTTTTTGGGTATGCAGCAATGTGGTAGAATAAGTTACAGAATATATATTAGAGAGCCAATAAGAAATTTGAACGTGGAATGCAATGAAGAGAGTTTTAAGGAGTAGGTTTGTTCTAAAACTCTATGAACAAGATACTTTCCAACTCCTCCAAGAACTGATACAAGGTAATTGAACAATAGATGAGTATGTCTAAGTATTCTAGTTACTAATGATCATATGTGGTGTTGATAAGCTTGAGGCATAGACTATAGCTAGGTTAATTTCTAGACTAAGGATTGAGATTGGTAATATAGTGGAGGTAAAAAGGCTAGGAAGTCTAGATGAAACCATTCGAGTAACCCAAAGGATAGAAAGGTAGAGGAGAAGTCGGCTTAGCTAAGTACCGAGCAATTGACTTAACTTGTCAAGCAAAATTGGTATACCGAGTTGAACTGGATATGACCGAGCTCAATACAGCTCTAAGGTGGACTGTTGAGATCAGATGCTGAGTAGACCTGATGATGGTTAAGGTAAAAATAAGGCTGAAGAGCTTGAGGTTAAGAAGGACCAAGGTTAGAGCTCTAGAAGGAAGACTTAAGAGATTAAGTATTTTATGTGTCTTAGTTTTGGATACATGACTAGTAAGTGCTCGAATTGATGTGTTATGACCATTGAGGAGATAAGCCCTAATTTGAAGTGGAGAGCTAGTAAAGGTGAGGAGGAAGTGGGAGTTGATCAAGTATTGGAGGAATTTCAAGAAGACCTAGATGCAATGACCTTACTTGAAATAGGAGTATACTATATGGTTGTGCAAAGATCTCTAAGTACCTTTACCTATGATGAGAATGAACAGAAAGAGAACCTCTTGTATAAAACTACTGAATGAATGGAAAACTTTGCGCATTAATCATTGATGGAGGGAGTTATCCTAATGTAATAGCTTAAGGAGTGGTGAAGGCCTTGAAATTATTGACTTACCCTTACCCTAAGCATTATAAGATTCATTAGCTAAATGAGAAGGTAGGTCTTCTTGTTATCGAGCTAGTTAAAGTGTCGATTATTGTTGGTGATGAATATAAGGACGAGGTGTTCTGTAATGTCCTACTTATGTGTACTTCACACATATTACTTGGCTGAACTTGGCTATTTGATTTGAAGGTATTCCATGATGGATATAAAAACGCCTTTATGTTCTAAAAGGATGGGAAGAAGGTTGTATTGACCCCAATGAGCCCCAAATAGGTCTAGGGGTTATAGGACAAGATCACTAGATCACTGTACAGGAAGTCCTTAGTGATTTCTTGATAGGAATCAGTCTATGACAATCTCCTAGTTGAGGTTGACTTACCCTACCTAAGGTTGAGATGACACTAGAAGGCTGAGAAAGGAAAAAAAGATAGCTTGACAACAACTTTGTCGACTGTTAAGAAGACGAGCAACAAGACAGTTAAGGTATCGAGTCAAAAGATTAGTTTGGCACGGCACAAGTAATCCAATGCTGACCAATCTTAGAGCTCAGTAACTCTAGGCAAACCTCATAGGCAGCTCAACTAAGTATTATAGGACTTCAGCGAATTTGACCTGAACTAGGACATCCTATTGCAGACCTTACCTAGTTTGAAACATACTTATTCTAAGATAGCTTGAATAACCTACATGCTGACCTCCCTATTAGACGCCCCATTTAGCACTATTTTGTATACTTGTAAATATTTTCGTTGCTTTTAAGTCGTGGGCCAAATCTTTAGGGTTTAAGGCCTTTTATATTATTTACAGTTTTGCTACTAGGGTTTAAGACTTATTATAAATAGCAATATTTGTAATTAATAGGGGGAGTTGAACATTTTCTTAAAGTAAGAATGTATTCGATATCCTTATAAGCTGTTCAAGCTTGCGTGTCTCGAATTATTGAGTGTTGTTTTACTCCTTAATCTTCTTCGTATTCTTACTAATCTTCTTCTTGAGATTATGGTAAAACCCTCATTTGAGTAAGTTAGGGAGTCATATCTAACCCTCATTTTAAACCCTTAACTTCTTGATTGTATTTGTGTTTTGGTGCGTCATATCCATACACATTCCCATTCAAAACGCCATTCTACTTACTATTCCTCATTTTCCATTGTGCTTCGAATACCCATTCATGGTTTATGTAGGTTACATGCTTCAAATTATATTATCTAGGTATAAGAGCTTTTAGTGAGACATGCGTGCAAGTGTTCATCAAGGTTTAATTCGTATCATTACTTTATGTTGATTTTTATTGTTTTGTAGTATGGTTACTGTTTGTGGTTGTAATCATGGTAGTGAGTTGTTTGTATTGGGTTGTTGATTCATATAGTACTACTAAACTTACTGTTAAAATAGATTACAACAAAAAACAACTACTAATTGTGGTGGTTTTAAGATTGTTTTAGTGGTGCTCTTCAGTCATGAGTGACTACCGATTTCAAATTGTGGTGGTTTTGGGTTAAGTTGAGTGTATTATGTGTTTGTTAAATTCTCTCTATAGAAATTACCATAAGAATAAGAATGTTTGAAGATAGTGTGAATATCGGTGGTGATAGTCCCTATAGAAGTTTGAGGCGATGTATTGATAATCTAGAATATTAGATTCAAACTCTTGCCGATTCTATTCAGGAGCTTACTAGTTTAGTTAAGGGATGCTGACATATTGGCCAAGGTAAAAGAAGAGACCAAGCAATGACTAATGGAAGTGACTCCAACGAACTTATTAATGATGAAAGATATCTTGGAAGAGTTGTCGAGTCGAGGAGAAGATGAGATCGACCTGAGTACAGGAGGAGCAATGATAGGAGTATTGACTTTGAGGTGAACCAAGGAGCCTAAAGATGAAAGGCAGGGCTGAGAAGAGATTTGGCTAAACAAAGCTTTAATAGAAGTAGCTAAGCCAAGCTCTAACAAAAGTGGCTGAGTTGAGGTAAACCAACCAACTCAAAATGCAAGGGATGAGCTCTATTCACATAGTCGAGGACTTGATAACATTAAGATTAAGCTGCTGGCTGATATGAGACAAGTGCACTTATTAGTTTTAATATAGCGGATGTGAGTCCGAGTTGATCCCTCAGAGACTTCGAGTATTAATATTAACCTTAGCTTTATTATCTAACCGGAAAATTATGAAAGTTTGAATTAATTAAAAATACTAAAATTAACAAACTAACTTAATTAAGTAATTGAAAAAGCGATAAAATTAAGAACGACTTCAAGAAAGTAATAACGTATTTAGGAATTATTTCCCCTAGAGTTAATCATGTGATCGCTTAAAATATATTAAATTCGATTTCTATTATTCTTGACCGGAGGGATTCACAACTAAAGTTAATACCTTTCTCAAGCATATTAACCCTAATCCTAAATTATTTACCGGAATCTCTTTACTTAGTAATATAATTTAGAATTGCATTAATGTATAATGAATTCTCATACAAATAATTAACTTTCCGAAAGAAACATGTATCTTATCTCTAAGTATACATGTAATTCTCTTCAATTATGTAAAGATCTAATTACACATGCAATTTCTCAATCAACATGCATAATATCATATATTGATATTCTAGAAATATCAATCAATAATTAATGACATAATTGAATCAAGTAAAGATAGAAACTTTATTGAGAATTCTAAATTAATCCAAGAATCACATGAAACCCTAGGTTCCATAATCCTAAATACTCGAATTCTAAGCTATCATAATGAATTTAAAAATGAGTTTCATCAATAATATAAAATAAAACATGGAAACCCCTTTTGATTGATGAACAATTTCTCTAATCTTGAAGTTAATATTGTTTCCCTCTTTCTTGATGTTGTTCCGCCTCTTTCTTGTGTCTCTTTCTCTTCTCTTGTATCTCTCCGTTTCTGTAATGTCTCTCATGTCTTTTGAAACCTTAAGATATCCTTTTATATGTGTATTACAAAGATTCTGTTTTCGTCACCAGATACGGCCTGAGACATGGCCTGTCCCCAGGTTGTGTAATTTTCTGCACTAAGGCAAAATTTTCTACACAACTTTAAAATTTTATAACTTCTTCATTTGAACTCCGATTTGAGTGAAATTTGATTCCTTTTCTTCGTTTTCAATCCTAGAACGAGTTTAAACCTAGAAATCAAAATTTTACTCAATTAAGTATCAATTTCTTTAAAGAAAACCAAAAAATGTGAGGAAAATACTATAAAATCATCCTATGAAATATGTTTAAAATCCGAGTTATCACTGGCCTTCAGTAGTAGCAGCTAATTTGAAGAGTTCCTTGACTAGGTTCCTTAAGTAGAGAAGTTATTTCAGTGTTATGAATGTGGTGATCGGTAAAGGTTAAGTTAACCTCATTATCCCTTATTGAATATGCAAGTCTTTGGTAGGACAAGTTAATTGCTAAGCAAAGCACTGGAGGAGAAGAGCTAATTAGAATTTGGAGGCTTATGAAGGGGTTGATGAACCAACATTTTGTGTCGACCTACTTCGAGTAAGAGATGCTCCATGCTTTCCAGCACTTGAAGTAAGGTCAAAATACTATTGAAAAGTACTTACAAAATTATGAGACCTTGATAACCAAATGTGAGATTGCCGAGCCATAGGTCTATACTATTGTTAAGTTCCTGAGTGGCTTAAGAGATGACATTGCTGACGTAGTTAAGCTTTAGTCATTCAACTTATTGGATAAGTTGATCAGCTTGGCCTTGAACGTAAAGCACCAAAGGAAGAGAAGGCACTAGAGGTCGACCAGTTGACCTCAACATGGCAGCCCTAGGCTTGAGAGGTATGACGAGAAGAAGAGATCGGAGAAGAAGATAGAGAATGGATAGTCTTGCCAACTTGACCAGGCTGGGACTAAGAAAGTAGAGAAGGAGAGAGTGCTCGATACCAAAGCCCTAGAAGTTAAGTGCTTCAAGTGTTTGGGCTATATACATATTGCCTCCTAATGTTTGGATAAGAGGGTCATGATCCTGAAGGGCAAATGATACAATACTCAAGTAGGGAGTTGAATTGACAAGAGCTTGGAAAGAGAGTTAGAAGAGGTGAACATCTATCTAGACATGGATGAACTCTTAGCCATCATAAGTCGATGAGCCAACCTAAAAGAAGACCTAAGTTAGAGGGAGAAGTTATTCTAGACTCGATGTTTAGTGAACAAGATGACCTATTCCCTAGTTGTTGATGGAGGAAGTTGCATTAACATCATTTCTACCAAGCTAGTGGAGAAGATGAGATTGTTGACCTACCTATATCCTTGACTTTATAGACTGAAGTGGTTTAATGACAAGGGTATGGTCTATGTGCATAAGAGAGTTCGAATAACATTCAGGGCAAGGTAGTATAAGGATGAGATTGACTTTGATGTGGTACCTATGAATGTAGCTACTTTAATTCTTGGCTGACCTTAGGAGTACGATCTAAGAGTAATCCATGATGGCTTCTTCAACACTTACATAGTTCAAAAGGATGGGAAGAGTTATTGCTTGACCTCCATGAGTGTAGAAGAGATTTAGAACAACCTATTGCCCATGGTGAAAAGAAAATGGAAGAGGAGTCTGTTGGGTATTCAAGCTTGTGCTCATTGTCTAAAGTAAAGGATGACTTCTTTTCAACCCCATAATGATGATAAGAATTAGCTTATGAAAATCTCCTAATTGAGGCCAACTTGTCTTATCAAGGCTGAGATGACACTAGAAGGTTAAGAAAGGAAAAAAAGATAGCTTGGTAACAACTCTGTCGGTTGCTGAGAAGATGAGAGACAAAGATTGGCATAATATGAAGAATCTAGTGCCAACCAATCTTAGAGCTCAACATCCTTGGGTTGACCTTACAGGCAACTTGGCTAAGCATTATAGGACTTTAGTGACTCCGACTTGAACTAGGAAATCCAACTGTGGAACTTACCTAGTTCGGATTGTACTTATTCTAGGATAGCTTGGATGACCTACATGCTGACCTCCTTGTTGAACAGCACTATTTTGTATATTTGTAAATATTTTCTTTACTTTTAAGTTGTGGGCTTAATCTTTAGGGTTTAAGGCTTTGTATATTATTTATAGTTTTTCTACTAGGGTTTTGGACTTATTATAAATAGCAATATTTGTAATTAATAGGGGGAGTTGAACATTTTCTTGAAGTAAGAATATACTTGATATCTTTGTAAGCTATTCAAGCTTATGTGTCTTAGATTATTAAGTACTATTTTACTCTTTAATGTTTCTTATATTCTTATCAATCTTCCTCTTGAGATTGTAGTGAACCCTTCATTTGAGTGAGTTAGTGAGTCGTATTTAACTTTCATTTGAATCCTGAATGTTGATTTAGTGTTTACGATTGTATTGAACCCTACTTAGATTGGAAAGAAGGGGAACTAGGCTATCGGTAAGTGGTAAGACAAATAGCTCTTTTCAAGCTCAACTTCCTGATTATGTTTGTGTTCTGGTGCATCATATTTATACACTTTCCCATTTAAAACTGCATTCCACTTACTATTCCTCATTTTCCATTTGAGCTTCAAATACCCATTCGTAGTTTGTATATGCTACATGCTTTGAATCTTATCATTTCCTAAGCTCAATTTTCTAGAGATGTCAATATGGAAGAGTATATACTCCTATTAGTTAGAAAACTTATAGGGTTGAGAGAAGCTGGAGCCTTACTTATTGAGATGTGGACATTACTTCAAGAGTATGCTAACCTGTTTCTTACTAAGATGCCAAGAGGTTTACCACTCGTATAGAGCATTGTATTGACTTTTAACTTGGAGTTGCCTTACCTAATCAACCTACTTATAGGCTCAACCTTGAGTAAGCTACCGAGATGAAGAAACAAGTTGATGAGTTAATTGATAGTAGAGATGTTTGAGAGATATTGTACTGTGCCGACTGTCATAGTGTCGAAAAAGGATAGCTCATGGAGAATGTGCATTAATAGTCGAGCAATTAACAAAATCACTATTAAGTACCGGTATTTGATCCTACAATTGGATGATATGCTTAATGAGTTGCATGGTGCTTGAGTCTTTTTGAAGATTGACTTGAAGAGTGGCTATTACTAGATACAAATGAGACTTGGAGACAAATGGAAAATTGCTTTTAAAACAAAAGATGGTCTATTCTAATGGATGGTGATGCCATTTGGTCTAACTAACGCGCTGAGTACCTTTATACAGCTTATGAACCATATTTTGAGAACATTGATTGGTAAGTGTATTATTGTCTACTTTGATGATATTTCAATATATAGTATTGACCTCATCTCTCATGTTGCATTGTGTTGAGCACTTATTCAACAATTTAAAGAAATGTATATTTTGTCAGAGCAAGGTAGTACTCCTTAGTTATGCTATTTCTGAGGGAGGAATTAGACTTGATGATGAGAAAGTCCCAACTATTTATGAATGGCCAATGCTGACTAATACCATTCAAGTAAGGAGTTTTCATGGTCTAGCTTTATTTTATCGAAGATTCATTTAGAACTTTAGTTCCATAGCTACCCTAATAACCAAGTTGACTAAGAAAAACTCTGAATTTAAATGGTTCGAGAAAGCTTATAGAAGCTTTGATGAGATTAAGTATAGGTTAACTTATGCCCCAGTACTCATCTTATATGACTTGGAGAAAGTTTTTAAACTAGAATGTGATGCATCTGGAGTTGGCATTGGAGGTATCCCTATGTAGGAGCACTAACTAGTTGTATACTTTAGCGAGAAACTCAAAGGTGCCACTTTGAATTACTTGGCGTATGACAAAGAGTTCTATACCTTTATTTGAGCACTTTAGAACTGGAAACATTACTTATTATCGAAAGAGTTCATTGTCTACATGGACTATGAATCTTTCAAACATCTTAAAGGACAACAAAAGCTTTCTTGACGCTATGCCAAGTGGGTCGAATACTTGGAAACTTTTTGCAATATCATTAGATATAAGAAGAAGAGTACCAACACCATTGCTGATACACTTTTTTTGTTAACATGTTCTTATTACTACTTTGTAGGTTAAGTTACTTGGGTTCGGCACCTTATCTAATCAATATGAGCATGATACATACTTAGAACCTTTAGTGGCCAAGTGCAACGTTGGGGGAGTTGTTGGTGGGCTCTATTTGAGCCAAGGATTTTTTATGAAGGGAAGACAAATTTATTTGTCGAATGGGTCTGCTAAGGAATTAGTTACCTGAAAAGCCCATGACAGAGGCTTAACCGGCCACTTTAATGAGAAGAGAATGGCTAAGTTGCTGAAAGAACATTTCTATTAGTTGGGGATGATGAAGGATGTACACAAAATTCTTGAGGGTTATGAGGTATGCAAATAGGCCAAGGGAAGAAAGGAGTTATATGGAGAGTATATACCTCTATCCATACTTGAACAGTAATGGACTGATTTAAGTATGGATTTCATGCTTGGCTTACCTAGTTCATTGTGGAGACATGATTCTATTATGGTGGCAGTTGATCGGTTCAGTATGATGAGCTGCTTTATCCCTTTCCACAAAACTAGTAGTGCTTTATTTGTTGCTAACCTCTTTTTACGAGAGATTGTCTGGTTGCATGAAGCACCAAGGACTAATATGTCTGATCATAATTCAAAGTTCATGAGCTTCTTCTAGAGAACCATATGGAAGAAGTTTGGCACTAAGCTCAAGTTCAGTACCTTTTGCTACCCATAGACAAATGGCTAAACAGAAGTTATGAATAGAATAGTAGGTAACCTCCTTTGAGCTACTGTTGGGAAGAATCTACATGATTGGGATCTATGCCTACCTATCATTGAGTTTGCTTACAACCGCTCTACTCATAACTTAACAGGAAGGTCACCTTTTGAGGTCATTTATGGACTTAACTTGAACTTACCTTTGGACATGGTTATCAGCCTAACCTTAGAAGGAGAAAGTCAATTAGGCTAGCAGCGTACCAAGGAATTTCAGAAACTGCATTAGAAGGTTACTGAGCAACTACCCAAGATTGTAGCCCAATAGAGAGAATAAGGAAACTGAAGAAGACGATAAGTCATTTACAACCCAGGAGACCTTGTTTGGATCCACCTTTACACTGTACAATTTCTAAGGAAGAGGAGAAACAAGTTATCTCCCAGGTTAGATAGACCTTTTAAGATCCTTCGGCGTGTCAATGACAACACCTATGATCTTGAGCTACTTGAAGGATATGGAGTGTCTCCTATTTTCAACATCACCAACTTGATGCCCTATGTGCCTGAAGAAGAAGAAGACTAAGATTTGAGGACAAATCTTCAACAACCTTAAGGAACTGATGGATTGTCTACCTTTGGAGCCCTCACTTACAATTGTCTTCAAGGCCTACAGTCTTTCGTAAAGAAGATATTCTCATGTCAGCTTGCCAAGGACGACCTCCAATACTTAAAAGAACTATGGGCGAACTCTTTGAAGTCCTAGCTTGGGTACACTTTGCTTTTCTTGGACCCTTGCCTAGTTGTCGACTTGTCGAGTGTTGAGGCCAACCTATTGAAGGTCAAGCTCAAGGTTACCTTACACCGAGCCCTACTCTTCCAATCTATAGACATGACAAGTGTCGAGGCTAACTTACTAAAGGTCAAGGATAAGTGCCCTACATGCCGAACTTTACACATTTAGCGTACCAAATAGCAGCGGCCTTTTTCACTTCAGTAACTCCAACTACTGTTAGTCACTGGCAGCCACAACATTAGTATAGCTCAACCACAACGTCCTAAGACCCTAGAATGTGGACCCAATCACAGCATGTCACCTGTCATTCCTTTGTTTGACATTTTACTATATTCCTTTGTACCATTTGTCCCCTTTTACCCTTTTAGTAATTTACTATGATAGTATTATTATTTTACCCTTTATTGTAATTGCACACATTTCCTTATTACCCTAGGGACTTACTATAAATAGTCCCTTTTCATATAATCGAAATAGTCATATACCTTATACTTAATGAATATTTTTGTTCTTGTGAGATACCTTACTATGAGTATATTTTCTCCTACAATCTTATCTAATCTTGCTGAGTAGCTCGAAATTAGTGGCAAGTGGACCTTAACATTAGCTTACGAGTCATATCAAGCGAAGTATTAAGTCGTGTTATGTTCGTTGGTGCATCATATTCTCCGAGTAGCTTCACATAAGCTACTATATTTTCTGACCCTACCATGCTCATTTCTTCAATATCTTGAAGGACTGGCTTGTTTATTGCTTCATATGGTTAGTGCTAGTGATTACTGAGCTCCTAGGCACATTAAGTATTTAATAACATGTGATTAACGAGAACTACTTCGTAGAAAACCTTAGTTGAATTGGTTCTTCTCTATTGCTTTAGATTCGTAAGATAAGATATAATAAATAAATGTAATTATAATAAATAATAAAGAAAATGAATTAAAAAGAAAGAAAATGTCAGTTGACAAATGCTACTAGTCTCGATAATGCAAACCATGGAGGCTCCTTTATTAGCCACATGATACCACTATAGTGGACTTGTCTACTCCCCTACCTTATGATCTATTGAAATTATTGTAGAGTTGAACATAAAGGTGCCATCTTTAATAAGTAAGTATTCAATTCTTGATCTTAAAAAGTCTATATCCATAGGTAGTTACACAGTTGGTAGGTTTTGGTATGGGTGTAATTATGGGTGATTAGAAAGTTTTAATTTTTGATGTTGATAGTGAAATTTGTAGATTATTGGTAGAAGTAAATTGTTGGTATTTATGAGGGGTATTGACTTGTTGGGTACTTACTTTTGCTTAGGATTTATTTTTGTAGTTAATTAATTTGTAAAGAAATGTTGGGGAAAAAGAAGAGAATACATAAGTGTTTTGACAACATAGAGAGGTATTTGTATGAAATTGAAGAGAATATGAGAACTTTAAGAAACTACTAGGTATTCTACATGTACAATAGCTGCTATTCTCTGATAGCTTTGACCATGTAAAGTTTACATCGTACTACCTAAAGGAAGTGACTATGTAAAAGTAACAAATAAGACTTTCCTGAAGGTAATGAGTAGGATAATTCATGAAAACTATAAAGAAAGGCATGACAAACTATTACTAACATTATGGGCTTACTAGACATCTAAGTAAGATCAAACATCGGTTATGCCTTTCTCTTAGTATATATATTTAAAGATAAGTTCACATAGAAGTCCATGTTCTATTTGCATGACTGGAAATTAATGCAAAATTGAAACTTGGCACCTCATGCATGTTAGATCTTAAAGCTTTAGAGGAGATGCAAGATACTACCAAGCATAACCTTACCAACTATTGGCAAAAAATCAGTATAGCTTATGATCTCCTAGTCAAGAAATGATCTTTCTAACAAGGTGACGTTGTACTGTGCATAGTAGAGCATGTATGACAAGATATTCTAGTGCTAAAGTTCATGCCCAAGAGGGAAGGACCCTTTATGATATGTGAAGTCCATAAAGTGGTTATTGCAAACTCCTTATTTTTAAGAGTTAATATCATTACTGCTCTTATTAATTTTTAGTAAATTAAGAATTTTCATATGTACATACAATAATGTACTTGCACTTTATCATGAATAAAATATGCCACTCGCAACATCTAAGCCTTTCCTATGTTCTTCTTTGCTCTTACTCCTTTCTCATTTCTAGTTAGAAATCTGTCTTCTTAGTATATAAACATAATTGAAATATAAAATGAGGAATGTCTTGTGTCATGCCATTAGGTAAGAGCATAATCTCCCCAGTGTGTAATGATAAGGTTAACCTATAAACTGCTAATTGTTAAGAGTATAATCCCCTAAATGTACGATGTTAGGATATTGCAATAGTTTTCCTACATGCAAAACAAAGAAAAGCAACTGTCTAGAAATAAATGATAAATGGTTAAATATTACATAATACCCTCTAAACTACTAATGTTAATACTTTGAGCCTACACAATGTACGCTACTTTTGCTTCTTAAGCATGATTAATCAGTTAAGTGTTTAACATATTGTTAGTAGCAAGTGAGAGTCCTACTTTGATACATGACATAATGGGCTTAATGAGTTATATGAGGTTCTCACTATTGCTAAGCAAAAGTATCCATTTGTAAGCATAGATGATTTAAGTTCCTCAGGCTAGAAATATTTTAAATGACTTAGCATCATTTTGTGTCATCGTAAGGTACATACTCTATAACTTAGAAAGTTATGAAAAAGTAATTTCAATAAATCAAAATTGTTTTGATACATGAAATGGAAGTGAAAATTCATACATAAGGTTGCTAATATAAGCCTACTTTAACTCAAAGTCTGTGTTTCCTAACATTATCTTCACTTCATGTTTATTGCTTACATGAAGTCTCATAATAGCATAATAGCTCGGCGATTTCTTAACCTTGGTAACAATAGACTCCAAGATGTCAATGTTAAAATTCAAAAGATGAGCTTCCTTAATACCCTTAATTAGCTGATTCAATCTAACTTCTAAGAAATAATTCTAACGGTTATTTAGTAATAACATGGCCTCTCCTAACATCTTCACCATTATATAGACTATGTCTATTTCTAACATAGGGAACTCAACCTAAAATCTCTTTCCATAGCATTAAGATTCTCCAATGGTTCCATTGGATGAGAAGGTATAACAAACCCTAGGAAGGATATGGTCTCCTTTAATGCAATAACACCTTTAGAGTTGTTATCCTATCATAACATCACATGTTAGCAAATAAGGTTGGAGGAATGTCAATATGTGCTATATACAACTTACCTCCATAGGTATTCAAGTGGAATAGTACATCAACATGACTATTAGCCTTGCCCTTCTCCATGATCAGTGCATTAATGTTAGGAGTGATTGCACTAGCTTCAAGAGAATCACTAAATTCTTGATAATCATCCTTATACTCCAATAACATGAATCTTTCAATATGTTAAACTTAGAATGAACCTAGAATAATTACCAAAGAAAAAAATATAGTTAGTTATAGTTAGCATATTAACTAATATTCATCAAATATCATAATTAATCTATTTGAAAAATATTATGACCTTTAAGTGACCATGAAGACAGTGAGCTGCAACTAATGGGACATTTAGTTCAGTAAGCACAATGTACTATTTCCTTGAGAATTTTTAAATGCAAAGCTTTTTGAGCAAATGTCATTATTTTATAATATTCTTTTATTTAATATTGATTCAACACCTCAAATTTAGTCTCTTAGTAATTAATGAAGATAGGGGTTTACAATGATTTACTAAAACAGAGCATATTTCCATTACTAACATCTTCAAGATTAACAAGGTTAGGCACAAATCAACTATTGCTTTATGAATTGTGCTTTATTAGTTATAGACATTTGAAAAGAAAAAGAATAAAAAAAAAATTGCAAATTGTAGTATGATTTAACATTATTGATCTCTACTACTTTGAGATTATTCATCCAGTCTATTAATTTGAGGAATATCTACATAGTGTTTACTATCATTAAATCCAAAGAACAGAAAAGGGGGGCTTATGAAAGATCCAAAAGCCTTACATGATCTGATAAGTCAAAGAGAATGTAGTGGACTTACAATTATTTCAATCAAGTTATCAAAGCGAGGCCAGACAATAGAGATTAAGATGATGGGAATATCACTAAGATAACTCCATATGACCCTTTTTCTTAAGAATATAAAGTCAAAGAATTCCATCTAAAAGCTAGAATGTAAGGAAGCATTTGGGAATTAGGGCCTTTAATAGACCTCTTAGATACTCTATAAGGTTTAAGAATTAATACAAACTAGAAGTAATTTAACACTTGCATACTACGAAAACATGAATGGTAATTTTTAAAAACTATATACTAATATTAGCACTTACATGCCATTTATTCAAACACATGACGTGTTAGTATCAATGACTCTTTTCTTCTCTCGAGGAGAGTATCCAATCAAGGAATATTTTTAGTTAGACAACAATAAGTTAGCTCCTTTAAGTCTTGTAGAAAGAATGATGTGGAAGAAAATGTGAGACTGTCTTTATTTTAGCCTGTTAAGATTAGCTATTCTCAATGAAAAGAAGGATAATATCATGAATATTATGTGTGCAATGTTGTTAATGTTCTATGCACAAGCCAAAGGACAAGACAACTCATTGCATTTGATCTAAGATAACTCAATGCCTAACTCACTTTGGTGGAAAGCTATGTTCCATACAGTAAATTTAAGCTTACATGTCTACAAATTAAAATGGGAAAGAGAAGGAATTACTTAAAAAAAGAGAAGAAGAAAAGAAGCATATAAATAGGGAAAGAACTTACTAACCACCCATCCTTTGCTTTGGCTTTAGTTTGATTGTTGCCACTAGTTCAAGTGCTATGGATCATATTACTTCTAATTTTTTCAAATGTCTCTAAAGAGATTGGTTCTATACTATTGCTTAGTAAATTGATGAAATTTTTTGTTAGCACAGTAGAGATTGTCCGGTCACTATTGTTTTAATAAGAACATATTAATGGATCCTTCTAATGACTGAGGGTTCCCCCCCCCCCCCCCGGGGCCTTTTCTTTGGGTTGGGTGAGGTAGGGCAAGAGAGGGTGTAACAAAAAAGAACTTGAATTTGAGGTTACCTCAAATTTCTATAAATAACCATAAAGAGAAGTGCCAAGTTGTAACAAGCTACGACAAAACATTCTCATGAGTTATGATATTAAGAAAGTTGTTAGAGAGAAAAAAGAGAGAATTTTCTTGATGAGTGATAAATAACGAGGTTTAATTAGGGCATTTGTGAAACAAATGTGTCACTATATTGAATTTATCTCAATTGTTAATGCCTTTAATAATTTTAACTAGGAAAATCTGTCTTATATTCTTACTATTTACTGGTGGGAGAAGATTTGGAAGTTTGTTATGTAAACATAGCTTAATCGATAGTGAATATTAGTTGAAATTATGCCTTTGTTCTTTGTTATAGAGTATGTACCTTACGATGAAGGATGCAATTTGATGAGCATTGAATTAATGCTTTTCCTTATATGAAGTACAACAATTTGAATTATTGATTTAGTTTATAGTTTGCTTGCTACTATTGCCGGGACAATTGAAGTTTGAATGAATTGAAGATTAGAGGGAGAAAGAATCCATGGCTACTTATGCATATATACAATCATTTTGGCTTAAGTATAAAGATGGATATCAAGAGGTATGAATTCAAATGACCTTTTATAAGAATGAAAAGTAATAAATAAATAAAGTGTGCTAGAGTGCTTAAGTAGATAGAAATTAAGTACTTGAGTTAAGCTTGAGGGTTAGAAAGCATGGCCACTCGAATTCTTTCCTTAAGACCTACAACTGAAGAGTTCGAGTTGTTGCAATTTGCTGACTTGATGCCTTAGTCGAGTCAAACCCTCTCGTACTCATTATTTGTCTCTAGCTGCCGACTTAAACTATACTCGAGCATCAGTTTGGCACATTTGACCATCATCTCATCTGACTTGAATATTAGGGATCATGAACTAATCACACGCTCTTGAGCTCAAGGACTTGTTCAAATGGTGTGCTGAGCTACATGATTCACTTAAACTATATATATAAAATCAAATCGTGAATATTCCAGTAAGTATACTTGGTTGGAATCAAGTAATACAAAGCGAGTAAGGTTATCGATCCCTCGAGGACTAAGAAATTACTGATCTTATTCTAGTTCTCACCAATATTCAAGCAATCAAAATTAAATTAACTAATCTAATAATTACCTTAAAACTGTCAAAAAGGAAATTACGTTAAAATATCTAAAACTCAGCAATCGATTGAGAATTATGCGAAAAACAGAATCTACCCTAATTATGCAAATTGAATTGTTATCTTGTTATATAGATTAATAGCTATACGGTTATTCAAGTGAAATTATCATGCCTTGAAATTAAGGATTTAGACCTCCAATTAATTAGTCAGCTCTTGCATCTGCAATTAATAGTAGATTCTAAATTATAATCATATATCTCTCGTGCTATGATCGTTTAATGTCTTAAATCAATTATCCCTAATGTCGTAGTGAATAATTAACTCAAAACATCACATTAATTATTAGATAATTTCTAATTAATCTAACTAACGCTGCTTCCATATTAGTTAATCAAATTAATCAAGAATTTCTAACAAATCTTATATCAACTCCTATATCAATAGTGTTTCTAACAGTTATAATCAGTTAGAGAATTATAATCGAAATCAGGGAAATTGCAACCATGAATTATCCATATATCTATTAACTCAATAACATGAATATAATTCTCATCTCAGCTACCTAGGGTTTCATCAATTCCTACAACTAAACTTAGCTAACCATGGAAGTTAAGATAAAAGCATACATAATAATTGAAATTGCAAAGAAGTTCATCATTAAAAGTAGGAATAAATCACAGAATTGCATAAACATAAATAAAATAGAGGTCACCAATTCTATAATTGTAAAGAGTAAACTTCAATTGCACTCTAAAGTTGATCTCCATAGCAAAGGCGAAGTCTTTTCAATGATCCAAGAAATTCTAAGAATAACTCTTCTAAAATATAACATAACTACTTCTAAGACTCTTTAACTCTAAAGAAGCTAAAAAATTAATGTCTAGACTATGGAACACATGACTATTTATAGAGAAAACTAAAGTTGGCTTTCAGATGGCATTCTCTTCATGAAGGTTAGCCATAAAAGCTGATGGTGTAGCTTCTAAGGCCGGTAGTGTAAACATCTAAGGCCATTGGTGTTCAGTATAGGCTAACTGCCTTCAATTTCAATTATAATGTAGCTCGATTTGGGCTTTATTCATTTGCGTAAAACTCCTTTAAATTATCCGTATTTCTACTCTTACTCCTTTAATACATGAAATGTCCAAATGAAAATACTTAAGTACCAATTCTAAATGATTTCTATAAAATCAATAATAATTCTCTTTAATTCATACATTAAAACATGAATAAAATATGCCTTTATCACTATATGAGGTGAGTTAAACTCAGGAAAACAATGCATTCTCCAGTCTAACTTGTTGAGTTACTTCTCTCTTCGCCTCATCCAAGAGATTGCTGAGGTGATCGACTTGTTGCCAAGCTAACCCCTCCTTAATACATATATCCAAGACCAAGTACAGAATGTGCATATTGCTAACTTGAATCATTACTAAGGCCGAGTTGACACCGACTTAGGCTGATTATCTAAGGTTAACTTGAAGATGGACCATCCCCTAGGTCAACTCTTCCTCAGTCCAAATCATTCGAGCCATCGAGTTACTGAGCCCGACTTAATCTGCACGAAACCTGCTCTGCTTATTGTGATTATAGAAAGGATAGCTAAGATGCACCTTATTTGTCTAACATTTGTACTATCTTTTGTAATCGAATATTCCTATTTTTTTCTAATTACAACTCTACCCTTGTAAATTGTTCCTTTTCTTTTCTAATAGGATTCTTTTTATAATTTACACTAACTTAAGACTTACCCTAATTAGGTCATATAGATACAAATAAATGGTGATAGCTACAACAGTCAATACAATTAACATTCAAACATTTTCTTCTTCAGTGAGCTAAGTGTATCTTGCTTACTTTCAGCTACTCTTATCTAGCCTATTGAGTGTGAACTAGTGGCAAGTGATCTCTAGTTACACTTATGCATCATATCAAGTAATACTTGAGCTCATGTAAGGCATTAGTGCATCATATCCATCGTCAATGCATGAGGACCCCTTGCTTAACCTTTGACTCTCATTTATCTTTTAGACCATCTTAAGGTTTGAACCCATCCCCCTTTAGTTCTTGCAAACTGAATGTCATGTGTTCATCTATGGTCGTACCTGCATCACTAGTCATACTAAATATGATGGAGGTGAATTCACCTCGGAAGAATTATCTACCCATCTTGGCATAGCTGACCTACCACTAGGTTCAGTAGATATCAAATTGATCATATAGAATTATCTTTTTTTTTTTTTCACTAGAAAGCCATCTATCCACAAGGAACCACGTATCTGCGCAACCTTGTGATAGAATGTTTTGTAAAGATAATCATTTTTGTTGTATTTTCAATTGTACCCTTATTATTTCTTATACATTACTTCTTTTAGATAATCCCTTTTTTAGGTTTTTTCATGTTAGGTAGGTTGCCCTAGTTTTTGGGGTATAAATACCCACTATTGTTGTAGCTGTAATGATCATCGTCACCAATATATTGAATATACTTCTTTTATGAACATTGCTTATAACTTATTTGCTTATTTTATTCTTATCCTAACCCTCAAGTAAGGCTAAGTAACGAGTGCCCTCATTAGATCAACTTGTACGTCATATTGAGTTGAGCCGTAAGTTATTGAAAGTTTCATGGTACATCATATCCTTAGAGCTGTTTGAGGGTTTTTTTTTGTTTTACTTTCTCTATTTTACGCTATTTCCATCTCTTACTTTAAGTTTTCTACAAGCTTAGAGCTACCCTTGTGACCGGCCTTATCTGTCCTTAGCTTCGAAATTGCATCATTTTGGTATCAAAGTAGAGGTTTCATTTGGATAAGTTGTGTTTGAACTTCTTTGAGTAGTAGTGATTGTTATGGTAATGTGTTGAGGTTATGTAGTTTCTTTCATGTATACCTTGTTTTGCCTTGTTTCGAACACTAAAAAAATAGAGCAAGTTTTGGTTGGGTTTATTGTTCTTTAGATGTGTTACTGTGCTCACAAATTATTTGAACATTTGTGAGAAAAAGTGTGTGTATGTATTGTTTGGTGTGAAGAACTGTATCTGTTGTTTTTAGAATGTACATTTGTTACTAAGTTTATTAAATAAAATGATGGATCAAAGTGTTAACATTAGAATTAGGGATGACAATAGTGGTGTTGTCCACTATGGTTAACTGCCTCAAGGCACCCCTAAGAGTACAGAAAAAAGGCTTAATAAGGTAGCTAACCTTAGAGTTGATTTGACCAGAGTTGTTCATATAATGACTTATCGATAAGTTGAAGCCGTATAGAACACTCCATAAGCTACTCAACCTACTAGAGGATGAAACCTAGCTTGACAAGTCTATGGTGAAGGAGTGGGAAGATGAGTACAATGAAGGATTGATTTCAATGATATGGATAAATATGAAGTAGAAGAGTGAGCTCAAGCACCTTGAGTCGTCGACCATGTGAAGCTTTAGATTTCAAGCTTTAATGGTTATGGAAATGTCGATGATTATTTTGATTGGGAAGAGAAGGTTGAGTATGTTTTTTATTATTACCAATACGAGGAATGAGAGAAGGTAACAACTGTTGCTATTGAGTTCTCTAGATATGCCACGATATGGTGAAAGTACTTCCAAATCATAAGAAGATGAGAAGGATTTATAGAGGTAAATACTTGGCCTGAAATGAAAAGGATTCCCAGAATTAAATTTGTGTTGGATATTTATTTACAAGACACTTTTATTTGACTTCAAGAGCTGAGGTATAGAGGCCGAATTGTTGATGAGTATGTTCAGGAGTTCCAAATACTCATGATTTAATGTGAAGTAGAAGAGCCATAAGCCAAAATAGTCTAGGTTTCTTGTTGGATTAAAAAATAACCTACGAGATATTGTAGAACTTCAACAGTTCACCACATTGGATAAGGCTATACAAATAGCCCAATGAGTGGAGAGATAGAAAAGAAATGGGCTGACTTGACCTTCAATGGATCAACCTGCTCAAGGAAGTTACCGAGCTCAATCAAGTACTGAGTTGACTCGAAGGGTAGATGTTAGGGCCTAGTAGAAGGGCCAACCTAGTGGAGACATACCGTAGAACATATGATAAGGGACAAGAACTTGGAAGGAAGACGAGCTAAATCAAGTACTTTAAATGCCAAGGGTTTGGGCACATAATTGCTTAATGTTTAAATAGAAGGACGATGATCATCAAAGGAGATGTCTCGAAGATTGAAGTAAATAGTATAGATAAGAAACTAGAGGAGGAGAAAGAAGTGCAAGATGAGGTTAATGTCGACCTAATTGAGGAAAATGTGTTTGTAGAGGACTTGGATAAGTGGACTTTAGTTGTCCAACTTACAATGTGTTTAGAGCCCTTTACCAAGGAGGAGAAGAGAGAGAACTTATTCAACATCGCTTGCAAAGTGAACGAGCAAGTTTGTGTGCTCATAGTAGACAATGGAAGCTACACCAATGTAGTATCCATCGACCTGATTAAGAAGCTTAAGCTATTGACCATTCCACATCCAAAATCATAAAAGTTACTCGCTGAACTAGAAGAGAGCACTATATGTCACTTAGTAATTTTTGTTGTTGATCCCAATTGTGAACTATTTTGATGAAAATCTTTGTTATGTGCTACCTATGTGTGCATCTCATGTACTGCTAGGCTTACCTTAGTTTTTTGATTGAAGGGTTATTCATGATAGCTATAGGGATATATATGTGTTTAAGAAAGCTGGAAGAAAGATCAGTTTGAATGCTATGTAGCTGAGTCAAGTTAGCAAACTGTAAGCTAAACTTGCTCAAGGATTAAAGAAGACCTTGATGTTGAGTAAAGTTGAACTCTAAGAAGCTATAAAGGCCAACGCACCAATTTTCCTATTGATCAGGCGATTACTAGAGTTGAAGGAGCTGAGTGAGCCACCTTTGGAATTCAAGAAACTACTAGATAAATATGTCGACTAGTCTCCAGAATAGTTGCTTGAGGGATTACCTCCTTTTAAAGGCATTAAACATTGCATTGACTTCATACTTGGTGTTGCCCTACCGAACAAACCAGCTTTTTGGATGAACCTTAAACAAGTTGCTAAACTTTAGAGATAAGTCAATGAACTACTGGAGAAGGGATATGTAAGGGAGAGTCTTAGCCCCTGTATTGTACTTGCATTGCTTGTATCAAAGAAGGATGGAATTAGTGGATGTGTGTAGATAGTAGAGCTATCAATAAGATTACAATCAAGTATAGGCACCTTATCCCGAGGCTAGACGATATGTTAGACGAACTAAGTGGTATAAGAGTATTTAGTAAGATTGATTTGAAATCTGGATACCACCAAATTCGAATAAGATAAGAGGATGAATGGAAAACTATTTTTAAGACCCGACATGGCCTGTGCAAGTGGTCATGGCTTTTGGGTTATCAAATGCCTCAAGTACTTTCATGAGGCTAATGAATCATGTTTTAAGAGATTTGATTGGGAAATTTATTGTCATCTACTTTGACAACATCTTTGTCTATAATGCACATTAATCATTTCAAAGCTATTTTTTATGTCCTCCAAGTAGAAAGGTTGTTTGAAAACTTGAAGAAATATTGTTTCTATTAGGAAAAAGTGATCTACTTAGGTTACGTAGTTAGTGGAAAGGGATTGAGAGTAGACGAGGAGAAGGTACGAGCCATTGTAAAATGGCCAACCCCAACGCCATGTGCTAAGGCGAGAAGTTTTCATAGATTAGCATTATTTTACTGATACTTAATCTAAGGATGCAATACCATTGTAGTGCTTTTGACTGAGCTAACAAAGGAGAATGTAGAGTTTAAGTAGGGAGAGAAAGAGGAGAGGAGTTTTGCTAAGATAAAAGCGAGGTTGACCTTAGCCTTAGTCTTAGCTTAACCAAACTTTGATAAAGTATTTGAGCTTGAGTATGATATGTTAGGTGTCAGTATTGGAGTTGTGCTAATGTAAGAAGGCTGACCTATTGCTTATCATAGTGAGAAGCTTAGAGGAGTGCAATTAAACTATCCTATTTATGATAAAGAACTTTTGGCCCTAATCCAAGCTCTTTACTTATGGTAACATTACCTTTTGCCAAAAGAGTTTATCATATACACAGACCATGAGTCATTGAGATATTTGCAAAGCTAATTCAAGCTATCTAAGTGCCAAGTTCGATGGATCAAATTCTTAAAAGGATTCAGTTTCATCATTAAGTACAAGAAAGGTAATAATAATGTAGTTGCTGACACTTTGTTAAGAAGACATGGTCTTCTCACTAAGTTGCAGACTAAACTGTTAGGGTTTGCAAGCATAAAAGAGTAATATTAGAGTGATCCTCATTTTGGCCTTATATATAGGCACTGTAGAGAAGGAAGAGTAGTGGATAAGTACTATGTCGAGGATGGTTATCTGTCCATAGGTGGCAAGTTGTATGTGTTGACCTATTCGATAAGAGAGTTGTTAGTAAGAGAAGCCTACAATGGAGGACTCTCTAGACACTTCAAAGAATGGAGAATGCATGAGCTGTTGAATGATAGATTCTTCTATGCAAGAATGAAGTGACGTGCATTATGTGATTGAAAGATGCATCATCTATGAGAAAGTAAAGAGTCGAGCAAAGTGAGGGAAAGCAATGCCTCTGCTTATTTCGACCAAACCATAGGTTGACTTGAGTATGGATTTTGTCTTCAAACTAACTCAAACTACTCGAGGCAAAGACTTTGTGCTGGTTGTCATGGATAGGTTAAACAAAATGGCACATTTTGTGCCTTACACCAAAACTAACGATGCTTCGGCTATTGGTTCTTTGTTTTTGTAGAAAGTAGTTCACTTGCATGGAGTACCGAAGAGAGTGGTATTGGACTGAGAACCAAAATTTCTAAGCTATTTCTAGAGAACCCTTTGGCGTTGGATGGGAACTAAATTGCTATTCAGTACCTCTTGCCATCCCCAAACCTATGACTAGACTAAGGTGGTCAATTGTACCCTGGGATCACTACTCTGAGCTACAGTTGGGAAGAACTTAACTGATTGGGATGTCTGCCTGACCGTGGTCAAATTTGGTTACAATAGGACAGTACACATCACCACTAGGTATGCCCCATTTGAAATCGTCTCTGGTTTTAACCCCTAACATCCTCTTGATCACACCTACATGCCATTCATGGACCAAGAAGATCCTGAGGCAAGAACCAGAGCCCAGTCCATCTAGCAGATCTATCAATGAGTCACCTAGTAAGTTGATTGAGCTATTAGAAAACTAAAAGAGAAAAGCAAAGGAAGGAAGACTAAGCAGTTTCATCTTGGAGACCAAGTGTAGTTACACTTAAGTAAGGAAAGATTCCCTAATAAGAGGAAGAACAAGTTATTTGTTTGAGTTGAATGACTATTTATGATACTCTAGAAGATCAATGACAATACATATAAACTCGATCTTCCAAAAGACCTTAGAGTATCTGATATGTTTATTGTTGCTGACTTCAGCCCTTACTGACTCGAGGAGAACTTTGATGAGGATGAGCCAGATTTGATCTCGACGACCAGCTGGATTTGGTCCCAAATCCTAATCAGCCTAGTGGGGATGATATGAATCAAACCACTGGACCCTTGACCCAAGCCTCGGCCTAAGAGCTGAAAAGTATGGCTAAGAGAATTCTTTCCTTAAAACTTATCACTGATGAGTTTAAGCTGCTGCAATTTACTAATTTGATGCCTTAGCCAAGCCGAACCCTCTTGCATTCAATATTCGTCTCTAGTTGTTGACTTGAACTATACTGGAGCATTAACTTGGCTCATTCAACCATTAGCTTAACCGACCTAGATACTATCCATACTAAATATGATCGAGGCGACTTTACTTTGGAAGAATTATTTGCTTAGCTCGACATAACTGACCTATCACCTTTGCTTGGTACCTTGTCTTGGTAGATTTTAAACTAATCTTACAGAATTGTCTTTTTTTTTTCTACTAGAAAACCATCCATCCATAAGGAGTTATGTATCTAAGCAACCGTGTGATAGAATCCTCCATATAAGATACTCGTTTTTGTTGTATTTTCAATTATACCCTTATTATTCCTTGTACATTACTTCTTTTAGATAATACCCTTTTTAGTTTTTCCATTATAGGTAGGTTGCCTTAATTTTTTGAGTATAAATACCCGTTATAGAAGTAGTCACAATGATCATAATCACCAATATACTCAATATACTTCTTTTGTGAACATTGCTTACAACTTGTTTGCTTATTTTACTCTTATCCTAACCTTTAAGCTAGGTTAGGTAGTGAGTGCCCTCATTGGATTAGCTTATAGATCATATCAAGTTAAGTCGTAAGTCTTTGGAATCCCTAGTAAGTCATGTCCTTAGAGTTGTTCGAGGGTTTTCTTGTCTTACTTTCTCTATTTTCATGCTATTTCCATCTCTTAGTTCAAGTTTTTCTGCAAGCTTAGACCTATCTTTACGACCGGCCTTATTGGTCCTTGGCTTTGGGATCGCATCATTAGGTTGCTTAGGTATGTAGAGTAGCTAATTCTAGCTAATCCAATGGGTTTATGAATTTTGAAATTAATATTTGAACCCCATCAATGGATGAAAATGCAATAAAAGAAATTCTATATTGTAAACTATTTATATATGAGGAACATCTTGAACTTCCATTAAGAGTCAATGGAGAATAATTCAACACAACGTATTCTTATAAGATTTGCTTCGTCATGTGTATTCTTATATATTTGAAGTGAGTATGAGAAAATAATAACTCATTATATACATTTTAGATCATTCATAAGCTCAATTTCGGAGGAAGCTTTAAGAAAAAAAGTGCCCTAAAAGTTATAGGAAATGATAGAATTTGGCTCTAATAGGTTGCTACCAATAATAAAGGATTGATCTTATATGGAATTTTATTTACTTCAAAATTTCATTAGTTCTTCTCAATGGACCAAAATTGAAAGATCAATTGAAGTCACTAATGCAGAGTTAGTGCATAGAGTCAACTCAATGAGACGAATGATTACATGAATCAAATAGAGAAAGGGAATCAACTTATGTAAAGATCTGTAAAGTAGACTGCCTTGAAGGCGATGTCACTTTGGTAAGCCTAAAGTGACGATGCAATTAAATGGTGTTGCAAGCTCGCACTATGAATCACATATATGTATATATTTGATAAGGGTAAATTACTCTACACTTTTAAGATATATTTAGGCATAAATTGACCTTAATTGTGTTCATTTTTGAAGTTTTTGATACTTAATTGTATAATGTATTGCTTTCAAATGAATTAAGAGCAAGGAAATGAACTTGACATAAAAAATAGTGAATTTCAAGGAAACTATAGCCGTGAGGAGAAGAAAAACTTGAAGTAAAACCAATATATACTTCATCATGGGCATGATAGTGAAAGATTGGAATGGCCAACATTGTTCATGTCCTCTATCATGGGTACGATTGAGAAAATTCTATTGATCCCCTTGTCAATCACGGCCATGATTGATTATTACGAGGATGATCACTCCCTTGATCATGGGTGTGATTAGAGGTGATGAAGCGATGGGGAGTTCATGTTCATAGTCATGGCCGTAATTGGTGTAGAATCTTGTTTTCTAAGATTATCACCCTTCGGGTCACGAGTGTGATAAGAGTGGACATGACTGTTCTGCTTTAACATTTTCATACGAACGAGTATGTTGAACATGTCTTAACATCAAGCGATGTCTTCAAGTGATATATTTCGTATCTTTTAACAAGTTAAGTATAAATATACTGTAACTTTTAGACAAATCATTAAATTCCATTAAGTGTCTTATTCATCTTCTTAGTGTAGTGGAAATGTAATATGAGTTTGTGTATTATTCTTTACTAAATTTGAGAGAATTACAAAGAATTCAGTATCCATGCATTGTTATATCTAGATTCTTCAAGTTAATAAAAAGGGGTTTCTTCTTATCTTTTCTTCTATCTATGTTATAGTTTACTTTGTTTTTCCTATTTCTTTGTGTTTGGTCTTTATTTATCATATGTAAGTAATAATTTAGGGTTTACAAAGTCATTTTAACATGACTGTACTTTGATTTTTGTTATTCCTAATTGTTATGAATTTCTAATGATTAGAACTTCCTACAAGTTGAGATAGTATAGTGCATGACATAATCTTGCAGTAGATCTCAAGGGAATATGTTGAGAAATGATTCCATTGAGTAGATTTTAGTCACTAGAACAAATTACTCTTATTAATAGAGATATTTTTAAGAAGTTCGTTGTGTCACTTGCTAATTTTCCAAGGCCCTTAAGATGTGTCCAACATGAGCTGAAGTATGGGAGACAAGACAAAGGAGAGATACATAAGAGGTTCCCATGGCTTATCAAAAGAGAAAGGCCTAAGCCTAGATTTAGGGAAGATTCTAGAAGTTGGAAGGCTTTAAGAAGGTTCCAGAGATATCCAGATTCAATGTATAATATTAGGTAAGGTAGGTAGACAAGATTCAATTGTAACCGTTAGATTGAATAAATGTTGGCCATCCATTGTATAGGGCCATTTGTATATATAGCGGGTCTCAATCATTTGTAATCATCCAGACATTGAGTGAAATTTAGTTGATAACAAGAGTCTCTCTCTCTCCTTTCACTCTCGAAACATTTTGTGTATAGTTTTCAAGATAAACTTAGCCTTTCTCAAGGTGTTTAGGAGCGCTAAGTATCGTACGGGAGTGACAAGAGGAATTCCGCCCGTGACAAGAGGAATTCCGCCCGTGACAAGTGGTATCAAAGCTGGCTTTCGAAGAGAGAATGTCATCGTTTAGAAATGAGAACAACAACTCTACGGTTAATGATGTAGATGGCCAAAGAGAAAGCCAAATGACCAGGCAAAGGGCTAGGTCTAAGGATTTGTTGAATTCTCTTGCCATTCGGGTGGATAAGGTTGAGTTAAGCATTGTTGAAGCCAAGAAGCAACTAGATGACAATGGAGCTACCATGGATGGGTTGGAGGAAGAACTCTGAGATGAGCTATAGGGAGCTTTGAACCAAGCCTTGGTGGAACTATGGAAGCGTGATGGAGAGCTTGAAGAAAAGGTAGGTATCCTTAAGGCTCGAATGGGTGCACTTGAAACTAAGGAAAAAGCATATGAAGTAAAGATTGATGCTACCATCATTGCTATGCAACAAGAGATTGAAGACCTTAAGAATTAGTTGGTAGCATGTCTAGCTGCTATTGCTAATGGAGCAACTATCCAACCAATCATACGGGTGGAAGAATCGAAGCTTGAGTGCTTTAAGGGAATACGATTTGCAAGGGAAGTAGATAATTTTCTTCAATTTACACAATTTCAAAGATGAGAGAAATGTTGTTCCAATGTGTAATCTCTTCTCTCAAATATTAATAAGCAACTCAGATAAATATTGATCTTAGTTACTTAAGTTGCAAGGTCGATGTCTTAGGTTCCCATATTTGTCACTTGTGCATTCAAGACATTGAGATTACTCCTTTTCTCCTCTTTGTCATTTTCTTCAATTCATTCTGCTAAGCATCATCTCTATGCATTACTCTAATGCTACATGAAGTATGAGACTCCTATGATGTCTCTTATACAAACTCTTTATGCAAAAAAAAAAAAAAAAAAAAAAATTGAACTAAAATCCATGTATTAATTTTGATATTATCTCTAAACTTTATGTTATGAACCTTGTGGGATCACTTCATCTAAATTTTATGATCTCACTGCAAAACTCAAACTAAGGGAGAATATTTCTTGAAAACTTCAAATCTAGTATGATAAGAACCAACTTTAAGGTCTTATTATACATGCCCAAGTTCATACCTTGCTTAACCTTGCAAGTCAGATCCTTACTCACCAACTTGCCATGGAAGAAACCACTACTTTACATGCAACCATCCTGTAATACCCTCCAAGCTATCTCAAGGCCTTGACACTATCCCAAGTGGAAGTATCTAACCATTTGATCAACCTTAATAACTTAGGCCCATATAATTAGCAGCTCTACTGATTTGATTCTAAACTGGTCTTATATGGTCTGATTTGTTTTAAAGACTTGTAAGTCGCCCCATTTTGATACATTTTTGTCTTATTTGATAGAAAAGGAGCCAATACCTCATTAATACATATCTTTAGACATTTTTCCACCCACACAATTGTCAGAGGATATTCTTTTTTATCTTTTCCCATTTTTCCCTTTTGGAAATGTCATAGGATTAGTATTTTCCTTCTTTTTGAATGTAGCCTCTTATGTGATTTTGTTTTTTCTTATGTAACCTTAGAGGGCTACTATAAATACCTTCTCATGTACTTAATAGAAATTATTATTAAATAATAATATACTTATTTCCTCCTTATGCTTGTGATTTCCTTCTCAAGGTTCAATTACTCATATCAATTCCTTATGTAAAGATTGTGGTGAGTACCCTTTACATTACTTGTGCATAATATCAAGTAGTGTTAAGGTTCTTGAGCATTATTGGTACATCATATCCTTAGAATGAGTCTTAAGTTTGCTTAAACCCTCTCTAAACCTACTCCCATTTTTTGCTTTGGATTAGTTGGACCTATCATTAGTTAGTGCTTGCTAGATATCCTCATGAATGTAGATTTGTAAGCATATCATTTTGTTATCAGTGTGAAAGCTCTAAAAGGGGAAGGAGTAATTACTACTATTTGTTCATGTTTTGACTTGTTGTTAGCTAAAATTGTAGTATGGTTCATCTCAATGCTACTACTGTCGTGCTATGTGTATTGAGTTGTAGTTATTGGCATCATAAAGTGTAACTATGGTTAAGTGTTGAAGTGATTAGTTATGTTGTGGAGAGTTGGTTCTCGTTCTTTTGCTTTCATTGAGATTTGCCATTGTTTGAGCTAGAAAATGTTGAATCTTGGAGTGCGTGGAGGAGTTGGAGATGTGGAGAGTGATGTTCCTAGTCTTCAAAGATGATGAAATCAAACACCTAGAATTATAAATGAGCAAATACATAATTTGGCAATTGTGGTTAATAATCTAGCAGTTACAATATAAAGATTAGTTGAAAACCAACTTCTTAATATTATTCTAGTAGCTGGTTGAGTCTTGTTGGGTGAAGAGCAAGTAAATCTAACTTGAAATGAGAAAGTTGATGTAGAAAAGGAAGAAGAACATAGAGAAGGATTGAGCTTGAGGAGGTTGATGAAGAGGTAAATGATAATTTTGAGAAATATAGAGCAAGAGATTTTCGAGCTCCAAAAAAGATTAGAGAATGTTAAATTGAAGATTCTGAAACATTCCAGTAGTGGTGATGCTGACGAGTATCTTTATTGGGTAAATAAAGTCAAGAAGCTATTCAAATGTCATAAGTGTGAGGAGAATGATAAAGTGACATTGGTTACCTTAGAGCTCATGGAACTTGTAAGCCATTAGGAGAAGAGATGGAGAATGGGAGATGTAAGATGGAATAAGATGAAGAGGGTCCTACAGAGAAGGTTTATATATGGCTACTACTTGTAGGGCATTTTAGAAAGATGTAAGCACTGAGTTTAGGTAGAATATATATTGACAATTATGTTAAAGAATTTCTAATGTTAATAATAAGGTGTAAGGTTGAGGAATTAAAGGCATGAATTGTTTCGAAATTTATTGGAGGCTTGAAGTATCAGATCAGCACCATCTTGGAAGTATAGAAGATTGACACCTTAGATGATGTTATTTGACCTTAAACCTATATAGGGATTGGTTCTGAATTGTAAGCCTGCCAGGAACCATCTTGGGCTTGCTAATGGTGGTCTTGAACCGTATAATGAACCGTTGAGCCTTAACAGCTCTAACGGTTGAAGGAGCCAAGCCCACTAGTTCAGTGGGCCTATGAATTGGTGAGCATAATTGCTAGTTGAATAGGTGGTTAGGCCCATCTATTTAGGCCCATAATTTAAAAAAAAATGTTTTTAGGTATGCCTTTAAAACAAGAAGTGATGCGATATACTCAATGATGGTTATTGTTGATCGTATAGCAACCAACTAAGATGTATCGAGTTGGATGGGTTTGGGCTTCATTACTTGTAAAAAAAAAAAAAAATTCCTATGGATGAAGCCATGGGAGCCTTCCGATGCTTAAGTCAGTAAAGAAGACCGAGAAAAGGAAAGATAAGCACTAAAGACCTAGAGGACTATGCTCATCTAGTGTGTGTGTGATTGGGGGGGGTGGTTCCTTCTACTCTCTAAGGAGAGGAAGAAGAAGAAGTCCTAGAGAGTGAGAGAGAGAGGAAATTGTCTTATTTGTTAGCCCTGGTACCTTTTACGTGGGTTACCTAGATATGTAGTGATTAAGGATTTTCTTGTATTGGTTTTCGAAAAATAGTATGTTCCACAGTAGGAGCTAAGCTTTATTGTGAGCGGCCTGTCATTGCTAACCAAACCATTAAATTTGTAGCTTAGTGATTTAGTAAGAGTAGGGATGTTAGACATACTGGCCATATTACAGATGTCAGGTGCTCATTAATGAGCCATAGTGGAATGTAGGTGCTGAAGACAAAAATTGGGTTAAAAGGCTTAAGAGGGAGTTAACTAATGCTCAATGAGGGTAAGTCAAACTCTAAACTTACGTTAGGTGATGAATGAATGCTAGCTTAGTGGTTGGGGTCGACCAGCTCGAAAAGTTGTTATTTAGCTCCCTAAATAGGTCATAAGCTTATGGCCTCATGAAAGGGTTGTGGCATCACATGAGAGCTTGTTGTTTGCTCGAGTGCCACTTAATGCTCCTTGTGGTAGGCTTCACAGTTAGACCTTGGCTCAGGCGAGAGTTAGGTATCAACAATTATCGTTAGAGAAAATATGGAAGAGGAGGCTATGAAAAATAGCTCTTTCCCTAGATGAGGCATAATATATAAATACATGTATGTGTGTGTGTATTGGTTCTTGATGAATAAATCATATAATTGTTCTACGGGTCATCTATAATATATATATATATATTATACATGTGATATTTTTATATTTTCTATGGTTAATAAAATATAGTTACTTTTCTTAGAAGATTCATTTATTAAATAAAATTTCGTGGTATATATGCATTTCCTATCAAACTTATATTTTTTAAAAATGTTTTCTAATATTTATATTGTGCAAATATATATATATGTATATATATATATATATATATAGTGATATAGGTTGTGTGGGCTAATAGAGTTTAACAGCATAAAGGATTGGGTAATTAATAATGTTTTGTATTAGACGTAATTAGGAATTGAGGGAAAAGAAGATTTTATTTTACAAAAGAAGATATAATAATTTGGATAATCGAACCTTTTGTCACAATTTAAAAAGAAATCCATCAAATAATATACATTTGCAAAAATTTTGAAATGCAGGAAACGATCAAATAAAGATACACTAATAATTGAATTATTTCGTGATCTTAAAAAAATTGTTCAAAAAATGAAAATTTCAATTCACAGAGAGAGAAATAAGGTAAAAATATAAAGTGAAACAGGAAAATTAAATATATATGTATATACGGTTCAAGGGCCATGTCAATTAGCCTTGAACTATACCCCTACGAGGTAGTCCTAGTTTAAGGTTTCATTGGCTTATGAATCGACAATTTCGAGTTAATTAGGCTCAGCGGATAAGTTTATCCAAGTTACTTAAAGAATTGAAAGGTATAGGTGGAATAGTCTCTCTTGAGCCCAGCCTAACCGAACTATACCCTATTGACTTACTCAATTTGAGGCTTAAAGACAAGTGAGACCTAAACTGAGCAATAGAGATGAATTGTTGGAGTAAGTAGTGCTTTGAAGGGTATGACTATTGAAAATGATGGTGTTAGGAAGATGGAGAAAGGTCAAACCTTAAGTTGGAAAACTAGTGAGATAAAATGCTTCAAGTGCTAAGGTTTTGGATAGACAAACTATGATCATTAAGGATGAAGTCCTAAGCTTTGAAGTTGAAAGTAGGTCAATAAGGATGGAATCTTGACCTTTGAAGTTGCAAGCATAGATGAAGAGGAAGTTGGAGAGTAGGAGGAGAAGGTAGATCAGGGTGTATTTGCACCTAGGGAAGAGGAAGTTGTATACATCAAGGAAGGGGAACTCTTAACTATGGTGTTGGGGTGAGCTATGAATGTAAACCCTTCGGTTGAAGGTAAATAAAGGGAGAACTTGTTTCATACTAATTGTTCAGTGAAGTGATAGTTTTGTACTATGATTATTAATGGAGGGAGTTGTCAAAATTTTGTTGCTACATCTATTGATAGGAATTGGCCTTTAGGACCCTTCATTCAATCATTAGTAAGAGGTTAGGTTAACTTAACCGATCGGATTCTCAATTGTCAACCAAGTGTTGAGGAGGCCAACTTGATTTGTATAGTAGACTTGTTTGTATGCCTAAGCTCTTAAGATGCATAGAGTATTGTCTTGTTAGAACAGGGTAGTTTAAGCTTACTAGCAGCCTAAAGCCAATTTGTTCAACTTATTTTATAGATCACACTTTATGAACCCAGACTTACTGAGGTAATGGTGTCGAGCTATCAAAGAGCCTTGCTGCACATGACCATATCCAGAACGATTAGTGACTAATATTTGTAGAAACTGCTAGTCTTTCTCATAAAGACATGCATCCTACTCCTCATGGATGTACGATTTGATGCTAAATATTCTTTCTAGAAGGATTATAAATTTATCCTTTCGCTTTTATGTACATTGTTGAATTCAGTATTTACACTTATTAGTAATTTTGTATAAAGGAATGTAACCTAAGGTATCTGGTATAAATACCTAATTAGGGTATTTGTTGTAGTAAGATTTTTCTCTTTATTGAATCAAACTTCTCTAAGTTTTCCCCTCTTCTCCATGTGTTAAGAACCTTAACCCAGCTTATAGCAACCCTTAAGCAATATTAGGTGGTAAGCAACCCATTACCATGGACCGATGAGTCACATCCAGCAAAACATTAATCATGAGTACTTGAGTGGAGCATCACATCCATGAGTAGCTTATGATTACTTACTCTTTTACCTACATTTTCACCCTGATCCATATCCTTATTTCTTCAAAAGCTTTGAAGGACCCATTTATGCTACTATGAGACCTCTTTTGAGGCTTGTACCCCCATTCCCTATTAGTTATGGTATAGAAGTTGAATTTTCCAACCACTCAACACTTGAAGCCATACCAACTACACCGGTTGAATGGGAATGAAGCACTACGTGTGACTCAATAGGTTTGAGTACTCATATCCATTGGGGATAGGTACTATGATAGCATCCTTTAAGATGTCCTTCTAATGTGTGCATCGCAAATCTTACTTGGCTTGGTGTAAACCGTGACTAAGAACAGATAAAGCTAGTCGTTGAATGGTTCCAAGCTTACTGAAAACTTAAAAAAGGAAGTGATAGGGAATGTGTAAAAGAACAAACATGAATGAAAAGTAAGCAAAAGCCCATGAACAGTTTCGATGGATATGATGCACTAATGGAACTTTTGAGAACTCATGGCACAAGTCGATATGACACACGAGATGGTTCGGTGAGGTTACTCATCACCTAATCTTGCTTAAGGGTTAGGATAAGAGTGAGATGGATGCAAACAAGTAGTGTTTACAAGGGAAAAAATGTCGAGTGTATTAATGTTCAATTTGATGTTCACAACTACAAATACAAGGGGTATTTATACCCAAGAATTTAAGGCAACATGCTTAAATGGGAAAAGAAAAAAACGGTATTACTCTAAAGAATACAAAAGGGTAAAAACAAATATTTAAGAAAGATAATGATTAGTATGGTAGGTTCTATATGTGGTCCTATACATGTAGTGACGATACATTAGCGAGGCCATTGGAGGATGTGGGCAAAAGAGTTTGGTCAAATTGCTGATTCGAGCAGGGGTGATTAAGGATCAGTACTCTCTTGGTATCTTGGCAAGGGTGAGGCCAAGTAGTTGGTTAGCTTGGACGTGAGTGAGTACTCGAGAACAACCTGGCTATTATCTTAGCAATTCATAATTCAACATACTTTAGAGAGATGGGTAGTCATTTGGCTTGGCATACAGAGTGACTTAGCAAAGAGATATTCGGCTTTGATAGGAGTTGTCTAGAGTAGGAAGATCCACCTTGCTAGCCTTTCTAGTCTTCAGACTCGGCTACGGGTCAACGGTTTAGTAGCTTGATTCCTATCATTCCCTTCGGGTTGATTTGGATTTAGGATCAAATTCCAATGGTCTCCAGTCATCTCTCCGTTAAGGTGATATGGATTGAGGTTGGCAATGTTAAAGGTGTTAGAAACCCCATAGTCTTTGGATAGCTCCAATCTATAGGTGTTATCATTGATCTACTAAAGGATTATGAAAGGACCTTCAGCCCTTAGGGATAGTTTGTTGCTCCTCTTACTTAGAAACCTCTCATTGCATAGGTGCAGCCGTACTAAGTCTATTAGTTGAAAATGTTTGGCTGTCCTACCTTTGGTCTTCTCTATTATACATTTGGCAACTTAGTCGATGTGTCGAGTGACTTTGTTGTAGATCTGTTGAAGGGATTATGCTCTAACTTTGGCATTAGGATCCTCTTGTGCGGGCACAGGTGCTGGGGTGTGATTGGGGGGTAACTTAGGATTAAAAATGTAGACCGCTTTGAAGGGGGTTTTCTTAGTGGTGTCATGTATTGTTCAATTGTAAGCAAATTTGACTACTGGCAAGTAGACATCCCAGTTAGCTAAGTTCTTGCCCACTATAACTCGGAGTAATGATCTCTAAGTGCGATTAACCACCTCTATTTGGTAGTCAGTTTAGGGGGTGATAAGAAGTATTGAATAGTAGTTTGGTTCCCATCCGATGCCATAAGGTCCTCTAGAAATGGCTCAAGAACTTTGGTTCTCTATTAGAGACTACACTCCTTGGCATATCGTGTAACCATATAATCTCTTACAAGAGAAGAGAAGTAATAGTCGAAGTGTCGTCCGTCTTAGAAAAGGGCATGAAGTGTGTCATCTTGTTGAACCTATCTACGACAACCATTACAAAATCTTTGCTTCGGGTAATTTATGGTAGTCCAAGGATAAAGTCCATGCTTAATTCAGTCTATGGCCTTGTTGGAATAGGCCAAGGCATTACTTTCTCTTGTTTGGCTTCGCACTTAGCCCTCTTGTAAATGGTACAATTTTCAATAACTCGATGTACATCTTGCCTTATTCTTGACCAAAAGAATCGACTACTTAGCAATTCATATATTCTTTTCTCCTAAAAAATATCCAGATAGTCCTCTATTGTGGGCTTCCTTAATCAACAGCTCCTGAAGTGAACAAGTTGGCACATACAATTTCCCTCCTCAGAATAAGTATCCTTCCTTTATATGATACTCGTCTATTGTCCTTCCATCGACACAATGTGCAAGTACGAGCCCAAAGTATGGATCCTCAAAATATTGTTCTTTGATACTCGCAAACCTAAACAATTTGTCTTACAGTTCATTTGGAAGTGCATGCCTTCTCGAAAGAGCATCTGCAACTACGTTACTCCTTCCCTGCTTGTATTTTATCACGAAATTGAATCCTTCAAGGAATTTAATTTGTCCTACCTGTCACTTTGATAATTTGATTTGACTTCAGAGGTACCTCATGAACTCATGGTCAGTATAGATAATAAATTCTCTCGATAGTAGATAATGTTGCCATACTTTTAGTGCTTGGATTAGTGCCAAGAGTTCTTTATAATGCACACAGTAATTTAGTTGAGGTCCTCTAAGCTTCTCATTGTGATAGGTAATTAGTCAGCCTTCCTACATTAGGATAATACCTATTCTAATGCTTAACGCGTTACATTCTAACTTAAATATTTTCTCGAAGTCAGGTAGAACAAGTATAAGGGCGGAGGTTAACCTTTCATTTATCTTTACAAAACTCTTCTCCTCCCTTTCTCCCTATTAGAAGTCAGTGTTCTTATTTGTTAACTTAGTAAGTGGTGTGGCCAGGGTGTTGAAATTCCTGATGAATCTTTCATAAAATGAAGCTAGTCCATGGAAATTCCTTACATCACTCAATGATTGCTCGGATCTTCTCGTCATCTACTCGTAAGCTTCCTCTGCTTACTATATAGCATAAGAATATCACTTTCTCCTATAAAAAACAACACTTCTTGAGATTGCTGGATGATTTCTTAGTACGGAGGACATTCAATATGGTACGAAGATGTTTACAATGACTCGACATGTTGGCATTATAGACTAGGATGTCATCAAAGTACACTACGACATACTTTCTTATCAAATATCTCAACACATGGTTCATCAGTCTCATAAAAGTGCTTAAGACATTCGATAAGCTAAAGGGCATGACCATCCATTCATAAAGTCCATGTCGAGTCTTGAACATAGTTTTCTACTCATCTCTTAGCCTCATGTACATTTGATGGTAGCGAGATTTTAGATTAATCTTGCTAAAAATCTTAGCTCTGCTCGATTCATCCAACATGTCTTTTAGCCTTGGAATAGGATACCTATATTTCATTATAATCTTGTTCACGGCTTAGCTGTTTACACACATCTGTTAGGTTCCATCCTTTTTTGGCAATAAAAGCATCGGCATAGCACAAGAGCTAAGACTTTACCTAACATACCTACTCTCCAATAACTCATTGACTTAATGTTGGAGTTCATAAGCCTCTTTGGAAATCAATCTATAGGTAGGCTTATTTGGTAAGGCGGCGTCGGGTATTAAGTTAATGCAGTATTCTATGCCTTGTAGTGGAGGCAATCCTTTGGGTAACTGTTTGGAGAACAGGTCGGTGTACTCATTTAGCAACACCTTTACCTCCTAGGGTAGTTTACTCTACTCCTTTAATAGTTGCCTGACCAATATGAGGGTCGGTGCATCAGCTTTAAGGGTCTCTTAGAGCTTGGTTCTACTCATCACTAGAGTCTTCTTCGATTCGCGAGTAAGTTTGGCCTACAGTTTATTATCTTCACTTGATGGCATCAGGTTTAACGTGATCTTCTTACTATCCATTATGGATAACTCTTCTCTTAAATAGCCATGGTATACCTAGCAACACGTGGGAAGTGCACATGGGTGGTATGTTGCAGAAAACCTGGTTAAAGTAATTTTCAATAGTAATCGGCAATAGTACTTACTGAATGACATGTAGTACTCATTTCCCACTCAACCAGTGCAACTTATATGGCCTTAGAAGTGCAATAGTTGACAATTTCAATTTTGTAATGAGATTGGCTGATGCCACATTAGTGCAACTAGAGGTATGCAAATGGGTTAAACAGGCCAACCCAGCTCAGCCTACTTTGGCCCACAGGTTAAATGGGTTGGACTCATTTGACTCACTTTTAAATGGGCTAAAAAACGTTGGCCCTAACTTGTTTAAAAAGCAAGTTAAACAAGTTGACTTGCGGGTCGAAACCCACTTGCACACTTCTAGGTGCAACTACCATTATTTACAATGAGGGTACACACTTGATCATTCACCTTCCAAGTGGTATGAGACAAATTCTCTCTCTACTCCTCACATAAGGGTTCCATGTTTGTTATGCGTTAGAAAACCATGATCAATTGGTCGAAGTCCTCAGCAAATGCATCTTCTTCAATTAGTTCTTTTTCGACAGTGATCTTCTCCTCCCTAAGTTCCTCATCAGTACTTTCGACATCTAGCTTTGAGACGTATCTCTTGATGACCATTTTCTTTCAGTTTAAGCACTAAGCAGCCATATGTCTGAACCCTTGGTACTTGAAGCACTTGATTTGGCTTATCTTCCTGCTTAATCCTTGCCCTTTCTTATAAGTTCGGGTGGGCATGTCACCAATAGATTAGCTTGGACATCTCTCTTTTGAATCAACTTAATACTTGATTGAGCTCGGTGACATCCTTATCTAGGTCAGCTAGTCGGTATTCTAGTCGATACTTGGTTTCTTTTCTACCTCTCTACTCATTGGGCTTTTCTTATGGCTTCATCTATTACGGCAAACCATTGGAGTTCCATAACGTCTCGAAAGTCACCCATAACCCAATAAGAAACCTAGATATTGTTCATGTTGGTAGTTCCTCCGCTTTACGTTGGATCATGAGTATTAGGAATTCCTAGACATACTTATCAACTATTTGGCCTTTTTGTCTCAACTCTTAAAGTCGAGTGAAAGTATCTTGCAGAAAGTATTCAGCATAAATCTATTTTTTAGTATTCTTTTCATTTCAGGCCAAGTATTAATCTCTTGATAGCCTTTTTGCCTCCTCATAGCCTAGAAATTCTTCCACCACATAGTGGCATATCCAGATAACTCAACAGCAATAGTTTTCACTTTCTCATAATCCTTATATTGATAATAGTAAAAAATACGCTCTACTTTCTCCTCCAATTCTAGATATTTGTCAGCATTCCAAGATCCATTGAAGCTTGAAATCTAGAGCTTTACATGGTCAGATGCTTTAGGGCCTCGAGCTCACTCCTCTTTAAAATACTCTTCTTCACCCTCTTCATGTAGTTCTCTTAGGTTTATCCTTTGTCTTACTCATCTGCTTACTCTTCCACCTCAAATTTATCAAGCTAGGTTTTGATCTCTAACAAGTTGAGCACCTTGTGGGGTATTTTGTGCCGCCTCAGTCTGTTGACAAGCCAATGCATAAACAACTTGGGTTAAATCTACCAAGAGGTTAGCCACGTCATTAAGTCTATCGTTAATGCTCCTAGGGGTTCCTTGAGATTGTCGGCCATGATGGATAACTCCACTGTTGTCATCTCTAACACCAACGTTTACACTTGGATTCGTCATTTCTCCAAACTAGAAGCTAAACAGCTAGCAAACATAGTAGCTAAGATGAATACAGTAACTTGCTTTGTTTCACACACGTAAAATAAAGTATAAATATAACTTTGAAAACAAACTACAACTTAAACAAAACCTTTGCTCTAATACCAAGATGGTGAGAATTGTAACCAAGAATAGATAAGGCCGATCGTTGAATAGGTCCAAGCTTGCCAAAAGCTTGAAAAAGGAAGTGATAGGGAATGTGCGGAAGAATAAATGTAAATGAAAAGTAAGCAAAAACCCATAAACAGCTTCGATGGATATGATGCACCAATGGAACTTTCAAGGACTAGTAGCACAAGTTAATATGACGCACGAGATGGTCTGGTGAGGTTGCTCACTACCTAGCCTTACTTAAGGGTTAGGAGAAAAGTGAGATAAATGTAAACAAGTAGTGTTTACGAGGGGAAAAATGTCAAGTGTATTAATGTTCAATTTGATGTTTACAACTACAAATATAAAAGGGTATTTATCCTTGAAAATTTAAGGCAACATGCCTAAAAAGGAAAAGACAAAAAGGGTATTACCTTAAAGAAGTAATACACAAGAATACAAAAGGGTAAAAATGATTATTTAAGAAAGACAATGATTAATATGGCAGATTTTACATGTGGTTCTGTACACGTAGCAGTGATACATTAGTGAGGCCATTAGAGGATATGGGTAAAAGAGTTTGATTAGATTGCTAGTCCGAGCAAGGGTGACTAAGGATCAGTTCGAGGTCACTCTCTCAACATCTCAGTAAGGGTAAAGTTGAGTAGTTGATTGGCTTGGACGTGAGTGAGTACTCGAGAATGGCTTAGCTGTTATCTCTATAATCTATAATTCGGTATACTTCAAAGAGATGGATAGTCATTCGGCTCGACATATAGAGTGACTTGGCAAAGAGATACTCGGCTTCGATAGGAGTTGGCTGGAGAAAGAGGATTCACCTTGCTAGCCCTTCTAGTCTTTGGGCTTGGCTATAGGTCAAAGGTCTAGTAGCTTGATTCCTATCATCGCTAACCTTAGCTACTTAGTACGAAAGTCCTATAAATGGATACAACAACACATATTCATTTGAGAAGGATGAGAAGACAATTGTTTTTCATTCTTAACTCCTAACCAAGTTCAAGGTACACAAATGCAGTTGAGTTGAGCTTAAAATAAGAATTTGATCATAACTTGAGGTGAACTTAAGCATACAATGAGGTTAGATATGCCAACATTCCTATTGATTCAAAGCATTTAGGGCAAAGAGATTAGGTCCAATTGCTTGATGAGGTACATAAGTTAAGTAATGAGTTTTAGGACTAGTTTCTTAAGGAGTTACCTAAAAGGGTTACCATTGTTCTAAGGTGTTTAGCATTAAACTTACAGGCTAGAGTGGTTTTACCTAGCAAGCTTGCCTATAGGATGAACCTAGAATGAGCAGCTAAAGCTCTAGAGGAAAGTGGATTGAGCTTATAGAGCATAGCCACATGAGATAAAGTTTTAGCCCATATGTTGTATCCACTCTACTTATGCCTAAGAAGGATGGTTTATGGCACATGTATATCAATAGCTAAGTAATCGATAAGATCTTTATTTAGTATCAATATATGATACCAATGCTTGATGACCTATTAGACAAGCTCTTTGGTGTAAGGATCTTTTCTAAGATTGATTTAAAGAGATGATACCATCAAACACATATGGGATGAGGGGATGGATTGAAGGTTACATTAAGAAAGGCATGGTCTCCACAAATGAATGGTGATGCCTTTTGACTTATCTAATGTGTTGAGTACATTAATGAGGTTGATGAACCATGTATTGAGGAACCTAATAAATAAGTTTGTTGTTATCCATTTTTGACTTACCCAGTCACTATAAACATTTATAAGCTGTCTTTGATGTCCTTCAAGCTAAATAATCTTTCAACAATTTGAAGAAATGTGATTTTTGTCAAGAAGAGGTTGTGTTTTTAGGTTTGGTGGTATGTGGAGGATGAATAAAGTTTGATGAAGAAAAGTTTTGAGCCATTATAGAATGGCCAACCCTAACCTATAAAGTTGATGTCACAAGTTTCCATGGCTTTGTCTCATTTTATTGACGATCATTAAGAATTTCAATACCATTGTAGTTCCTATTACCAAGTTGACAAAGAAAAATGTGGAGTCTAGATGGGGAGAATGAGCTTAAAATTGCTTTGACGAAGTGAAAGAGAAGTGGACCTTTACCTTTGTGTTGGCTTTATCAAACTTTAAGAAAATATTTGAGCTAAAGTGTGACATACCAAGTGTTGACATTAAAGTTATGTTCATGTATGATGGTTAACCTATGCATATTATAGTAAGAAGTTGAGAGGAGCCACATTGAACTACTCTACATATGACAAAAAGTTATACTCTTTGATTTGAGCTCTAATTGTTTAACAACATTTTTTGTTGCTTGAGAATTTATCACATAAATCAACCATGAGTTGTTGAGGTATTTGAAGAGCCAGCTAAAATTGTTAAAGAGGTAAGCAAAGTGGATTGAATTCATGAAGAGGTTCTCGTACGTGATTAAACAATCGTAGATGCCTTGTCATAACGTCATGTTCGACTAACCAACCTTATGGTCAGGATCTACATTTCGGCCCCATTGCAGCCATGTGTGGTCAGGATTTTTCGCAGTTGGGTATAACCTAGAAGAAGAATTTCTCTTCTAAGTAGGAAAACTTTTGTATTGAACTATTTAGTGTCGAATCCTATTTTGATTTTTCTTAATTTATTTTATATTAAGTTTAACTTGGTTAATATAGCTTAATATAAAATACTTGACACTAAATTAAGGAAAAACATTTTTCTTCTAAGAAATGTTTTAAAAAAAAAATTTTGCAAACCTTTTAGGAATCACCAATCAATTAAACTTGTAAAGGATAGACTAGGGTTTCTTGGGCAGAAGAAACCTTAATCACTAGCTCGCTAATTTTCTAAAAAAATATTTTTAGAAAACTTTAATCAAAGAACTAGGTTTAGAGGCTAACTTATTAAGATACTTGTCAGCATGTAAGAATTGAAGAAAATTAATTAATGGGCCTTTATTTTTATAAAAAATAAAAAATAAAATATTTTTTAAATTTTACAATTGCTTTGAAGATACTTTGTTAATTATGATCAAACTGACCATAGTTCTCATTTTTTCAAAAAATTTTAGTGGATTGGTTCTTTTTAATTTTGAAAATTGGGCCAAATTTATATTTTTTAACTATTTTATTTTTATTAACAAAAACCCTAAAAAAAACTAATTATTAATACCAGATTTAGAACCTAAAAACCCCTTAGATTAAGATTTTATTTATTTATTTTTTAATAAACAACTAAGTGAAAAAAATAATGTTTCTAGAAAAATCCATAAAATGCATAGTTTGTTTTAAAATAAATCTTATGCCAGTTTTCTAATCTATGTAATTTAGGTATGAATCTTGAGCAAAAAGATGCAAATTTTAAGATATACAATCTAGATATGGATCTTGAGCAAAAAGATGTGATTATATTCTAAAAATATG
Source organism: Lumnitzera racemosa (assembly GCA_024138005.1). Classification (NCBI taxonomy): domain Eukaryota; kingdom Viridiplantae; phylum Streptophyta; class Magnoliopsida; order Myrtales; family Combretaceae; genus Lumnitzera; species Lumnitzera racemosa. The sequence continues at coordinate 19,398,236 of JAMXBC010000002.1, forward strand.
ATTTTTTTTTAAAATGAAATTTTCCTAAAATAATCATGGTAAAAATGCAATTTATCTAAAATATATAAATTTTTAAAAGTCATGCAAAAGATGCAATTTATCTAGAAATATGCATTTTTTCTTAAAAATGCAATTTTAGTAAAGTTTGAGTTTTACTACTTAAAAATGCATTTTATGAAAATGGTGCAAATTCAACAAAAATATGCCAAAGGTGCAATTTTATAAAAGGACTAACTCTATAATACTAATTTGATAAATAAAAAAAATGTATTAATAAACACACAATAATAAGACTATTCACATTTATCTATTCTATCAATACACTAATAATAAAAAAACAAAAACAAAGAGAACTTAGACAATTAAAAATAAAAACCTACACAAACGGAGAAAACAATGTTAGTAAGGATAATTATAAAGGCTGAAGAACTACTAAACTAACAAGAAAAAAAAAAATAATAGTAATGAAAGAAAGTACAAAAAATCAAACCAACCCTATCCTATATCTAACGCACGGGTTGGGTCAAAAGGTCTTTCTGGCCCTGATCCGGATTGGTTTGGGTTGGATTCCATGCATCCGGGTCGGGTTACTAACATGGAAGAGAAACAATAGATGAGACGAGCCCGCACGGTGCTCTCCAGACAACGTTTAATGCGGTAAATTGTAGTTTCATGATAAACTTATTGTTAAAATTTCGTTTGGTGCTAGCGCCACAGAGTTTGGTTATTGTTTAGGGTGGTTCAAGTTTGGACGGTCGTTTAGTGTTTCACAGGGGGATTCGATGGTGGTGGATCTTAGTGGCGTTGAAAAGAGAGATTGGGTATTCGTTTGGGAGCATTTGGTCATGGAGCATGTATCCAGGAAGTTGGGTTTTGGATTGGGGGAGTGGATCAAGAGAGAGTGGTTGTCATGGATGGTTGTTTGGGTCGCGGCATGTGTAAGTGTCGACGGTGGAGCCACTGGGTAGTGTTGATTGCTTTGTGAGTGGTTGTGTGGAGAAAGAGGGTCGACTTGGGTCGAGAGTAGCTAACGTTTGGTTGCTGTTCGCTGGCTGTGGGTGTGGTGTTTGTGTTGTGTGCGAGTGGGTCATTGTGATGGGCAGTCGCATGGGGTGAAGGAGAGCGGTCTGGTTGGAGTTGCGAGCATCCGTGTTGGCTAGGCCCTACTGTCGTGTATGGTTGTTGGTGTGCTGTTGGAAGTTCAAGTTGCAAGCTATAGATGAGAAAAAGAATTGGGTAGGATGGGCTGTCGTGTGTTTGCTGTGTTGAATGAAATTGACTAACCCCAAGTGTTCCTCCCCAGTCCTCTTTTTTATAATACTGTGGTTTGTGTAAGTTTGAAGCTCGAGATTATGTCGCATCTCCAATGACCGGAGAAGATAAAGCTCAAGCTTCAATTTTTTTTTTTTTCCAAATCTCTAAATCGTTGTTAAAAAGGCCAGTCTTCGTGATATCCTAATTTTTTGATAATCATTCCATAAGATTGAGTCAAAATCTGCAAAAATACTAATAAAGATTCGGTAAGATAAGGGTGAGATTTGGCTCAAAGAACTCCCCGGATTTTCCTGTTCATGGTTGAGATTCAGCCAAACTTGATAGGGAAGAAGATTGTTAGGTACATCGCATGTGACTAGACAAAAGCAATTAAACTCTCTTGGTTCAGAGTTTTGTATTTCAATAGCCCCTTTTCAAATATTTCGAAAAGGAGCACAAGAAGAAACTTAATCCCTCATGCATGCCTTCACTATTCACTTTTTTTTTTTATTAACATTAAAGGCATACAAAGCGAGCTACCTCAATGAAAAAATTCAGGTAAGCAAGGCACATACAAGTATTGTATCTTCTTTATAATGAAGGCCCAATTCTTAAACGCACCTTTTAGGAAGGTGTATACAATTATTGTGCCATTGTTACAAAGAAGATGCATACCATTTCACTTATGGGCATAGCATTTCATCATATACTATACATGCATGCAAGATTGCTTAATTAATATATAAGTGAAATCAACTACATTTTATGGGTGACATTCTTATTTTCTTATGTTACTGCCACGAGTTATCTAACTATAAACTACCACATGAACAACATACTAAATATAAACATATTACACTAATTTTCTGTAACTATTATAAAGTATTTTAACAATATAATTTGCATATTATAAAAATAAATGTGGAAAAAAAGAAGGGGAGTAGTTTTACGTATCGATTGATGGGGTTGTGAAAGTACTTTTAGGGTTGCGATATTGGCTGGAGAGTGAAAATTAGAGAGTGAGGGAGATTTCAGAAAATAAAGGATGATAGAATAACCTTTGATCACAAAAATTTGGGTATATATAAGAGGGACAGGAATGTGTAAAGCTCGTTTACGCCTTTGGTTTAAGGCAAAGGCGTAATCTATGTATGCACTTTCTCTTTTAAAAAAGGCATAATGTAAGTATGTGCCTTTTTAAAGCACAATCTATACATACACATTTCTTGCTAGAAATTTTTTTATTGAAGGTGCATACTACGCGCATGCCTTCAATATATAAAATATGGGAACATGCCATCCTTGCCTTACTTATATATGTACTGTACAAAACTCCTTAGTTACCTTATAAGGATTGAACCTGTGACTTTTGTTTTAGTGCCTCATATCTCACTCAATTGAGTTGTTGATGTTTTCTCAACATATTTATACTTAATTTATATTTAATATAGGGCCCGACTTTAATTCCATTTTTCAAATACAAACCCAATTCACCCCAACTTATTTTAAAATGGCCCAAACACGTATAGGTGTTGTAGAATATACATGCTAAAGATTTCTCAATACAAATTTAATAAACTTCAAGTCATATTAGTCTAGTTAAAATTATTTTAAAATTCCAACTTTTAGATTGAAAAAAAAAAACCTATTCAAATATTTTATTGGGCTATTCTCAAAAAATATTTTTTAATGACACCCAATTTTTAAAGATTTTGAATTTATTAAATTGTATTTGTATTTTTGAACTTTACTTAACCCGACCCTAAATTATTGATACTTGACTTAGGCTCTTTTGATACTTTTTATTTATTTATTTTTGTTTTCTTCCCTATTTTTTTCATTTTTTTGTATTTTCAATTTTTTTTTTGGCCTAAAAAGAAAAGAACCTAAGAAAAGGTTACAAAAATGGGATGTCTACGTTCAGTTAGACAACTGTTAGTATGATAAGCATATTATGGAGACTTATTTAGACAGTTCAGAGATAAAAGGACGTACAAGATAATGAAGGTTTGATTCTTTAGCCGAGAATGATGATAGATATCCATAGAGTGACAGAAAGATGTGCAATATACAAGAAGACGAAGTGTTGATCTGAGAAGGGGAAGTGTATGCCTTTTCTAATCTTGACCAAACCTTGGATTGAGCCAAGCATGGATTTTTCCCTTGGTTTTTCCAAGACTACTAGGGATAAGGTACCCATAATGGTTATGGATAATAGATTTTACAAGATGGCACACTTCCTTCCTTACTATAAAACTAATGATGTTATGCATATTTCTTCTCTCTTTCTCTCTCTCTCTGTTTTTTTTTTTTTTTAATGCAAGAGATCATAAGATTACATGGAGTTCCTCGGAGGATTATATTTGATAAAAACTTGAAGTTTCATAGTTAGTTTTGGAGGACCTTGTGGTGTCAACTTAGAACTAAGTTGATCTTTAGCACCTTATGCCATCTACAGACCAATGGGCAAATACAGGTTGTCAATAGAACCTTAGGCTCTATATTCTAAGCAGCCATGGGAAGGAACCTTACCAACTTGGACTTATGCTTGCCTATTATTGCATTTGCCTATAGCATATAAGCACATACTATCACAAGTAAGTCTACGTTTGAGGTTGTGTATGGATACAACTTAGACATTCTTACTCGACCAATTGCTCTTGTTGAACTTAAGTAGGGAGGGCCAAGAGGGAAGAGATAGGGGTTGAGTAGGTTAGAAGCTCCATCAAAGGTCATTTAGCAACTTAGCAAGGCTGTTGAAAAACTATAATGGCATAACCAAGGAAGATAAATTGTTTAGTTATAGCCTAATAGATTAATCTTGGTACATTTAAGGAATGAAAGGTTCCTAAGTCAAAGGTCAAGTAAGGTTTCACTAAGGTAGATAAATCCTTCAAAGTACTCTAAAAGGTCAGTGACAATACTTACCAGCTTGAGCTATTAAAGGAATATGGAGTGTTTACAACTTTTAATGTAGCCAACTTAAGCCATACACCATGGGAGAAGGAACTCAACTAGACCCTTGATTGGATTCGGTGTTAAATCCTCTATAACCCAAAGGGGATGATAAATATTGACTTCCAAGCTTGATTATGTGCTTTAGAGCTTATAGCTTACTTAAACCTACACATAGGATCCTTACCTACCAACCCTTCATAGAGGAAGCCACTATTTTGTACACAACTGATCTGCTCCTGTCTTAAGGGCTTGACACTATCTTAAGTAGAAGCATCCAACTAGTTGGCCAACCTCAACAACTCAGCTCATGTTACTAGCTGCTCTATTAATATGATATCGTACTAATCTTGTATAGTCCAACCTACTTTTAGGACTTCTAAATTGCCCCATCTTTGTGTAGTTTGTCTTGTTTAATAGAAAAGGCATTAGTACATTGTCGAAACGTCTCTTTAGATATTGTTTCATTTATGCAATTGTTAGATGACATTCTTTTTTGTCATTTCCTAATTTACCCTTTTGGAAATATCCTAGGATTAACATGGTTCTTCTTTTGGAATGTAGCCTTTTATGTGATTGTATTCTTGTCTCATGTGACCTTAAGGGGATGCTATAAATACCCTCCTATGTACTCAAACAAAATTAGCATTGATTGATAATATATTTGTTTCCTCCTGGTTCTTGCGAGTTCCTTCTCTACATTCAATTACTCATATCAATCCTTCACATAAGGATTATGGAGAATGCCTCTTTACATTACTTGCATGCAATATCAAGTAGTGTTAAGGTTCGTTAGAGTTCTTTTGTGGATCATATCCTTCAGATAACTCTTGAGTTAAACCCTCTTTAAAATCACTTCCATTTTTTGCTATAACTTTGTCGAGCTCACCCTTAGTTAGTGTTTGTTAGATATCCTAGTTTACATAGATCTCGAAGCATATAATATTAGCTTGTAAAACCTAAGGATATCATACTCCCCCCCTTTACAAACAGTGTTATGCTTCAAATTATTACACTTTAAAATTTGTACGTTCTAAAACCACCATGCTTGCTTTACATAACTCTGATTTTAACATTATATCATGACCATTGGTAGAACCTATGAAACAAGCATTTTTATGATAATGAAACAAGATTTTGAAAATTATTGATGAAATTATTAAGTGGTAGAAAAAAAATATTTATTTATGTAAAAGAAAAAATTATTGAGATAAAGGACTATAAAGAATAGACGATGGAACCATTACAAAGAAGAACTACTTTATTAGAACCAAATAAAGAAGCACAAAATGAGAAGATAGGGAAAGGAGAAAAGTTTAAACATAAACAAGAGGAAGTAAAGTTTTTGAAACCCAAGATGTATCGGAAATATAAGCTTTGGAGATTCATATGCTACAAAAAAAAAATGTTAAGTTTACAGGAATAAATTAAAAGCAACTTAGAAGTAGAAGCATGAGACAAAATTTAGAAATAAAAAGCTTGAGACAAAACTCAAAAGTAGAAGCATAAGACAAATGTTAGAAGTATGAAGGTTTAGAAGATGCAACACAAACAAAAGCAATGCAGATATTGAGAACATTGTTAGAAGTAGAATAATATAATATAAGCACTATAACAGAGTTGACAACAAAAACAAAAGAGAAAGAGGAAATTATAGGTCTAGACCTAACATTCATCAAATGATATATTTGGGTAATATACCTGATTGGTTGGGGATAACAAAGACAATAAAATCATTACACATGAATCATTTAGATAGAGATCGTGGAAGCAAAAGTTTTCAAGAAGGAAAATTAAGATTACGCAACTCATTTGACATAAAGGATGATATGGTGATATAATAGATGAAGATTATAAAACCAGTGGCTACACAAATACTATTGCCAATGAAAGAATATTTAAATGTTAGAGCAACATCTATTTAAAGAGATTAAGACTTAAGAAACAAATAAGAGAATAGACAATACGAAAACCAACAAGAAGTTCAAGAAACGAAAAACAAGTGATATTTGATCAAAGTTTATGAGTTAAAGTGCTATATCTAGTGTTGAGACTGAGATCTTAAGCTAAAGTGAGAGGAATTATATCGTAATCCTTAAGGTGAGTTACTAAACTCTTTAAACTTAGTAGAGTACTATTTAGTAGAATAGTTAAGGAGATTTGGTAAACTTACGATTACTCTTATGGTAAGGAGTAGAGAAGCAAGGCAAAGTCGTGAGAATTATATATCATATTTTGATTCCTTTCAAATAGTAGATAGTTAAGTATGGAGGACTTAATCTTTGGCAGTGTATGCTGAAAGAGTGGAATAACACATAAGGTGGGACTACTAAATATCACTGCTTGATTATCTGATCCTTACCTTTTTATCTTTTTGTACTTTAATATTTTTAGTGATTGAATGTTTGCTTTGACACATGATAACCAATCAAAAACATATAAGAACTTATCAGAATCAAAAGTAAGACTTAAATATTAGATTAAAACATTGAATTAGCTTTTATACATAAAATTTTTTTATCTAGATTTGTTAGATTTCTAATACATTAGAAATAAGAACAAGTTTTGATCATAGTTAATCTTAAACATTAAGAAGTAGGAATTAGAGTGAAGTTCGAAATTATAAAGCAACAATTAATTCAACCCTCTTCCTTAATTGTTCATTAGGACCAACAATTGCTAACTTTTGGTTGAGTTCCTAAACTTCATGAGTGAAATTCCTAACATAATTGATCATACTTTAACAATACATTTGGTTTATGGAATGGAATAAAATAAGAGTAAAATTATGATTTTTCAGGACTAGAACAGAGAGGGAATGCTATTCTTTATAGTTATTTTAAACTCATATAAATAGTTATGAAAATATATTGTAAAAAATTTAAAAAGTATTCCTTAGGTTAGATAAAGTAATTACGATTCCTTATTTTCAACAATAGTAATTCCTTGGAATGACCATTCCATCAACCAAACACAAGAATAAGTTTGTAGATAAAGAATAGCTATTCCTTCCAATTCTTAATATATCTAGTTTGACCTAGCAAAAGAAAAGAAAAAACAAAGATTATTTAACTTATTATTAACTTTACTCATGTACAACCATATTCTCATTACTTACCATCTCAATTTATTGTATCGAATATACCCTAGCCTAGGTACAAGACCTTTATTCTTAAGGTTTAAGGTTAGGATTATTGTTATGGCTATGTTGTCTCGCTTATGGGGCTAGAGACTGATTTTCTTGCACTCTTGCTTAGCAATTAAATAAATGATGGCCAAACAACAATTATAATAGCAAGTTGGGCAATTATGACTAAAAGTTAGGGAGAATATAACAAGAATGTTTCCTTTTGGTTAAGTAAGAATTTTTTTTTTTTTTTTTGTATTATGAATGGGTTACCTTCCTTTGGTCATTGTTGTAAGACTTGTAGCATTCAAAAAATACTTATCAAAAGTAAAACATTATTTATTTTAATCTAGCAAATTACTTAAATAGATTAAGAAATTAAATACTTAATAAAATGAGAACAAATTGCAAGATACAAGTTTCTCTTTTATAACAAAAAAATATGTTTGCAATTAGTGGTGAGTTAAGAGAAGAAAAAAAGTCTTAAAAGGAAGCCAACTAAGTATTCCATGTAAAGATCAAAACCATAACATGAAGTTAGGGAAATCGACCATTCTTTGAAGGAACAAGTAACTAAAAATGTCTCAAGCATTGGTTGCTATCTAAATGATCTATCTAAATTTGAAACAAATTTTAAGGTACTATCCTTCTTTGCTTCTAATGAGAGATTGAGAACATTATCTCTATCATAATTTAACTAAGTCACCATGAGTAAGACTCTAGTCATAACATAATCAACAAATCCAAGATGTACCAATTACTTAGCTACAATCAAGGAACTATTCATACGTTATTAGCTTATAACAAGGAATGTCCCTCTTTGATAATTTTATCATAATCTAGTTATTTTCGAATAGGTTTACTGAACAATGTCAAATATCACAAATGGTATTAGCCACTTGATAGGAAGAGCTTTGTAAGACTTTTAATTAAAGGTCATGCAATAGTACAGTCAAGGGGTAAAGATAAGGTCGTATGATAGTACACAAAAGGTTACAAAATATCATTGCTTTTTTCTTTATTTAGTACAATCAATTATTTACTAAGATATTTTATAACTTTTACTTTTGTAATATGAGTGCATCATTTATCTATATTATTAAAGCAGAGTGGCTCTTAAGTAACCGCTCTTTTAAACATTACCATCTAACCCTCTAATTAAAATTTTATTACAAAAAATAAAAACCAACATTAAAAATAATTTACTAAAACTATAATTGTCTTATAGTAAGGATAAAATTGGCATATGAACCTACTCTCTCTTATTAATTTCTCCTAATCCTCAAACCCAGTTTCTCCACTATCTTTCTACACAACACAGTACTTATCCCATGATCTCTTGATGGTTTCTCTCCCTTTTTGTTTTCTCTCTCACCTTATTTTACATGCATGCATTGCATGGCTAGAATTCAAATTATGATGAAATATAACCATGATGATGATTAATGTTTACTTATATGGATAGATTTCAATCCGTAATCTTGATTAGCTCATAAGTAAAAAATTAAAGAATTTAAAGTAAGTATAGATAGGGAAAAAAGAATAAATCTATATTTATATTATTTAACAAAAATTAGATTTTTCACCAAATAGATAATGATAAATCTTAAAAATATAAATTTAATTTTATTTAATTTGCACATACATCATGAGTACATCATCTGCTAGTATATATATACACATACATAAACATTTTAGTTTATAATAAAGACAAGAATATCATTAATATCTATACATACACATATATATATCTTTAAATATCTACATATATACACTACAAGAAAGCATATATATAAAATATTAGATGTTGAATATATATTCTATAACCTTGAATAAAACTTAATGTGAAATACCTTTATTATTACTAGCAAATGCATACCCTTTATGTCTTTGCAAAAATTAAATATAATAGTACAATCAAATTATAAGACATGATTGTCGAGCCTGATTTTTTTCCTTTCAGTTTTTTAAATCAATCTTCTTCAAACCGATCAATATTAAACCTTACCCATTTAATATTAGCCATTGACTAGGGCTTAAAGAAAACCGGTTCTTTTAACTTTGAAAACGTTTTAGAGTTGCTACCCAACTAGAGTCAAGAAAAAAAGTGAAGCTATAATCAATTGGGTAAATTGATTATAACTTAGCCATTAGTCTTTCGATAAAACCAATTTTTATTAAAATGACTTTTGAAAACCAGAAATCTACATCCAAGGGCTAATTTTTAAACCCTAAATAGGTACCACTTTTAATCTTTTTGAATTTAAATTTAACTTTCAATATACTCTTATAATGACGTTTATTTACAAGCAATAATTGAAATTATGCCTATTTACAAAAAATAAGGATTTGAAGAATTAACTACTAAAGGGGGGAAATAAATTTTTTTCATTTTTTAAATTGTCCCTTATATACGAGTACCTATGTACTCGCTATTTGAAATTAGACTTCTGTTGTCCGTTATGAAAATATTAGCGGGTTAATTGACATTAAATTTGAAAAGTAGTTGAGTTTACGTCTCTTAGCTATTTCATTTTATTTGAGAAAAACATATAAAAGAAAAGAGTCCTAATTTAGTGATTTTAATTATGGGAAAATTATATAATATCCTAATTTTTGAAAAAAAAAAGTGATATTTATTTTTTTTATTTATTTATAAAAAAAAATTCTAGGTGATAAAACTTTTTAGAAAAATCTTAAAATACCTAAGTACAACTTTCCATGAAATATGCAATTGCCATGCCTAATTATAGAAAAAAAGCCTAATTATGAAAAGGAAGCCTAAACCATGAAAAAGATGCCTAAATATAGAAAAAAAACATAAATCATGGCAAAGATGTTTGAATTATAGAAAAGATGTCTGAATTATGGAAAATATGCTTAAAGAGTTTATTCATTTTATTGAAAAAATGATTTTTCTAAACAAGAGGTCATCTTTATTTTTTTCATTATTACTATTAATTTTTTTTATTTTTATTTTCTATTGTATATTTTTGACTAAAACATACAAATAAGTAAACTAAACAAAGTAGACTTTTTCCTTCTTTTCTTTTTTGTCCTTTTTTTTCTTTTTCATTTTTTTTCCTTTTTACAATTACAAATAGAATGCAATTATAACAACAACAACAACAATAACAACAACAACAACAACAACAACAACAACAACAACAAGGAAAAAAAAGGTATGATATTACAAAAATAAATAAAAATAAAGAAAAAAATACGAAGAACAAAACACAAATCAAAACTAAAGTAGTGCTAAACTAAGCTGGAGTTCACATGAATCCTAGAAAAAGGGGTCATATAGAGAGAGAGAGAGTAGCGTTGTGAATGGATTTAAGTAATTGTGAGTTATAAGTTGATCGTTTGTAGTAAAATGAAATCCTTTATTTATAAATATCATGGTCAAGGAAGGATGAAAAATATTAAATGCAATATGATTTTCTTCCATGTTTAGGTTAGGCAAACGTGGATAATATGTGATGCTAAATATAAAGCTGTGCGTGTCGAAGTGCGTCGAAATGTTTCCAACGTACGTAGGAGGGTGCTTACCATACTTAGAAGTGAGTTGGTAAATGATGTGGCGATGATGTAGCCTTTGATGTGGCGATGAAGTGAGAAAAGAAAATTAAAAGTGTAATTTGCACCTTTCAAGGATTGAACCTAGGAATTCTAAGTCATATGTAACATTAAGTCTAAGTGCTTTTCTAGATGGGCTATTAGTTTTTCTTTATTCAATTGTACACATGGATTAGGTCAACTTGGGTTAGATTTAAATCTAAGCTGAGACCTAATAACCCTTTCTTTATTTTATCTAAATAAAAAATTGTATTCTACTAGACTATCTAAAAAATTTATTACTTTTTAAATTTTCTATTTTTTGTATTTTTCAAAATTTTATATTTTTGTGATTTTTTTCTAAATTTATTTATTTTTAGCTTTTTTAAAATCTTCTATTTTTTTGTATTTTTCTAAATTTCTTATTTTTTAGGTTTTTTCTTTTTCTTTTTTTTTTTATATTTTTTTTATTTTTCTTAATTTAAGACCTTTTATCTTATTGAAAAAATAAAAAGGCAAAAATTAGATGTCTACAATTACCTCTCTTTATGGTGAAATTTGAATAAAAATTGGCCACAAAAACAAAAGAAATACTATTTTTTCTTCAAGGGTGACTTTGACCCAAGAAACACAACAAAGTTAGCTATCCTAGACTTCATTCGCTAGGGATTTGATGAAAAGGTTAAAGTGAGAGGAGTTGCTCTAAGGGTTGAAAAGAAGAAATAAAATATGGTCATGCCTTTTTGGGCTCACTAACTTAAGTGGGAGCATTTCTCGAGGACTAGCAACCCTAAACTAGAATCAATTTGAACACCTTTATTGTGTTATTCTTGGGCTCATTAACTTAGGCGATAGTGTCTCTTGGGGGCTAGCAACCCTAAGTTGGATTGATTTAGAAAACTTAGTGGTACCCTTTTGGGCTCACTAGCCTAGACGGGTGCGTTTTTTAGGGACTAGCAACTCTAAGTTAGAATTGATTTGGAAAACTTAATTGTGTTATTTTGAGCTCACTTACCTTGGTGGGTATGTCTTTTGAGGATTAGCAACCCTAAGCTAAAATCAATTTAGAAAACATAATCGTACTCTTATAAGCTCACTAACCTAGGTGAGTGCATATCTTGAGAACTAGCAACCTTAAACTAGAATCAATTTGGAAAACTTGGTCATGCCCTTATGGGATCACTAACCTAAGTGGGCACGTATTTAAGGAAATAGCAACCTTAAGCTAGAATCGATCTGGAAAACCTAGTCGTACTCTTCTGGGATCACTAACCTAGGCAGGCACATCTTTAAGGGACTAGTAACCCTAAGCTAGAATTAATTTAGAAAACTTAGTTGTGCCCTTTTGAGCTTACTAATCTAGGCGAGTGCGTCTCTTGAGGATTAGCAACCCTAAGCTAGAATCGATCTAAAAAACTTGGTCGTGCCCTTCTGGGCTTATTTACCTAGGCAAGTGCAGGTTTCAGGGACTAGAAACCCTAAACTGGAATTGATTCGAAAAACCTGGTTATGCCCTTCTAGGACACTAACTTAGATAAGCGCATTATTAGGGGACTAGCAATCTTAAGCTACAATTGATTTAGAAAACTTGCTCGTGCCCTTCTAGGCTCACTAACTTAGGTGGAAGCGTCTTTCGGGACTAACAACCTTAAGTTAGAATCAATTTGGAAAACCTAGTCATACCTTTTTAGGCTCATTAACCTAGGTGAGTGTATCTTTCAAGGACTAGTAACCCTAAGTTAGAATTGATCTGGAAAACTTGGTCGTGCCTTTTTGGGCTCACTAACCTAAGTGAAAGCGTCTCTTAGGGACTTATAACCCTAAGTTAGAATTGATTTGAAAAACTTAGTTGTGCCTTTTAGACTTACTAACCTAGTCAGATGTGTCTCTCGAGGACTAGTAACCCTAAGTTAGAATTGATTTGAAAAACCTAGTCATGCTCTTTTGAGCTTACTAACCTAAGCGAGAGCGTCTCTCAGAAACTAGTAACCTTAAGCTAGAATCAATTTGAACACCTTGGTTGTGCCATTCTTGGGCTCACTAACCTAGGCGGGAGTGTCTCTTAGGGACTAGCAACCTTAAGCTGGAATCAATTTGGAAAACTTGGTTGTGCTCTTCTAAGCTCATTAACTTAGGCGAGAGCGTCTTTGGGGACTAACACCCCTAAGCTAGAATCGATTTGGAAAACCTGGTCGTGTCCTTTTAAGCTCACTGACCTAGGCAAGAGCATCTCTCGGAGATTAGTAACCTTAAGTTGGAATTGATTTAGAGAACCTGGTCCTGCCCTTCTAGGCTCATTAACCTAAGTGGGAGTATTACTTAAGAACTAGTAACTCTAAGCTAGAATTGATTTGGAAAACTTGGTCATGCCCTTCTAGGCTCAGCAACCTAAGTGGGAGCATCTCTTAGGGACTAGCAATGCTAAATTAGAATTGATTTGAAAAACTTGATGGTACCCTTCTATGTTTGCTAACCTGGGCAAGAGTGTCTCTTAGGGCTTAGTAGCCTTAAGTTGAAATTTATCTAGAGAACCTGGTCATACCCTTTTGAGCTTACTAACATAGGTAGGAGCATCTTTTAGGGACTAACAACCTTAAATTAACTTTAAAAGAAGTGCCCTTATGGGATAGCCAAAGGAATCGATGATGAAAGGAAGTACCCTTTAGGCTATGGGCTTGCTAAAAGGAATTAATGAAGGGAAGTGCTTTGTAAGCTCGCTAATAGGAATTGATGAAGAGAAGTGCCCTATGAGCTTGCTTGAGAGAAATTAATGAATGGAAGCACCCTATAGGCTCGTTTGAGAGAAATTGATGAAGGGAAGTGCCTTATAGGCTTGCTTAAGAGAAATTGATGAAGGGAAGTACCCTATAGGCTTCCTAAGACCTTGAAGAGACTTGAATGAATGAAAGATGGGATAGCACTTTAAGAGCTGGCTAGGATTCTAACAATAGTGAAAGATGCGAGGTTATGAAATTAAACTTGCTCAAAATACTACCTATAAAAAAATATTTACAAATAAACCCTTCGGTGAAAACCATTTACGTCAAAAAAGACATTAAAGATAATTTCCTTCATTTGGGAAGAGTGAGAATGACTTAGACTATTGTGGTCAATTTTTTGAAATGGATTGAAAACTTGGTCACTTGAGCTAATATAGATTTGGAATAAAGATTTGTAACAAGTTGAGCCGCTTGGTAGGGTCTTGTGATTCTAAACACCCCTATTTTTTAAGAAAAAGGTAACTCATGACTAGTTTAGTTGAATATGACTTTCTTACAAACTCTCAGTCTAAATTATACTCTTGACTACAATCCTAAAATTATAGTCCATTTTGCATATGATACGCCTTGATCAATCCATTAAGTCTTTTTTGGTTCAATCATTGTGAATTTAGGCTTTTGGTCAAAAGGTTTCCAAAGAGGACTAATGAGAAGGTCTATTTTAAAATATTTACTTATTTAACTCGGGTGTATAAGTCAAGAACTTTTTAGGAAAAAAAAAAAGAAGTACGCTTGCCCCAATTTTAAAAATAATTTTAATTAAAGATAAATTATCTTTCAAGATCGGAAGGTCTTATGTTTGTGGTTAAGGATGTGTAAAAGGGCTTTATGTCTTGTAAGGCTCATGAGATTTGGAATAGGCATGAAGGCTTTGAGAATGTTTAGGCTTTAATTATTAGCCTCTAAGCTCTCTTCAATTGGGTTTTTCCTTTTACATACAAATCTTGATTTTCAAGCACTTTTTTTTTTAAAAAAAAATTTCATTCTTTTTCTTATTTTCCTCTCTCTCTTTTTTTTTTTATTTATCATTTTGCCCTATCATTTCTTGCTCCTCTTTTTCTTTGGCATAGAAAGTAAATATTCATATTGTTAAATCTTTGCCTTTGAGAGGTTTAAAATCTTGACCCATGGACTTCGAGCATATGAGTACGAGTGAGGTACATGTGGGCTTGAGGTGTTTAGAAAAGAGTTGGTCTCTTTTTTATGTCAAAGAAAGATAACTTATCAGAAATAAAATTCGTCTTTGAATTAATGTTATTGAGGTAAACACAAACCAATTTTATCATTCTTTCCTAATCAATTACCCTAACCTCCAAATTGACCCATTATGGGGTGGTTCTTAATAGGGTTCAAATTTGAGAGTTCTTCAAATTGGTCTAATGGATTTAACAATGGATAACTGTGTTTGGAATTTGAAAATGAATGCCTAACTTCATTTTAATTTGCATATCAAATTCAAAATCGACTTCCTTTAAGGAAAGATCCTAAAATGTCCTCACTCTGATGTTGCTCAAATCTCAAAGCTTTTTTTTTTTCTTTGCAAAGGTTAGTTTGTAGGATGGAGTTCATCTCTTTTCATTCCAAAACCTTTTAAGAGTGAATAACTGCTTCCTTAGGGAGGGATTTATTTGCCTGATACTAATAACATTGCGATCATTCAATTGAAAAGGCAATAAGGTTATATTATTCCAGTTGTTACAAAGCTATTCAAAAAATAAACTTTATTGAAAACAACTTGATTCTTCTTTGCCCTTTCCTTAACTTCCTCCATTTAAGCATCCAACTACTTAAGACAACTAGTGAGCTTATCAAAAGGCATTGGTATATTAAAAAGAAATGGAGCTTTAGGCGTCTCAGTTGAACTACCCCCATGACTTGAAGAAGGACTGATTTGTTCTAACTTTGGCTAAATGACTTTTGCATTAGTCAGGTCTTGAATCTTGTTCTTCAATCTCCAGTATTTTTTAGTGGCGTACCCCTTCTGATCCATATGATAGTTACATCGTGCTTCTAGGTCAAAGTTGTTTGGTTTGTAATTTGGATTAGGGGCTTTACAGGGTATAATCCTTACTTCCTTTAGATGATGAAAGATTTGAGTAATTGAGATCTTTAGTTGAGTGAACTATTGAGTCCCTTAGGCTTGTTTTTTCTCACTCTTTCTTAGGCCTCCTTCATTATTTAGGTTTACTAATATTTGATCAATATTGAATGTTGGGTGTTAAAATCTTCTAAGTATTAGGCCCATTGCCATTTCTAGGTCTGTAATGCTCTTCTCTATCATGGCTACATTCTTTTCTAGATTCGTCTTCTTTTTATGTTTGAATCTTAAGATACTTAGAGTGTAGTGATTATTGGGAATAGGATCTTCTACTGTTAGGCCATCAATGTATTATCTTTTCTAAGGAGGCGATTTTGTTATTAGCCATGTGAACTTGATTAGAAGAATTCTTTACCAATTAGTAATGTTTTTTTTTTTTATTTTTTTAGCGAGAGAGAGAGAGATAAAGTTTAATTTTATAAAAATAGAAAAATTCTAAATAAAGATGGCAATTTTTTTTTTCTTTTTGGGTTCTAATTAAAAGTTTATGAGATTTATTTATATTTCCTTGAGTATGAGAGAATAAATGGTTAGGTGAGCTCTATTGAAAGACTATCTACAAGGAAGGAAAGAATGAAGACCGATAGACTAAAAATTATTATTTTGAAAAGATCATAGTATAGAGAACAAACGGAAGGGAGCCTAATAATTATTATTAATGAAACTTCAAATTTATTCAAAGTCTTTTAACTACATCTAAAGTTTCTAATCTAACTCTTACAGTTGGGTTTTAATCTTGTTCAGCATCTCTAAAGCCCAATCTATGGTCCTTTCACTTTTTTAGACTTAAGCTATTAAGGCTTGGTTAGAGGCCTCAGCATGTTTAGCCTTTTGCTTCCAATAGGTAACCTCAGCTTGTAGCAGCTGCTCATGAATTCCTAAGGCATCTAATAGCCTATTAACTCTTTGATTATTCTCTTATTGGTCACCTGCCATTATCTTTAGGCCTAGATATTTCATGGACAAGAATTATTCATTAATAAAATAATCGTAGAAATATGCATATGCTAGAACTGCTCGGGTTAGTTCGTTACTCCTTAACTTGCAACCCTATCATTTAGTTTGATGTTTTTACTTTAGAAAAAACTGATTATATTTCTAAATCTTTAAAACATTAGTAGGGTTGCAATTCTTAGGAGTAATATATTAACTTAAGCAATTAGGGTGGTTTCTAAAGAGTCCTTATGTTTTGTGACCTCACTCATTTTTAGAAAACGCTTTCATTGGTTGCATCATAGCATAAGTGGGGTGGCCTAATCAACCCCGAGCAGTAATTACCCTACTACACCTAGAGCCTATACAATGACCCCCTTCCTAGGATCGTAAGATAGTCTGGGCCTAACTGCATCTATCTTACATCTTTGATGCAATAAATGACCCCCTTCCCGGCCCCTCCATGTCCCAATGCATGTTGTATAAATATAGCAATCAAAGCACAGTTTATATATGAAATTAATAACAAATAAACAAATAAATAAATGAATAAACAAATGAATAAATGACATGGGTATCCTTGAAAGCAATTTTAATTTCAAAAGGTATTTTAAGTGGTTAGCCTTCTTGATGTCCCCAATGGAGTCGCCATGCTGTTGAGCCTGGTTTTTTCTTCTTAGTTTTTTATGTAGTCTTTTTCAAACCAATTAATATTAAACTTTACCCGTTTAATATTGACCCTCGATTAGGGTTTAAATAATTTTTTTTTTTAACTTTGAAAACGTTTTGGAGTCGCCACCTGACTGGAGTCAGGAAAAAGAGTTAAGTTATAACCAATTGGGTGGATTGATTATAACTTAGCTATTGATATTTCAATTAAACTGATTTTTATTAAAATAATTTTTAAAAACCAGACATCTAAATTTAGGGGCTTACCACTCTTAATCTTTTCGAATTTAAATTTACTTTTCAATGTACTCTTATAATAACATTTATTTACAAGCTACAATTGAAATTATGCCTATTTACAAAAAATAAGGATTTAAATAATTAACTACTAAAGAGGGAAAATAAATTTTTTCATTTTTAAGTTTCTCTATATGTACGAGTGCCTACGTACTTACTATTCGAGATTAGTCTTCTGTAGTTCGTTCTGAAAATATTAACGGGTTGGTTGATTTTAAATTTGGAAAATGACTGAGTTTATGTATCTTAGGCATTTCATTTTATTTAAGAAAAATACCTAAAAGAAAAACGGTCTTAATTTGGTAATTTTATTTTTCAAAAAATTATAAAATATCCTAATTTTTGAAAAAAAAAAGTCCATTTATTTTTATTTATTTAGGAAAAAAAATTTTTAGGTGATAAAATATTTTAGAAAAATCTTAAAATACCTAAATGCAACTTTCTATAAAATATGCAATAAGCCTAAACTATGAAATAGAAGCCTAAATATAGAAAAAAAAAGCCTAAATTATGGAAAAATGTTTGAATTATAGAAAAAATGTCTGAATTATAGAAAACATGCACAAAGAGTTTATTTATTTTATTGAAAAAAAGATTTTTCTAAGTGACTGGATTTCTTTATTTTTCATTATTATTATTATTTACTTTTTTTATTTTTATTTTTTACTAAAACATAAAAATTAGTAAATCAAACAAACTACGCTTTTTCCTTTTTTTTCTTTTTCTTCCTTTTTTGTTTTTTTTTTCTTTTTACAATTACAAATAGAATACAATCATAACAATAACAACAATAGCAATAAAAGAAAAAAGATAAAGTGTAATCTTACAAAAATAAATAAAAACGAAGGAAACAAAATATAAATCAAAACCAAAGTAGAGCCAAACTAAGCTAGAGTTCGCAAGAATCTTAGAAAAAAGGGTCGTGTAGAGAGAGAGAGAGAATGGTGTTATGAATGGATTTAAGTGATTATAAGTGATGAGTTGATGGTTTGTAGTGAAATGGAATCCCCTATTTATAAGTATTATGTTCAAGTTAAGGATGAAAAATGTTAAATGCAAGATGATTTTCTTTTATGTTTAGGTTGAGTGAGCATGGTAATATGTGATGCTAAATACAAAGCTGCATGTGTAAGAGTGTATCCAACGCATGTAAGAGTGTGCTTACCATACTTAGAAGTGAGTTGGTAAATGATATGACGATGATGTGGCCCATGACGTGGTGATAAAGTGAGAAAAGAAATTAAAGATGCATTTTACACCTTCTATAGATTGAATCTGTCACACTTCGAAGTGATAGAGTCATAACAGTCCCGCTGTATAAACTGTTCTAAGATAGAAGTTGGCCTTACAACTGCTATTTTAGATCTGATCTACACAAGGCGTCTACGACTAACCCGCTTTGAAGTAAATGGTTCGTAATTTAAATAAATCATTTACCTAAGAAAGTAAGAAAATATATATATACACTAGAATTTAGTTATTACAATTAACGTTTATAATGTTTCACTGTAATCTATTTCCTAGTTAATACATTATTCAAAAAAGAAAAATTTTAAGACAAGAGCTTAGACCTTAAAAATATGTCTGTTCTTCAAATGTTTTTCCTCACTTCCTAGGATCCAGCAGTTACTAGCTTCAAAGTAGTTATAAGCTGCTTCTTAGCCAGCACCTGTAATGATGTCTATAGGGATGTGAGCAATCATAGCTCAGTAAATTAGGATGGAGGACTTAAAAGTATATTACAAACACAAATAAGGTTATCAATCAACTTATTAGGTGTAATGCATTGTCGAGTTTGGTTTTTCACCCTTCCGGTTCTTTTTATAAAATTAGATCTTCTTTCAGTCGATCAATACTAAACCCTACTCTTTTAATACTGATCCTTGATTAGGGTTTAAAGAAAACCATTTCTTCAATTTAAAAAGGGATTGGAGTCGCCACCCAACCGGAGTCGAGAAAAAGGGTTAAGTTATAATCAATTGGGTGGATTAGCTATAACTTAGCTATCGGTTTATCGAATTAAAAAAAAAAAGAAAAAAAATTTGTAAAACGATTTTTTTGAAAACTAGAGATTTAAGTTCGGGGTTTAGTTTATTAAACCTTAAACAGGTACCACTTTTTAATTTTCTAAATTTAACATCGCTTTTCAAATATACCCTTTTTAATTTGTAAAACAGCCAATTATAATATATGTGACTAAATTGATTAATTCATACAAATATCTAAAAAGGGAAAAAATAAAAAAATCCACATTTTAAGTCACCTCGTACTTATATACGGGTGCCTACATACCCGCTATTCGGGATTAGACTTACGTAGTTTTTTTTTTTGTAAAACTTTAGTGGATTGGTTTTGTTTTAATTTAAAAAAATTGAGTTTACATTTTATTCAATTTTAATTTGTTGAAGGAAATTCCTAAAAACATCCTAATTGGTTTAATTTTTGGAAACCTTAAAATGGTCTTAATTTGGAAAGAGGCCTATTTATTTTCATTTATTTTAAGAAAATGAATTTTCTAAGTAACAAAAAGAAATAATGATCTTTCTATTTACTTATTTATTTTTCTATTTTCATATTTTATTTATTTCTTCTTCTTTTTTTTATTTTATCACTTAATTTATTTATCACTTATCACTTATTACTTATTATATCTTACTTATTTAATAAAAGAAAATAAAACCAAATTACTTTTTTCTTCTCTTTTTTCCTTTTTTTTCTTCTTTCTTCTTTTTTATTTTTCTCTTTCCTTTCTATTATTATTATTATTTTCTATTACATTTAAATAAAAAATTAAAAAAATAAATAAAATACATAAAAAATAAAAAGAAAAACTTTAGATGGATTTGAATGCACAAGTTAGACCTAGGGTCAGACAGGTTGGCTTAGATCGGGTCGGGTCAGCTCCACTAGATTCAGGTCAGGCTTCAATGCCTTCAATAGCAACAATAGCGGTAAAGGGTGATTTAGGTAGTTCTAGTGGCCAAAGTGAGGGGGTGAGAAGTTTTTTGTAAGTTTTGGATTGGAAATTACGGTGGGGGGTTGGTTTATCATTGAGGCTCGGGGTGGTCATTTAGCGGTTATAGGAAGTCGCGGTTAGCGACGGTGTTTGGGTAGTACGCAACGTAGCTGCTAGAGGCTAGTGGTTAGTTGAGTTGGGTGTTTAAGGATATTAGGAGTGTGGTCGTAAGAGTAGTTTGGGTCGAAGGTGACTAAAGGTGATGGTTTAAGGGGGGTGAGCTTCGGTGGTTAGGGTTTAAGGGTAGCGGTTTGGTTGAGTAGTGAGAGGCTATTACAGCGGTCGAGGGAGGTCGAGTTTGGGAGCTGATGGAGTGGGGATCACGACTCTAGTGGTGGTCAAGCTGGGAGTTCTCTAGAGAGAGAAACCCGAGAGGAGAGAGATTGGTAGAGAGAGGAGGTGATCTAAAATGGATAGAGAGTATGGCAGTTGATTCTGTTGGTTATGTGTGTTGTTCGTGTCCCATGATCATCAATTTATACACAAATTCAACCTAGAAACAAAGGAAAGTTGGAATCGAATTTAATGAAAAAAGCCTGAAAACTTAGCTTTTTTTCCGATTTTTGAACACTGATTTAAATTTGCTTTTGGCTGAATTTAGACTTATTCTTAACACCAATTCGAAGCATGCCACGTTTAGTTAGAGATTGATTCAAGAAACTATGTGCTTGTGTATGGAATTTGTGTAGAAATTGAAGCTAAAGTGGAGGGAGTGAGTTGTTCTTGAGAAGGAAAGAGGAGGAAAATCGGGAGAAAATAGGAGAAAACCGAGGGCAAGACAGGAAAAGTGCTGACGTAGCACCACGTCAGCCATCTTGACAAACCCCTACCTGCCATGTGTCAATATGCATGTTCAAGCAAATGCCATTGTACGACGTTGTCCGACCCATCGTAAGATTAGAGAAATTGCGCTCACTCTAATCCGGGTTAAAGAGTTGCTATTAATGCATAGCTCACGACCAAACCCAAGCTTGTGCAATGGAGACACTGCTCCTCCTGCAACTACCTTCGAACCATTGACTCCACCGTTGCCATGACCTCCTCACCTATCACTTAGTTCGACTATGGATGAAGAAGGGACCCATTATGTTATCTAGTGCTATCCCTTTTGAAGGGATTGATATTTAGCCAGAGAATCCTTGGTTTCTCCTAATAGGTTGTTATGTAGGTCCGGTTTATGGTTATAAGTCATATCTTTGTTAAGTCTAATTTAGAGTGATCAATCATCTCATACAATACAAGCCAGAACAATAAACATAATTATAACATTACTCATAATCAAGCATATGCACACAACCAACTATTTAATAAGTACAACTAAGTATAATCTCAAGCCTCCAAAATACAGCAACGTATTAATCCTAACTTACTTGGCCTCCTCGCTTGCTTACTTGAGGTCCGACTTACTTAAGCCATTGCAGATCATCCCTATAATACTAACGTTGTCTCAGTTTTCATATAACTGTTATAGATTAGTTTTTATCCTATAACACTTATTGTTATCTTTGGTTTAGGTTTAATATGTCTAATTATCTAAGTTCTCAAATCTTTTACAATTATTTTTGGTTTTAGGTTAGGTTCGGGTTCAGTTTTTGCATTGATTTCTAAATTAGGTTTAGGTTCTAGTTCGATTTCTAAGTATTGTTTTATACATGAACCTTAGAAACTCATTTCAACTCATAATATGAAATTAATCACATTACTTCCAGATATCCTAAATACCATAATTACCCCTAGTCAGTATTTTATTCCACTCGGTACACTTAAATTCTTATTATTGTACCAAATTTACTCTTGATATGAGAAATTTTTATATTTTTCATAAGAGTACATAAATTTAAGTTTTCTATCAAATTTATTATATATTCTTATTATTTATATAATATAAATTTTTATCATAATATCTTCTATTTATTATATTTCCAATAATTACATACTATGTATTATCACCTATTATGTATATAATACACATTTAATATTTCTATCACTCTAATTATCATCTTCTAATATCAATTAACATTTCAAAATATCTAAATTCATCCCAAATCAGATTTTACACTTAATTACCTTAATTTGCAAAATTAACTTAAAATTTACTATTTTTCCCTATTACTTATTTACTACATAATTGCCCTAATAATTACATCTAACACGCTAAAGGATACAAATATCTTAAAACATATAATGATTTACTAAATTAGTAATTAACCAAAAATAAGCCATTTTATGCATCATTTTAAGGCTTAAAAATTATCTAAAAATTTTGAAAATTTATTTTTGAAAAAGAGCTTCATGGCATTGTTCTATATCATTTAATTAGTCTACAGAAAAAAATTTTGAATTCCTAACTATACTCTTAAGCTTATTTATTTCTAATTCAAAACATGCTCGGTTTTGCATAATTTCTTAAGGACCATATATTACGGGACATATTTTCATCAAAATAATATATTTTTTAAAAACTACATACAAAAAATATTTCAGAATAACAAGTTTCATAACTTTCCAACTAATTTTGATATTTTTAACAATTTAAAACAAATCGAATAGAAATCTAGACTCACCAAAACCGGTAACTCCAACAACCGTCAATGGCCATGGGTATGTTAGCCACCTGGGCGCTGCCACCACTGTATGGTGGTGGTGGCCGTCCACTCCCAGCTGCTCCTCGGGTCTAGGTTCTCCTTAAAAATCCTAACTGCACAGTTTTTTTGGTATTTTTTTCTAAAACCCTAATTTACTCCCAATTTCTCCTCTCTCTAATTTTCTAAACTTTCTAACATCTAAAATGAGCTGATGAAAAATTTGGGGTATTTATAGAAATCTTGAGGAATTATTGTACATTAATTAGACAAGACAATTATCTTATCTCTTCTTTTTTTTTTAACTTTCTATTTGTTACATTTTAAGTGGTTGATTTTGTTTCTTTAATTCCAAATTACTACGACTAATTTCTAGAATTTTCCTCATTTTTTTTATTTTCCCTTAATTAATTATGAATTTTCTTTAATTATTTATCATTATTTTAGCACATTTTGTATATTTTAAGTAATTGCGTGCATTTTTACCTACATGTAAATTCATATATAGTACAAATAAATATTTCTAAATTTATTTAGGTCATTCTAAGATTTTTAGTATACATATAATTAATCTCTATCAATTCGTTAGTTATTAGAATGCATTTTATGTATTTTCGATAAATAACGAGTTATATACTTATAATTTGAAATTTTTATATTCTTTTATTTTATTGTTTATTTTCTTAAATTCGAACTTACAGGATTAATTTTACTAATATTTTTAACATTATTTAATAATTTAGGCTTAATCAAATCCTTTAACTAATCGCTCTAAATTCTATGAGCTAAACTTTGGGTAGTTGATTATAGGTCTTATAGAATCCAAGATCTACAAGTCATATGCAACATCAAATTTGAGTGCTTATCTAGATGGACTGTTGGTTTTTCCTTATTATTATACATATGGACTAGGTCAACCTAGGCCAATTTCAAATTTAAGTGTAAGCTCAATAACTATTTCTTTATTTTATTTAAATTAAAAATTATATTCTATAAAACTATGTAAATTTTATTTTTTTGGGATTTTTTTCTAAATTTATTATTTTTTTGGCTTTTCTTAAATATTTTATTTTTTGTATTTTTCTAAATTTCTTATTTTTTAGGTTTTTTTAATTTTCTTAAATTTTCTAATTTTTTATATTTTTCTAAATTTCTTATTTTTTAGGTTTATTTTATTTTTCTATTTTTAATTTTTTTTCTTAATTTAAGACCCTTTACCTTATTGAAAAAATAAAAAAGGAG
Organism: Lumnitzera racemosa; assembly: GCA_024138005.1. NCBI lineage: Eukaryota > Viridiplantae > Streptophyta > Magnoliopsida > Myrtales > Combretaceae > Lumnitzera > Lumnitzera racemosa. The sequence goes on from JAMXBC010000002.1 coordinate 19,422,747, forward strand.
CAAAAATTGGGTGTCTACAATGATTAAAGTTAGAAAAAAAAATTTATGTATAAATAGTCTTAAAAATATATTGAATAAGAAGAAGAAATGCACAGGTACACTAATGATTGTGAAAATATATTTATTAAATTAGATTTTGAACATACTAATCATATTTGGTTTATTTATTGCTATGTACCTATAAAAATAACGAAAAAAGTTATTAATTGGAGAATTTTGTATATAGTAGTGTAAAACTTTTCTATATCAACTTGGCATTACTTAGTAGTTATGGTATTAAATTTCTTATATATCGATCATGAATAAACTTTTCAATCCTAATTAAAAAGTTACATGAAAGAACATACAAATGAGGTTTAAACTCCCAATTACATTAAGTAATGTTACTACCATCTAATTTTTTCCTATTCGAAGATGGGATGAGAGGTTAGGGGAACCCAAAACAATAGTAATTACCAACATCCTTATAAGGTAAATAGAATTAAAGTATAAGTGTTGACTTCTGCAATGAAATTATTAACCAAATGAAAATAGATAAAAGCTTATACAAATGTACCAATAAAGAATGAGCATTAAATAAGATAGAATTTTCTTTTTTGTGAGAACTTTAAAAATATATATATTTTAAAAAGAGTCAAGTAGTCTTGACATGTGGTTTCTAAAAAAAGAAAATAATTTTGGCTTTATTGGAAGTTAGTGACAAAAATTGAATAGTTTGACTTTGACATTTAAGTAATTTTTTATAAAGGATGACTTAGAGTTGTTAACATTTTTGACAAAATGATCAAGAAATGCATTATAATCATACAGAAATTGCAATTGTACATTATGCCTTATATGATCCATGCATACACAAATTTATAATGACTTAAAATGATAAATAAAAAAAATATAATTAAAAAAAGTTCCTCCCATTTTTTAACAATATATTTGTATTCAGTTATGCTATTTGCTATCATATATACAATAATAAAGTGTAAGAGAGTTTTGATAATAAATTACATTACTAAAATAAATTAAAAGAAAGGAAAAGAAAAAGAAAAAGAAAATTCTAGGAGTAAGTAGGATGTAGGGGGTTATATTATGATGGTTATGTAGAGACATGTATCCATATTACTTAACTACAAGTGATGCAACCATATTATAAGTACCTGAAGATCTAATAAAATTATATGATTAAAGGTTAAATATCCATCGTTGTTTAATTTTATGTTAAAATATTTACATAAGCATAAAAACTTTTTTTATCCAAAGTTTAATTATTGAGATGTCATCGTATAACTAATATAGTAACTTCTCGATAAAGAGAAAGGAAGGTTGGTTCTTAAATGAGAAAGCTTAAGTTAGATTGCAGGGAATATGTTGATGACTTTGACAACATAAATACTTAATCATTAGTAAAGACTATGATAAACTCTATTAGGGCCTTTAGTTAAATTCGTTAGAATGACTCTAAGTAATTTAGGTTGAGGCATTGATGAAGATTTTAATGTGTCATCTCATATTGTTTAGACTATTGTAATAATTTGCCTATTCATTTTTTAATAGTATATTGAATTCATTAAACAAGCCAATACCTCTTAATTTGGACATGCCTTACCTTCATTGCTTTTCATATTAAGATATTAGAGTAATGTTTTTTTTTACTCACTCATTTAATATCTAACTTGGGCAAATTTTATTGCCATAAAAGAGTTTTAATTCTTTCAATTGCGAGCAAAATTAAAAAAAAAATCTTGAGATTACTTTTTGGAGGCTATGTTTATGTTTATCTTCAACTCATTTTAGATAAAAAGAAAAAAAAAAAAAACATGTGTTGAAAGAGTTATTGTATTTGAACTTGTAATTTTCAGAATTTCAACAACATGAGAAAATAATTCAAGAACAATATGCAAAAACTAAAAGAGAGTTTGAACGTTCATATTAGCTTTATTCAAAAGTAGCTAATTATCACAAATATATATTCATTTAAGTAGTACCAGATAATATAAGGAAAAGATTCTTATAATGTGTGGTCACTTAAGGAAGCAAATGGATAAAATTGTTGATAACAATACTAAAGACCTTAGCAATATTAATACCATCATAAAAAGTTATAGCCTTAGCTAAATAAAGTGTTCAAAAAGTTGTAACTAATAAAACAATTGCATAATTATATTAGCATAATATGAATATCCTTATGAAGTTAATATAAACATAATCCTATATGCATTGGCTTTTAAACAATTTGAACAATAGTGAATATCTCAAATTCAAATGTCTGTGAGCTCTTGAAATTAGTTATATGATTAATAGAGCTTTAAGTTTTTTGTTGAATATTCTAATGAAAAAAGATTGAAAAAAATACACAAACACTTATTAAATAATAGGAAAATGTATTAGTTTTTATAATTTTCTCCCATTGGCTTAGATAACATATATACAAATAAGATGAGGATTTAAAGAGAATTTTTTTGTGATATATGTAGAAGTGAGAAGTTACAATTTTACATGATGAAATTCATTTGGATGAAAATTGAGCTCCCACTAAAATTATCACATTACCTATATTTTATTTCCTATAAACTTTATATATATTTAACTTTTAACCATCATCTCAATAATGGGAAAGCAAAAAGTAAAAGCATGGTAAATGAAATGTTCGATAATAGACAAGGTAAAGGAAATGAAGTGTAAAGAAAAGGGGTTAATCAAAAAAGTAAAAGTATGGCAAATGAAAATGTTCTATGATATAAAAGGGAAAAGGATAAAGGGAGTTATCGATAGTATTACAACACCAACATATTTGTTAATATTATAAGGGTTAAATGCGACAATCTTCCTCTCTTGCAAAACCACAGCCTTATATGGAAATTTATTTAACACAAAATAAAAATTATATTTCCATACATTACCTATAAAACCATAAGGAAATAATTAAGCTATGGACTAGAGAAAGGGTATATTAGGACATTTAAAAATATTTGTATATATTATTGATATGATCTTAGTGCGAACAAAGTAGTGGCTTTTATCATTCTATACCATTCTATTTGACTTGTGACTTTATTTTTATCTTATTTCATTCCTTTAATGTAGAGAAGTAAAAAGGAAATGTCAGTTAATACACCTTATATATTTAGAAAATTAGATAAGTTCATATTAGTTTATTCTTTTTTCTTGATAATAACATTTCTAATAAAAGAAACAAAAAAGATAAACTATAGTTTGTTTATTTATTTATATATTTTGCTAGAATGAAAGGAAAGGAAAAATATTTTACTTTCGATAATTTTTTTTTTGGAATATTTCAATCTCACAATAATGGGCAAAAGGAAGTTATTCTATGTAATTTATATTCTCAATAATAGATTGTACAAATGACTGGATAGTATAAATAATATCATATAAGGTTGGTGTGATCCGTTAGATAGCTTTGTAAGAAATTGTATTAAAGTCTATATAACGATATAATGAAAGAGTAAGAATAAGCTTATATAAGTAATAATATTGTACAAAGTATTAAAAAAGTATGATTGCTTTTTTCTTCAACTCTAATGATTACTGATATTGAGATATATTATACATTTTATATTTGTATTATCATTTATATATACAAGAGTAGTCAATTGATTTATTTTATTTGTTTCAATTCTATACCAATTAGTAGTGCTATTGAGCTAAGAGACACGAGTTAAATCTTAAAAGAGTGTTGTATCGAGTAGCGACAACCTAAGAGTTGTTAATGCTAGTGGCTAGTACGACTATTGGTGAGGTTTTCCAGTTAATTAAATTTGTCTAGTAAGTTTCAAGCATTTTACTATAACATGAATAATGAGATGAATGGGATGAGAGAGCAAAATTTGAAGTAAATATAGGATTGAAGAGAGAGTCTAAATGACAAAAATAGGAAAGAGTTTAGGTGTAGGATGGGGGGAGGAAGGGGAGAGAGCGAAAGAGAAAAAAAAAAAGTATAGAGGAGAGTAGCTAGTGATGGTGGCTAATAGACTAGTATCTCTTTTATTGGAAACTGATTATTTTTAGTCACTTTAATGAGTACCAAAGTAGTTGTTTATTTATAAAATTATATGAAAATTTTTAATTAAAAAAATTTTCATTTCTCTTTATGAAAAAAAGTTGATACTTTTTTATGAGTGATATATTATAATAAAGATAATAATATCTAGTAGCAACCATACATATACAATACAAAAATCTAAGTTATGGTAATTAAATATTGCTGAAAATTATCTTTTACAATGATTTTTTTCCTAATACAACAAGTTAGTCGAAAATGTATGTAAAATATTTTCTCTCCTATATTTGCAACCATATTTTGTTGCATAAAAATATATGGATAGAAATACCTACATCTGGTTGTTTTAAAATAAAAATAAATGAAAGCATTGTTGATAACCAAAAGGTATTGACAAGTATATATGATAAATAAATAATAATAAATTATCAAATTTTTTTTTTTTTGCTTAACTTTGAAAAAGAACTCTAATAAAAAGATGGAAACAAAATATCCTTGTAATAGGGGAATTTTCCTTAAAAAAAAAAAATCATTACAAAAATGATATCTTTGCACAATATTTCGTTGCCAAAACTTGAAATTATTGTAGCATAGTTTTATAAATGCGTTCACACAAATATACACATAAGTAAAGTTTTGATATATAATGTTTTAGATTTGATATGTATTATACATTGAATATCATGTATTGTGTGATTTTCATCATTTGGTTAAATGTAACGTCATCTTCTAGTTTAACTACTTTAATAATGTTTTTTTTTTCTATTTATATCACTTCAATATCATTCATCCTTTATTTAAACATGTAAAATTTCGTCTCTAGTTAGATTTGACCATAATATTCATTTTTTAGTATGTAATTTTCCCTCTTATATTATATAGATATTAAAGTACAAGAGAGTTTTGATATTAAAGAATATGTGATTTTATATATTAAGTTAATGCATCTATATTTGTTTTACTCTCCTGTTATAGGTATGTTAAACATAAAGTTACATCATGAAGTGATATTTTTGAATTTATTTACAAATAAACCACCTATCATCAGCCATTAAAGTAACTATATAAATCACATTTAAATTAAAATAGCCTACCATTAGCCATTAAAGTAACTATATAAATCACATTTAAATTAAAACAGATGGGATTTTACTTTCTAAAGTTTTTTTCCCACCTTCACTAATGTACAACTATACCATTTATCCCACTATAAGAGAGGGACTTCTTATATCTCCCTTATAATAGTTCTACGGGAATAAACAAGAAGGAAGGTAATAAGCATTATAAAACTAAGATAAAGGAGGTAGTTTCTTGATATTTATGACTACATTTTTTCTTTGTCATCACATTTTTCAGACTATTTTGGAGCATACACTTCAAGTACAACTACTAATTTAAATACATTGGTAAGGGATGTTGGATTGTGATGGTTATGTAAAGATATGTATTATTGCTTGATTATAAGTGATGTACCTATAGTACTGGAAGCTAAAAATATAAAATGATTACATAATTAAAGTTTAAATATTAAATGTCATTTTCCTTAAAATTTTACATTATGAAAGTCGTGAAAGCATAGAACACTCTTCTTTATTCCTAAATTTAAATTATTAGAAAGTTATAATGTAACTATCATGAAACAACTTCATAATATGGAGGAAACAATATTGGTTCTTAGAGGAATGCAGTTAATTTAGACTAAAACATATAATTTAGACTAAAGCATATGTTGGTAACATAGTTTACTAAATTGTTGGTGAAAGATTGTGAGGATCATATAGCTTACTTCTTTCTTTTTTCTTTTATCAGTAGGAAAATATTTACTTATACTCGTAATTATATTTTATCTTATCTATAAGGATCTTATTAATGACCTAACTAACGATAATTCTTAAAACTAATAAGATGAAAAAGTTCTTTTAAAAAAATGATTAAAAATAGTCGATACTATTGATAGGACATTTTGGGCATAAGCTTCTCAAGCCTGTACGGACTTAAATGGGCTCATGGCCTATGACGTGCATCCTTAGACCTAGCCTTCCTATCCTTATGGTTAGCTTCAACCCAGGCTTAGCACATGGCTTATTTAGCTATCGAGGCCATTAATGGCTAGAAGACAACGAATAAGGGTAAATAACTAAGTCAACAACTATCTCCTACATTTGTGGGATACGTCGAATATCATGACTCTACTATCCCATACTTGTGAACATGGCTTCTGCCTACTAACTCCTTTCTAACTGTCGACACTATTCCTTTATAAATATAAGACCATCACCTAATGGTAAACTACATAATACTTCGCATATTAGAACCTCCTATTTACTTTTGAATATTTTTACTCTCTCCACATACGTCTAACTTATGCATTGGACTGGCCATGTTAGATAACATCCTGACGCCTCTCATTGTTCTTTGTTTTGTAGGCTCATTTAGCTACTCAATGCCTAATTATACCTAAATCTCTACCGACCAATATCTAGAGACAACATTTGGCATCATTTGTGGGAAACCAATCCAATCTCCTACCCGAATGCACACTAAACATTCACCTAAACACCCCCATTGAGTGCCAACATGTCTCATGTTAACAACCCTGAGAACAACCAGTTAGTGAACAACCAACCAACTGAAAACCAACCCTTACCTAGGGTAAGGCTTAAACAATGTCTAGAACACTCAAAGCACCTACTAGGGGTATCTAGGATGAAGTGTTGCCTCTGAATTGTAAGCTTCCTAACCTAAACCAATATGACAGCACCAGTGATCCTGATGATCATCTCCTTAACTTCTGCAACCTCTTGAATCTCCATGGTCATGGGAATGCCATCATGTGTAAGGATTTCTTAGGGACTCTTAGGAAAGTAGCTTAGATGTGGTTTAACTACTTGCTCGAGAACTCCATCGGCTACTTTAACCAGATGGTATGGAAGTTTAGCCTCTACTTTAGGGATAATAAGCCCTCATCCAAGAACACATCATCCTTGTACCTAATAAGGTAAAGTGATGGTGAGACTTTACATGAATACGTTACCCGATTTAACAATGTCGTAGTCGAGATCCCTTAACCAGATGAGGGAGTAGCAGTACATGCTATGTAGCTTGGCATATAACCTTTAGGAGACTTTTTTTGATTACTTATAAAGAGCAAGCCAAAGACCCTAGTTGATTTATGGAATAAGGCCTATAAATACATGGACCAAGAGGATAACATTCGTGTTAGGCACGATGCCGATCCGGAGAGGTTAGGCAGAAAAAAAGGACAAGGAGAGATTATTTGTAAAAGACTAGCTTAGTGCTCTCAATAGCAAGGCATCGAGTAGATCTAAAAGGGAAGGCTTGAGCAGTAAGAAGCATTAAGTCGAGCAAAACCCATTTCCCTCTCCTAATTACACCCATCATACCTTTCTAAACCAACCCATCACACAAGTTTTCATTGAGGTGTAGAATAGAGGTTTGTTGTAGAAGCCCCCTAAGATGAAGGAGAATTCTAACAATCAGAACTTAGACAAGTACTACTGGTTCCATGATGACCATAGTGATACTAAGGACAAATGCTTCCAATGAAAAACATAATTGAATATGCTCTTCATGAGGCTTCTTCAATGAGTACGTGGCGCAGCGAAGGAACGATGATCATTCTGATGATGATGAAGACAAGACACCTTGGAGATGGAGAATTGAGGTTGCTTGAATAGAGGAGAAAGAAGATTTCCGCAATGATTGAGCCCTTAACAATGTGATTAATATAATCATTGGGGGGTTATACCCAATAAGTCAATCAAGCACTAGCAGCTAGGCTAATACCCTACTCGAGGTGTTGGCTTTTAGGGTTAAGAGGTAGAAGGTAGATACTTCGATCTCTTTCTTCGACGAGGACCTGAGCAAACAATTGGTCCATGATCCCTATTAACACCACTCATCAACATGCACTTGTAATAGGGGCAAAGATCATAAATTTTGAGGCCTTCAAGATTATGGTAAACACTAACAACTCCATTGACATCCTCTTCTTGCATAAGTATGAAAGGATGAGGAGTAAGTTACCTATCAAAATGAAACCCTACAACTATGATCTCATTAGCTTCAATAGGAGCATTATTTAAGCCAAGGGAATCATCACCCTCGACATGGAACTTGGCAATGACGACAATGTTGTGTGATGACTAGTGGAGTTCATGTTGGTTGATTACCCATCCCCCTATAATGCTTTCCTAGGATGACCAAGCTTAAATGCAATTGGAGTCATCACCTCATCCCTCTACCTGAAGGCTAAATTCTAACCCTTACTAGGGTGGGAATCTATAGGTGAAGTTAGATGCTCTCCTGAGATCTCTATGTTAAGGCTACTAGAGAAGATAGAGTTTTTGCTATATAGATTAGCCTATTGGAGAAGTTGGTTGAGAAAGGTGAGTTGAGTGAAAAAATAGAAGAGGTACAGATTAAAGCTTCTCTCGACTAAACTACCAAGGTCAGAATCAAGACCCCTTTCGAAGTGAAGGAAGAGATAGTTGGCTTCTTACGGGCTAACTCAAATAGGTTTGCCTAATAGGTGTTAGACATGCCTGGCATCTCCCCCGACTTGGCAACCCATAGCCTTAACATTGACTCCATTGCGTGGCCTATCAAACAAAAGAAGAGACATTTTTCACCAGAAAGCTGGGCCGCAATAGAGGAAGAAGTGTATAAGCTGCTTATGGCTAGCTTCATTAAAGAAGAGAAGTATCCAACCTAGTTAGCAAATGTAGTATTAGTCAAGAATTCTATGAAGTGGCGTATGTGTGTTGATTATACTGACCTTAACAAAGCTTACTTGAAAGATTGCTTCCCTCTCTTTAAGATCAACTAGCTGGTTAACTCTACATTAGGACATACCCTGCTCAACTTCATGGGCATCTTCTTGAGTTACAATCAAATAAAGATGGACTTGAATGATGAAGTCCACACATCTTTTATTACTGACTTCGACATATACTGCTACATAGTCATGCCTTTTAGCTTAAAAAATGCCAAGGCAACATATCAGTAGATGGTAACAAAGTTTTTTAAGCCCTAACTCAGTTAGAACATGGAGTTATGCATCGATGACATGATAGTCAAGAGTAAGTAGCCCGATAATCATGTTAGGGACCTATAGGAAGCCTTTATCAGATGAGACAGCACAACATGAAGCTGAACCCTTAAAAGTAAGTGTTTGGGGTCGACTCCGGTAAATTTCTTAGCTTCCTAGTCACCTAGAGAGGAATTGAGGCTAACCTTAAAAAGATACTTGCCATTAGGGAAATGAAGCCCCCTTCCTCAATTCGAGATGTACAAAAGCTCGCCGGTATAATGGTTACGCTAAGTAGATTATCTCCAAGAGTATAGACAGATGTGCTGAGCTCTTTAGAATCCTTAAGAATCCCAAGGGTTTTGAATAGACTCCTCAATGTATAGCAACTTTCAAGCAGCTACAAGACCTCTAATCCTCTTCGAGCCTAATCCAAGGGAGGACTTGTATTTGTACCTAGCCATCAATGATCAGACACTCTCTTCTGTACTAGTTAAAGTATAAGGGAGAGAGTACAGGCTTGTATACTATGTCAGCCACATATTGTAGAGGCCTAAGGTTAGGTATACTAGGATAGATAAATTTTCCTGGCCATCGTCATCTTAATACATCAGCTCAGGCCCTACTTCCAAGCTTATCAAATTATTGTACTTATAGACTAGCCATTACCCATGATGCTATAGAAGTTAGACGCCTCTAGATGGATGGTGAAGTGCACGATGGAGCTAAGCACGTACTGAATCTAGTGTAAACAACAGATGACCTATAGGGCATAAGTGTTAGTCGACTTCGTGGTTAAATATACAAGAAAGGAAGAAGAACCACTAGAGGATGACAAACCAATGTAGACTCTCCATGTTGATGGATCATCTACCTCAGGGGGTAGAGATGTAGATTTTGTACTAATCAGACCGTACAAAATCACAGTTTGCTATGCACTTAAGTTTAGGTTTGACACCAATAACAACGAATCCGAATACAAGGCCTTGATAGCCGGTCTCAAGTTTGCCAAGGAGATTGGTGTTGAGTACCTATAAGTCTGAGGTGAATATGAGGCTAAGGACAAAACCATGGCAAGGTACTTAGAGAAAGTGGGGAGTCTTCTAGCTGGGTTTTAATCGTGGATCATCACAAAGATCTCCCGAATAAAAAAATTAGCAGTAAATTAGTTGTCTAAGCTCACCTCTATGAAGATACAGAAGCTCAAGGTGAAGGATAGGATGATTTTCATAGAGTACTTGCTGTAGAAGAGCATAACTCCAAGCTTGGCTGAGGTTATAAAACTTATGATAGCACCAGTAGAGTCGAGCTGGATAGATCCCATCTGGAGTTACTTAAAGTAGGGTACACTCCCAGAAGACAAGAAGGAGACAAAGGAGTTAAGATACTACGTCGTTAACTATATGTTGGTTGACAATGTCCTAAACTCGAAGGGGGGTTAGCCTTCCCTTACTTAGATGCATGTGAGGTTTATTGCTATTTGCGTATGTTTTGGTAATTCTGTGTTGTTGTGATTATTTGAAGAGTGTTTGGTGTTGAAGAAATTTTATGCTCTATTTTCCCCTATTTCTTGTGTAAAGAACAAAGTGTGAGTATTTGTTTGTTTATCATGTGTAGTTGACATAGTGGTGGGAGTGTTAGGTTTTGTTCTATTATTGTTATTTGTAGAGAGAACTTTTAGAGGTGCTTTCAGCTGTTAATCTCTCGCAAATACCTACAATGTTTGATTCTGTGTTTAAAGAATTTTGGGTAACCAAGAGAGTGGCACTTTAAATGGCTAAAGTCAATAGGGAAGTTCTATACCCTAGTTAGTAGGCAATCAATTGGATAGACTTATTAACTCAGTAGCTAGCTTGGTGACTGTCTTAAATGAAGATAGGCAATGATCTAGAGACGGTCCATATAAAGGACAAGTCGATGAATAGCTTGAGAGAGGCAATGGTTCGTATGGCTAAGCTAATGGCCTAGTTTGATTGCCCTGAGTTAGAAGAGTAGATAGACTTGCTAGGCACAAGCTAGCACTCAATGAAATTGAAGAAGCAGATGAGGAAGAAGGTGATGAAGTGAAAGAGTGCTATAAGCTAAGAGAAAGGAATGTCTAGGCGTCGAGAATAGTAGGGTTAAGGATGCATATCCTAAGTTTTTCTAGAAGTAATGATGTAGAGGACTACTTAGATTGGGTATATGAAATCGAGAAGTAGTTTGAATGCCATGGGGTGCTTGAAATTGCTAACGTTAGACTTGCTGTGCTAGAGTTTACTGGCTATACTACTCTATAGTAGAAGAATATGTAAGTTACACGTAGAAGAGAAAGAGAATGTGAAATTAGGAGTTAGGAAGAAATAAAGAGAGTTACGAGGAGAAGATTTGTTTCGAGCTACTATTTGCTGGATGCATTTAAGAAGTTACAGGAGTTGAGACAAGGTAGATTGAGTGTTGATACTTACATGAAGGAATTCTAGATGTTGATGATCTGATGTGAAGTTGTTGAGCTTGAAGACTAAACTAAGTCTCAGTTCATTAATGGGTCTAAATATGATATTAGAGATATTCTAGAGACCATAGACATTGGATCACTTGATGAAGCTAATTGAGCTGCCCAAAGGATTGAAAGGTATTGATTAGGGAGATTCTAAGCTTCTATTAGTCGACCTACCTTAAGCTGACCTATTTTGAGTAAACTTATATGATTGGAACCAAGTAAGGTAGCTGAGACTCGTTATGCTCAAACTACCCGAACAGAGGAGAGGGAGATTCCGAAGAAGTTTAAGAAATGCAAAAGCTTAGGAAGGGAGATAAATGAGATAAAGCGCTTCAATTGTTAAGGATTTAGGCACAAAGTTGGTCAATTTCTAAATAGAAGAACTATAGTAATCCAAGGCGAAGCGCCAACTATTGAGGTAGACAGTATTATAAACACTACATTGTTGCCTTCCTTTTTTTTCTTTAAAAATTTTTAGAATAGGATAAATGATCCTAAATTAGGAAAAAGTAAAAAAAAAAAGGAAAATTTATAAAAAATACAAAAAAAAAGTGAAAAATTGGCAAAAATTAGAAAATATACAAAAATAAAAATTTTTTAGAAAAAAATTACAAAAGATAAAAGACTTAGAAAAATTTGAAAATTTAAGAATTTTAAATAAGTTTTAGTGTTTCAATAATAAATTTCTTCTTTTTTTTTATTTATAGGGGAAGGGCATTAAGCTTGGGCTTAGAGTTAAATTTAACTCAGGTTAACCTTGTTCATATGTGTAATTTAATTATACATATGAACGAGGTATAGATCAATGGCTTAATGGATAAGCACTTGAATTGGGTATTGGATTAGCTTAAGGTCTTAGGTTCGAATCTCACCAAAGGCATGAAATACCTTTTATTATGTTTTTCCACAAAACAAACAATGCATTGCTACATGTCAAAAAATCATTGGCCTACGTGTTTGGTTGTAATACGTAGCAATTTGTGATAACACATCTTTACTCTTTCCTTTTCTTTCCTTCCCTTTCTCACAAAAAAACAACCACCATCCATTGTCCATGCATACATGGGGCTACTCAGATTTCTACTCAAAAGTAGACCAACCTTATCCCCTCACTCTCTCAACCCCATCTTCATGACATGAACCTCGCCACTCTACCCTCTCTTGATACCGACCTACTGTAGAATAACCATCTCCATACATGTTACAATCCATAACACAGGGGTGTCAAACTCATACTTGAACATACACTGGCCATACATTCCACTCGAACCCAATAACATAGCTACACTAAGAGCAAAACCCATCCTTAGTCATGTTAAGCCCAAATACACACTCCTTCTTAGCAAAAGACTACTGTCGTGCACCAAAGTATACCATCGCAGACTACAATACCTCCATGACTTATCCAAATCCAAAACTGAACATACGCCTAATACAGTTGTAACCTCAAGCTCCCGTACCACAACTCCATCTTCTCCTCACCGTCGACCCTTTTCTTAACACAATACTGCTCGATGTTAGCAATAATGGGCTACTCCATCCCTTTCATCATTATTGATACACTAATTCCCTTTCCATTCGACCAAACCCAGCAACCTTGTTCTATCCTCATTTAACAGCCACATGTGACCCCTTACCTTGGCTTTGAAATTATGTGGCGAACACACCTGCACGTATTGTGAACCCACATCAATCATCTTAGACACAAACAATCACTACCTAGCTTGGACAATCGCCACCACTGACAAACCTAGGCCACGTACCCATCAACCATTGTGCTTAATTTGCAAAACTAGTGTAACTCCCTCTATTGGCCATTGCATTAACACCAAACACCTATTATCCAATCAGATTCGCATGAATTTGATTTTTCCCATAAAAAATAGTGCTTGGACCATTGAGATTGGAGTCCCTTTGATGCCCTCTCCATGTAATTCACATGCATTATATGTGATCGAGACAAACAACTAGATTATAACCTGGTTTTAACCCGATGACCTACAGGTTGACCTATAAGTTTATCTTAGTTTTGCTTGGCTTATTCCTTTTATTATTTAATCATTTTTATTTTTTTTTCATTTTAGTTTTTATTTTTTTATGAATACATTGTAAAAAAAAAAAATGAAGAAAAGAAGAAAAAGAATAAAAAGAGAGAAAAAAGATGAAAAAAGAAGAAGAAGAAAGAAAGCAAGCTTTATTTTATTTCCTTATTTTATTATTTAGAGTAATGTATGCTTAGGTCAAAAAAATAAAAAATAATTATAACAAAAAGAACGAAAAAAAAGGAAAGATGTTTTATCACTTAGAAAACCGTTTTCCAAATAAATAGAAATAAATCATTCCTTTTCAAAATTAGGATATTTTAGAATTTTTCTAAAAAATAAGAACACCAAATTAGGACCCTTTCCTCTTAAGCATTTTTGTTAAATAAAATTCAATGGCTAAAGAATTTAAAGCCAACCATTTTCAAAAGTTAAAAGAAATCTACAAATTTAAGCTTTCACGAAATGAACTATGAAAGTCTGATTTTGAATAATAGGTACGTAGGCACCCATACGTATGAAGTGACTTAAAATATGAAAAAAAAAATTATTTTTCCCCCTTTAGTAGATATTTCTTTAAATTCTTATCTTAGGTATAATTTCAGTTATCATTTGTAAATAGACATTATTGGAAGGGTATTTGAATAGAAAAATTAAATTTGGAAAGTTAAAAGGTGGTACCCATTTAGGATTTAATAGGATGGCCTTTAGATCCAGATTTTTAGTTTAAAAAACTAGTTTTATTAAAAGACCAGTAACTAAGTTATAAGCAATCCACCAAATTGGTTATAATTAACTCTTTTTCTTGATTCTAGTTGAGTGGCGACTCTAAAATGTTTTTAAATTTAAAAGAACAAATTTTCTTTTTACCCTAGTTGAGAGTAAATATTAAATGAGTAGGTTTTAATATTAATTGGTTAAAGAAGACTATTTTATAAAAATCGGGAAAAAAATAGGCTTGATGGGTACTGATGAGGAAGTAGAAGAGCTGAAAGAGACTAAATAGAAAGAACAATCTGAGGAGGAGGAAATCATCTATAGTGAGGAAGGTAACTTTATGCCTACCATCGTAGTGTTGAGAAGAACAATGAGTGTGAGTCTTATGCTCAAAGATAAGTAGTGAGAGAATTTGTTTCACATTAGATGTAAGGTGAATGGGTCATTATGTGCAATGATTATTGATAGTGGCAGCTATACCAATGCAACATCTACTTTCATGGTCTAATAGTTGAAGTTGTAGACTAAACCCTACCTTAAGCTTTATAAGCTACACTAGCTTAGTGAGAAAGGCGCCCTGTGGGTGAACAAACAAGTATTGGTGTCGATTAGTATTGCAAACTGTTGAGATGAAATGGTTTGTGATATGTTGCCTATGAGTGCATCCTATACTCTACTTGGATGACCTTGGATGCTTGATTGAAGTGTGATATATGATGGGGGGAAGAATACATGTTCCTTAAAGTATGAGGATAAGAAGGTGAAGTTGAGCCCTATGACTATTGAACAAGTTAAAAGCATGTAGACTCAGTTAAGTTGAGTTATGAAGAAGGAGGCTCTAGTAATGACTTGAGCTTAGCTAAAGAGAAAGATGGAGCTTACAAAGCTGACTTATCCACTAGTTAGAAGGTTACTTAAGATAAGGGGATTTAAGGAGGAGTTATCACCTGTCGTGGTGAAAACCTTGTTGGATGAGTTTACTAACTTGTTCTTAGGAGAACTACCTAAAGGTTTGCTTCCCCTCCATGGCATTGAACATGTAATTGACTTGCAGCCAAGAGTTACACTACTGAACAAGCCTGCTTATAGGTTGATCCTTCTATAGGTTACGGACTTGCAAAGATAAGTGGATGAGTTGTTAAAGAAAGGTTACATACGAGAATCCTTGAGTCCTTGTGCTGTGCCAGCCTTGTTGGTGCTAAAGAAAGATAGGACATGGAGGATGTATGTAGCTAGCTGAGCAATCAATTGCATTACCATCAAATACAAGTATCTTATACTAAGGCTTAATGATATTTTGAATGGAGCAAAAGTATTCTTTAGGATTGACCTCAAATCTAGATATCATCAGATCTAAATGCGGGAAAGAGATGAGTGGAAAACTCCATTTAAGACCCATTATGGATTGTATGAATGGCTTGTGATGCTATTCAATCTATCAAATGCTCTAAGCATATTTATGTGACTAATGAACCATGTACTTAGAGAACTAATTGGAAAATTTGTGGTGGTATATTTCAATGACATTCTAGTCTATAGTCCAAATCTAGAGACTCACTGAAAGCATCTCCAAGTAATTTTCTTGAAACTTTAAGTTAAAAAGTTCTACGCCAATCTGAAGAAATGCGACTTTTGTGAGGTAATATTTTTAGGTTTTGTTGTGAGTGGTAATGGCATTAGAGTTGATGATGAGAAGATAAAGATGATTACTGAATGGCTTGAGCTAACCTACTCAGCTGATGTATGAAGCTTCTACGACCTAGCATCATTCTATCGTAGATTTATAAGGAATTTCAATACCATTGTAGCTCTACTCATCGAGTTGTCAAAGAAGAATGTTGAGTTCAAGTGAGGAGAGAAGGAGCAAAGAAATTTCAAAGAAGTAAAGGAGAAGCTGACTATAGCCCTTGTCTTAGCTCTATTGAGCTTTGACAAAGTGTTTGAAGTGGAGTATGATGTGTTCGAACTAAGCATAGGTACTATGTTGATGTAGGAGGGTTGACCTATTGCCTACTTCAGTGAAAAGCATAAAGGAGATTTATTCAACTATTCTATTCACGATAAGAAGTTTTACTCCTTGATCCGAGCATTGATTGTATGGCAACATTACTTACTATCTAAAGAGTTTGTGATCTACACTGATCATGAATCTTTGAGATAGCAAAAGAGTCAGCCCAAGTTGTCGCGAAGATAAGTTAAATGGGTTGAGTTCATAGAGGGATTTTCATATGTCGTGAAGTATAAGAATGGAAAGAATAATTAATAGCCGAACGCCCTATCGAGACGACATTCCTTTTTTATCGAATTATAGACCTGACTATTAGGATTTTCAATGATAAAAGATTTGTATGCTAAGGACCCACATTTTGGTATGATCTATGCCCAACGTGAAGAGGGTTAAGCACTAGATGACTATCACAAGGAGGATGGGTACTTATTTAGGAAGAGGAGATTATGTATCTTAGCCTATTCCTTGAGAGAGTTGTTAGTGCACAAGGTGTATGGAGGAGGATTGTTTGGAAAATTTGGCATGAACCGAACCTATGAGGTACTATCCTTACGATTCTTTTAGCTAAAGATGATGAGGGATGTCCAAGCTATGTTGGAAAGGTGTAGTACCTACAGAGGGTAAAGAATGGAGTTGAGTTGAGTCGAGCAAGGGCAATATTTACCATTGCTGATCCTAACCAAACCATAATTCGAATTGAGTATGGACTTTATGTTAGGTCTACTGAGGATGTCCTAAGGGAAGGACTCCATCATGGTGGTCATAGACTGTTTTGGTAAGATGATGCACTTCGTCCCCTATTCTAAGACTAATAACACTTTGGCTATCTCTTTTCTTTTCTTGAAGGAAGTTATCAAACTTCATGGAGTGCTTGGGACCATTGTTTTAGTTAGAGACTCCAAGTCTATATGCTACTTTTAGAGAACGCTATGGAGACGAATGGGAATTAAGCTATTATACAGTACATCTTGTCACCTATAAATAGATGGATAAACTGAGGTTGTTAATAAGATAGTAGGAACTTTACTCCGAGTTGCTATTGGTTAGAATAAGGCCGATTGAGTTCTATGCTAGCCAAAAATCAAGTTCACATACAATAGGACCACCTACAGTATCATGAATATGTCACCATTTGAGGTCGCCTATGGGTTTAACCTTAAGCTCTCATTGGACTAGATACCCTTTTCAAGCCTAGATGATAATCAACCAACTGTCGAAAGAGTAAAGGTCGTTAAAGCTATGCACCAGAAGGTTATAGAACATCTAAGTTGAGTTGCTACCTAGCTTAAGAGATGAGGTAGAGGATAGAATGATGCAAACCTATGAACATACAATGGGCACGAATTACGAATGGGTATTTGACATTTGAGTAGGATGAGGAGTAAGAAGTAGAAGGGGATTTTGACTACGAATGTATATCAATATCACATACCAAGACATAAACACAATCAAGGATGGAGCTCAAAATAGGGTTCAATATGACTTACGAACACTAAATGTCACTTTGGTTTCAAATGAGAGGTTAAATGTGACTCTCTAACTCGCTCAAATGAAAAGTTCACCACAATCTTAAGGTCAAGTTTGACAAGAACAGAAGAATGATTAGAAAGTTAATAGGCACTCAATAATCTAGAAGAGGTAAGCTCTAAGAGCTTAAGAATATCCTTACTTAAAGGAATGTTCAAGTGTAATCACTATCTGTATATTCTTCTTCTATCTTCATCGTTAATTACAAAAAGTTGCTATTTATTGTAAATTCTAAAACCTTAATGGCAAAATTGAAATAGTATACATAGCTCTTAAACCCTAAAGAATCGCCCACAATTGAAATAAGGAAAATATTTACAAAGTGTACAAAACTGTACATTTAACAAAGTGGTCGACATGCAGTCATTTGAGTTGTTTATAGGATCAGAGTTGAGTAGGGGTTGGATAGCAGTCGGGTGTTCGAGCTAGGGTGGGATGTTTGGAAATCTTATTATGCTTAGTTGAGCTCCTAGTAAAGTATGCTTACAATTGTTGTACTCGTAGATTGCTCGGCACTATCTTTTTCGTATTGTGTTGAGTTGTTGTTTATCCTTGAGGCCTTGGCTGTTTAGTCTCTTATTGTCTCATTAGATGAAAAAACTTAATGCCGAGTAGTTCATTTTCCTCCTTTCCTCCTTCGGTTATTGGTTTGGCCTAGGTAAGAGCAGGTTGGTCTCGGGTTAGGACAGGTTGGCTTCAACTTCTGGCAAGTCTATATTAGCTTCTAATAGGTCAGCCTAGGCTTGTGGATTGTCATGGACCCTTATCATTAAACCACTTCAGTCCATATGGTTGGGGATGCGGGTAGTTTGTCAATCTCATCTTCTCCACGAGCTTAGTAGAAACGATGTTTGTGTAACTACCTCCAATTACCAAGGAATAAGTTTTCCCATTCACCAAACATTGGATCTAAAATAAGTTCTCCCTTTAACTTGAGTCTTCCTTCATGTCGGTTCATTTGCTTGTCAGGGCTAAGGGTTTTCACATCTTAGGGTAGACATTTATTAGTTACTCACTCTTAGAGCTCTTATCATTATGACTCTCTACTTGAGCATCTAATCCTTTGCCTTTCAAAATCATTATTCTCTTGTTTGGGCATTAGGAGGCAATATGTTCGTAACCCAGACATTTGAAGCACTTAACTTCTTAGGCTTTGGTGTTGGGCGTTCTCTCCTTCTCTACTTTCTTATCGTTAACTTGGTCAGGTTGGCTAGACTCTCCTTTATCTATTCTCTTTTCTACTCCTTTTCTGTTAACATACCTCTCAGCCTTAAGGTTGCCTTGTTAAGGTTGGCTAGTTGGCCTCTAATGTCGTCTTCTCTTTTATCTCTCTACCCTTAATGCTAAATTGATCAACTCATCTAATGAGTTGAACGGCTGCAGTTTGACCACATAAGCAATATCATCTCGAAGTTCACTTAGGAACCTAGCAATAGTACGGTCTTGGGGCTTGACAATCTCACATCTGGTCATTAAGGTCTCAAATTCTTGCAAGTACTCTTCAATAGTGTTTTGACCTTACTTTAGGTGCTAGAAAGCATGGAGCATCTCTTTCTTAGAGTAGGTTGGCACAAAGCACTCATTCATCAACCTCTTCATAAGCCTCCAAGTTCTAATCGGCTCCTCTCCTTCGACATCTCACTTGGTGATCAATTTATCCCACCAAAAATTGGCATATTTAATAAGGGATAACAAGGCTAGCTTGACCTTAGTTCTATCATCATAGTCATAACACTTAAACAACTTCTCTACTCAAGAAACCTAGTTAAGGGACTCTTCAAGTTGGCTACCACCACTGAAGGTTGGTAGCTTAAGCTTGATGTTGTTAAGTCTTCGGCTATGTGGTTGGGGTTCGTCCCTTACACTCAGAGTTGCTTGGTTCACCTCGGATTGGCTACTTCTATTGGAGCTATGCTTAGCCACATCTCTTCTCCGCCTTGGCTCTCTTCTTCGGGCTCTTGGATTCTTAGCGTTGACATTTCTGTCATTGCTTCTTCTTAGCTCAGGTTGGTTTCCTTGTCTTCTTAGTTCGGCATCTCTTCTCAGCTGTTGTTCATCATTATCAAGCTCGTTGGAACCACTTCTACTGGTAGGTGTTTATTCCCTTCTTTCATCTCGGTTAATACGTCTATGGCCTTTAACTAAACCAGTAAGCTCTTAGATAGAATCAATGAGATTTTGAATCTCATATTCTAAGTCATTAGCATGTCTCCTCAAGCCTCTATGGGACTGTCTCTACTGTGATTAATACTATCTTCCAACATTGTAGTTTGTATAATAAATTTTAGGGAGAAAATTTAACAAACATGTAACATACTTAATTGTACTCAACTTAGAATCACCACTAAGACAATTCTACAAATACTATTGCAACAAAATACAACTAACAGTAACTTAGAAATTACTAATACTCGATTTCTATAGCTACCTACAACTGTGAAACACTTCTACAACTAAAGATAGCCACAGAAATGATTATTGCTCCACTCTACAACCTAATATAAGTAATACAATACCACGTTTATTGAGAACATGAGCAATGTACTATATTGCAGGATGATCATTAACAGAAATGTTTAAACTAAGAATCGAACTTTGAAGAACACTAACATGCGTGTCTCTCCAAAGCTCTAATACTAGCAAAGCTGATGTGAATCTATGAATACATAGTAGGTACGAACTATGAATGGGTATTTGACGTTCAAGTGGGATGAGGAATAGGAAGTGGAAGGGGGTCTTAACTACGAATGTGTATGGATATCACACACCAAGACACAAACACAATTAAGGATTAAGCTCAAAATAGGGTCTTATATAAATCACGAATACTAAATGTGATTTGGGTTTCAAATAAGAGGTTAGATGTGACTTACTAATTTGATCAAATGAAAGGTTTACCACAATCTTAAGGTTAAGATTGATAAGAACATAAGAAAGATTAGAGAGTTAAACGGTACTCAATAATCTGGAAGAGGCAAGCCCTAAAAGCTCATGAATATCCTTGCTTAAAAGGAATGTTCAAGTGTAATCACTGTCTGTGAATTCTTTTCCCATCATTTGTTACTAATTACAAAGGTTGTTATTTATAGTAAATTTTAAAATCCTAATGGAAAAGTGTAAATAATATACAAGGCTCTTAAACCCTAAAGAATAGCCCACAATTGAAATAAGTAAAATATTTACAAAGTAGACAAAACTGTGAATTTAACAGAGTGGTCAACATGCAGTCATCCAAGCTATCTATGGGATTAGACTTGAGTAAGGGCCGATTATCAATTGGGTGTTTGAGTTGGGGTGGGATGTTTGAAAGTCTTATTATGCTTGGTCGAGCTCCTAGTGAGGTCGGCCCATAATTGCTACACTCATGGATTGCTCCCGTGCTATGCTGAGTTGTTCTTTAGCCTTTAGGCCTTGGTCTTTAGTCTCTTGTCACCTCGGAAGATGACAAACCTAATGTCGAATGGTTCCTTTTCCTCCTTTTGTCCTTCAGTTATCAGTTTAGCCTCAACAAGAGTAGGCTGGTTTCAGGTTAGGACAGGTTGGTTTCAACTTCTGGCAAGTTTGCATTACTTCTAACAAGTCGGCTTCGGCTTGAAGATTGTCGTGGATTGATTCCTATCACAAAAGAATAGAGAATTTTTACTAAGTGATTGGTTTGGATCCACCTTAGTAAGTAATGATTCCCAAATATAAGTATGAAATCTCAAACTCCTTTAACATTGCCAACCTCCATCTATGTACTCTTAAAGACAAGCAAGGAGTTGAGTTAGATTTGATCCCAAATCTCAAACACCGTGGAGGGGATGATAGGGATTACAGACCAATCATGTACTCTTGAGCTCGAGGACTTGTTGAAATTGTTATGTGATCCTTTTGAATGGGTTAAGATAATTCCTACTATTATTTAGTATTTACTAGTCTCTTTTATTCTCTTAATTGATCCCTATCCTTACTCATTCAGTTAAAGTCTCTACGGTCTTTTTACACCTCTCTATTGAGAGGTGCACCATGTTGATAGGAATTGACAAAGACCTTCTTAACCTTGTTCATCTTCGGTGCAAGAGTTCTTGATCAATGGGTTATTGTGCACTCTTTCAAGGTAGGCTACTTCTAGGTAAACCTATTGTCTATCTTTGTACCCTTACCTCTTTTATTACTGAGCGGTCATTTAGGAGCCTTAGTTGGTGATTTGGGCTATTTCCCTATCAACGATAAAGCTTATCCCCCATCGTCTCACTAGGCGACCTTGATCCTATTATTTTGAGCTCATTTCTAGTATTCAAAGTTTATAGGATACCTCAACTTAGTTAGCTTAAGTCATTCCCTTACTTGATTCCTAAGACTAGGTATGCAGTTAAGAATAGAAAGCGCTTATCCCTCGGCTTCAAGGTAACTACCTTTTTAACATTATGCCAAGCTATCTGAGGTGAGTTAAACTCAGGAGAATAATGTACTCTCCAGTCCGACCTACCGAGTTACTTTGCTCTCTACTTCATCTAAGAGATTGTCGAGGTGATTGACTTGTTGCTTAACCGACCCCTCCTTAATACATTTGTCTAAGACTAAGTATAGAACATGCATATTGCTAACCTAAATCATTGTCGAGGCCGCGTTGACACTGATTTAGGCTAATCATCTGAGATCGACTTGACGATGGACCATCCCCTAAGTCAACTCTTCCTTAGTCCAGATCATTCGAGTTGTCTAGCCACGACTTGATCTTTATGGAACCTGTTTTGCTTGGTAAACAACAACATTGGGACCACAAAAAGGATAGCTAACATGTACCTTATTTGTTTGACATCCATACCATCCTTTGTAATTGAATATCCCTCTTTTTGTTTGATTACAACTCTACCCTTATAAATTGTTTCTTTTCCTTTTCTAGTAGGATTCTTTTCATATTTTACAATAACCGAGGACTTATCTTAATTGAATCATATAAATACGTGTAAATGGTGATAGCCACAACAGTCAATATGATTAACATTCAAACATTTTCTTCTTACATGAGCTAAATGGATCTTGCTTCCTCTTGACTACTCTTATTTAGCCCATTAAGCATGGCCTAATGATAAGTGACCTCTGGCTACACTTGTACGTTATAGTAAGTGTGACTTGAGCTCATGTGAGGTATTGGTGTATCATATCTATCGTCAGTACATAAGGATCCACTACTCAACCTTCGACTCTTATTTATCTTTTGAACCGTATCGAGGTTTGGACTCATCCCCCTTTGGTTTGCGTAATATCAGACGTCATGTGTTCATCTATGATCATGCCTGCATCACTTGTGTTAGAAGAAATAGAAGAAGAGGATAAGGAGTTAGGCAATAAGGAAGAGGAGCTCACAGAGTAGAAGGACTAAGGTTAAAGAGAAAAATTAAGATATGGTAAATGGTCTTAATTTATAAAAAAAAATATATATTTAGAAAAAATAAAAAATGGAAAATTTAGGAAAAATTATAAAAAGTGTGAAATAAAAAAAATACAAAAAGGTAGAAAAATTAGAAAGTTACAAAAAATAAGAAAATTTAGAAAATACAAAAAAAAAATAAGAAAATTTTCTAAAAATCATAAAAAGTAGAAAACTTATAAAAATCAGAAAATTTAAGAATTTTAAATAAGTTTTAGTATTTCAATAATGAGTTTTTTTTTATTTATTTAATCGGTGAAGGGCATTGAGCTTAAGCTTAGATCCAAATCTAGTCTAAGCTATTCAGGTTGACCTTGTCTGTATGTGTAATTTAATTGCACATATGAATGAGGTATAAATTAACGGCTTAACGGATAAGTACTTGAATATTGATATCGGGTTAACTTAGGATCCTAGGTTTAAACCTTACCAAAGGTATGAAAATGGCTTTTATTCTTTTTACCACAAAATATACATAATGCATTGCCATGTGTTAGGTGTTTACTATACCACGTATCCTAATACGTAGCACTATCGAATTGGGTGGTGGCTGATGTAGTGCCATGTGGCATGACATGTCAGTTGCCACATTACCAGGTTAGCTACCACATGTCATACAAGGCACGTGACACATGACTATTAGACGACACGACTGACGTGGTGCTATGCCATTACCTCTTTCTCTCCCTTCCCTTATCTTTCTCTCCAATTCCCTTTGTTTCTTACGCAAAACTCACCCAGGGTCCTCACTTTAAGCCCATTTTCCACTTATTTATTTTTTCAAGATTTCACCAAATTAATGGTAAAATCACGAAGATTGTGTGGAACGCTATGAATTAGTATAAGCAAACATGTCCAGATTCGGTCTTTGCAAGGATTAAATGGGGTTTAAAAATAAAAAAAAAAACTGGAGTTTTGGAAATTTTCATTCATTTTGATTTTCAACATTTCAATCTTAGTTGAGTCATTTTGAGTACAAATAAGACCATCAATCGATTTTGGGGACACATAATCACGAGCACTTGCTCTCTTTCTTCCTCGATCACTCTCTATGCACCATCGCTGCGTCTCTTTCTCTTTGATTCTTCCTCTTTAGTCAGCTTTAAGCAAAACTACCACCATAGCTAGATTCCTCTAGCCACCAGCTTTCGAACCTACCTACAATTAACTACCCCCGAATCCACCGTAGCCAAACCTTAAACACTACGATCATCTCTTTGAAACACCACTCCTCACAACTCCGTGACCAAAATTGGAGCTACGGTCGTACTCGCAGCATCCAGAAACCTAAGTCCTTACCCTTTTTTGAGTCGCAACCACCACTACTCGAACACACCATCAACTGCCGTCGACCACCACATTCGAAAACCACTCAAATGTCGTAGAATCAATCCTACCCCTTATAACTTTAGTTTGAAACTCATAAAAAACCACTTCCCTGTAAGTTTTGGTGGCATAATCAAGCTGATACACTACTATTAAGCTTCTCCATTGCGCGACCTACAAACTGTTAAAGTCGATCCTACTCGACCTGAATTGACTTGAAGCTCCAATTTGACAATGCACCATTTGCAAGTTCGGCCCTTTCTTTTTTGTTTTTTCATTTAGTTGTTTTGTATTGTTAGTTTTTTTTTTTATTTCTTTGGTTTATTGTAAATGTAAATGTAGAAAAAAAAAGTGAAAAAAGAAAGAAAGAAGAAACAGGAAAAAAAGAAAGAGTAGTCTTGCTTCTATTTATGTTTTATTAAGAAAATGGAAATTAATAAAAATAAATAAATAAAGATAATAAAATAGAGAAAATAAAAAGAATAAAAAATGGAAACTATTTTAACACTTGGAAAATCAGCTTTCCTTAAAATAAAAAAATAAACATGAATAAATTGTTTTCCAAATTAGGATATTTTAGAAATTTTTTCAAAAATAAACAAACCAATCAGGACCCTTTAGAAAATTTTAAAAATAAATTGAAAAAGTTAACAAACTTAAACTTGACTCTTTTGCAAATTAAAACCAACCAAGTTGCTAATATTTTCAAAAAAAAGTTACGTACGTCTGATTCCGAAGAGCAGGTACGTAGGTATTTATAGGGCAACGGTAAGAAATAAAAAAACCTATTTTTTTAGTTTAAATTACTTACATTATTGAATTAGTTTTTTGAAAGGCGATTTTTAAGATTAAGACTAAATTTAGAAGGTTGTTGGTACTTGTAAAGTTTTAAAAATCATAACCCTCGAACTTAATTTCTAATTCTTAAAACTGTTTATAAAATTGGTTTTATCGAAAAAACCAGTAGCTAAATTATAACCAATTCACTCAATTGGTTACAATTTAACTCTCTTTCCTGACTTCTATCAGGTGGCAACTCTAAAATATTTCTAAAAAAAATAAAAGAACTGGTTTTCTTTAAACCTTAGTTGAGGGTCAGTATTTAATGGGTTGGGGTTACTATTGATCAGTTTAAAGAAGATTAATTTAAAAAAACTAAGAAAAATTACGCTCAATGCTACTTAGATTGGTTGATAAGATATAGAAGCAATTTGAGTGCTATGAAGTTCTTAAGAATGCTAAAGTAATATTTGCTATCTTGAAATTCATAGGTTATACTGCTCTATGGTGGAAGAATTTGTAGGCTACACAATGAAGAAGAGGAGATAGAGAAATTAGAAATTGGGATGAGATGAAGAGAGTGATGGGAATGAGATTTATTATGAACTATTATTTGTAGGATACATTCAAAAGATTAAAAGAGTTGAGACAAGGAAGGCCAATCATTGATGCTTATGTAAAAGAGTTTCAAATGTTGATGATTCACTATGAAGTTATGAAACCAAAAGACAAGACTATCTTTAAATTTGTCAGTGAGTTGAAATAAGAGATTAGAGATATCTTAGATACTAGAGAAATTAGATCCTTAGATGAAGCAATCTAACTTGCTAAGAGAATTAAACAATGTTGCATGAGTAGATTCCTAGCTCTTGTTAATCGAGCTACTACTAGTTGGCTTGCTTAGAGCCAACCTATGAGATTGAAACTAAGTAAAGCTGTTAAAATCCAACCTATTTTAGTCACCCGAGCAAAGGAGAAAGAACCCTTAAGAAAGTTTGAGGATAAACAAAGCTTAAGAAGAAAGACTAATGAGATCAAGTGTTTCAAGTACTAGGGACTCGATCACATGGCAGCTTAATGTCTGAATAGAAGAGTACTGGTGGTGAAAGGCAAAGTGATAACCATAGAGGTCGATAGTACTGACGAAGAGGTTGAAGAGTTGAAGGATTTTAGATAAGCTAGCTAATCTAAGGAAGAGCAAGTTTTCTATAGTGAAGAGGGTAACTTCATGCTCATAACCATGGTATTAAGGCGAGTTAATCATTAGGGCGTACCATAAAGAAGGTGACAAGTGGATCCTTTGAGATATTGAAGAAGAAGAAATGGTTAGGCAACATAGTAACTTCCATAGGGTTGCGTACTAGATATGACGCACTAATGAAAACGACATGACTTAGGCTTTACTTGATATGATGCACAAGTAAATCCTAAGGTTCACTAGCTACTAATCTCATGCTATGGGCAAGATTAGATAAGAGTGGGGGAGTATGTGCTTAGAGAGTGGTGTCTCATAAGGACAAGAGGAATATTCATTAATAATGAGGTAAGAGTTGATTACGTCTAATAAGGAAAAGGAGTATTTCTAGTAAGTTCTTAGGGGGAAATAAAAGGAAATAAATAAATTATAAAAATGGCCAATGCTAGAAATGAGTAACATAGTATAACCTAAAAGGGTATATGCAACAATTAAAGAAAAGAAATACAGTACAATGTTAGAAGAAGAGAATGACAGGTGGCATATTGTTATTTTAGCCATACTAGATAGTGTAGGGTGTTGGAATGCTGTTGTTGAGTTGTATAAACGGCTGTCAAGATGATTAAGTGAGGTAAGAGCTTGATAGAGTAGGAGAGGAGAGCGCGATAGTCAGAGACAAGGAGTTTGGCTTCAACACTCAGTAGGGTGGCATTGGAGTTCTTGGCATCTAATAAACTAACATTTGAGTGCTCGGTATCTAAGTGAGAAACTGAGTAGATCAATGTGTGTCTAAGTAGAGCACTTATAGTGTTAACCATCTGGCTTTCCTAATAGATTAGCTTGTCTTGGCCAAGCTAAGTAGTTAGAACCCTGTTCACAAGACCTTGTAAACCTTTAGGCCATGCTTGGGTAAGGGGTTCGAAGATTAGTACTCCATTGGACAACCTAAGTGGCTCATTTTATTGACCATCACCATAATAGAATCATGTTTCCAAGGTGTTTTAGTAAGCTTAGCATGAAATCCATGCTTAGATCGGTCCATGGCCATTTAGGTATAGGTAGAGGAGTGTATTCTCCATATGGTTCATTTCTTCCCTTGCTTACTTACACACCTTACAACATTTAAGAACGTTGTGCACATCCCTCATCATTCCTAACCATTGGAAGTGTTCCTTCAATAGCTTAACAGTTCTTTTCTCGCCAAAGTGGCTGACTAAGCCCTTAGCATAGGCTTCGTGAACGAGTAATTCCTTATTAGAACTGCTCGACACACATACTTACTTTCCCTTCAACATAAATGCTTAGCTCAAGTAGAACCCATCCACTACTCCTATAAAGCTGCACTTGGCCACTAGGGATCCAAAGTATAGATCATGCTCATACTAGTTAGGTAGAATATCAAATCTAAGTACTTTAGCTTACAATGATATAATAAGAGCATGCTGACGAGAAAGGGCATTGGCTATAATGTTCACACTTCCCTTCTCATACTTAATGACATAGCAAAAGGTTCCTAAAGACTCTACACACTTGGCATAACATCGAGAGAGTTTGTACTAGCCTTTGAGATTCTTGAGAGACTTATTGTCCATGTAGATAATAAACTCTCTTAATAGCAAGTAATGCTGCCAATTTTGAAGCGCTCAAATAGGAGCATAAAACTCTTTGTCATATGTAAAGTAATTCAGAGTAGAATCTCTAAGTTTCTCACTAAAGTATGCAACTAGTCGGTGCTCCTACGTATGAATAGCACTAATACTGACTTTAGATGCATCATACTCTAGTTCAAAGACCTTACTAAAGTCAGGTAATGCTAATACTAAGGCAGAAGTTAAATAGGATTTGGTCTCTTCAAAACTACTTTGAGCTCTTTTGAAAACATTTGAATTTAGAGTTCTTCTTGGTTAATTCGGTTAATAAGGCTGCTATGAAACTAAAGTTTCGAATGAATCTTCTATAAAACCAAGCTAGACCATGGAATTCCTCTCTTCGACAACACCGATTGGCATTAGCCATTTGAGAAAAGGTCTTACTTTCTCATCATCAAACCTGATACCTCCTCTTAATATGACATATCCGAGGAATACTAACTTCATTTGGCAAAAGATACTCTTCTTCAAGTTGTCGAACAATTGCTCAGCATAGAAGATGTCAAATACTAACCTTAAATGTGCAACATGAGATACTAGGTCGATACTATATACTAAGATATTATTAAAGCAAATAATGATACATTTACTAATCAAAGGTCTCAAGACATGGTTCATCAGTCGCATGAAGATGCTCGGTGCAGTGGTGAGTCCAAACAACTTACCAACCATTCAAAAAGATCATCCTTTGTCTTGAAGGCGATTTTCTACTCATCTTCAGGTCTCATTCTAATTTGGTAGTAGCTACTTTTCAGATTAACCTTTGAAAATATTTATGCACCATGTAATTAATCTAACATATCATCCAATTGTGGAATTAGATATTGGTACTTAATAGTGATCTTATTGGTGGCTTGATTATCGATGCACATTCTTCATAAGCTATCCTTCTTTGGCATTAAGACAACCAGTATAGCATAAGGGCTCATGCTCTCTCTAACGTATCCATGTTCAACCAACTCATTTACTTACCTTTTCATCTTAGCTGCTTGCTTAGGATTGAGCTTATAGGCAGGGCAGTTAAGTAGAGCAGCTTTAGGTTAGAAGTCAATGCAGTGCTTTATATCTCTTATAGGGAGTAAACCTCTTGGTAACTCTGCTGGAAATAAGTCGACATATTCTTGGAGCAAGGTCTGTACCTCTACTAGCAATACTCTATCTTCTTTCAGTTCAAGTAGTCTTAATCAATAGAAATACAAATTCTTCCCTTTTAACATCCTTGGAAAGTTGCGATTAGGAAATCACCAAGGACTTCCTTTATACGGATATGGAAATCTTCTCTTGTGCTTCCTGGAGTTCTTTAAGGCTCATTAAGGACAACACAACCCTCTTTCCATCCTTCTAGAACATGTAAGTGTTCTTATACCCGTCATGGAGTACCTTAAGATCAAATAGCCATGGTCAGCCTAACAATATGTGCAAAGCGGACATGGGTAGAACATCACATAGTATCTCATCCTTATATCTAAGACCTAAAGTCTACCTTTCTCGTTCAACTAATGGATCTCATAAGGTTAAGGATGAGGACAGGTTGGCAACTTTAGGGTCGTCACCATCCCTCATGCCACCACATTAGTACAACTTCCCCCATCAATAATCAAGGCACTTGTAGCATTTGATTTCTCAGGTCTAAAGGCTCTTTAGATGACTATCTTAAGGTATTACTCACCCTGTTCAGGTCAAGTGAGAGCTTCAGGGTCCTCATGGAATTCATTAAGAAAGGACTTAACATCTACCTCCTCTTTGCCTTCATTAGCACTTTCTACTTCAAACTAGGGCTTCTCTCATTTGATGGTCATGACAGGTAAATTCAGACATTAACTAGCCACGTATCCAAAATTAAGGCACTTATAGCATTTGATTTCTCGGGTCTTTCATCCTAAGCTCTAACCTTGGTCTTTCCTGACTTTAGGCTCTTTGGCCTTAGTCTTACCTCAACTCTCATCAAGTCTGCTTAACACTTGACCTTGGTGATTGACTTTAGAACTATACTGAGCTTGATCATATGCAAATCGGCTCTGTTGATAGGTAATTCTCATTCCGATACATGAACACCTGTAATACAAGAAAACGGCTACGTAAGCTATCTGAGGGTGCTTTGATGCGACTACTCTAATGCCTAAGTTAGCTCTTTTGTGATGAGAGTAAAATTGTTGAATGATTATGGGAATAAAAGAATAGAGAAGAGGGTCCTTCCTTACTTAGGGATCTTACATTGTATTTATAGTAAGTCAATGGAGATTACCCCTAGATAAAGTCATTAGATCGGGCTTAGCGACTGAGCTGACCAATATAAGGCCACATAATAATTATTTAAAAATGCTTATCAACACTTGCCCCTTACTCTCTTAGGTTACAATAGTTGGAAAAGAGAGTATTTAGGGAGATTGATGTTGTGTGATTTCTAGAAAGGCTTGTAATATTAGCCTAAAGAGGCTAGAGTGCTTGAAGAAGTAAAGGCTAGAAGAGATGAAAAGTAGGAATAACCGAAGCACTTACGAATATTGGTATGCCTTAAAAAATGAAAGCCTAAAAAGACTTGAGTGCTTGAAGAGGTAAAGGCCTAAAGAGGCCAAAGTGCTTAAAGAGGTGATGACCTAAAGAGGTTGGAGTGCCTAAAGCCCAAAGAAGTGAAGGTCTAGAGAGGCCGATACGCCTAAGGAGGTGAGAGCACTTGATGAGGTGAGAACGCTTGAAGTAAAGGCGCATAAGGATGCAAAGGCCTAAAGAAGCGAAGGTCTAAAGAGGTAAGGGCTTGAAGAGGCCATTATGGTTGAAAAGGTTAGGGAAGCATGCAGGTCGTCTAGGTTAAGTATGACCTATGCTAAGTAAAGTCATAAAATAGGTTAGTTAGCGAAGCATAGGACTTGGAGTTAGTACGAGTTGCCTGTTAGTAGATTATGTTCATATAAGCTTAAAATAGTAGGTGTTTGTTTAGCCCTAGTTTATTTTAAACTCTCTTTCTCATTTTGAGAGGAGGTAGAAATTTACTTGCTCAAATTTAAATAAATTGCTATAAATGTTGAATGGTTGACAAACCAAAAATAATTAGGGATTAGGTTTACTTATCTTTAATTAATGATGACCAGCTTGTGGAAAAATTTGAACGTGAACAGAAACTCAGCATGGAGCCCGGACAGTTTTGTGCAATTGCTGATTAAGGCATGCATTACTTGGCCCTTGTCTTGAATGCTTGGACAATTTTGTGCAGTTGTTGATCAATATTTATATTTGACTATATTTCATGAAGCTCCGGACAACATATAATCAAAGAAAACGTTTGGGCGTAGAAACTCGACAAGAATGAAGCTCGGATCAAGAAAGTGGACGTCTTATTGTCCGCAAATTCTTAACTCATCATCTTGATATTCGACACAGACTTATCATTGGGCGTCCTTGTACCTAGGCATTTATGTCGACAAATGGATCGGCTTGGCTTTAAGTGAGCAAATTGGCAATCTGCACTACACTTGAAAAACTTCATGATTTGGTAGCCACTCGAGATTCTAGTTAATCAGTTCAATTTGGTTAGTTTTACGAGCTGCACCAGGTGCACTCTTCTTGTCCGTAGAATTGACCATGGAACTTAGTTGGCCATTCAGCCACGGAACTCAATCGGCGACTATGAAGTATGCTCCTCGGTGGCTGGCAAGTATGGTAAAAACTCCTCAGCCACTCAGCATGGAGCTTGACAATTTGATTACTTTGAAGCACTCGGCCTCTTGACCAGTAGCAGGCCGATAGAAATCTCTCGGCATGGCATGATGCTCTAGAATTCGATTGCTCTAAAGAACTTGGCCTCTCGACTACTCGGAGGCTGATAAAAATTGCTTGACATGGCACGGACTATAGACTATGATTCAATACGAGGTCGAGCTGTATAGTGATCTAAGGCGACGAGAAACTAATTGCTGAGCTGATACACTATAGTGATCTAACTGATGTTAA
The DNA here is from genome assembly GCA_024138005.1 of Lumnitzera racemosa. Classification (NCBI taxonomy): domain Eukaryota; kingdom Viridiplantae; phylum Streptophyta; class Magnoliopsida; order Myrtales; family Combretaceae; genus Lumnitzera; species Lumnitzera racemosa. Next base: position 19,454,902 of record JAMXBC010000002.1, read on the forward strand.
TGGCTCAGCGCTTGACTTTGCTTGGTCTCATGCACGTAGTTGCTATGTGGAACAGCTTGGTCAAGTCGGCATTTGCTGCTACCTTCAAATTCATCTCCCTATAGATTAGCATTCGCTGTCTCAAAGCTTAATTTGGCATTGCAATGCAGTGCTAAGCATGGACTCATATTAGGTCAATCTTGTCTAGTGAGGCTTCTCAATAGTCTCTTAGCTGCCGTTACTACAATTCGTCCTACGAATTCCATAAGAAACTTGATTTCATGTAATAAATCTGAACTTGGGACTTTTCAAATTTCAAATCCTTTAACATCCTGATCTAAGATGAGTACTTTGACATTTCTTTGTTTTGAAGCAACTTATGCAATGTGGGATGCCGTTGCAGTCATTACGAGCTAGTTAGGCACAAGAATCTACAACAGCTCGGAACTTGGTTTTAGAGAAAGAAATGGTGGTTTATACTCTTGACTTTATGTAAGTGGCCATGAGTATGGCATTACTCACTTTGAACTTTAGATAGGTGTCGGCAATCGTAGTTCACTCAAGATTTCAGCCCATCTGCTCGTGAACAACAAATGAAGACATCCAAGTACAGTTATTGCCCTCAAAGAATTTAAATTGTACACATGCCGCTGGCCATTGCAAATGGTGGCTTGACAAGGATAATTCTTCAATGCTAACAATTTTGAACCACAAAATTTCCATAAATACTCAAAAACCAAGTCAATAGATTGTTCAATGCATCCCCAATCTATCCATCTTTCATAACTATCCAACATTGTCAGTACGCTTGCATTGGAAGGCTTTCCAGGAGCAGTTACAAGAGACGGTTATCGTAAGTTCATGGTTAAACTCCAGTAATAACTGAGGAAGCTGTATCCTTCTCTATACTTCTTGGAATCATCATCTGAGTGATGCAAAGCACTAGAGAAATCATTATCTTGATGCAAACGTCTCCTTCGGCAAAAATTGCAAGTTAGTTCAAAATGCCGTGATTGTTGGCTGAGACGGCTTTCAACCCTCTTTTGCACTTGCAAGTCTCGAGAAAATACCAAAAAGGAAAATAAAATCGTCCATAGCAGCAGGAAAAATAATAATATCATCTTTGGGTAGTTTTTGCATACTAATAAAATAAAAATCTTAAAGTTCGAAGAGATCTTACCGTCATTATTCACCCGTATGCTAGAAAGAGCATGTAAAGAAGAAAACATCGATACTGTAACTCAAACTCTAGAAGGAAAAAGAAAAATTCAAGAGCCCAAAACAAATTGGTAGACCATAGATAATTCCTCCAAAGTTGCATAACTTTAAGGAAACGTAAGAATTGTCATGATGGGTTGCGTTTTTTCTTCGTTTTCTACAAACGACACCAATTGTTGATGGGTGATTCCTGTTCTAGTATGCGAACACCTACAACACGAGAAAATGGCTATGGGTGCATCCAAGGGTACTTCGGTATGGTTACTCTAATGCCTAAGTCAATCCTCTTGTGATGAGATTAAAATTGTCGAATGATTATGGGAATGAAAGAATGGAGAAGAGGTGATGCATAATCTAAGCAGCGGGTCTCTAATGCCAATAGGGCTCGAATGGGAACAAGGAATGGGAAATGAGAATGGGGTTTTGACTGTAAATGTATATGGATATCACACACCAAGGCACAAACACAATCAGGGGTTGAACTCGAAATAGGGTTCGATACAACTCACGAACAGTAAATGTTACTCGGGTTTCAAATGAGAGGTTAGAGGTGACTCATAACTCACTCAAATAAAGGGTTCACCATAATCTTAAAGCCAAGATTGATAAGAATACGGAAGATTAAGGAGTAGAACACACTCAATAATCCAAAACGCTAGCTCAAAGGGCTCAATAATGTCCGTAATTCTAGAAGGAACATTCAAGCGTAAATTCATTGAATGAATATTCTTTACTGTCTGTATTCTCTTTGATAATTGCAAATGTTGCTATTTATAACAAGTCCTAAAGCCCTAGTGGCAGAATTGTAAATAATATACAAAGCCTTAAATACTAAAGAATGGCTCATAATCAAAATAAGGAAAATATCTACAAAGTATACAAAACTGTGCACTTAACGAAGTGGTCAGCATGCAATCATCCAAGCTATCTGTGGGCTAGAGTAGGGATTGGTTAGTAGTCGGGTGTTCGAGAGGAGGTAGGATGTTTAGAAGTCTTATTGTGCTTAGTCAAGCTCCCAGTGAGGTTGGCCCACAGTTGTTGTACTCATAGATTGCTTAGCATGATCTCTCCTACGCTGTACCGAATTGTTTTTTAGCCTCGAGTGCTTGATTGTATGGTTTCTAGGCTTCTTGACAAACGATAGACTTGAGGCCAAATAGCTCCCTTTCTTCCCTTCAGCCTTCTAGTATTAGCTCGGCTTTGGCAAAAGCTATTCAGCCTTAGCTTTGAATAATTGGCCTCGGGTTAAGACAAGTTAGCTTCAGCTTCTGGTAGGTTGGTGTTATCTTGGGACAAGTTAGCCTCGGCTTAAGGAACATCGTAGACTAATTCCTATCATCACTACAGGAATGAAAAGAAGTTGTCCTCGACGTTATATTGTTAGCACGAGCTTGGATGCTAAACAGACTTCTCTTCCCTTTTCTCTTCACCATCAGTACTAAGTTTCTCTAGATTTCCTTAATGCTCATAGGGATCAAGTAATAGCTCTTCCCATGCTTCCGAACGGTGTAAGTGTTAAGGAAGCCATTATGGATCACTTTTCGATCATATTCCCATGGTTAGCTTAGAAGTAAATTTCCAACATTCATAAGCACTATGTCGAAGTCAATCTCATCCTTGTACTATCTAGCCTTGAATGTTATTTGAGCTCTTTTATGTGCATGGACCATACGCTTATAATTGAACCACTTCAGTCCATATGGTCGAGGAAGCAAGTAGGTTAGCGGTCTCATCTTCTCCACGAGCTTAGTAGAAATGATGTTGGAGAAACTACCTCCATCAACCACCAGGGAACAGGTTTTCTTATTCACCAAACATCAAATCTGAAATAAGTTCTCCCATTAACTTGGGTCTTCCCTAATGTCAGCTTGTCTGCTTATCAAGGCTACGGGTTCTCCTATCTCAGGATAGACGTTAATTGTTTCCTCACTCTTTGAGCTCTTATCACTATGGCTCTCCACTTGAGCTTCAAGTCCTTTACCTTTCAAAATCACGACCCTCTTGTTTGGGCACTATAAGGCAATATGTTTGAAGCCCAAACATTTGAAGTACTTAACTTCTTGGGCTTTAGTATCGAGCACCTTCTCCTTTTCCATTTCTTAGTCTCAGTCTGGTTAGGTCAGCTATACCCTCCTTTATCCATCCTTCTCTTGGGCTTTTTCTTCTCTTCATACCTCTCAAGCTTAGGTTTGCCTTGTTATGGCCAGATGGTTAGCCTTTGATGCCTCTTCCTCCTCTGTTTCTCCACTCTTAATGCCAAATTGATTAGCTCATCTATAGAGTTGAATGACTACAATTCAAATATGTCGGCAATATCATCTCAGAGTCCACTTAGGAACCTAGCAATGGTGCAATCTTGTGGTTCGGTAATCTCACATCTTATCATTAGAGTTTCAAACTCCTGCAAGTATTCTTCAATAGTATTTCATCCTTGCCTTAGGTGTTGGAAAGCATGGGGCATCTCTTACTTAAAGTAGGTTGGCACAAATCATTGATTCATTAACCTCTTCATAACGCTCTAAGTTTTTATTGGCTCCTCTCCTTCGGTATCTCACTTAGTGACCCATTTGTGCCACCAAAGACTTGCATATTTAACAAGGGCTAATGAGGTTAACTCGACCTTGGTTCTATCATTGCACTCGTAGCACTTAAATAACTTCTCGACTAGGGGAACCTAGTCAAGGAACTCTTTAGGTCGGTTACCACCGCTGAAGGTCAGCAACTTAAGCTTAATGTTGCCAAGTCCTCAGTTATGTGTTTAGGGTTCATCCTGTGCATTCCTAGTAGGTCAATTCTCCTCAAGTCGACCACTTCTATTGGAGCTTTACTTAGCCACATCTCTTCTTAGCTTTGGCTCTCTTCTTCGGGCTCCTTAGTTCACATTGGAGTCAATGCTCCTCTCATTGCTTCTCTTCGAAGTCAATGCTCTTATCATTGATTTTCCTCGGCTCAGGTTGGTTTTCTCTTCTCTTCAGTACAATAGCTCTTCTCTACTATCTTGCATCATTATCAAGTTGTAAACCTCGTAAATTTAACGTTTTAAGTAACAAATTAATTTAAATATTGTAGGTAATTACCCTAACTCAATGGAATTGGTAAATTTAAAACTAATTAAAATTTTAAACTCGAACATAATATAAAGGATAAAAACCCTAAAATTTTACTTGAAACTTAAATCACGTAAAAAAACCCTAAATCCGATGTATGCGCAAATATTTGAAATTGAACTCGAGGTTGAACTTAATCGAAACCTTAAAACTATAACTTTAAGTTTATAAAATGAATCAACATCACTTAATAGTAATATAATCGTGGTTGATCACAATTATTAACTAAATCACATAATCGCGTAAAACTTTTAACGAAAATGTTAAAATAACTTGTAATTATTATAAACATAATGGCTACCAATTAAATTAATAAATTTTCATAAAATTCCAAAATTAATTTGTAAATGTTATTCTTATCTTTTTTGTGTTTGGAAAATTACATAGAATTATTTTTATTTTCCCTTTTCGTTCTTTTTCCTTCTTTTCTTTTCTTTCTTTTCTTCCTTCTATTTTTCCTTGTTGTCACATTAAAATTTTGCACATATACAGTAGCCCATGTGTTTATTATCTAATTTTAAGTGTCAACAATTTAAAGGGCAAAGGACAAATTTAGTAAAGTAAGTGTCCTTTCTCAATTAATGTAAAGATTAACCAATATTGTTTTTCTTCTTTTTCATTTGCTTTTAATCCTAATTTGTTCTATGCTTCACGCCTAAAACTTGCAAAACCAAAAAGGAAAAGAGAAAACAAAAGCAAAGCACACATATACAATTTAACAAATATTAAGAGGAAGAAGAAGAAGAAATTAAGGGAATTCAATCAACTATTCCACTAAAAAATTTAGGTAAGTTGTTTAATTATTTTTGTATATATATATATATATATACTCTATAACATGTACATGTATATTGGGTATTTTTTTTATTTATTATGTATGTATGTGTGAACATATATGTATATTATACATGGTATAAAGTATGTACATGTATGTGTATATAATATATATGTGCTATGTATTTCCTTATGTATATATATATGTATACGTAACTATGTATATTTATATGTATGTGTACATAGTATTTTTTTTAAAGATATATTACGTATGTGTAAATGGGTATATATAAGTGTATACGTACTTAGTATTTCTTTTTATTATATGATGTAAAAAAATGTAAATATATGTATATGATATATATATATATGTATTATGTATTTTTGTATTCACGTATGTATATGATATATATATATATGTATTATGTATTTTTGTATTTACGTACATATTTATGTATCTCGTATTTTCTTTATATATATGTGTGTGTGTGTGTGTATGTAGGCGAGGATATATGTGTATGTAATATACTTAATACTTTATATTATGTTGTATATATATGTATGAATAATATATATATATATATAGTATTTATTTTCCCGCTCATGTATTTATGTACATATATACTTAGTATTTTCAATTTATAAAATTTTTTGTATATTTTTGTATATATATATGGACTAGACGTGATGTTTATATGTATGTATATAATTAATTGTATTTTTTATTTTAGTATATATATATATATGTAATGCAATCGTATATGTACAAATGTCTAAAAAGTATAAATACGTGTATATTATATTTATATATATAGTATATAATTATATATAGTATATAATATATAATTAAGGTTAAGATAATTTAATACATAAAGTATAATATGCGTACAAATGTACGTATATGAATAGTATCATATATGTAGAAATACGAGTATATTTAAATAGTACATATACGTTATAATATTAATTTAATAAATATGTATATATATATATATGTACCGCAATATTAGGAGAAAGTAGAATAAATAAGTAATTTAGAAAATTTAATAAAATATAATAATAAGTATTAATATATAATTGTACCATAAAATACAAAGAAACAAGGAAATAATAGAAGATATGAAAAATTCATAAGAGTAACGAGTGATACATGACACTTCCATATGCTATCACGTCATCGCTTAAGTATAATTAAGTAATTTTCGTAAAGTAATAATTATAATAAAATAATTAAGTAATTAGAAAAATAATAAAGTAGAAAATTTGAATAACTAGATCTTAAACCCCAAAAATAAGTAAAAATGACCAATTATAGTAAAAGAGGCTTGAAATAAGAAAATTACAAAAATATATGATGCAAGCAATTATTAAATTGTAATTACACTAGAAAAAGCTTAAACTAATATTTTACAACTTTTTAGGTTAAAATAATGAAGTTTGTGATATTTTTATATTACAGTCAAAACTGCAGTTTACAACGTCCAAAATAAATCCTGCTACGAGAAAACATGCTCAAAAACGATCGAAATGGACTATAGGTTCATAAGAATTCAAACTAAATTGAAAAAGTTATATGCGATTGAAAATTTAATATAAACTGAGAAAAGTAAGTAAAATATTTAAGTAAAACTGTGTTTATACTATACTTGAGTTATAGTAGAAAACTAGGCAAATAATGATAGATATTTTGTTAATAGAAAAATCTAATTTTTTAGAACACCTATAATCTTTCTTATCTTTTAGGTATTCGATGATCGAGTTTAAGAATTCTCAAAAGTCGAGAAAATGAGCATAACCCAGGTGAGGGAGTTCTTATGATCTTCAATCTACTTACTATTTGTTATTTGTATGTTGCTTGTGGATTGATATTAATTGTTTGTTGAATGACCGATTGCTTTGAGTGCTATTATTCATGTGATCACTTCTTGAAACTAGTAAATGTAACTATTCGACTAAAGAAACCAATTATAATTATCCCATATCTATGATCCAACTGGTATGTTGATGGAGAGTATTAGCTTTGCAAATTTTTTTAGAAAAGTGTTTTGGTAAACGTTTTTCCTATCTTAAATATACTTTAAAATGATTTCTGAAAAGGCTCATAAATCCATAAATGATGTTTTCATTGTTAAGGCAAAGTTAATATGATATCTTTAATTGTTTGTGAGAGGACTCGCATATTTGTGCCCATGGAGCCTTATATGTTTGTTGATGGCAAGATGGACTCGCTATTTATGCTTAAAGGGCCTTTGATATGTTTGGTGGGTGGCCCTAGTTGGGGTCTACCTATATTGATTATTGATTCTCGGACTAGGGTAATAGTCGAGTAATGTCTGGTAAGATTGTGCCTCCAAGTAGCCTCATGCAGTTAAGGTGAGGTGCTTTGTGCGGGTAAGTATAAAGGAAAAATTGACGTGTAGATGATATAACTCTATACCTTCCATAGTTTTGAACTCCTATGGATGTGTTGCCTGCATTCATCGCGCTTGCATTCATCGCTCTTGCACTCATTTTGTATGTAGATAGCTTGCATGTATGCTAATAATATTTGTTTGATAACTCGCTTGATCGGTAGTGGTAAGGAATGAACTCACTAAGCTGTGGTTTACTCATTACCCTATAGTTTCTTTTGTAGGTTTCTCATAAGCTAGGATTGGGATAAACTTGAGAGCAGAGTATAAATTGGAGATAGGTTGGCAATGTAAGGATGATTAAAAAGTGTATAGTGGTATAGAAACAATTTATGTAAGGCATATTTATATGGTAAGATTATGTAGTATTTCTTGTAAATGAGTAAGTTGTTTTACCTTGTCTTAGCATTTGGAAGGAGATACGATTCTTTATGGTTCTAATGAATCAAAAACCTTAGTAACTAATTTTTTAGAGTCTTACAATCTCTAGCTTGTAAGACGGGTTTTGTATTACGGGTGCATAAGTAATATGAAACTTTTAGATAATCCTATTAGACCCCCTTTAGGGTCATGACACAAGCTTATTGGAGTTACTGGGGGGGGTGATGTTCCTTTCCTCCTTTCACCTTAGCCAACATGTTTATGGCCTCTGATTAATCTGGTAAGTTCTTGGATAGAATCGGTGAGATTTTGAATTTGATATTCCATGTCAACAATACATCTCCTCAAGCTTCTGCAAGGATTGTCTCCATTATTATTGATACTGTCTTCTGACATTATGGTCCGTCTAATAAATTTCTAGAGAGAGAAAATTTAACAAATACGTAACATACTCAAACTGTACTAAACTTGGAACTACAACTAAAATGATTCCACAAATACTATTGTAACAAAATATAACTAATAGTAACCTAGAAATTACTGCTACTTGATTTCTGTAGCTACCTACGACTGATAAACACTACAACAACTAAAATTGATTATGGAAATTATTGCTAAGAACATGAACAATAGACTATATTAAAGAACAATGATGAATAAAAATGTTCAAACCACGAGTCAAACTTTGAAGAACACTAACACGTGTGTTTCCCCAAACCTTTGATAAGAGCGAAGCTAATGCGTAATCTACACAATGGGTCTCTAACGCCAATGGGGCTCGAATGGGAACAAAGAATGAGAAGTGAGAAAAGGATTTTGACTATGAATGTGTATGGATATCACACACTAAGGCACAAACAATCAGGAGTTGAGCTCAAAATAGGGTTCGATATAACTCATGAATACTAAATGTCACTCCAATTTCAAACGAAAGGTTAGAGGCAACTCATTAACTCACTCAAATGAAGGGTTCACCACAATCTTAAAGGAAAGATTGATAAGAACATGGGAGATTAAAGAGTTCAGCATACTCAATAATTTGAAATGCCAGCTCAAAAAGGTAAAGAATGTCCTTACTTCCAAAAGGAATGTTCAAGTGTAAATTCACTATATGAATATTTTCACTGTCTATAGTATCTTTGATAATTGCAAATGTTGCTATTTATGGCAAGTTCTAAAGCTCTAAAGCTCTAATGGTAAAACTGTAAATAATATACAAGACCTTAAACCCTAAAGAATGGCCCATAATCAAAATAAGGAAAATATTTACAAAGTATACAAAACTATGCACTTAATGAAGTGGTTAGCATGCAGTCATCTGAGCTATTTGTAGGCTTCAGTAGGGGTCTGTTGTCAGTTAGGTGTTTGAGCAGGAGTGGGATGTTTAGAAGTCTTATTGTACTTGGTCGAGCTCCTAGTGAGGTTGACCCACAGTTGTTGTGCTCGTAGATTACTTGGAGCGATCTCTCTTACGCTGTATCGAGTTATTCTTTGGCCTCGAATGCTCAGTCGTGTGGTTTCTGGGTTTCTTAGCAAACGATAGACTTAAGACCAAGTAGCTCCTTTTCTTCCCTTTGACCTTTTAGCATTAACTCAACTTTAACAAAAGCTATTCAGCCTTGGCTTTGAACAATTTGGCCTTAGGTTAAGACAGGTTGGCTTCAACTTCTGGTAGGTTGGTGTTGTCTTGGGACAGGTCGACCTCGTCTTAGGGATCATCGTAGAAAGATTCCTATCAAGAAGGTCCCTCTTTACTAGGCAGTTTGTTCCACCACATTGCAATATATCCAGAAAACTCTAAAGTAACTACTTGAATATGCACTAGGTCTTTGTAATAATAGAAGTTAATGATCTTTTCAACCTTCTCTTCCTAGTCTAAATACTCATCATCATTACTAGATCTAAAGATGCTCGAAACTTATACCTTAATGTGCTCAGTCTCTCTAGGAGCTTAGAGTTTACATTTGTCACACTCAGGGAACTACTCATCTTCATCTGTTGCATCTTCCATGTTCTCAACTTCTCCCAACTCAAGTCTTTCTTAAGCAAGTCTTTCATCTCATATAGGATGCACCTGTGGGGCATTCATAGCACTAAGAGCCTAAATTTCAACACTATGTCCTCTTGTTCTATCTCATATGCCTTGTCTACGTTCAACATTTCCTATTGGTTACCAGGCCTCCACCAACTATTGCGTAGATACAACTTAGTTACAATAGTAGTAAGGTTTTGTATTTGTTCATCTGTAGTTTGTAAGGTTTGTTGCTCAACATGACCACAACTAAGAACATCACTCTCAACATCTCCTAGTTCTCCTTACGCACTAGGATTCAACATTCTCACAATAATGTTTCAACAAATTCACAATCCAAAATAAGAATCTACATAACTCCACTAAACACGATATAGCCAGTAACCTTAACACTTACTCTATTTTTCAATAGAGAAACAAAGTACAACACAGTATGTAAACAAGTCAGTAGATTCAAATGGTAAGAGCACTTAGCTATCAGTCAAAATCTTAAGCTTTCATATCAGGATTATATGATGTGCTTAAGAGCCTAGTTAATCATTAAGGCATACCATGGAAAATTTGACCAATGGGTCCTTCAGATATCAAAGAAGAAGAAATGGGTAGGCAATACAATAGCTTTCGTAGGGCTACTTACCAAATACGACGCACCAACAAACACGGCATAACTTAGGCTTTACTTGATATGATGCACAAGTAAATCCTAAGGTTCACTTGCCACAAACCTCAAGCTATTGGTAAGATTAGATAAGAGTAGAGGACTATGTGCTTGGAGAGTGGTGTCTTACAAGGATAAGAGGAATATTCATTAATAATGAGGTAAGAGTTGATTATGACTTACAAGAAGAAGGATTACTTATAGTAAGTCCTTAGGGGGGGAAAAAAAGGAAATAAAGAACTTATAAAAATGGACAATACTAGAAATAAGTAACATAGTATAACCTAAAAGGGTATATGTGATAATTAAAAAAAAAGTAATGCAATGTAATGTCAAAAAAAGATAATGATAGGTAGCATATTGTTATACTAGCCAAATAGGATAGTGTTGGGTGCTGGAGTGCTGTTATTGAGCTGTACAAATGGTTATTGGGGTGATTGAGTAAGGTAGTAGCTTAATAGAATAGGAAGCGAGAGTGAAACAATCAGACATAGGGACCTTGGCCTCAAAACTCAACAAGGTAGCATTAGAGTTCTCGGCTTCTAATATACCAGCATTTGAGTGCTTTGTATTTGAGTAAGAGACTAAGCAAACTAGTGAGTGTTCGAGCAAAGCACTCAAAGTGTTCACCATCTAACTTTCTTGATATATGAGCTAATCTTAGCAAAGCTGAGTAATTAGATACCTTTTTGCAAGACCTTATAAACCTCTAAGTCGTACTCGAGTGAGGGGTTTGGAGGTTAGCACTTCATTAGTTGTTGCGCTAATGTGGCATCCACCTTCATGGTCCAACAATTGAAGTTATTGACCCTACCCTACCCTAAGCCTTACAAGCTACACTAGCTCAGTGACAAAGGAACCTTGTAGGTAATGAAGCAAGGAGTAGTGTTGATTTGTATAGGGAAATACCATGACAAAATTCTTTGTGATGTGTTACCTATGAGAGCTTCACATGTTCTTTTATGACAACCATGGATATTTGACTGACATGTGATGTATGATGGAAAGAGAGACACTTGTTCTTTTGAACATGAGGGAAGGAAGGTGACATTGAATTCCATGTTTGCCAAATAAGTTAAGACTATGAAGGCTCGGCTTAGTTAAGCCTTGAAGAAGGAAACCTTAGTAATGACACGTGCCAAGCTATCAAGAGAGATAAGGCTTAAAGAACTGACCTTTCCATTAATTAGAAGGTTGCTTGAATTGGGGGGTCTGAATGTTAAACTACCCACTAAGGTGAAGAACCTATTGAAAGAGTTTGATGACCTATTCCCTAATGAACTACTAAAAGGTCTACTTCTAATTAGAGGAATCGAGCATGTAATAAATCTATAGCCTGGAGTTGCATTACCAAACAAGCTATTGAGCTTCAAAAGCAAGTAGATGAGACAATGAAAAGAGGATATGTGAGAGAATCCTTAAGCCCACGCATTATCTTAACTTTATTGGTGCCAAAGAAAGATTGCACATGGTATATGTTTATAGATAGTGAGCCATCAACTAGATCACTATCAAGTACAAATATACCATGCCTCAACTTAATGACATGCTTAACAAGTTAAATGGTGACATGCTTAATAAGTTAAATGGAGCAATGATTTTTTTTTTTAAATTCAAGTACCATCAAATCATAATAAGGGAAGTAGATGAGCGGAGGATTGCATTTAAGACCTGTAATGGATTGTATGAATGGCTAGTCATGCCATTTGGTTTATCAAATGCACTAAGTACACTTATGCAGCTAGTGAACCATGTGCTCCAAGAATTGATTGGAAAGTTTGTTATTGTTTACTTTGATGATATTCTTGTTTATAGCCTTGACTTCAAAACACACTGTAAGCATCTTCGAGCTGTCTTTGATAAGCTCCAAGCTGAGCAACTATATGCTAATATGAAGAAATGTGATTTCTATTAACCTAAAGTAGTCTTCTTAGGATTTGTTGTCAGTAGAGGTGGTATACAAGTTGATGAAGAGAAGGTGAAGGCAATTACTAAATGGCTTGTGCCAACCTGTTCTACTGATGTGCGAAGTTTTCATGGCCTAGCATTTTTTATTGCCATTTCATAAGGAATTTCAGTACTAGTGTAGCCTCACTTATTGAGCTATCAAAGAAGAACATTGAATTCAGATGGGAAGAGAAGGAATAGTAGAGTTTTAAGGATGAAGAGGAATTTGACTACTACCTCTACCTTAGCTCTTCCAACCATTGATAAAGTATTTGAAGTCTAATGCAATGCATCTAGATTAGGCATAGGCACCATACTGATGTAATAAGGTTAACTTATTTCTTACTCTAGTGAAAACTTTGAGGGATAAGAAGTTCTACTCCTTGATTTGAGCCCTAATTGTTTGGCAACATTACTTGTTGCTTAAAGAATTTGTGGTCTATATTAATCATAAATCACTAAGATATTTGAAAAGCTAACAAAAGTTGTCTAAGAGATAGGTTAAGTGAATCGAATTTATGGAGTGATTTTCTTATGTTGTAAAGTATAGGACTAGCAAGAACAATATAGTGGCTAATGCCCTGTCATAATGACAAACTCTCCTAATTGAGTTACAAACAAAGCTTCTTGGGTTCTCAATTATTAAGAATGTATATGTCGAGGATCCACACTATGGCTGAATATATGCTCGATGCGAGGATGGCTAAGCTATTGATGATTATTATAAAGAGGATAGATACCTAATCAAAAAGGGGAAGTTGTATATCTTGACCTGTTTCATTAGAGAATTACTAGTGCATGAAGCACATGGAGGAAGACTGTCTAGTCACTTTGGGAAGGCATGAACTCATGGAGGGCTTAGCTCAACATTCTTTTAGCTTAGGATGATGAGAGACATGCAGTTTAGGTTAGAAAAGTGTGCTACCTATCAAGGAGCAAAGAGTCAAGTTGAGTAAGGACCTTACTTGCCATTGCCTCTCCTAACTAAACTATGGTTTGAACTAAGTATGGATTTTATATTAGGTTTGCTAAGGACATCTTAAGGGAAGGACTCCATCATAGTGGTCATGGACCGTTTCAATAAGATGGTGCACTTCGTACCATATAATCGAACCAATGAAGCTTCGGTTATCTATTTTCTCTCTTTGTAGGAAGTGATCAAGCTGCATGGAGTGCATAGAACCATAGTATATGATTAGGACCTTAAATTCTTAAGCCATTTTTGAAAGACTTCTTGGAAGCAACTAGGGACCAAGCTACTGTTCAGTACGTCCTGCCACCCACAAACTGATAAACAGATCGAAGTCATCAATAGAACCTTAGGGACCCTGCTATGGGTTACAGTTGGAAGAAACCCAGTTGATTGGGATATGTGCTCGCCCATAGTTACATTCGCTTATAAGAGGATTGCCTACAGTATGATAGAAAAATCACCTTTAGAGATTGCATATGGATACATCCCCAATCTCCTACTAGATCAAATTCCCTAGCTTAGCTAACTTAATGATCAATGAGCTGTAAAAAGAATAGAATTTAAGGAACCGTACACCAAAAGGTTGTAGACCATCTGACTTAAGCTACTTTCAAGCTAAAAAAAAAAAGAGACTGAAGAAGAAGAATTAGAGAATTCTAGCCTAATGATTTAGTGTACATTCACCTCAATAAATATTGATTCCCCAATCTAAGGAAACATAAGTTGTCTCTAAGAGTAGATGGACCTTTTAAAGTGATTGCGAAGATCTACCCCAATCCCTAAAAGCTAGAACTATATGAGGGATATAGAGTCTCCGATTCCTTCAAAATTGCTGACCTCAGCTTGTATCTCCTCGATGATAAGCTACCTAATTTGATCCTAAATCTCAAATAGTCAAAAGAGGATGATATGAATCAAGGGCCAACTATGAAATCCTGAGCCCGAGGACTCGCTTTCTTCATATGTAGAGCTACCTTGAAGGAGTTAATGCCAAAAGAAGAACAGTTCTTCTAAGTCAACTTGACATGTCTTTCAAATTACCCCAATTCGCTTACTGTTTCATGAGTAGAGGGAGATCCCATTTATATTACCAACCCCCATCACAACCTAAGAATGAATCTACATGAATCTAAGCTGACAGATGTCCGAGATTAGGACTACCCAATGTCGAGCCAATCTAATGAACCTGAGCTCTTAAGTTCTAACTTAAAGAGTAAAGACTCCCCAAACTCTCGATTTGTTGAGTTGTCGACTTAAGACCAACCTAATAAGCTCTACCGTACATCTCTTATTTGTTCGAACTACAAATTTAAGAAGCTGACATGTGTCCCCTCTTTGATAACTATATTGACCTTTGCAAAGGATATTCATTTTCATTTGTTTACTGATTTTCCCTTGTGTAATATGTCCTTTTCCTTTTTAGGTAGGAATCCTTTTTAATAATTTGTAGTAACCTAGGACTTAGCTTACTTGGGATGCATAAATACCCTATTTTTGTATTAGCCGCATCATCATCCAAAATATTGAGTACAAAAATTTCCTCTAAGCTAAGTGTTTTTTACTTACTCTCTTTACTCTCATCTTGATCATTCAAGTGTAGATTAGTGGCAAATGACTTCTGGTTATACTTAAGCATAATATTAAGTGTAACTTGAGTTTATGTGAGGCGTCGGTACGTCATATCCAGTGTTAGTGCACAAGAATCCTTACTCAACCTTTGACCTCCATTCGTTCTTTAAAGCCATCTTGCGATTCAGACCCATTTGTTCGTATGATACTTTAGGTTGTGCAATCATCTATGACTGCCACCCATATCATAACAACGGCTTAAGAGTAGCCATTTTAATGCATAAAGACTGAGGTCTCGGTAATATTTCCTCACTTAGTTAGTTAGGTGGATGAAGTAGTGGAGGTTAGCTTACCATAGCAATAAACTTAGTTAAGAATTCTCTAATAAGGCAACTTAGTAAGTAACTTCCATATACAACCTACAATTTTGTAAGGACTATAGTACTTTCTGATAAACTCATTGTTAGTTATCTTGTACATGTTATCCTACTTATATGGTTGTAATTTGATAAAAACCATCCCATCAATCTAACATGTAATGTATGTTCACTTCTTATCAATCACTACATTCATCTTATTTTTTATCCTGCATTTATGAAACTTCAAAAGCCTAATTACTTCTTCCCCATTTGTCAAGAGATAGTAGAGTACATCATTCCTAGAATCTCTTAGAATCTAAGGTGATAAGGATAAAGTCCTTAAACTTGTCATACATAGCCGAGCTTAAGGCCTCTAAAACCTTATGTATTGTATCTTAGTAATTGGCCAACATCAAATGAGATTCCCTTCTCTTCCTAAGGCCTTTGTCATTTTCATAAACCAAGACAATTAATATTCATAAGGGTAGAGATGCCTCTCGACTTGCTTCCAACTTCTTCGTCCTGATGCTAACATAGCCTAGCCCACCTCCATCAACTAGCTCAACCTAACAAGCATACTCATTTCACTTGTTCCAAGCTACCCATATCAATGTTTAAGTTGTTTAAAGTATTGCTAACCCCATCAGCTTAAGAATAGAATGCGTATTCTACCTTTTGCCTTTGTGAACGAGCTTAATATAAAGATGATATGTGTCCATGACACTGATCCATAAGATGCTTTTTTGTTTTACATATTTTTTTCTTTTCTCAATTTAACCCTTTGTAGCATTCATTAGAATATGTATTTTTAACTTATTTGAATCTTTACCCTCTTGTAATTTTATTTCGCAAGAATGGTCCCCCTATATAATCACCCCAATTACCATGTTGAATATACACTTTAAATCTTTGTGAGAATTCTTTTGAGTTTTCATTTACTCTTAGTTTAGTGTTTGTACATAATATCAATAATTGATTTATGTTGCATTGTGCTTATTGGTGTGTCATATGCAGTAAGTAACTTAAGGTTCAACACAACCTCCTTAAACACCTACTTCAATTCCACTCTTTAAGTCACCTACCATTGCACGTGTATATCATCGATAATATTGTACATTTAACCATCAAATGTATTATAAGGTAAATACATAGGATGTGGTTGCTTATAAACAACTCCAAATGAGGTTTTGTTAATATTAGTGAGGTATTTAGTATTGTACCCCAATGACATAAATACACTTTGCTTCTTTGGTTGATCATTATTCCTAAGTTTCAAAGCATCAATTCACTACCTTTGCTCAGCCATTCATCTAAGGATGATATGTTGTTTATATTTTCAATTCAATCCCTTGATGTTTAAAGAACTCCTATGAGAATATCTCTTAAATAGTGGTTCTTAGCCACTAACTATGTTATTAGGCAATATATTTAACTTGTATACATTACCTAAGTACAGCTAAGCTCTCGTATGAGTAGTCTAATGATGATATATACTAAGTAAATAGGAATATTTGCTTACCATATCCATAATCATTACAATCACATCTTTCCCATGAAACTTAGGCAACTTTACTATGAAGTCCACAATTAGATCATCTTATTCCCTCTTCAAGTATAGGTAAGGGTTGTATTAACTTATAGTTAGCCATATTTTCAAACATTTGTTATTAGTACACATCACGTTCACATACGTATTGTCTCACATCATACTTTATTCCCTTTAAATAGAACAATTGTAATATTCCAAGTTTTTTGAACTACTCCTCCTAGTAAAGATAGCTAAGTAAACTCGTTATTGCCTAGAATAAACAAAAATAGAAGGATTAATAAAGGCAAAGTCACTATTTTAATTCCATAAGAAATAAGAATATTATAAACATCATTATAAGTGTCATTATTAAGAAAAAAGTAAGTTGAAAATAAGGTATCTAAATATATAAACATAGACAAAAAAATAAAAAATAAAACTTAAATGAATAAAGTATCCTGTAAAATTACACTACACTATTAAATAATTGCCAAATCACTTAGATGTAGCAAAATGACAATTGGAAACATCATGGAACTTTTAAAGGAAGTTAGGAGTATGAAAATAATAATTAATAAAAAATTAGAAAAATCAAGAATATTACTAAAATATTTTAAATTCTTACTTAAAGGTACATTAAAAATTGTAAAATTCACCCAACTTTAACTGATCACATGTCAATAGGTTTGGAAGCCACTTGAATTTTTCAATAATTTTTTTTCCATGCATAATTAGATATTAATTTTTGAGCTTGGCCTATAACCAATGGGTACCCCACCCCAAACTTCACAAATTGCACACACTTCTTTAAACCTCTGCAAATCTGGTTCTCAGAATTGAAATATCCTCATTCTTCCCTCTAATGAGTAGGTAAGCTTTATGTAGGGAGTGGTGGCCGTAAGTGGTGGTTGTTGGTGATTTTCTAGCAAACGTAGTTGGCAAAGTGTGAAAATTTTAGAGATTTTTATTTCTTCTTTTATTTTTGTTTGAATTTTTTCAATTCACTCATCTTTTCCTTTATTTACCATAATATTTCTAGATTTAAGATCGAGTCGATATTGATATCCTAGAGATCTTAGAATTGGAATAATTTGCATGGAGGGTACTTTTGATAATTTTTACAAATTACATGCACATAAGTACTTACTTTTTAGAAAAATCTATAGAAAAATAGTATTGATCTTTTCAAAATCAAACAAATTTTAATTATGTTTCCTTATGATACTTTAGACCTTTCCATGTCAAATTCTAAGCATTGCTCCAAATAGGGCATCCTTTGAGTCTAGTTACCACTGCTATTATTGGCTTTCCACATCCTTAAGGGGGCACTTGGATGAAGAACTGTTTCTAATTTGAATGGATGCTTCCTAACTACTGCTATCTAGATTTTCCAATTATTGTAAATCTCTCAACCTAAGGGGTAATTTGGTAGATTCAAGAAATATACTAATTTGTTCCTTTTAATTGGTAATCCTAAGCATACATAATTTTTTAAGTTTATATTAATTTTGATGGAATTAAATGGATTCATATACTATTTATTATATAAATACCTACTATATAGCTATATTTTAGCTTAAATTTAGTAGACTATAATCATTTGAAGACTATTAATAGTAGTTAAAGTGGCTAGTACTAATATTTTAATTCATATACCTCAATCAGTATATTCTAATAGAGTAATTAACCATAATATTGAGCTTGACCTAGGATAAGTATAAAACTATGGTAACATAAGATCATAATAGTAATAATAGTATGACTTACAATAGTTAAATCACACAAGCATAGGTTGACCTTTGGTAACATCTACACATAACAAAAGAGTACTAAGAAATTGAAGATTAAAATTGTATTACTACTAGGCTAAGTAAGCGAATTACTTGTTTCTTACACTACACTTATGGTTATTGAATGGTAAATTGTATTGTTGTTGTAGTTTTCATAATGATTATGAAGATGTGCTTAACTAATTTTAGTATCTCTATAAGGCTTCACTTAAGTTAAACCTGAACATAGGAATGGTGGAATTGCTACTGGATTAATGAATAGGATGGGTAGAAATTGATAGCATTTTGATTGTACCAATGATGAACAATACGATAAATGATGCATTCATGTTATGATGTGAAAAGGGCCTCCAAGTCAAATTTTCAGAAAAGCTAAAGATATTACTAGGTTAAGTTTTGAGCATATGGAATTACATTACTCAAGCTTCAACTCTATCTTTAGAGTGGGCCAGCTTTTATCTGGATACTAGAGATGTACACTAGTAGATGATTGTACTAAGCCAGATTAGGACATTAGTACTTATATATATTATGTACATGAGTATGGCACACATCGATTGAACAATTGTTTAATTATAGATATCTAGCCTTGTATTTGTACTTGTTGATGCTTTATGCTATGCTATTGTCTTTTTCTTTTCTTTTTTTTTTTCTTTCCAACTCACTTAGCTAAATAGTAAGCTAAGGACATACTTATTGTATCCTTAGGTAAAGTAGAAGTCAGATTGGGGCATCACCACAAGAGGGAACCTCTAAGAGAACATAGATGTAGCTAACTACTTTTAAGTTAGACTTAACTACTTTTTCTTGCGTGGATATGGGGAAAAAACTATATGGCGAAGATAATTTGTGTAAAGTAGAGACTTTAATGTATTTCTCTCTAAACTAGATAAAAGAATCCTTTTAGGTATATTTCGATTGATATTATAAGGATGTTGCTTCTTGGGATATTTTAGGATGTGAGAACAATGACTCTAACTTTTTAAATGTGGCATTTACCTTGAGTTATATTTAATATTGCTATCATTAGAGTCGCAACAACTTTCACCTTATAAGTTAAAGGGGAGCAACTACCAACAAGCCTTATGTGTAAAGCATCTTGTTATGACAACAAATGTCTCCTAATTCAACCTATTCAATTTTATTAATATTACATATTTGAATCACATAACATGTAGGACAACCTCTCCCTACTTCAAAAAAGTATCTATTATTATATTTTCTTTTCTACTTTTGAATTGGATCTCTTTATCAAAATCCATGAATTTCGTATGCCATTGTTATTGGTAATGTAAGGACACATGCTTATTAAGTAGGTACTAAGCTGTAGTCATCCATTTCAATCATGAATCTATCCTTAAAGCAATAGTGCTTTCATTTCTCCATAAGATAAATCGATGCAAACAATTCGTTCCCATTAATTACAACCACTTTTGTACTTAAACAGGCTAAAGGATGCTTTACATACATTAAAACAACCCTCAATCCATGCCTAATAGCATTAATTTTAACCATAAACAGGTTAATATAGTCTAAAAGTTGAAAAATTAGGTATTGGTGTAATGTAACCTTAAGCTTATTAAAATATTCCTAAGTACAAGTAGGAAACTGATCTTTGATTGTTTAATTATTTGACTCTCTGTAAACTTTTGCCATGTATTATCTTCTCTTTCAAAGACATTTGGAGATGTGAATGCACTCTTTGCTTTAATCACCCTTATTGCAAAAGTTCCCAAATTATTCCTTTTAATGTAGGCTTTTGAGTTCAAGTCTCAAACTTACTACCTCAACTACTTCTTACATAAAAATTTGATGGCCTTACTCTTTTAGAAGGCACATACCTTTAGATTCATCATATGAAGCACATGATTCCCTAATAAGTCTAGGAGTTTAGGAAGCACATGATTCCCTAATAAGTCTAGGAGTTTAGGATTTGGCAATGTTGCTACCATTGTTTCACTAGTGCATTACACTTGATTTCTTTTCCATTCACCACCTAAGATTAGACTTATTAGTCCTTCCTTGTGTTGAGTAAAACATTTTGCTAGGTTTTTACTTCAATAATTAAGTGGAATTCCATAACTCTCTAAGATTGGAGTCTACAATTCTAACAAAAGGCTTTATCTTCAAGTGTTGGACATATATCTCTTAAGGTGACTAATTCCCCCTAGTTGTAATAGATACATTTTGTCATAAATTCTAAATCTTACATTTGCCTTACTAAATGATGGATTTTGAATGAACTAATGAGTGATGGGTTCTCAGCAATGGTTGCTTTCATAGGAATTATTGATTTGACTTAATAATCCAAATTCTTAGCTAATTTCTCGTCAG
Organism: Lumnitzera racemosa; assembly: GCA_024138005.1. Taxonomy (NCBI): domain Eukaryota; kingdom Viridiplantae; phylum Streptophyta; class Magnoliopsida; order Myrtales; family Combretaceae; genus Lumnitzera; species Lumnitzera racemosa. Next base: position 19,475,962 of record JAMXBC010000002.1, read on the forward strand.
TAAATTTAAAAAACTCCACATATCTATTTATACGCTTATTCTTCTCTTATTATATAATCCATTAAAGGCATATCAGTGCATAGCATTTCCTTTCCTCCATGAGAAGTGCCTTATGCTTTTCATTTTAGGTCCTACTCTCCTCCTCTTCCCATACATTTGAAGCTACAATAAGCATGAACCTAAAAGCTTCATTTTACTAGAAAAAGAGTTCGATTTTATTTTTCTCTTATAATAATGCTGGAGTGGGCTTATGGAAGTTTTGGTTGAAACTATCGTGTTGGGCTTTGTTTTTGTGTTGTTAGTTAAGTAGGAAAATTTATAGCTTAGGAGTTGTTGTATTTTACAAGGTACTAAGGTGGGTTGGGCTTAATAATATCATGAATAAGTAGAGCTGTGTAGGCTAAGTGGGTCATCTTGCCCCAACCTACTTTAGCCTACCATTTAAACAAGCCAGCTCGTTCACTAACCTGCCTCACGTGGATTGGTCGGTTAAGTAAGGTTGATCTACCAACCTATAAAGTGTAGCCCATTTATAATGGTAGGTTAACTAAGCCAATCCATCAACATATTAAGTTTATTTATAAAAAAAAATTAATATTATAAAATAAGCATGCTAAAAGTAAATATTATTTATTCATTTAAAAATTAGAAAAAAAAATAGTATTTACATAAAGGAGAAAAATAGAGAATCCCACTACAAGTAGTTTTATTAATTCCTTTGTATCAACCTCAAAATATGCATATAAAGTTAGATATGTTGAGAAAAATCGAAGTTGATTTCTTAAATTTGTTAATCTCGTATATTATTCTTTAAAAAATTCTTATTTTCTTTAATTTAATTTACAGTTTTGTTAAAAAATAAACTGGAGGCACTTTGAATTTTTATTTGTACATTTTACTTTTTATTTTTTATTTTTGTACATACATGGCTAAGCATACCTTACAATGACTTAGCTTACTTTAACCCACGAGTTAAGCAAAGTGGGCTAGTCTAGAGGCCTCACCTTACTTGCATAGCTTTATGAATATGTGTAGGTTGGATATGGGAGAGTAAGTAATCAGGTTTGAAATGTTTCATGAATTTTTAATAAAATTGGAAAATGTTGACAAGTAAAAAGAACCAACCTAATAAAAAGAGTTTTCTAAGAGCTATGATGTTTGATCTCCAATTACAAGTACTTCGACATCCTCTAGAATAGCCATAAAAAAATTTTAAAAAATAAAAGAAAATTTACCAAAATGTTAAAAGAAAACCTTTAATGATTTTGGTTATTAAATTTCATATTATGTTTTGATCAAATTTTCCTTATTTTTGTTGGTTGAATTTCTTCTCTTGATGTGTGATTTGAATTCCTCTTTTTGATGCCAAATATCCTTTATTATGGTTAGTTAGTTTTCATAAAAAGGAGAGTAAATCTCCTTTTATATGGAAGGTTCTTACTTGGTAATCCCTTGCGGTTTCAAAAGAGTTATTTCCTAGACCTCGAAATCTTTGATTTCTTTTCCCTTTGACTACTAATCAAGTTAGGATCATTTAGCTCATTTGATCTTAACCTTTCTTTCCCCCTCCCCTTTCCTAAATTAGGTTAATGGTAAATCCAAAAATATTAGTTTCTTTTGAAATAGAACAACTTTCCTTAATTTTTTATCTAAGCTTTGCTAAAGCTATGACATAATGGGACACCTTATGATAACTCCTCAACAACATGTAATATTTGAATGTATGTGTAGAACTTACTCATAGAATGCCAGGTTTACACTTTTCAACATAAGCTTGGAATAGAGTTTTGAAGAAAGTTATCAATTTGGAAAAACAATTGGTGAATCGATCTTTGCATCAGTTTATTAGTTATCCAACTCTGATAGGCATATAGTCAAGTATATCTTCTAATTATTTGATGTTAGCATGTGTTAGGTAATCTTGCTCATCTATGAGTAGCTAATTGAAATTAGGGCAAGTATATGTTAGATATAAGTCATTAAGTTATCTATTTAGTAGGAATGGCTATATTAACAAACTCTAATTATGCCTAAATGCAAGATTAGAGAATCTCTAATAGAAGGTAGAATTCAAAGTGGGTGATTCTTCAAGTAAGAAGAATTATGGATAGTCCTTTGTAAAGGAGCTAAAGTGTTGTTGCTTCACCACTAAAAAGTTGGCATCATTGTTCAATAACCAAAGATACCAGAGAAACATGCTAAATCATCTAAGGAAATTATTATTGGCAATGTTTTGGCTTAATTTAAGGCAATACTAGGTAAGCTCCATGTCAGTGAAACTAGGCATTTTATTAGAAAAAAAAAGAAGGAACATTCTATTCTTTTTACTTGAAACCATATTGAGCTTTGAATTTATTTAGGCTTTACTTAAATTCAAGCTTACTTTGACCTTATTAGACTTTAAATTTACTATGCCAAATATTTAGTATCAATTATAGTTAAATTAAACTTGAATGAACATCACACTTGGCTAAAATAACTTGCAAGATATGTTGGATTGGTTAACATATGTACCATAACCTAAATAAGGCATATATGTCACCTCTATTTGGGTAGCAAGAGTTAGATATTGAAAATAAAATTATATCTTCTTAATGAGCATTTATTTTGATTATTTGTAGACTAACAGATGTGGCACATGTGTTGCATGTGAAAAAAATAAAATAATATTTATTCATATTGGATTAAAACATAAAATAATTATTAAATTTTAGAATTGCATACATGGTTATTGAAAATAAAAAGAAAAGAAGCTACACTTGACAAATGAATTAATAAGCATAATAATTTACTTATGCTACAATTTCATGTTAATGTAAAACTATTACTTTTAAGAATATTGACTTACCACAAACTACAATTTTTTATACCCTATACCATTATTTGCAACAATCCTAGTCCTTAACTTACATTATAGATAAGATAGTTTCCTTCAAAGGCCACAATAGTGGAGATCCCATGTCAAGAGACGCAACTTGTGAGGAGACTCCTAAGGATAAAAATTTTCACTTACTAATAAAAAAAAAAAGAAAGAAAGAATAAGATAAACCCAGTAATACATAAAGATGTTGTCCTTCAAATTCTCTATTATAATACTTATTGTAGCTTTCTTACCTATGACTAAATTATAAGTATAAAAAATCGAGCCCTTTCATGTAGAGTTTAATAGCACATTGTAGTTATCCTCTCCCTTCATCTTCAACTAACAAACCACACAAATGTTACCATTTAGCAGAACTCCATATTGAATCATAGTAGCAAAAGACCAAAACCAATAATCTAATTATGAAGCTATTATTAATAAGATGTGTTCTTCAAAATGGAAACTTCAAATTCTAATTGAATTGGATCTTTAGTAGAATTTGAATTACAAACTTTCATGCAATGATTCATTGTCAAAAGCAATTCTTAAATAATAATGTAAAGGATATATTAATTAAAAAATTAATCTTATGTTTTCTTTATAATAAATCTTGCCTATGATGCAATTCAGACCTATTATGGTATGCTGTAAACACTCTTATGCTATCTATACACTTCATATCAAATTTTATAGGGAAACCATTCTCAATTGACATCTCAATCGAGTCCCAAACACATTTCAAAAGTTTAAACTCAAATTGTAAGTATTCATGTTATATTGAAGGTTGAATATAATAATCTTCAACTTAACTTAGTTCTTTTATGGTAAACGAATACAAAACACAATAACCTTGTTTTCATAGGTACTCTAATAAAGTAACTTATAAAATAAGATGCCAAAAACCAAAAATAAAATACCAAAATCACAAAAGCGCTAAAAAGGGGGAAAAAAAAAGGGGTCTTTCTTTCTTCTTCATCTTCTTTACCTAAGATCCTACTTTTATGTCCATCTAATCCTTGCAACAATAATTCTTAATCTAAAAGTCCCTCCATTATTAAGAAGTTGATGTTTAGTAGCATAGGAGAGGAGCAGTTCACCTTATAGATAATGGAATATTCAATTCAAAGTTAATAAATAGAATTAAATTTATAATTAATAGTAATGACGATACCATAAGTTAATAATAATGGTGTACATTGACTTATCTATATTAATGTGTCAAATGTTACATATATATATATATGATAAATAGTGTATCGTGCTTAATTTATATATTTTATATGCGTAATAATATATTTCATACACATTAGTAATAAAATGCCTTATAAGATATTTTAGATATATAAAAATTTGAAGGGTATATTTATGTGTGGATATGTGTGTCTATGATGCAAAAACATTACATTTGGTAATAATATAAAGTGTGTCATGGAATATAAAATAGTACATGTAATATATACATATCAATAATATATCATATTGCAATAAATTATATCATATTTATGTGATACATGATGCAATGTTGTATATGTATTGTGTCATGGGAAGGGAGGTTTACCCTTTCCTTATGTGCCCATGAAACACTTCACTATCCTTTGCCTTATATATTTTCTTAGATTACGGATAACGATCTAGCCTTTTCTCTTCTTGTACTCCCAAGACTGTTCTAAATCCTTCTAACTTTAAGAGTGATGATTAATATTGTCACCATTCTTCATATGATTGGAAGGCCTAACTTCTCTACCGGTTTCAACTTATCATAGCCATTATCAGGAAAGTAGCATTAGTTCTCAACTAGTTTGCTTACGGGAGGCAAACCCTGCCTTAAGAGAATGCCCCACTCATGAATAATCAACTTGCTAATGCCACTCACTTCACATTAAACCCTAAGTTGAACACCCATACATTCTTCCAAAATACAAATTATGACACTCTTTCCCATCCAAAATCTACGATGCCCTCATTGTAGGACCAACACTTCGTGACTATTCTTCCCTTTAAGATCACCGACTCTATTTCTCCATTACCTAACTCTACGCTAAGATCATCTTCGCTAAGATATAAGGCTTCTACAAGTATCACCTCGCTCTTACCCTTTCCTCTCGTCATTTGAGATCGCGTCTTGTTGAGTAGCCCAATGGTAAGGTTTACCCTTTAACCTCATTTCATTTTCTCAAGATTACCAACCCTTCTCCACTCGTTGTCCAACTCTACCTAATATCACTTCTTTTAGGACTCAAGGCTTCTATAGGCTTCCCTTATACCCTCACCCTCTTTTCTTGTTCTATGACGTTACCTCTTGCTAAATGGCCCAACAATAAGGTCTACCCATTAAAGTACATTTGATTTTCTTAAGATTAGGGTAGAGTCTTATTACAATGCTACTTACGACACAACTACCCCCTCTGATAACGATGTTCTCCACCTAATAGTTGCTTCTTCCCTCAAGCTTCATCTACATGAGTCCAATTGTCAACAAGAGCTACCTCTTTTATTTAGTACGTTGGGTGGCATTTAGATAGTTCCTTTAAACTAGAACCTTTATGCTTTGATGCTACTTGTTATGGAACAAGAGGTTTAACCCCTCCTTATGAGCACTTGTGGTACTTGACCATCCTTTGCCTCATATATTTTCTTAGATTAAGGATGATGAGCTAGCCTTTTCTCTTTCTATCTTCCCAAACTGTTTTAAGTCCTTTTAGTTTGAGGAGTGCGGACTGGCATTGCTACGGTCCTCTAGGTGATTAGGAAACCCAACTTCTCTATTGGTTTAAGTTTGTCATAACCATTATCAAGAGAGTAATATCAACTTCTAACTAGTTTGCTCATGGGAGGTTAACTTTGTCTTGAGAGAACACTCTACTTACAAATAAACCGCTTGTTGAAGCTACTCACTCACGTTAAGCCTTAAGTTAAACACCTTCACTTCTTTCCAATACACGAATCGTGACATATTGTATATAAAATGCATCATAACATGTATAGCATTATTATTATTATTATATTATTATTATTATTATTATTATTATTATTATTATTATTATTATTATTATTATATATAAATTGATATGTACTATATGCCAATAACTTCATATGTAGAATTTAATTAATGATTATGCATATGAAAGTTCATATCAAATTTTTACTTTTATTTTTCCTAGAAGTATGCAATATATAGAATTGTAGACATAATGTTAGTGGGAGAGATAATTTGTGAACATAATAATTATCACGCCCCGAAGCGGCAGAGTCGTAATAACTTCGCCGTGTAAACCATTCTCAGATAGAAGTTGGCCTTACAACTACTATCTTAGACCTGATCTACATAAGGCGTCCACGACTAACCCGCTTTGAAGTAAACAGTTTGTAATTTAAATAAATTATTTACCTAAGAAAGTAAGGAAATATATATATACACTATAATTCAGTTATTACAATTAAAGTTTACAATATTTCTCTGTAATATATTTCCTAGTTATTATATTATTCAGAAATAAAAAATTCTAAAGTAAAAGCTTAGATCTTAAAAATATGTGTTTATTTTTCAAATATTTTTCCTTACTTCCCAAGATCCAATAGTTGCTAGCTTTAGAGTAGTTATATGCCGCTTCTTAGCTAGCACCTACACGACGTCTATAGGGATATGAGCAACCATAGTTCAGTAAATTAGGATGGAGGACTTAAAACTATACCATAATACAACAAGGTTATCAACCAACTTATTAGGTGCAATGCATGTTCAAGAAAATGCCATCGCACGATGTTGTCCGACTCGTAGTGAGATTAGAGAAATTTCGCCCGCTCTAATCCGGGTTGAGGAGTTGCCATTAATGCAATAGCTTACGACGAAACCCGGGCTTATGTAATGGAGACCTCGCTCCTCCTGCAACTACCTTTGAACCATTGACTTCACCATCGCCGTGACCTCCTCTCCTGTCACTTAGTTCGACTAAGGATGAAGAAGGGACTATTATGTAATTCTGCGCTATCTCTTTCGAAGGGGTCAGTATTTTGGCCGGAGAGTCCTAGATTTCCCCTAATGGGTTACCATGCAAGTCCAATTATGATTACAAGTCGTATATTTAATTAAGTCCAATTTAGGATGATCAATCATTTCATACAAATCACACAATACGAGATAGAGCAACAAACAGAATCATAGCATCACTCATAATTAAGCATATGCATACCACAGACTATCTAACAAGCATAACCAAGCATAATCTCAAGCCTCCAAAATACAGCATCGTATTAATCTCAACTTACCTAGACTCCTCGCTCACTCACTCGAGGTCCAATTCGCTTAGGCCATTGTCGATCATCCCTATAATATAAACGTGGTTTCAGTTTTTCGTATAACTATTATAAGTTGGTTTTATCCTATAACGCTTATTATTATATTTTGTTTAGGGTTTAATATATCCAGTTATCTAGATTCTCAAATTTTTTATAATTATTCTAAGTTTGGGGTTAGGTTTGGGTTCAGTTTCCGCATCGATTTCTAAATTAGGTTCTAGTTGAATTTTGAAGTACTGTTTTATACCCGAACTCTAGAAATTCGTTTCAACTCATAATGTAAAATTAATCACATTACTTCTCGATATCCTAAATACCATAATTATCCCTAGTCAATATTTTATTATATCCAGTACACTTAAATCCGTAATAGTGTATCGAATTTACTCCTGATGTAAGAAATTTTTACATTTTTCATATAATTACATAAATTCAAGTTTCCCGTCAGATTTATTGTATATTTTTATTATTATAATAATATCAATTTTTATTTTAATATTTTCTATTTATTATATTTCTAATAATTACATATTATGTATTATTATCTATTATGTATATAATATACATCTAATATTTCTATCACTCTAATTACCATCTCCCAACATCAATTATCATTTCAAAGTGTCTAAATTCATCCTAAATCAGATTTTATACCTAATTACCCTAATTTATAAAATTAATTTAAAATTTACTATTTTTCCCTATTACTCATTTACTACATAATTAACCTAATAATTACATCTAACACCCTAAATGCTACAAGTGTCATGCTACAAGTGTCATACTTCATCAGATTTGAATATCCTAGACATATAATTATTCACTAAATTAGTAATTAACATTTAATTACTTAATTAATCTTAAATTACCCATTTTATGCCTCATTTTAAGGCCTAAAAATTATTTAAAATTTTCAAAAATTAATTTTTGAAAATTGGCTTCATAGCACTATTTTATATCATCTAATTAATCTACACAAAAATTTTTGGCTCAAAACTACACACGTAAGGTCATTTATTTCTAAACCAAAACATGCTCAGTTTTATGTGATTTCTTAAGGATCATATATCATGGGATATATTTTCATCAAAATAATATTTTTCCAAAAAACTAAATACAAAAATATTCCAGAATAACAAGTTTCATAATTTTCTAAGAATATTTACTATTTTTACAAAATTACAAAAAATCAAGCTAAAAATCGAACTTACCTATTTGGGTGGCCATGGGTGTATCGGCCCACTTGGGCGCTGCCATCACCGTATGGTAGTGGTGGCTGTCCACTCCCAGCTGCTCGTCAGGTCTGGGTTCTCCTTATAAACACCAACTGTACAGTTTTTTTTTTTACTCGAATTTTTTTTCTTCCAGTTTCGATGCTCCTAGTTTTTCTCTGATTTTTAACTGTCCAAATGAGCTTTGTGATTTTTTTCCCTATTTATAGAGCTTTTTGGTAATTAATATGTATTAAATTAGACAAAACATTGCTTAAATCCCTTAATTTTTTACTTTTGTGTTACTCTAATTTAATTGGATAATTTTTTTCTTATTTTTCTAGCTGCCATGACCCAATTCTGGATCATTCTTTATTTTTTCTAATTTTTCTTTATTTTTCCTTAATTAATTATGAATTTTATTTAACTATTTAGTATTATTTTAGCACATTACACGTATTTTAAGTAATTACGTGTATTTATATATACATGTAAATTCATATATAGTACAAATAAATATTCCTAAATATTATTTAGGTTATTCTATAATTTTTAGTATACATATAATTTATCTCTAGCAATTCGTTAATTATCAGAATACATTTTACGCATTTTCGATAAATAACAAGTTATATACATAAAATTTAGAATTTTTATATTCTTTTATTTTATTACTTATTTTTTTAAATTCGAATTTACAGAATCATTTTTACTAATATTTCTGGTTTTACCTATAATTTAAGCTTGATCGAATCTTTCAACCGATCGAAACCCTAAGTGATTGGTTGTAAGTCTTACAATAATATTGAGCTAAATATAAAATGCTGTTGGCATTTCATTATTAAAGGAAAATTGGGATAACTGACATTTTTAGTTAAGCCTGTTTTAGTCTAATGGTATTGTTATTGGTCTACTATCGATATAAATCAAGGTTGAATCTCCCATTTTCTATAATTGGCAAAAAAAAAAAGATGTTTGCAAATTGTATGAAATATTAATATTTTCAAAGAGCAATTCGAATCAAATCCCCTTACTTTCACCTTAATAATATAGATATTTTAACTAGATTATCATTTTTTTTTTAATCTTTTCATGTATTATTTTCCTTAAAATATAATTTTATTAGAAAGCGTGATAAAATTTTTCTACTTACAATCTTTTACTATTTTCGGTGGAATTTTTCTAGCATTCTAGTAAGTGCTGAAGTACATCCACTTATAAAATTAACCTTTTCAACCAATCATCTTAAAGACAAGCTTTCCCATAAATAGTCCATAGCATTAGTCTTTAGATATTATTAATCCTGGCCCCACAATCATCAATCATCACTTCCCTAGGTTAATAATTGGCTGATGACATTTAGGCACTGGAATGCTGACTTGTTAGGCCAATTGAAAAGGACCTACGATTCAATTACCCGTTATTCCAGCAACTGACCCTTTCGAAATATCGGCAAGAGAAGCAAATATCAATCCGTTTTATTATTTGTTTGGATTGCATTACTTGCAACTAAAGGCTTCTATAAACCAGGTAGAGTTCTCCCATCACCTTTTAATTTTGGCTATTGAAAACATTAGTGCCAGGTTTGGTCTGGATAAATGGCTAGGAATGAAATGGATTAGAATAAGAAATAAAATGGTATATTTTTTTTATATTTGCAAATATATATGGAATGAAATAAAAATTAGTGGAATTAAATATTTATATAGTAATGATTATAAAAAAATACACTTAATTATTGCATATTATAATAATTAATAAAGGGAAAATGGAATCGTGATTCTATAATCTTAAAAGCGAAATTCGATTTCTGCTTAAAATCATAATTGGATTCTATTGAACCATGATTCTACTTTCTAAATATACTTCTAAAAGAGGAAAGATAATGGAATTTAATTTGCAATTCTATTTCTATCCATTTTCATGTACTAAATATGACAAAGTGGGCTTATAAAACTCCAAGTTTAAAAAAAACTTTTGGATTCCTTTTTTCCTTTCTAGTAATATTTCATTTGGTATGCATAAATGAACCTGGATTAAAATTAAGGTCTAGATTCCATTCTTTTCTCATGTCCAGAAGTAGTATTGTTAGATTCGAGTTTATTTGCTCAATCTAACCTAGTTTGATCTAATCTCGAGATAAAACCAGTCCGAGTTACTTATTTGATCCTTATTAACAATAATTTCAATTTGACTCAATTAATTTGACTGGTCCAACCCGATTCTTAGAACCCATTGATTTTTTTTTTTGTTAAAGTATATTATTTTCTCTTGTATTTTTTAGAAAATACACTAATTTATTAAAAAATAAATGTAAATTAAAGCAAAATTAAAAAAAAAAGTTATAGAAAGATCAACATTAAATTCTCATTCATATAGGTAATTTTAATTACTTTATAAACAAATATGTATTATAATATAATATTTTTGTTGATAGAAGTTTAATTCCAATTCGACCTCGATTGACCATCTTAATTCTCAAGCCTTTCTTTTTTTGAGGTTGACCTTTCTATTTGGATTTGACAACATTTTGAGGTTAACCTTTCTATCGGGATTTGACAACATTGTCTGGAACTATTTTTGTAAAGTGGAATCATATATTCTTTTGAAATTAGAGACTCTATTAAGAGGGAATTCAATTTTGCATTTGATGGGTAATATAACGATTTCATTCCACTCTCATAATTATTATTAATTTAAAAATAATTTAAAGTATTTTTGATAAATACTATCATATACTTATTATATTTCATTATATGCTGAGTATTTTCTATACGCATTCAATGCTGTTTGAATTCATTTCATTTCAAATTATTCTTAAATATCAAATGTAAAATAAGTATTTTAGCTTGTCTCACTAATACATAGGACAAAACTTTATAAAACTACACATGATATAAGACAAAATTCTCAAAGAAAGGAATCATGCATTACTATCAAGAAAAGATTACCACTAATTTCATATAATTAGCCAAGTGACAAAACAACTCATATTAAAATATAAGATTTTTCCTTATCACATATGTTAATTGATTAAAGTTCGGAATGGAACACCACATACCGTCTAGGTATTAAATTATTAACATTATGCATTGAAGTAACAAATTTGTTGAACATGAAAATGAGTAGGAGAAGAAATGAATCAACAATTACTTAGATCTATTACAGTTATTACTTTATTTACACAGAAATATGTAGATGAACATAAAATAGATATTATATTATTATGTTTGTATAGTTAAAAAATAAAAAGTGCTACTATGTGGCAAGATGCTATCCTATAAGATCATTTTTCTGTGCATTAAATTACGTTGTATTATTCAAACACTGCTATATAATAACTAGAGATGAGCAGGTAATTTTATTATAGAGAATATCCATCTAGATCCTATTTTATTAAATAGGTCTTGGATGGATAAAAAGGGTTACATAATAATTTTTGCTAAGCAATTTTCGAAACCTGCTCCTATTGATTATGATATAGATATGATGTTAAGATACCATGTATCTATCCTAAAACCTATACTCTAAAGTATATATAGTATAGATTTTAAGGTGCTTCATACTAACCTATAATAGAACCTTGAAACTATATACTCTTATGTCTATTGTTTTATTCCCTTCTCTTATTCTTTTTCTTTTCTTGAGTAAAACTTTGTTTTTGTATTTTGTGTATAAAATTTTTATAATTTGATAAAAATTTATTTTGATGATTTGTAAAGGAAAGATAAAGTAAATAATTTAGTATGAACCACCCAATGGTTGAACATTTTCAATTGTAGGGATTATTCTCAATCAATCCACTAAAGTTTCATATTGTTACAGTTAGACATATCATAAATATAAGAACTTTTCAAATATGACTATTTAGTCCATTAGTATATTTACAAGTTTAATATTAATTATATATCTATACAATATTTTGAAAAAAAAAATTAGTAAATATATATATATATATAGGTTCGACAAGATACCCTATATCCTATTGAACTTACATGGTACATGGTGGTTCCTAAGCACTATAGAGTAGGTTTCGAGTACACAAAATTTGGAACTTATACTTATAGGGTAAGCACGTGTAAAGTGTTATACCCTACTCATTTTTTATTGTTCTAATTATAGCTATCTTTAAACTAACTTTGAAGTAATTATGATACTATCCAAACTATACTATTTCAAGGTTTATTGTAATCCTCATTATTTTTAAAATATGTGATATTAGGATGATATTAACATTCTATTTTTAAGTGTTGTAAAGAATTTAAGGGGAAAAAATAGTATTTAATATTTTTTTTCTATTTTAACCTACTATTTTTTTATTTGAACCATTTAACTTTTGCAAAAATAAATGAAAAATTTCTACTGATTTCATTTATATATTGTTAACAGTTGACATGTCACCTTTTGATAGACTTACAACAATTAGTTTGAGGAATTACCAATAAATATATCTAATTGAATTTTATGATAAAAAATAATGGAGATAGAAATATAAAAATAAATTGGAATTCTGAACAATATATATATATATATATATATATATATACATATCTGAGCTATCCCATCATTGGCCAGCTAGAACCATACCTTCAGTAGCCTACTCTTCGATTGCACTAGGTGGCACAATCTAATTGGGCTAATGACTCTCTATTAACTACCTTCATAATTAAAGAGGAAAAAAGAAAAAAAAATGGTTCCTTTTTTCTTTTTCCAAATCACCAGACCTGAGTACAACAAATGAGAAAGGTCTTTTTTTAAAAAAAAAAAAGAAAAAAAAATTGTCTTGAGGGTAACGATAGGCTGTGAGCCACTACCATAAGTGCATAATTCCACTCATCACTGATAGTACAATGCATAAACTGTTGAAATTTGCTAGCCACCATAAGGCTTAGGTGTAGCCAGGCACTACCTTGGAGGCTCTTGACCATAGTGGTTGCTCTCAGGACTTTTCTTTTTTATGAACTTTTATTTATTCTAATTTGTATTTTCATATTAATTTTATCGTATAACTTAATTTAATATATTCAATAGAACAATTTATAAAATTAGATACTTTGGGCCAATCAGTAGGTGAAATATGTCAATATTAACTTGTATAAATGCAAGAGTTTGTTGCACAACCTCAATATAATATCAAATTGAAATAGTTTTTGATTCTGTAGGTTACACAAACTACACAAATTAAAACTACTTCATCCCAAATTTTTTTATCCATATCTAGCATTGCATAGTTGGTCCATGGCTCTTGTAATTGGTCTTTAGCTAAGCATTTGGTGCCAGGTTCAATCGATTCCTCTTCATCTTTCAACTAGACCGACCATCTATGGTTGTTCCTCAAAACACTTACCTTGAAGGTAAACATGACCTTGATATCAAAACCATACCAATCATCTCATCTCAATTTCTCTTATTATGTCTAGCATTAAGTTCTTATTGTACTTGGTCCTACTTAAGTGATCAAAGTCCCATGTAATTGATATATTACAAATTTCAAACTTAAGATAAGCCACTAAAGGTCTCTTTATGACCAATGTAAATCCGACAAATTTTCGAACAAGGGTTAGAAGTGGATAAAGAATAACTAGGAGTTATCCTAGAAAAAATTGACGAGATAATTGACTTTAAATTTAAAAGACTATATGCTCAAAAACTCTAATTCAAACTCTTATCCAAATGGTAGTCCAAATCGCAATTCGACCTTTGCATCTTAAAAACTCAAAATCCTATAAGTAAACATTAATAATTAACATTAACATCCCAATTCGACAAAATAAATCTTAAACATTAAATGAAGGGAAAACCTTAATTTGAAACACAAAACCCTAATTCATCATTTGACACCTAATTCAACTCATGCAATTTCAAAAATTGAACCTTAACCCTAAAATCCTAATGTAAAACCCTAGTAAGGATATAAACCTCCTAAATTTAATCATTTGAATGTAGGATTAAGCTTGAATACTATAAATAGCTTTAAGATTCGATAAGGCTAAGTAAAATAAAAATATTATTAAGTTGTAAATTTAAATATATTATGAGTAATAAAAATCTTAAAATTTTAATTAAAACCTAAATTGCGTACAAAAAAACCTTAAATCCGATGTATGCGCAAATACTCGAAATCGAATCTGAACTTGATTGAAACCCTAAAACTATAACTTTAAGCTTATAAAATAAATAAATATTACTTAATATTAATATAATCGTAGTCAATCACAATTATCGACTAAATTACGTATTCATGTAAAACTTTTTAAAAAAGCATTAAAATAACTCGTAATTATTATAAACATAATGAGTACCAATTAAATTAAAAAAATTTCATAAAATCTCGAAATTAAATTATAAATGTTATTTTTATGTTTAGAAAAATTATATATAATTATTTTTATTTTCCTTTTTCTTTCTTTTCTATTCTTTCTTTTCTTCCTTCTATTTTTCCCTAGTTGCCACGTTAAAATTCTGCATACACAGAGTAGCCCATGTGTTTCATTTGCCATTTACAACTGTCACCAATTTGAAAGACAAATTATAAATTAAATAAAGCAAGTGTTCTTTCTTAATTAATATGGAGATTAACCAAGATTTGCTTTTTGCTTCTTTACCTTTTGATTTCAGTCTACTTGTTGTTGTTATATGCTTAAACGTTTGGAACTTGGAGAAAAAAAAAAAAAAGAAGAGAGAATTAACCAAAGCAAAAACACATGTACACAAATTACTAAATACTATAGGAGAACAAGAAGAAGAAGAAGAAGAAGAAGAAGAAGATTAAGGGGATTTTGATAATTTATTTTATTAAAGAGTCTAGGTGAGTCATTTAATTATTTTTATACACATATATATACTCTAAAGTATGTACATGTATATTGGGTATTTGTTATTTTTTTTTATTACATGTAAGTATGGAAATATATATATATTATATATAGTATAAAGTATGTACATGTATGTGTATATAATATATATATATATACACTAAGTATTTTGTTTATGTGTATGTATACACACGTGATTATGTATATGTATGTATATGTACATAGTATTTTTTTAGATATATTATGTGTGTGTAAATTGGAAAATATATGTGTATATGTACATAGTAGTTTATATTATATAATATATATATGTATACGCGTATAAAGGAATACATGTTTATGTATATATACTTATTACTTTTTATCTATAAAAAAAATTGTATATTTTGTATATATATATTGGTTGAATGTGTAATATGTATAATACTATCAATGGTATTTAATATATATATATATATACATATAACATAAGTATATATGTACATATATATATTATGTATAAAGATATGTATATTATACTCATACATATAGTATATAGTATATAATTAAAGTTAGAATAATTTATTATATAACGTATAGTATACATATAAACGTACGGATATGGATACCGAAATATACATAAAAATACAAGTATAATTAAATAGTGTATACAACATATTATATTAATAATTTAATAAATAAAGTAAGATAATATATATAAAAAATAGAAAATAATGGAAAATTTGAAAAAATGTGCAAGCTTAATACGTGGCACTTTCACATGTTGCTACGTCGCCATTTTTTATAAATTAATTAATTTTCGTAATTAATAATAATAATAATAAATTAATTAAGTAGAAAAATAATAAAGTAGGAAAAATGGAATTAATAATTCTAAAATCTCAAAAATAGGTAAAAATAGGTAATTATAGTAAAATAGGCTTAAAATAAGAAAATTATCAATTATACGATTTAAATAATTATTAAATTGTAAATATACTGAAAAAAAAGATTAAATTAATATTTTATAACTTTTTAAATTAAAATAATAAATTTTGTAATATTTTTATATCATAGTTCAAACTGTGAGTTACAATGTCTAAAACGGATCTTGCTACAAGAAAGTATGCTTGAAAACGATCAAAATTGACTATAAGTTCATAAGGATTGGAACTAAATTAAAAAAGTTACACGCGATTTGATAAAAAGTTTGAATCGAAGATTTCACATAAATCAACAATTGAGTTAAGTAAATATTACAACTTAGCATACTAGTTTAATTATTTAATTCCCAAACTTACTATTTTTCATATTTCCCTAATGCTAAGTGATCCTAAGATCGAGATTGACTTACTTTTGGACTATTATGATCCCTAACATCATTTATGATCAAGTGAGAACTCCCGATGACTCTATACTTGTTTTATACTTGTAATTAGTACACCTAAAGTAAATACTAATAATTTGATGCATGGGGGTATGGGTTATGCATATGTCTGAATATTAGTTATGTATTGTGTAAAAGATTGTAAAACGTAATAGCTGAATAATTGATTGCTTGATTTATTATTGCATAATTAAATGGTTTATTGATATTTGTTGATCACCTCATCAGTCGACTTAATCATATTCGACTTAACAAAAATTAATGGATCATGCATAAAGCATAAACATTACATATAATGTTCCGGCTATCACCTCATACGGTTGGTAATGAAGGACCTTAGAAGGATGGATTCCCACATAATTTAATTAGTACAGTGTAGGAGTATTGATACAACAAGACCCTACCCTTAGTTCATGGATTTACTTAGCACCGGAGACGTTAACTGATATCAGGTAAGTATACCTATCAGTTTTAATATAGTGGATGTGAGTCCAAGTCGATCCCTTAGAGACTTCGAGTACTAATATTAACCTTAGCTCTATTATCTAACCAGAAAATTGTGATGAGTTGAATGAATTAAAAATACTGAAATTAACAAACTAAACTAATTATAGGACTTGATTAAGCAATTTAGAAAGCAATAAAACTAAGAATGACTTTAAGTATACAATAACGTATTTAGGAATTATTTCCCCTAGTATTTAACATGTGACCGTTTTAATATATTCAATTCAATTTCTATTATTCTTGACCAGAGGGATTCACAATTCAAGTTAATACCTTTCTCAAGCATATTAACCCTAATCCTAAATTATTTACCGGAATCTCTTCACTTAGTAATATAACTTAGAATTGTATTAATGTATAATGAATTCCCATACAAATAATTAACTTTCCGGAAGAAATATGTATCTTATCTCTAAGTATATATGTAATTCTCTCCAATTATATAAAGATCTAATTATACATGTAATTTCTCAATCAACATGCATAAATCATATATTGATATTCTAGAAATATCAATTAACAATTAAACGAAATAATTAAATCAAGAAAAGATAGAAACTTTATTGAGAATTCTAAATCAACCTAAGAGTCATATGAAACCCTAGGTTCCATAATCCTAAATACACGAATTCTAAGTTATCATAATAAAACTAAAAGCAAGTTCCATAAAAAACATAAAATAAAACATGAAAAACCCTTTTGATTGATGAAAAATCTCTCTAATCTTGAAGTTGTTGCTCTTGCCTTTTTCTTCTTCTTCTCCTTAAGTCTCTTCTCTTCTCCAATATCTTATGTCTTGTGAAAACCTAATATGTCTTTTTATACTGTATTATAAGGTTTTCGTTTTCTTTACCAGACATGACTTGGGACATGACCGTGTCCCCAGGTCGTGTAACTTTCTGACCCTGGAAAATTTCCCTGTATAGATACAACTTGGGGACATGGTCATGTCCCGACTATGTAACTTCAAAACTTCATAACTTCTTCATTTGAACTCCGAATTGAATGAAACTTGATTCCTTTTCTTCGTTTTCGATCCAAGAATGTGTTCAAACCTTGAAATCAAAATTTTACTCAATTAAGTATCAATTTCTTTAAAGAAAACCAAAAATGTAAGGGAAATATTATAAAATCACCATGTGAAATATGTTTAAAATCAGAGTTATCATTAACCGTAGGTAACTGGGGTTCATGTCTAGAGACCACCACTATAGGTATGAGTGTGGATTGCGGGGGCTACCTCACTGCTAGACCTAGATATTTGTATACTATTAACTGTTGGAAATAGAAACTTATCTCGTAAAATAAAGAATTTTTACATATTTATATATGGTTAAAAACCTAGGTGCTAGAGCTTGGTTGTGATTGATGTCGATGTATTTCTAACCCTTACTTTAGAGTGGGTTAAATCCAATGTTGTATGTAACACTGATAAACTACATATATATTGATTGACATATTATTTGTTCATGCATTCATATGTTTGATAACAAACTATTTGATAACTTGTTTGATGGTATAGTATGTGGGATAACTCATTAAATTCTTGTAGCTTACTTCCCAATAGTTTTCTCTTGTAGGTTACTAGATAATCGGGCATAGGCTAAGAGTCGAGTGTTGAATACTAGTGTCAAGGTGCTCAGAAGTTAGAATTCGATGATAAACCATATACTTTGTTTGAATTATATGTTGACTTTTGTAAGTTTAAGTTTTAAAACTTTACTACCTAATCTTATCGTTTAGTAGGGGATATCGATTCTCTGCGATTCTAATGAATTGCGGCTTATCGGATATCTATAATTACATATATGCTGTAGTAAGTTAATTATATTAAGAATTGAAACTTTAGTGATTAATTGTTTAGAATCTTGCAATCTCTAACTTGTAAGGCGATTTTCAAATTAAGGGTGTATACATGATATAAAAATTTTAGACAATCCTATTAGGCTTCCCCTTAGAGTCATGACAAACGAAACTTAGAGTAAGTCCAAAGCCTTAATCAAAAGTGAAAAACCCTAAATTACTTATGATTCCTTAATTGATTAGAAAAATTATCTAATAATACTAAACAATTCAATTTAACAACTCTAAACCCTAAGTTACACTCATAGACATAACCAATTATCAATAATCAAGGTCAATTGCTAAATGATGTCAGTTAATTGAACTAGATCAATTGATAATGCAAATTAAACCTTAAACACTACCCCAATGATTAGCACCACATATACCACCCTAATTAGATTACCTTAATCTTCTGTTAACCACTTAATTAAACATGATCTCTTGATTAGCTAAAGGTTAATTACATTAATTGGGGTTATGCCAAATGAGTACTTAGCTAATCTCATTAAGTATGACATCCTTATACTAATTAGATGAGGATCATTCCAAAACCAGTAAACCATACGAACGTCCCTCTTGTACCCTAAACCAAGATATCTTCGTACCTAAAATAACATCCATTAGCCTTGTCTCCTTTCCCCCTTCCTACCTAGTAGCATTGGCTATCATTACTTTCTCGATCCCTTAATTTCCTTACACTCAATTAACAAACTACCTCTACTTTTAAGGAAAAAAGAAAAGCCACTATAGACACCCACAAACCTCAATCAAAACACCACTAAATTAGCTACCTAAATAGTAGTCTCACCAGCTAACTAGAGGAATTAACAAAAAGGACTTATGGAGCAATGTGGAACAAGGAAGGACTGAAGCAAACTAGGTGGAATTCAGGCTAAGGTTTTGGTCCAAAGGAGAGTTGCAAAGTAGGTAAAATAACTACCTTTCCATCTAACTTCTTGTAAATTTTTTGAACATTTGTTGTAAAATCTTGTAGTATGGTTGTTTATACACACCCTTTCTTACATTTGAGCTTAAGTTTATGATTGTCGGATGATGCAAGTTGTCATTAAGTGTAAACTATGGTGAATTAACCCTAGAGATGTATATGTATTCTCATGAAATTGTAAATAAAAGATGGATTTAAGCATGATTTTGCTTAGGTTCAAACCATGTAGCTAAGTAGTCTTTTTTTTTTTTTTTTGAGTTTTGCTTAGTATTCTTAGTTCAAAATCACACTAGAGAACCATAAAGTGATAATTAGTAGCAAGTTAATCACTAATTAGTGAGAATCACCCTAAAACTACTAAAATTGACATGCTACGAGACTTGTAAAATCTATTCATTTTTTTTTATTTATTCTTCATAATCATGATTTAAGTTGATAAATACTTAATTAGAACTTAATTTGGTAGGCTAAACATTAGTCTATGAGCATGAGTGCAAAATTGTACTTAAAAATGACTATCAAGCCTTAAAAGCTAGGATTAAAGCCTATGAACCCAACCCTCCTAGATCTAAAACTAAGTTTAAAACCATGAATGAGAATGAGTCGTAAAAGGCTAAATCTTGAATAGGTGCCTTGAGCCTTAGTTTGGGGTCATAAGTGATAGAATGGGCTTAAAATTTGAAAAAAGCATAGAAAACCCAAATTGGAGCCCATTTTCTCTATGTATTAGTAGATGAATTATGAGTTAAAATGTTAATTGAAAGGCCTTGGAATCCTAATAAGAAATTAAGAAGGCCTATATGGGCTACAGCCTAAGATAAAGCCCATAAAGCTATTAAATTATGGCTTAAAGTAACCATATGGACCAAAAGAGTTATTGGGCCAAAATCATTTGTAGACCCTTTAACTCCTTAGGCCTAAACATGAAATAGAAGCCCAATTGGAATAAGAAGTTAGCTAAAAATGAAGATCACATACTTATGCCCACCAATAAGCCCAAATATAACAAAGTTAATACAAACCCTTTGACCAACGAAACTAATCTAGTCATTTTCCTTATTTATGGATCCTAAATACCAAAATAGACCTTACCATATGAAAGTACATGCTAAAACCAATGGAATTGACCATAAGAATGCAAAAGGTATAATTAAAATTAGGAAGTTATGACCAAAATATGTAATTAATCATAACGGGAAAGAGGTGAAATTCGAAGGATCTTTACTTTATTCAAGGAGCATAGCCCTTTCCACTACGTATATAAATCTTTTTATCTCTTTAAGTGACTCAATGGTTAATTCAAAGAACTTTGGAGATCGAAAAAAGTGAGTAATTATGCTAAGGAGAGAAATCTAATGATCTACTATATGCTTACTACTTGATGTTTGCATACTGCTTATTGGTTGATATTGGTTATTTTTTTAAATGATTGATTCCCTTGTGTACTATCATCATTGTAATCACATAAATAATTAGAAATTCTAAACTATTAGCTTAAATAATCGGATATACCTATTGTATGTCTATAACCAAATAGCTAGAAAAATTTAGGGTATCTAAACTTTACTAGATTTTTTTTTCTTTTCTAAATTGCTTTGTGAAATACATTTTTGAAACATTTTTTAAGACAAAGGAAATTTTTATGTAAATTTCGGTATATGCTCTTAAAAGTTGCCTTTTTATAAAATTTGGTGTATACCTTCAAAACCTACCCTTTTTAAAACCTTGGTAGGTGCTAGTAGACACCACCGATGATAATTTGTTAAGGTAAAGCTTATAGAACATCTTTAATTAATTGATAGCAAGTAGCTTGAGTAGGAGTTTTCTTAGTTTATCTCATAGCACATCATTAATTTATTTGTTATTGGTAAATGGATTGAGTTAGGGCCCACCTAGTTTAACCTATGTAGAACTCTCTTCTCAACTAGAATAATAGTTGAGTTTTGCTTGATAGGCATTACTCATAGATTACCTCATATGAGTAAGATAAAGTGCTTCGTGTAGTTAAGTTTGAGGGATGATTGATGTATAGATGACACAACTCTATACCTTCCATAATTCTAGAGCCTTAAAGATGTATTGCTTCCATTCGTCATGTGTGCATTCATTTTACATGTTGTTAGATTGCATGTGTCTTAATAATGCTTGATAACTCACTCAAATGATAGTTGAGAGGAATGAACTCGCTAAGCCATGGTTTTGCTTTACCCCCAGTAGTTTCCTTTTATAGGTCTTATAAGAGATGAAATTGGGCTAAGACCTAAGTGTTGAGTGTTCTACTAAGTAGTGTAATAGAAAGATAGGCTAGGAGAAGTAAATTTTATAGTCAAATCAAACTTTTAAAGTTTCTAGTCACATTTATGATATTTAAAATTTACTTATTTGATCTCTTATTATTTTGTAGGAGATATCAATTCTCTATAGTATTAGTAGATTGTAGATTATTAATTATCCATAGTTATCTACATAGTTAAAAAAAATTATTTAACAAGATTAAGTATAATTAATGATACTTGGCTAGAGTTTTGTAACTCCTAACTTGTAAGGTGGTTTTTATATTATGAGTACACATATGATATTAAAATTTTAGAGTAATCATATCGGGTTACTCCATTACGCTCCTACTTATTCTTATCTCTAATATGTCAAATGGACCTCAATACTGAAACCATTTCAGCTATCTCATATTGGCTTCTTAGCTTTTATGGGGCTAATACTCCTTATTAGCCTACATATATGACCCATATCTAGGTTGCCAACATATTTTGCAATTGTCTCCTTTTGATTTCCTAACTATAAAGCAACCATGAATAGTTGATCAATGACTTACCTATTCTAAATCTCTATAAGGGAATAGACCTCAATGTTGATTCTATAAGCTGTCTTATCTTAATTCTTGATTTGTATCTAACTACTTATAGTAGGTTTATGGTCAAATAAGCTTAATAGCCTATAGGAGGTCACGCCAACTCTAATTATAATATCTTAGCATTGCTATTGCTAAGTGAGGGGATTACCTCCTAAGCACATGATGACTTGCACAAACTTAAGTAATTTATGACACTAAGAGACTAAGTTGTCTCATCATTATGCAATTTTGTAAATAAATAAACAAATAACAATATTGTAGACAAGAAAATTAAGGTAAGCAAATTAGATTTCATACATTGAAGCCACTCTATTACAATGCTCTAAATAAAATAAAATAAAATGATGTAGAAAATAAAAAAAATGTAGAAAAACCCTAAACTAAGTTAAGGTCGACAATCTAAGTCTACTTTGGACTCAAAGTCCATATCATCAAGCATTATCTTTACTTTGAGACCCATTGCTTCAATAGTCTCCTACATTTTCTAAAACCTGTATCATGAGCTCATCATGGTGTCTTAAAGTAGCATAACAATTTAATAATTTCTTGGCTTGAAAACAATAAACTCTAACTTATCAACCTTAAACTTGAGAAGATAAACTCGTTTAACATTCTTGACTAACTACTTCAATTTAGCCCTTAACAAAGAATTCACATGCTTGTATAGTAACTTCACCAATGACATACACTTTTCTCACTATTGTTTCTTTTGAACATACATAGATAACTAACAATATGTTGAGTACATATATAATAATGAAGGTAGTGAAAATCATGTCCATCTCTTGCAACTTCAAAGTAAGTCCAACTATTATGGAAGTTAGGTTAAGTATTAAATATTATTTACTACTCTAATTAAATTCTTAAGTTTTACTTTTTCAGTTATTCTTTGTGAATACTTATTATCTTCTTTTTTTTTCTTTTTTTCTGTTTTTGCTTATTCAATGTTAATGTTTTGACATATCTCCATTACTTTTATGAAAACTATAAAATAAAAAGAAAAATAAAAGTAAAAATACTACTCCATGAAATAAGTTTAATACTTATGACATAAGAAAAGAGGAAAGAGAAGAAGCGTTTTGATTTATATGTTAGAGAATGTTAATTTAAATTTACTAAGTTAACAATTTGATTTAAGATGATGATGAATTAGTTAGAGCGATTATAAGTCGGTTAAAGACCCTATTTCATGACTCTACAATGTTAACCTTGTTGATGAACTTTGGTTTGATTCGTGGGATTACATAAACTCCCCTTAAGATTTAGTGTAGAGGGGTGGGTGATAAGGGCTCTAACTTACTCAATTTCTCAAGTTAGTAAAAAAGAAAATAAAAAGAAAAAGAAAAATTATGATATTTTTGTGAAACTAAATCAAATACTAAGTTGTAGGTGGCTTGGATTGTATTTTCCAATCTAAAGTGCTCTTCTTATTTGTTAATGTTATGTGTAATAAGTTATATATAAAATAAATTCAACAATTAGAATACAATTGCCAATTAGTAAAAGATACATTCATGTATATATATTTAATAGTATAGTTAATATATGTCTCCTAGTATTTTCTCATGTAGCATATAAATTGATAAATAATAATGACATATCAAGTTAACTTTCTTAGGCAGAATGGAATAGTTATTCATCTTTTATAAAGTATTATTCTGTTTGGTTTATTAAATAGTTGTTATGGAAATTATTGTAACTATATAAAATACTGAAATTTTTTATATTATATATTTATATATCTATATATATATGTACATACATACATAATCTAACCATTTTGAATTCCAATACGTGGGTTTGTGTATTTATGTTCAATATGTAGCATTTCATAAATAATATATATTGGATATTGAATATATATATTATAACATTTAATAAAACACACTATAAAGGTACTTTTATTACATATACAATATTAAGAGTATCAATATTAAAGATAATAAATTGAAAAAAGAAAAAGGAAAGAACTATTATACAAAGAACATGTAATAACTTCCTGATAGAGAGGAAGGGAAGGTTGGTTTAGAGGAATATTAGATTAGATAATAGAGTATCTATTAATGATTCGATTAATATAGATGCCTCAATACTAGCCAAATGTTGTGGTACACTTTGTAGATCCCCCAACAAAGTTGGTAATGAATCATTTGGAAATATATTGAGGTATTGATAAAATCATTTATAAATGTGTCATTCATATTATTTAGATTATTTTAGCCACTTATTTGTCATTTGCTAATATACCAAACTCATTAAACAAGTCAACATCTCTTAATTTGGACATGCCTTTACTTTATTGTATTCATTTCAAGATGTTAAATGGAGCTTGGCTTGGTTTCTCTACATATCCAATATCTAAATTTGAGTATAATATTACCATCTCATAATTATTTTTCTTTTATTACCATGAAAACTTTACTTTACGAACTATTAAAACATTAAAACACAACTAACTCATTCTGTCTCTCTATCTCCCTCTTCTACTTATAAGGTTTTCTTTTCCTTTCGCATCCCACTCTTTCCAATCTATACACTTCAATAATAAGATACACTTATTGTTTCTCCAACTGACTTAGATAACATATAAATAATAGAATTAAAAATATGAAAGTTAGTTATTTGTAGTCTATATAGAAGTGGGAAGGTCCAATTCTACGTAAGGGATGACGAGATTTTTCTAGATAAAAACAAACTATTATTTAGTATATTTTACTATTAAGAAACTCGAGTGCTTCAATCTATTTATTTATCTTGCAATCATAATCTCATAAAAAAAACAAACAAAAAAGGAAAAAGAAAAAAGAAAAATCCTCTCGTAGAAGGGATAAATTGTTAAATTGAAAGTATGGTTAAGGAAAATATCTCTAAAAATAAAAAAGAAAGTGTAAAATAACAAAGAAAGGAAAAAGAGTTACTAACAAACATATAACACTAATACCACCTTTAATACCTTTATAGATAGAATTAAATAGTATGTCCTCTATTGCAAAACTATAAGTAGATAATAAGCCTTTTAAATACCCTTTTTATTTATTGTAAAATAGTTATTTGATGAAAAATCTATTCTTATCAAATAACAAAGTATAATTCCTTCTCTTATATATTTCAACACTTTACCTATAAGATATCAGGTCAACAGTTGAGTCATGATTAGGTTTAGAGCAAGAATGTATATTTATATATTCTTTATCTAGTGATAATGTGATCATGAGTGCAAAAAACAAAATAATGACTTATAATGCTAACATTTGATTTTTTTTTTTCCTTTTAACAAATAAATTAAAAACCAAAAATAGTTCCTTTCTCTATTTATGTAATTTACTAGATTGAATGAAAAACATTTTACTCTAATGAGTTATTTTGAAATGTTTCAAGTTTTACAACACTGAGCAAAAGAAAGGCAACTCATTTAGCCTAGCAATGTTTTAGATCCTATAAGAAACTAGATATTAAAAATAATATTTTACAGCATTTATTATAGACCACTAGAAAGGAAAAGCCCTGTAAGAAATTATATTAGATGTTATAAAATAATACAATCATGGGATAATGATAAGGTCATGTAAGAGATAATATCATATAGAGGATTAAAAAGTTATCATTGCATTTTCTTATATTTGGAACATCAATGTTATTATGATATATCAAAATTTTTACTTATATTGCAATGCCCCTAAATAGGGCTTAATAGTGGCATCTCTATAAGCCATTGTTCATTGTGTGCATCTACTGTTAACAACCATTCCTTGGTCAGAGTGTATGTGATTATGCCTATTGATACCTTCTACTCATTATACTCCAATCATAGACTTGTTGACATATTTATATTCACACTTGTATAAATGTAACCTATAGCAATCTATTGGATTTTCATTGTTAAACCTATAAGTATTTGACCTGTTTAACTTGTAAATATATATAAATAGTGATGGTCATTCGAAAGCATAGAGAGTTAGTACCACTTACCAAATAATGAGACTAAGGGACCATTCGATCACTTTATAAGTCTAGTATTTCTTGTAGATTAAAGGTCAAGTCTACTTCTTATAAAATTTTATATTCTTAACATGAATTTGACATCCATATCTTAACAAAATAACTAAGCATATCCAATGAGACTTATGTAGGAAAAATAGGAATACTCTATACTCGGATCCTAACTCTACCTTACTTTTGGTTGACCAATCAGAGAAGACTATAAGGGAGTAAGTAAACTACCATTCAATGAGTTCATTCCTTACTATTACCATTTAAGCAAGTTATCAGCCATTAATTAATAGCAAGCAATTCTATCTACACTCCTAAATCAATGTACGTGCAATAAATGTAAGTAACACATTCATGGGGGTCCAAAGTCATAGAAGGTGTAGATTTATACTATCTACGCTTCAATTTTCCTACCACCTTGACTAAACAATGGCAACCTACCTTAACCAAGGGGTTGTCAAGGTCTTATGAACAAACTTAATGCTTAATCGTTGTCGAGAAAAAAAAATCACGTTACTTGATGGAATATACCTAGCAACCGTAATACTAAGTGCAACATACCCATAATCACATAACTTGATCATAGACATGCGATGAATATAATTCCTAAGGTTAATAATTTTGAATTCCAATTATTTAGGTAGGCATACAGTTGATAGCATACAAAAAATTAGTCATTCAACAAACAAGTAATAACAATCAACATGAAACACTTAATATTAAGTAAGAAGCAAATAGCAAATAATAAGAATTCCCTTACTTAAGCATCCAAACAAGCTAGAGAAGTGATCCCTAGAGAAGGGAAAGGTTAAGCATAATAGCCCTTTGAACATGAGTCAATAATGATGATAAGATCACCTAAGATACAATACATATAATTAATATATATGAAAAAATAAACTAAAAGAAACTTATCTATGCCACATGAAGGTTACTTGATTTTATGAGAGGTTTACTAGCTCTTGGATACTTGGTTTCTCTCCTAAGTGTGTTAAGTAGTCTTGCAATTATTTATTACTTAAGTGGATCTTTAAGGTTCCTTATGGTCTTGACAAGTTTGTGCATTCTATAGTTCTTAGTGCTCATCTCACTATTTGCTTACTTCAAGTTCTAAGTTTCTTAAGTTTGATTTTGATTCAAGCTCCTAGTAAGTCTTAAGGTGAGGTAAAGAGCTAATGCATCTTATATTAAACTTATTCATTTATGTAGTTTCTCTATATGTTTATATATTTCTTTCTTTTATTACATAGTTTTATTATTCCTAAAGCAAATCATTTCTAAGGTTACTCAAGTTTGACTAGCTAATTTATTATCAATGACATTGATGTATCAATTTGAAGTTTAAATCTCTCTCACATATCATTGATATAAGATTAACTTAAATATTTTATTAATTTAGTAATAGATAATACTATTTAAGTCTTAAAATTACATGTAAGAATATATATTTGCAATTACTTTATTTTTACCTACAATTCTAAGAGTTCTAAAGCAAAGGTATCTAAGGAAGAATAAGGGGTTTTAGATTTGTTTAGAAGGGCAATCAAGCTAAGGCGAAGTGATAAAGAGGAGCTCTATGCTTAAGGGGCACTAGATCAGCTTATGTTATTCAATTTTTACTATTTGACTTATATTTGGTCATATCATGGTCAATTTAAGTCAAAACCATGCATATGAGCAGGCATTTTGAAGGCTTAAATGTCTAGTTTCTATTTTCATCGTTTACATATTGATTTGAAGTCTTGAGGTGGTGTCTCTATCCATAATATTTTCAGGCTGTACTTAGTTTATTCTTAAGCCATTTTTGTTTCAACCTTCTTTTCCTTTGATCTTATAATTTGGGTCATTTGGAAAGACAAGAATTGAAATTGGTTTCACTAAATTTCAAGTCATATGTAAAATTGGTGGCTAAAACAAGAATTCTAGACTTGAAAAACAATTAGTGGATAAAAAAGGGGTTAAAACTTTTAAGGGTTAGTCATGGTCTTAATGGCTAAGTTTAGGAAGAAATTTTATCAGATAAAATATATGATATTTAAGGTCCTTAGGATTTGGTTTCACTTAATTTTGAGGTCATATGAGAAAAATGACAATTGAAATAAAATTGATGGTCATGAAGAACAAATAGAGGATAGAACAATAGATACCACTTTAAGGGTTGATTCTAGGTCGAAGTGGTCTAGTCTTTATATGAAAATTTATGGGGATAAACTTCGATATGTTAATTGTATTTAAGAAGTGGAAGCTTAGCATTTCAAGGTAGTAATTTCTAAGATTTTAGTCAATGGGGTTAACACCACAACTATGTCCCATAATACACTATATTAGAATCAACTAGTTCTCTTACTAAGGATTCAATTTATACCTTATAGCACGATATCAATAAATCAATGCAAGTACAGTTTAAGATAGGAATCCTAGCCTAGGGATGCTCCTAAAGTATCCTATTCAATTTCAAATTTATAGCTAAGCTCATCTAACATATATTAACTTTTTTTTGCTATAGTTTAAACATTCTCATTGGAATTAAGCAAATAAGCACTCATTATGAAATTTATATAGTCTAGTTTCTATTTATGAAGTCAATTTAAGCATTACGGATCAATTGTTAGGTCCAATACTAAAAATTATCCTTAAGGCGCATAATAGTATAGTTTAGGTTTCGAAAGTTAATTCATTATTTCTTATTCTCTTTTATTTATAATTCTAGGCTTTATTTAAGTGAGAATCGACTCTTAAAAATATATTATTTAATTATTTTTTCTTTGATTCAAAATTTTAGGTGTTGATATATTTGGAGCAAACAAGCTATTCTTACATTCTACTTGCTACTACTAGTGTTACTTAGTTGTTAGCTTATTTGCCATCTTTCATTCCCAAATTTCTCATAGGTTGAATTAGGCCTATTATTCATTTCAAGATCCTTTTATCTTCCTTCTATACAAGTATAAATCATATTCATTTGGTCTTTTAGTATTGATTTCTAATCACAATCTTAAAGTTTTACATAAAGCATTAATTAGCTTAATGTTCGATTTTGTGTTATCTATTACCAATTCACTTTTGGGTGTCTAAGGAGGCTTTCAATTTCAAATAAACTTTATCTTCATTTTAATATGATTAGGTGGAATTAGTTTATGAAATTTGTTGGCCAATTAAGTTTATTAAGGGAATTAGCTTATCAATAGTCTTAAACACATTGTTTAACTAGTTCGGGAGTCCTAAGGCTTGGAGATCACTAAAAACCACCTAAGGATTTATAGGCATACAAGATGGGCCTTCAATGGAGGCATGATTTGTAGCATGCATATCTTGCTATGACTTTATTTATACATTGAAATGAAAAAAAAAAACTACTCATCCTATAAAATAAGCTAAATCCAACTACCTTCTAAGCTATAAATCACTTAGAGAAGTTGATGAAACTTAACATACAAAGATTGATATGTAAAGGACTCTCCTTTTAGAGCTAAGATTTGTGTAATTAATGAGGGAATATGAGCTACATTGGTAAAACAATGAAGTTGAGCAAAAGTTCTTGCAAGTTAAGTTTTGAAAGTGAGAGAAAGTTGAAGAAAACACCTTACTAATACTTCGAATGACTTGATTTCTTAATGCTTATGGTTGCACAGTTAATGAAGGAATAGGAGATGCATTGGTGAGACAATAAAGTTTAGCAGAAGTTCTTACAAGTTAAGTTTTAAAAGAAAGAAAAGTTGAAGAAAACACCTTATCGATACTTTAAATGACTTGATTTCTTGACGCTTATAGCGTGGGGGGGGGGGGGGGGGGGGGATTGGTTCTTGTGAGTTTCTAGCTAAGGAGAATTTTGATTGAAAAGTGAAGATAAAGGGAAGGCAACTTGCATACAGAGAGAAAGAGAGAGAGAGAATTTGTTGGGGGAAAGGGTAGGAGTAATCTTAGTAAAGGGAAAAGAGAAAAAGATAGGTTGACACTTTAATTTGAGTTAATTTTATTTGATTTAATTAAGTCAATTTAGTTATTTTCTTCAATGGATATGATACCTAGGCTAGTTTAGCTAATAGTGTAGAAATGAATCATAAATGTAGGAGCTTGAACTAGTGATATGACTTCTAAATCCTGTTAGTATAAAGACATGACATGACAAGGTAGATTAACTCTTATTATTTGAATTTAGCTTGATTAGGAACAAGATGAAATAAAGTGGAATTAGGACATATGAAGACATTAATTCTTCCTTAAGTAGTGTGGGTACTACGGGTTATGTAAGGAATTGTTTGATTTGTTAGTTAAAATATATTCAATTGTTATAGGTATAAGTTATATAGTTTTTATATTCTTGAATTGAATATTTTAATATTTGGATATGTTATTCTCATTCAAATTTTTATTTTGGTTTCCATTGCTTCTTATTTGTAAAGGAGTTATCTAAAATTATCGAACTCCAAATTGATTAGAGGCTAACAAATACAGTATGTGTAAATATTGGTATTGTAGACATAATGCTATCCTTGGTTAATATAAGTCTTTATCAAGATGATCATTGTAGTCTAGTGGTATGGATATTAATTACCTAATAAAATGGACCAAGTTCAAATCCTCCATTTTCTAAGTTATAACATAGTTGAATAAAAAAATTATAGGACTTCATTTGATCTGTTTATAAAGTTTTCGTACTTTTCTAATTTGTTTTCCTGAAACTAGTCATTTTATATTTTAGTTACTTTTAAAAACTAGAGCTTTCTATGATACTATAACAATTTATGAACTACTTATGACTACTTGAAATTGTGTGGCTCATTACCATAAGAAAATTTTCACATTGATACTATCTCTCTCTCATTCCTTTTTGGTTAATACTTAAACTGCATAACCTTTAAGAGCAGCAGAACCACTTTTCTTTCTAAATGATATGCCCCTACTTAGGTGGGGGGTGTTGGTGTTGTTTTACATATGTATTACAAGTACATCATTTATTCATATATTATAAACACAACAATATCTTATAATATTTATACTAACAAACTATATATGTTTATATATGTGTATACATAATTCTATATATACACACACCAAACATGTCCTTATGTAAAATATCAAGATATGTAATGTTTCACAAATGATTCGTGTTATATGTTGATTGAATATTATATGACATTATAAAAGATCATAGTAGAAAACTATTTATGTATATATACATACATATCAAAGTGCAAAAGATTTTTACTAATAAAGAATAGATTATATCTTACATATTAAGTTAATATCTCCATGATTTTTGTACACCCATGTTAAGTATGTTATACATGAAGTTATAAGATGATGTGATAATTTATTTGTAAGTGAACCACCAAGGATTAGCCCTCATAAAGCAATTATAAATCATAACTAAAAAGGACTAAATGGGCAATTTTACCTAACTAAACTCTTATCTCACCCCCAAAAAGTAAATAATTTACATGACGTTATTCCACCATTAGAAAAGGTTCCATCTTTTCTTCTCTCCTCTTAAGTGGCCATTATATAAAATGTGATAATTCTATCAAATTAAGTGAGAAAAATATTCAATAATATTAACATGTCACGTGAATCAATGAGTACCATACAAATACCAACGATATTTAAATAGGGATAAAGCCTACACGAATACCTGAACTTTGATATTTTCCATTTTAATTTTTAAACTTTAAACTTGTACATTTAGTACTTTAACATTTTTAATGAAACAAATTTGTATCTCTATTATAAAGGCTATTATTATAAAATGATAAAATAACAAATAAGTACATCAACTTTTATTTTATGTACATTTTAGTGCTTAAATTTTATTTTTCTCATATTGGTACTTCAACTTTTTTAAATGAAACAAATAAGTATTTTTTTTAATAGCCATTATGACAAAAATACTAATTTATCTCATTTTAAAAATTGGCTTGCTAAAATGAACAAATTTAAAGTTTAGGTACAAAAAAAAGAAAAAAAAAAGAAAAAGAAAGTTTAGGTGTATAATTTAGTATTTTTTGTTATTTATAAAGTTGTTTTACCTTACTAATTTTCTGTAGTTCTAATGAACTATGGAATATTAAATATTTATAGTTATTTATATGTTCCAATAAGTTAGTAAATTAAAAATTGGAAACCCTAATAATTAATTATTTAGCGTGTTATAATTTTAACTTATAAGGCGTTTTTATATTATGAGTGTATAATGATATGAAAATTTTAAATAAACCTATTAAACTCTTCTTAACATCATGGCAAATGATCTTACCATCAAGATATAGCAAATAGATTATTACTTGAATGGTTAACAATAATATATAAATAAAAAAATCGTCCAAGCATTCGTTGAACTCCAAAATAGAGTATAATATCCGATAGAAACACAAAGTATAATATTTTCAATTCAACACATGTTTAGCATCAAATCCAAGATGAGACACATA
The DNA here is from genome assembly GCA_024138005.1 of Lumnitzera racemosa. Classification (NCBI taxonomy): domain Eukaryota; kingdom Viridiplantae; phylum Streptophyta; class Magnoliopsida; order Myrtales; family Combretaceae; genus Lumnitzera; species Lumnitzera racemosa. Next base: position 19,509,098 of record JAMXBC010000002.1, read on the forward strand.
ATAAAGTAAACCCATCAAGATTACAACAATCGTCCCATGAATCAATTCAAGGCTAATAAAATGTTTTACGTAGTTGTTATACCACTATTAGGTTTTGTATATCAAAATTACATAGCGAAATAAATTTTTTTTACAAAATCTATTTCTTATGATCCATATATAATATATAAAATGAATTAAATAACAAAAGATTATAAGAAAGTACTTTTTCTTATAACAAAAACGTCTCCTCTTAGGGATGAAATTTAAATAAACTCCAATTGTTACTTTATCCTTTTTCAAAATATATTCATTATAAGGATTCCAAACATAATCTCTTTAGTAGTATTCATACATACAATTACAAAAGCTATATCTAATCCTTAGATAACTAGATCACTTAAATTAGAAAAATTTTAGAAGGGAAATATATTTTTCATTCCGAAATGTTATTTCATTTCTTTTTGTATACATGGCTTCGAACAAAAGTTTTCCATTTATTACCTATGTCGCTAGCATGCAAGTCCAAAAGACTTTCTCATGCATAGGTTAAGCTTCCATTCATAATTGATAAAATGACTAAAGAAGTTCTTTTATCCTTTCAATTTCGAGAAAGACACACGCCAAATGCCCGAATATATTCCATTTACTTAGATTCTACGAAAAGACAAAACCATTGATTACTATTTAATTACTTCCAATTTTATTATTTCAAACCAATCAATTCTCAATCGTGAAATAAATGTTGACAAATTTTAATAGCCACTAAAATTTTTGTCAATTATCTTGTTCTTGTCAACCGTGTTATTATGTACAACCCTATAGGTTTTTATACATGTAGGTAGTATTTATCTAGATACAAATTAAGGTAACCGTTAATTAACAGTTATTAGTCGTTTAACGCAATAGAAAAAAACTATGAATAAGAAACCATTATGAATGGATTATTGTGTAACTAAATCTCTTCATTAACATTATATATAATTTCATTAATGTTTAATTATTTTACTTGGTTTCTAAGATAAATTAAATGCAATAAAACTTATCGTAGCTAAGAATTTATGAGTCACTATTACCTCAACCAAAGGGCTATAGATATCAACTCTGTAATCTAAGAGAGTGATGAATTTTATCTTAACTCATTACCAACTTCTCTATATTTTATATCATATCCAATAACCATATTATTTACAATTTAGATAAAGATTGTATTTAACAGCATCAAAGTACAATATTTCATATATAAGATATACAAAGGTCTAAAGTTTAGGGATTATTTACACTTGTTTATATAAAGAAGGAACTAATGACATTAAACACATGGTATCTTCTATTGGCGGGTCATATCCAATATATTTATTTAATTTTAGGCATCCACTTATATAAGTTGGATCTATTTCCCTCCATCCAGTGAAACGATTTTAGTTATATAATGTGTTAGTACGGGTATTTATGTCTCTTCTCGATATTTATTAGATTAAAGCAACTTTTAGATAATATAATATCATGAAATGCTATTGATAATACACCTCTATTATTATTTTAATCATACTTTAATTATCTATAAGACTTTGTATAATAAATATTTACCTTTTATTAATAACATTCATAAATATATCAAAATTATCTTAACACTTAGACACATTGTACATAAATTATAATAATTAAATCCTTGATCATAACGGATGTATCGATTCTTATGCTTATACTCGTGAGAATAATAGTAATCTCAATACAGAATATAAGGTTGTGAATGGTGAGCGTTGGGGTGATGGGAACTCTTCGACCTTCTCGACTTCTCGTCATTCTTATATAGAATATTCTAAAGAAATAGGGAAGGTGTTGAAAAAAAAAAAAAATCGTGACAACCTATGGAAAAAAGTGTCAAAAGTCCAAATGAGTTAAGCACCCCCATTCACTTTTCGTGGTATGAGTTTCTTATATTCTTATGTTTTGACTATTTAGATTGTAATACTGTCTTTTAATTTTCCGTTTTATTTTATTACAATAAGGTAAGGTTCATGTCCCTACGGTCATATACTTCTTTAAAATTACAATAAAATTGGGGTTGGTACCCTTTAAAAAAGAAAAAAAAAACTCATTTTTAATCTAATTAGATTATTTGAATAGAAGTAACGGATCTTTTAATCTGTCTTCACATAAGTAATTCCTTTTTTTTACATATATTATTTTCGTAACAAGCATAGGTTGGTTATCTACATTTATGATACAGTCAAATTGTACTTTAAATAACTTGGTGTTAAGCTTGGACTTATGTTTAAACTATATCGAAATTACAAAGTTCTAGCTCTTGGGACAAATTTAATGGAGTATAGAATTTTTTTACTTGTCCTTAGTTGAAGGCAACACTTGATCAGCCCAATCCAGTGCAATTAGGCAGTTTATTTATTTTCCATGGAATCATATTAAGCTTAATTAAATTCCCAATTTACTTGACGAGATATTGAGAAGTTTCTATAAATCTTGCAAATTTAGCTTTTTGAATATAAAGTTGACTTGAATAAGTTAGGTAATTTTCTTAAATCAACCGAGTCGATACATTTAAAACTATTTAAAATTTTAAATTCAAAACCTAAAATAAATATATATAAAAAAACAACCTAATTTATTACTCAAAACCTTAATCGCATATAAAAATTCTAAATATTTTACATGCATAAATATAAGAGATTGAACTTAAATTCAATAAAAACCCTAAAACTAAAAACTTTAAGCTCATAAACATACAAAATTTTTCTTATGATGATAAAACCCTAATTGGATACGATTACCGATTAATATGTGTAATTGCATAAACTTACTAATGGGTAAGTGGAGATAACTCCTAAATAATTATTGACGTAAAGAGTAATAAATTAATTAATAAAATTTACAAGATTACAAATATTATTTATGATTATTGTGATTTCATGTAAGTGTATAATGTGTGCTAGTATTATATTGATTTAATTATTTAGATTTAATTTTAAGATATATATATATCTTACATTATGTATTGTATAGTATATATTAATTTTACATTTTATGACTCCTTTTATAATTACATTATATTTTGTTCTAAATATTAACTAAAAATGAGAATCATATTCAGAAATGTCAAATAGTAAATTTTCCTTCCTTTCTTTTCCTTTTTCCTTCACTCCACTCCTTTCCTTTCTTGTTTTTTTCCCCTTCTTTTCTTCCCTTCCCAATCAAAGTTGCAATTGTCATGTTTTGGATTTCCGCATGTGTTTAATTTACTTAAGAAAATAAAAATAAAGACATTAATATAAGGTAAGTGTCAAATCAAGTTATCTTCTTTTTCTTTTATTTTTACTTTTTCCTTCTCCCCTTTATGTCGGCTACATGAATACATGTGTTCCATCAAAATTGCTTCTTCTTTTTTTTTTTAAATAAAAAAAAACATAAGAAAACACACACAATTTCCCTCCTCTCAAACCAACAACTCCTCATCCCCTTCTTACTTCCATCTTTTTTATTTTCTCATATTTGTTCTCAACAATTTCAAAAAGAAAAGAAAGAATATCTTGATTCAACCACTTTTCAAGATACAAATGAGTAGTTAAGTAGTATTTATATTGTATTTAATTTATTTCGTAATATCAACTTATATGTAGTCTTTATATATATATATATATACATATTGTAGTGTTTTATGTATTTTAGGAGTATGTAATAGAGACTATGTGTATTTTTCTACTTTGTAATCAAAATCCATTTCCATATGTAGAAGTATATAGATACAGTCGTCTATCTCCATGGTTATGTATTTGTATATGTATATGTCTAACTCTATGTAACTATATGTATACATATGTTGTGTTTATCTTTTTATACGTATGGTACATATTAATATAAATACTACATGTACATAAATATGATACTTAGTATAATTATGTTTTCATACATATATGTAAGGTGTACTATGAGATTATATAAATACATACATATAAATAGAGTAAGAAAACATAATTACATGTGTATATGTATAAGTATACTAAAATACTAATTCCCTAAAATAAGATAATATATATAGATATATACATATACATAAGTGAACCATGACTTTAAAGGAAAAAGTAAGAACTAATTTTCAATAATTCATAAATTATAGTAATATATAAGTATAGATATATATTAATTAATATCACAAAATTGAAAAATAAAATGTAAAAATTAAAATAATTTAGAAAATATACACATGTACCAATAGGAAGTTACCACGTCAACACTCCTATTTATTTAATTAAATTCAAAAATTATAAAAATAATAAGAAAATGAGAAAATAATAATAATTAATTAAATAGAAAATTATAAATACAACAAAAAGTGAGTTTAATAAAATTTAGAAATTAATTAAATTATAAATTCATAAAGAAAAGTTTAAAATAAGAATTTGAAAATATCTGGGTTGAAATAATAAAATTCTTAACTTTTATAAGCCATAAGGAAAAATATGAGTTACAATATCTAAAATGGACCCGTTATGTGAAAGTACATTCGAAAACAATAAACATTAATTATAAGATCATAAAAATCAAAGTTAGAATGAAAAAGTTATGTGCAACTAAAAATTTAGGATAAATCAAGCAAAACAAGTAAAAAATTTAAGTTAAACTATGTTTATATCATACTTGGATTATGGTAAGAAACTAGGCAAATAATAATAGATATTTAGTTAAGTAAGATACCTAACTATTTTGAATACTTAAAAATTTGATTATTTATTAGTTACTCAATTATCGAGTTTCAAAATCTCAAAAGCTTAGAGAGTAAGCATTCATCCGGGTGAAAGAGTTTTGATGACTCGTTATTTGCTTGTATGTAATATTTGCTTGATGTTTGTTAATTGTTATTACTTGTGTGTTTAAATGACTATTTTTCTTGTGTGTTTAAATGATTATTTTGCTTATGTACTATCATATATGTGATCACTTTCTTAAATTGGTAATTATAAATATCTAACCAAAACAATTAGTTATATTTGTCGCATATATACGAATCAACTGGTATATTTATAGAGAATGCTAGCTTTACAATTTTTTCTTTTAAAAGTATTTTTGCAAAACGTTTTTCCAATTGTAAATATATGTTTCGTATGATTTTTATGAGGGCTCATAGTATCTGTAAATGATATTTTTATGTTAAAGCAAAGTTAATATGGCATTTTCAAATGATTGGGAAATGATTTGCATATTTATACCCGTAGAGCATCAGATATATTTTGATAGTAAGAGGATTCGCTTTGTTGTGACCAGGGGCCTTAGATATCATTTATTGATAGTGGATGACCTTAGTTAAGGTCTACATATTTAGATTGATATTTCTTTTTTTACTAGGATAATAGTTGAGTGTCGGTTGGAAGGAGCCCCCAAGCAACCTCATATGGTTAAGGTGACGTACTCCATGTAAATAAGTATATGTAAATAAGTATAGAAGATAATCAACATGTAAATGACATAAATCTACACATTTCATGGCTTTAGACTCTCGTGGATATGTTTCTTGCATTCACTGTGCATGTATTCATTTAGCGTGTAAATAGATTGTATATGTGCTAATAATGTTTGATAACATGTGAGGTGTGCCGTATAGGTAAGTACGGAGGATAATTGATGTATAAATGACGTAAATCTACACATTTCATAGCTTCGAACTCTTATGGATGTGTTTCTTGTATTTACTACATATACATTCCTTTCACGTGTAGATATATTGTATGTGTGCTAATAGTGTTTGCTAACTTGCTTGAACAATAATGATGAAAAACAAACTCATTGAGCTATGGTTTACTTATTTCCTTGTAGTTTCTTTTGCAAGTTCATTTAAGTCGGAATTAGGATGAATTTGAAGTACTAGGTGCAAATTAAAGATAGATTTGGTAATGTTAATGTTAATTGAAATGGGTATAGTTGGTATAGAAATATTTTATATAAAAAATATTTATATGTTAGGATTATGTATAATTTAGTATTTCTTATAATATATAAAGTTATTTTAACTTATTTTATTATTTGGCAAGGGATACTATTCTCTATAGTTCCGATGGACTATGGATTATTGAATATCCATAGTTATTTATACGTTTTAATAAGTTAGTAAATTAAGATCGGAAACTTTAGTAATTAATTATTTAAAGTCTTACGATCTTTGACTTATAAGATGATTTTTATATCATGGGCATATATGATATAAAAATTTTAAGCAATCATACTAAACCTTTGTTAGAGTCGTGACAGTTTCAACTTTGTACCAATTATGATTAAATTGAACTTGAACAAACATTACAATTAGCTAAAATAACTGGTGGAATATATTTGGTTGATTTACACATGTACTAAAACCTAATGAAGGCATATATTTCAACTCTAATTAAGTGAAGTAGAAGTTAAAGAAAATTAAAAGAATGAATAAAATGCGTCAACTACCCCTTAAAATTATTGCAATTATATGGATACCCTCCATTTTTACAATTAAGCACTTATAGTCCTAAAATAGATGTAAGGTCCACTTTCCTTAATTATGTGGTAGATTATATGTTAAATTCACCAATATGGAGAATATTACAAAGCAACTAATTTTCCACAATATCTATTTTGTTGAAGTAACAAATACGTAATTAATTATTTAATTTCCACCACGTGATACTTGACCCGAAACCAAAAGCTAAAACAAAATTTTTTAATAAACCTATACTGCTAGTCTTCTTAGATAGTTTATATTATTGACCTTCTTGATATAAATCTAAATTTTTTAATAAATCAAAGTTCTCTTGTGCGGTTTATTAATTTAATTCCTCTATGATTTACTTCTTATTGTATATTTTCTTTATTTTAAATAAAAGGAATCAAAACACTTTCTCTCCATTGATAAAAGGTCTTTGATGTCCTTGAAGCCATGTTAAATTATGAGCTATATATTAATTACATTGCATTTTACACACATCTTGTTTTATTGAATGTGGAATCAAATCAACCATATATGATGCAATAGGCAAAAATAATTATTAAGAGTAGAGAAAAAGAAAATAAGAAAATAAATTTTACGTGGAAAATCTTCTCTAGCCTGAGGAAAAGAAAATCGTTGTATTATCAAAACACTTTTATACAATGGACTTCCTCCATATAAAAATACTTATATATAATTCACTGTATTAGCATTTGCTTTTTAGAGAAAAAAAAAAAGAGTTAGTTTTTAGTTTCACGTCCGATACCACATGAGGATAATTAAATAAATTAATTATATGTCTACCATGTCAACATACTAAATGAGGTGACAAATTAGTTGTACTATAATATATATTCAATGAATTTGACACATTAGCTGCTGTAAAATTAAAAAAAAAAAAAATAGGAGACCCCACATCTATTCTAGGATATAAATGCTTAACTTTAAAATTGAAGAATGTTTATACAATTACCATAATTTTAAGGGGTGATTTATACAATTTACCCTTACAGTATATCTTTTTAATTGACTTTGATTTTGATTATTTATAGATGATTTGAGCTCATCCAAAATAATAGCAAAGGAATTGCACGGATTTTCATGTATGGTAACTAGATTTTTCTTTTTCTCTTGACTTTTCATGCATTTTCTTTACATAAAATATAATTTTTATTAAAAAGCGTGAGAAAAATTTTCTTCTTACATCCTAGTAAGTGCCGAAGTACATCCATTTATAAAATCAACCTTCTAAGACAAAACAAGCGTTCACGTAGTCAATAGCATTTGGATAGATAATTTAGGCCCCACAATCGTCAATCATCACTTCCATAGGTTAATTATTGGACGGCGACGATCCTTGGTGATGACATTAAGGTTCTGGATTGCCGAATTTCCAGGCCAATTGAAGAATACCCATAATTCGATTATCCGTTGTTCTACCAATTGTCCCTTTCGAAATATCGGGAAGGTAAGCAAATATCAATCCATTTAATTATTTGTTTGGATTGCATTACTTATAACTAAAGGCTTCTATAAAGCAAGTAGGGTTCTCCTTTCGCAGGTCTCTCGTATCCTCTTTCTTCTCATCTTTTCATTTTAAAAATTCCCTTTCACGGCATCGTCACAATTTCATTAAAATACGACATTTTAAAAAATAATTTAAAAAATACGATATTTAAAATTACCTTTTAAAGTGGCAATTTTAATACAAATTTAAATCGCCTCTTCAAGAGGCAATTCCAATACTCATCTACTTAATAGTCGGTTTCAGTATAAATTATTTTAATATACCTACATTTTACATTTTCTTTTACCCTTCCACTTTAAATTTAGTAAAGTTTATATGCGATTGCAATTGATAACTACATCACCTTAAATTTAGTGGAGACTATATACGATTTTAATTGAAAATGTATTTGAAACATAGTGTTAAGTAGACAGTTATGCTTTTTAGTCAATTAGTCAAATTATATTCGGTTGTTTATTTATGAGATATTAAGTTTTGTCCAATTTTAGTACTACACAAATATGTGTTTTGAATCAATATTAAAAACTGCTAATAACTTTAAATTATGAAAAAATGAAATTATTGAATGAAATATAAATAAACTGTCGAAATAGCTAAATAGTATTTTAAAAATAAAGAAAATAAATTAGAAGTGAAATATACCAGCTAATGATGTTAGCGCTGGCATCAACGTCAGCGTTGGTGTCGAGGTAAGGGTTAAGCATCCTGAGGTTCTACGTTGTCATGTAGTTGAACTATCTGAGCTGCTTTCAACTATGTGATCTGTTCACCATCTTAGCTGTAAGCACCCGAAATTGATTCATGTATGGGGACTGGAGAAGGGTAAATCTACATAACTCCCTCACCCATATCGTACCAAGAATCTCTAATTGGCTTCCTCAATAGTGAGGGGGACTATGAAACTGACTAGTAAAAGTCTTTCTAATGATAGGGTTATGATACATAAGATCATTGGAGCTCTCCCTAACAAATGGCTTGCTAAACTCAAATCTAGGTGGCGTAAGGGATACTGATGATGAGAAGAATGGAGGAGAAGTATCGTTGTGAATCTCTACGTTAGGCTGTCTATGTCATCGGCCCCTAAATCGACGACAACTACTTACCTTTCTATAACTCATTTAATGGAGATTCGTTTTTGTCAACATCTGGATTGCGTAGAGTTAGGTCGCTTAGGTAGACTCCAACAATCCCCTGAATAAGGTTATTTACTCGATATTGCTTAGATAATATGTCCTCGTATGATATGTGCGGCACTCTATGTATGAAGTTCGCCTGCATTCTGAATGCAAAAGTTTGAGTTGCATGCAAATTGAAAAATAAAAGTGTAAACAAAAAAGCAACTGTACATAACATATATATCTAGGAAACCTTAGACTAACTGATATATTTGCAAGTAACTTGTTGGTACCAAGAGACGTAGTTAGGATATATACCAAGTGGTGGTTAAACTTAAGTTATTTGGTTTTGGCAATCCTCTCATTGTACTATCCAAGCTACACGGTGAGTTGTCCAATTTATCTCCATCATGTCCCTTAGGTCGATATCATATAGGGTACGTCCTATATCAAGGTGGGTTGGGATCTCTTGCATCTGACTAAGCTATTGAGCCATGCGATTGGGATAGTAAATCTCTACGATGTTGAAGCATATAAATGGTATATGGGTTAGCCATTCATCACTCCCATACCGATAATAAGTTGGCAATTTGGCAACATCATCGTGGTCGTATGAAATCCAAACAACTTGAATTGATGATTAATAATGAGGATGAACAAAGAAACAGTTACAAAATGAATAAGGAAAATGGTTTTGGTAAATATGCACCTGCTCTAGACGTTGGTTATCGAATGCATCTTTGTACAGTCCAACCACATGTGTGGGTAGCTCAATCACGTTAAAGTTTGCCTCCCAACGACTCATAAGTGATCGACCATCAACAATTTTCGTAATCCAATGATGTAAGGGGGCAATGTATGGGAAATTCTTTCATGCTCACACCTCTAAAATCACCAATGGACTACTAATTTCTCCTATGTTAGCCCTTGAAGCTAGGTACAATTGGCGGTACAGCCACGCTAAGCAAGTTGCTCCCCATGCTAATTGCCTAGTCATGGCGAGGTTCAATAGGAGAGGGAGAAACATAAGGTGTATGACATTATTAGACTTGTTTGAGAATAGTACACCTTCAATCAACTGTATGATATATGCCCTTATGAAGCACTACACTATCTCCTCGTTCACATGAAAAGGCAAATTGATGAAGTTGTCCTTTAACCACAACAACTTCAATCTAGTACCCTTTGAGGCACTCCTTGGTGGGTGAATTCCTAATAGGCGGTGACATATCTTAGCCCACCCAGTAGAAGTCATGACTTTGGTAACTGCATTGCCATTAGCTGGTAGACCTATGAGCAAAGATATATCTTATAATATCACCATCACCTTGACAGTATGGAAGCGAAACGTGTATGTCTCCTCCCTCTATCGCTCAACCAGAGCGATAATCAAATGTCAATCCAACTGTATGAAGGAAACTTAGTAAGCACTAATAAAACATGACTACTCCAGATTTAGGATCATACTTAGATTTATTGGGATCTCCTAGCCATCCTGATACCTAAATATCGCCTTATGTCTACGGTACTTGAGCTAGTAGTTTTCTTGTAACCAAGGAATAAGAAATATTGTTACAATCAGTATAGGAAATGGAACAAATCGTAAATATGTTTTCCATTTACTGTTCTTTAGTTGATCACCCTACACTAGCTCAGATCTATGAGATGGCTGTAAGTGAAGTAGTGACTTATCTATCGGTCTTAGATTCATCTGCTCTTGCATGTACAAAAGAGGAAAAAAAAATTGTAAGCTTATTAGAAAACTCATATGATAAAAACAAGAAAAAATAACTACTTCTTAAATACACTACCATATATATAATTAATAAATATTATCACAGGTTTTTTCACATTCAATAAGTGAACTATCAGTAAATCCACTCGACATTGGTTGTCTTCCTCACTGTGGACATCTTCTCCTATTATGTCTATCCCCACCGCATAGTCCTTTTTCCTAATCAACGCATTTGATAGACCATAACGTCGATTCGGACTCGTTTATGATGAAGTCATAGTGGTTCATAACATGCTGTAGCCTTATAGCCATTTATAGATGGTTTTGTGCTCTCGAATTGCTTGCTCACCTTTAATTCATCACTAAAACTCCATTCACTACCACTTATACTATCATCAGCCACCAATCTAACCCCTACACTTGACGTATAGAAAGGTATTAGTTCCAACATCCTGACCCCGTCCATAGATGTTGATAACCCATACCTCTAATCGTTCTGTCTATGTAACCCTTATGCTTCTTCCACTTCTTATAACCAACATTCACTTAAGCCAACATTTGCATTACAATCTGTATCATTGGAATTTTCATCAATGTTGACAAATACTAGTTCATTCTCCACTTCGGTATCTCTATTTGACTCACTAATGATCAAGACATTTGGTTCACTAGACATGCGACTAGTGCTTGATACGTGCCTTGGTGGGGTTACTTAGGATTTGAATACCTTAGTTTCAACTTACAGTCCAATCTGATTAGTGTGCCATTTGACATCATCCTCAATTGTAACAGGGGCTATCGGTAGTAAGTTTACTTCATGAATTTCAATATATATTTCTGTAGAACTGCTAACTTCATCATGCCCTATTGAGGAAGCCATGAACTATTGATCATAATCATTACTGATGGGGGCGGTATAGAACATATCCCTAGTCTCGCTTGCAAGGGAGCATTTATAGATTAGCTCGATTTGATATGTTGTCATGTCAACCCAAAGCCTTTTACATATCATTTCAACTATTTAGCCATATATAGTCTCAAATGGAACTTTAACTACTATTCTCGAGTACTTATTAGACCACACCCCATTCTCTCATTCAATAATATTTTTACCAATATAATAAACTAACCTCATATTATCCACTGTACATCTGTTTATCACATCAGCTACATAAACTTCAACATGTGCGTGTATAAATACTACCTTATGTTAGCAAACACTAATTTATTTTCATAATTAATATTATGAAAGCTAATGAGTTTTATTGCACAAAATATTAGTAAATAATAACATTTATATTATTTGATTTACCATTAATTTCTTTTCACAGCTAATATTATGAAAGCTAATTAGAATAATTAATAACTAATTGTCTGATTACTTGCATTATGTAGGAATTTTTCCTATGGAATTACTAATTTAATAATCTTGTTAAGTCATTATTTAAAAAGTTATATAATAATAATGTCTATGTTATTGTTATATCATTACGTCGTTGCTCTTTTTCAAAGTACACATACCACCAATAATTATTTTGAAGTTTACAAATTTCATCTAATGAATGACCTCATCATATATGCATTATAATTTACAATAATTAATATATTTTTTTTAAAATAACATATTACATACTTAATACGAATCAAAATAAGTATAAAATTACCATTATATAACAATCTACCATTATGTATTAAGTAACAATACTATTTATTTGAAAAACATATACTTAAAACGAATTAAAATGAGTGAAAATCATACTTTTTCGTAGTAAAGTTAAAAATAACATATTACATATAAATATATAGACTTATCCCAAAAGTTATCAGTATATAACAATATATCATTATGTATTAAGTCATAACACTATTTTTTCGAAAAACATATACATAAAATGAATCAACATGAGTAAAAACCATACTTTTTTGTAGTAAAGTTTAATATAACATATCACATACAAACGTACTTACTTATCGCATAAATTATTAGTATACAACAATGTACCATCATGCATCAAGTCATAACAATATTTCTTTAAAAAACATATATTTAAAACGAATCAAAATGAGTAAAAATCATATCTTTTCCTATTTTGATGTTTAGAGAGAGAGAAAGTAATGATAGCACAACTACTATCTCCTCGTTTCAAAAAAATTCCCATAATATAGGCCTATACCGTGCAACTACTTCGATTCTATGATTGATTTATAAAAAAATAGATCTAGATTGCTAATTTGGTTGAGAGTTTTCTCGGATGGTTGAAGAGAGAGACAGAGTTTTTTGAAAACTAATCTCATGCAAATGAAGAAGAGGAAGAGATAGAATGGATTTATGGTTGTGGAAGCGATTTTATTGAAATTGTCTCTTCAGTAGGTGATTTTAAATGCGGTATTTTTGAGATAATTTTTCTAGATATCACATTTTTGTATTTTTTTCCCCTTCATTCCACCCCCAAAAATATAATAATTTAAAACTATTTATTTAATATTTAATTTAATTATGACATCCAATAATTAAAAGTACTTTCAACAAATAGTACCACATTTATTATATATCATTCTACTTGTGAGTATTTCCAATCTTCTAAAGGATTTGGTAAAATAAATAAATAAATAAATAAAGAATTTATTATTTCGATACTCGTTTCATTCTAATCTATTCAATTCAAACTTATTCTATTTCAAATCATTACTACAAGTTAAACAAGACATAAGTGCTTGTCTCACTTATATATAACACAAATTTTTCTAAAATTGCACATAATATGGGAGAAAAATCCAAAAGAAAGGAATCACACGTACTTATCAAGAAAAGATTAACGCTAACTTTAGATAATTAGCCAAGTCATAGAACAAATCGAATTAAAATTTACGATTTTTTTTTCCTTATCACATATGTCAAATGATTAAAGTTTGGAATGGAGCACCATAAATCGTCTAGGTATTAAATTCTTAACATTATGTATTGAAGTGTGAGAAAAAGGAAAAAGAATTAGATGAAGAATAAATAACAAAAATCTTTATACATTTGTTGCACATGAAAATGATAGGAGAAGAAACGAATTAAAAATAATAGTTGGATCTATTACAATTACAACTTTATATACGTAGACATATATACATAAACATGTGATGCATATTATATGAATAATATGCAATCCTTGTGTATAGGTATTCTCAGGCCATTTGAGATTTGTTAGGGCCAGGTTGAGCACTAATAGCACTATGATTGGATCGAACCTCAGCAGTTCCTTAATGCTAAGTTCAGGTCTAGCAATGATCGAACCTATGTTATCGTTCTATTTTTAGGTGCTGTGAAGAACTTATTGGGCAAAATATCTATTTTAGCCTTCCAATTTTTTTTTTTTATTTGAACCATTTAACTTTTGAGAATAAACGAAACAAATTCCACTAATTTTATTAAATATTTTGTTTATAGTTGACACGTCACATTTTGATAGGCTTACAACAATTAATTTGAGAAATTACCATCAAATATATCTAATTAAATTATATGATAACAAATAATAGAAATAAAAATATAAAAATAAAATGAAATTCTGAAGTTAAAAGAAAAATTCGGGATATCTCATCCTTAACTGGCCGTCCATATATCTTGGGCAGCTAGCATGGCACCCAAAACTAAGTGAAACCAAGCTCTATAGGAGGATTGTGCTATCCACCAATTGTGATATGTGATACAATCCAACTGAGGTAATTGCTCTCTATAAACTACCTTCATAATTAAGGAGGAAAAAAATTAATTGTTTCTTTTTTTCAAATCACTAGACCTAAGCACAACCGGTAAGAAAGGTCTTTTTATTTATTTATTTTTTCCTTAAGAGTCACTATAAGCACATAGTATCACTCATCGCTAGCAGGACAATAAAAGCCGTTGAAATTTGTTAACCACCACAAGGCTTAGGTGCATTTAGCACTACTTAAAAGGCTCTTGTCTTAGCCATAGTGGCTGCTCGGGGGATTTCTCTCTCTCTCTGTTTTGTTTTTGTTGAACTTTTATTTATTTTTATTTTTATTTTCATATTAATTTTGTTGTATAATTTAATTTAATATATTTAGTAGTAAGAGTTTATTAAATTAGATTCTTTGAGCCAATTAGTAGGTGAAACATGTCGATAATTACCGGAATATTTAACTGAGTTAATGAAATGACTCATTTCCTTCATTTTTAAAAGTTCAAGACACACATAAAAAACGGAGGATAAACAAATATATATATATAAGAAACACCAAACATTATGAACTAATTTTATATTGCACTTTATAATTAAATAAACTTGTTCGTTCACAGAGGATTTTTCGTTTTAAGACAGTCCATTTGCCATAGTTTTCTTAATTTATGCTAAAAATATCTCAGTCCACATGGAAAACTGCTTATTCAAAGAGACATTTGTTTTCATATTCATGTTGTTTTAGGTAGCTCATACAAGATTTTCATTCCGAGCTCATCTCACTATCAAATGAAATTTTGCTATATTTGGCATATTTTATAAATCGAATATCAATTCTTTGTACAGTTGAGCATTATAATCCTTGTAAATTATTCCACCTCTTTTATTTCTAGAAAGCTTTCCAGTCTGGTTCATGAATAAAAAGAAAATGCAAATAGAAACAATCTAATTACAGCAATTTTACGAGGCTTTTGGCAATCTACTACTTTCATCTTTAGGGCAAAACCAATAGAATAATCCATGGGTAATTCGATCCACTAATGTAATAGATATTTTAATAAATATATAATATTATGTCATATCAATGTATCATTAATAAATCTAATCCCACATCTCTCTCTCTCTCTCGATATATCTATATATATAATTTTCTTTTTCGGTATAATATATGTATAAATATATATATATATATATATTCTTACATTTATTAAGTATTAGTGCTATATTATCTTTTATGAACCTAGAACCATAAGGTATTGCAATCCTCCATTTTTCTTGATTGTAGACGAGGATATGTAAAGTTGTCATGGCACATGAAAGCTCTAGTAATCTTTGAATTTATATATGTAACTCCCAATAGGATAAGCTGTGAAGCTTAGAGAATTGAAGCTCTTAACTCGCAAATATATTCAAACCACGTGCAACTTAATGATAATTTAATAGATGCAAGAGTTTGCTGCATAGCCTGAACATAATACCAAATTTGAAACAGTCCTCCATCACTGTAGGTCGCACAATCTACACAAAGCCACTTCATTCCAATTTCTTGATCCACATCTAGTAATTGGTAGTCGGTCCTCGACACTTGTAACAAGCCTTTACCTCGGCAAATGGTGTCTAGTTTAATCGATTCCCCTTAAATCTCTTAACCCGAACCAACCATCAATAATTGATGAGTAAACTGATCTTGGTACCTACTAACTGTCTCATCCCCGACTCCTCGAATTGTATCTAGCAATAAGTTGTCGTTTTACTTAGCACCTAGTCAAGTGGTTTAAGTCCCTCACAATTAATTCATTATGAATTTCTAACTCAAGACCAACCTATCGTAAGTCTATTTATCACCTACATATTCCATATCTCTGATGAGCAAATGGATCTCCATACCAAAACCTTATCAGCCATCTCGTATCAGCTTATTGGCTCTTGTGGGGCCATTATTTCTTATTAGCCCACATACAAGACCCTTGTCTAAGTGGCCCACGCATCTAGCAACCATCTCTTCATGATTTCCCAGCTACGAATTGGCCATGGGTAGTTCATTACCACTTAACCACTCTAAATCTCTATGAGCGAATACGCTCCATGTTGACATATAAGCTGCTGATTTCTTTGTTTTTATCCAGCTATTGGTAGTAGGTTCATGGTCTTTATGTTCAACCCTTAGGCGATCGGCATCCCATGTAACCATCGCCTTGGAACTCATATATCTAGCCACTATCAAGACATTGACATCACTTATTGAACATGTCAAGCAGCATACACAACACAACATTGTAGTCCAGTTCAATTTTATATCCACTTCACAAGTATCAGTAAATATGTACGTTTAGCAAACCTAACAAACGCATTAAATAATCAACGACCATTTCTATCCCGAACAATTCTAATTAACTTCTCATACACCATTTTTCATATCATTGTTTCCATGGTTCGAATTTTTTGTATCCTTCCTAGTTCGCCAAGTTTCAAGTTTATTCGTTTGAATTTCCACTTGAATCAAATAAACTTGTCCTTTCATGTTTTAGTCTCATGCCCAATTTCCTTGTAAACCTTAATCACCAATGTCACATTAGCCAATCCTAATTTCTTTAATGTGAATACCAATCCATGATTCCTAAAGAAACTAACAATCAGTTTTAGATCTCATTTACCCATCTCAAGTGATCCCCCGTGCAAGATCTCTTCGTCTTTTAAATTCATGGTAAAATTTGGAGGAATTCTTGTTTCATTCTTTGTTTTTATTTTTTTTATTTCTTTTGGCCAAATAATATTACGACTTGAGGGCATGGGTGTTTCGAATCTAGTTAATTCTATTGGAAAAATAATGTTTTTTGTTACTAAATTATAACGGTCTTAATTATTGCATTTTTCAATTAAAAACTATATTTTGTCCTTAGTTTTTATTACCTTTTTACCCCAGAAATATTTTTGGATTGATATATCTTTATTCACAATTTAATCGATGTTTACATATTATTTGATTTTTATTTCACTCTATAAGCTTCCTTTAAAGAATAATATGATACTAAACTACAATGGTTTTGGCTATTTCATCCTTCGATTAAAAACTATATTTTGTCCCCATTTTTATTACCTTTTTATGGATGTTTATATATTGTTTGATTTTTATTTCACTCTATGAATTTTCTTTAAAAAATAATTCTAAATAAAACAATTAATTATATTCTATTCAATTCATTTTCTTCCACCTATTTTAGTAGAAGTGATTCCACCAGGCGGCCATCTCTCTTTGTTGCCCGTAATTATCTAGCACCTCTGCACGGTAAATTGACCATGTGTTTGTAACAAGCAACTATAAACTTCAGCACCATTAGTATACAACCACTTCTATTTATGTTACCATCAACGGCAACACCTGTTGGGATGTACGATTCACAACCTTGAAAATTCCTTATTTTCGGTGAATCGAATAATTTACATGGTTTTATTACACATTAGTTATGTAGCATAAGCAATTTTACAAAATTAAAAAAAAAATTGTGATGATTAATATAAACATGTTTTTGTTTTGTAAGGACCCTTTGGGTCCTCTATAATTCTTGTATTATTGTATATTACCTTGTAATGGGGAGCTATCTTTCAAAAATATCTTCAAAGAGCATTATATATATTTTTTTTAATTGAAAACAACACGTACTTCTTAAATCCGTTCCGATTAGGCTTATAGCTTATGATAAGCCACCTTTGACCTAGGCTCAAAACATAGCCTATCCAACTATAGGAGATCTCTAATAGATAGAAGGCTCTAGATAAAGTTAAAAAATTAAGTCAACAACTACCTTCTATATATGCAAAATATGTTAGATGCCATAATTTCACTCTTCCACATTTGAGAATGTCGTTTTACTCACTAATTTTTCTCTAACTACTAGCACTATTACTCTATAGGTATAAGACATTCATTTAACAGTAAATTATTTAATACTTTACACATCAAAGTTTATATACTATTCTCAAATACTCTCATTCTTTAAATATTTAATTGACTTAAATATGGAAATGATTCATATTGTGTTCTCTTTCACAATCTTGATTATTTATACGAAGTCCAATCACTCTCGAATCCATATCGATAAAAATCTGGAGACAATATATCCCATTCACAAGCTATTGATTTCAAAAAAAAAAAAAAAATATTAACTTTCTGATTCTCAAAGCATATTTCATGAAAGAAACAAATATATATGTAAAAACTTATAAGAAATTTTTTTATTTAACGCTTAATAATGTCCCCGGAAAGAAGTTAAAATATGCCTTTTTCCCTTGAAGATCTAATTAGTATTTTCTAGAATTCCTGTTATCAAACAGAAGAACATAACTATATAATGTTGTGTCGGTGATATATTCCGTGTGAATTACCGACACCTGTAACGTGAATCTCGTTGCAATCCTGGAATCGCAATCTTTTGACAATTATTTAAGGATGAAACAGTTCTTCAAAACCTGTCCACCTGGGCATACTACAAGATGAAAATCCTCCTCGCCTACAATAAAGAGATTTAGTTACATCTGTCACAATATATATGGTAGCTTAATTCACATGGCGCCTGCAGGAGATTAACGTACATATCATTGATTGTCCAATCATAAAAATAATTAATTACGCACCTATTAGCATAGTTTTGCATAATCATCATATAAGATCCAGTGGCTTGTCGACAAAAAATCCTTTTGTCGGTTTAAAACAAGACAATGCGGTAAGGCTCTACCACCAAAAGATATTTAGGCTTACATATATATATATATATATTAAAAAATATTAATGTATTTTGTATCAGTTTTATGTATATATAATTTATCATTAATATTTTAATATATCTAGTTTATAAAATAACAGTTGTTTTGAAAACTATTCATAATAATAATGTGTATTATAAAAGATTTCAATAGTATTGATAAGTTATATATATATATACAAATTATGTAATATTTAACGAATTTTATTTTTGGTTCAGTAGATACTTATTAACATTAATGAAGGAAAATTCTATACATTTTCATGTGTTTCCTTTTTTTTATTTAATAAAATATGTAATCTATTTTAAAGATTTGAAATACTCTTTTATGGCTCATTTATTTGTGTCTCAAAGGGTGCCAAATATTATATTCATATTTATGTATACTTTACATCTATATATATATATATAAACTAAAATATCATACTCACTCGATATAAAATCATATATAGTTTTTGAAATCTATAATTAGAGAACATTGGTAAGTTATAAATAAGGTTGCAAACGAGTGGAGCCAAGTTGAGTTTCTATAAGTTCAGGCTTAGCTCATTTAAAAATTATCATACTCAAGCTCAAGTAGGATTTTTTTATCAAGCATACAATTAAGGCTCAAGCTCAACCCATTTAGATAAATTAACATTGTCTTGAGTTCAAACTTAACTCATTTACTAATCGAGATTAAGCCAAGCTAAGTTTAAAATAAGTCGATTTTGAGCTTACTCATAAGATTAAATATACAAAATGAAGAAATAGATAAATAAATAGAACGAATAGTGAATAAGGACTATATTATATTATATAGATATTAACTTTCAGACTTTAATAATATACAGTATATAATATATAATATATATAAAACTCATAAATTTACTCATAAGTCTAAATAAGTATGCTTGCGAGTTTGAACTAGAGTTTGAGTTTGACTCGTTTAAATAAATAAGTTTCATCTTAAACTCAAACTCGGTTCGTTTACTAATTAAACTCAAGTTAAGTTGAGCCGAGTTTAAAATAAGTTGAGCTTAAACAGCTTACGAGCAGCTCGATTTATTTGCAATCCTAATTACAAAGAGACCGAGGTGATGGAATTGAATTTCTTTCGTCGTCTCTTATAAAACAAACACCATAAACTCCATATAATATCATGCATATTTTGAAATGTATAATTAGAGAGCATTGGTAGGTCATAAAGAGAGCGAGGTAATGAAATTAAATTTCTTTCCACGCTTTTAACCTTACATGAAGTTCAATTATTAAATAGTTTGATTTTCTTTTACTTCCTTCTTTTTTTTTTTAATTTTTATATAAAACAATTATTATATTACAACTTTAAAAAGAGACAATCAAATTTAATTTATCTTATTAATTTTTTTTTTTTTTTTTACATCCACATTATCGATTTGCTTTCTTTTTGTTTTTTCAAAAGCAATTTTCCTTGCTTTAAAAATACACATGTTTGCCACATATCTCTTAGCATATGGTGAATTAGATAAATGGTGGTGCACAAGATATCCACGTAGTTACAAGTGTCTTATAAGTTCACCTTCAAAATAGAAATCAAAATCAACGCACGATAATCTGTCCAATTTCCAAAAATGCCCTTCAGATGAAAACTACGTGGAACAGTATGGCCGGCAATTTGGACTATTTGCAATCCTCCCCTCCCAAGCTCTATACACCAGTCAACTGTCCCGTTAAATTAGTCACATTCATAGCAATTAGCAAAGAGGTCGTTGTAACTGAAAATTTATTATCACAAATCCTAAATACAACACATAACTCATAAAGAAACCCAACCCACACATACACACATTTTCATATTCACTTCAAGCTTGTGCCTTCCCGTTTTCATGGCCTTATAAGAAACGCTAGTTCTTGAAAGGCCACCTGATCTCTCTCTCTCTCTCTATATATACATATATATCATACACGTATGTTTGTGCATTGAAAAAAATATGGTCCAATTCAATCTTAGACGTAGAATTCAACATCGGATTTCTACTCTAAGAAGGTGCATTCGCCGCCTTTTGGACCGGATTCTCGCTTGTTCGGGTTTGAAAACCCGTCGATATCGAATGCTGCGTCGTAGTAAAGCTTCCTCTCCGCAACCACCTCCGCCGCCGGGGGTGGACACCGTGAAGGATGACATGCAAGTTGGAAATGAGGATTGTGATGATCATGATTATGTGGATTGTGATAACTTAGTGGCCTTGAAGATTTGTCTTTTGGGTGATCGCCAAGTTGGCAAAACTAGTTTTTTGGTAAGTTTTTCTAATTTCGTATAATGTATCAAATATATATTGACATCTATGTGTATTTTTATTTTTTCTTTTTTGTGGAAAATCTAAAATGTTTATTGTTGATTTTTTTTTTTTTTAAAATTAGGTTAAGTATGTAGGGAAAGATATAGAAAGGAAAGGCTGGCTATGTCCGAAGAAAGGATTAAAGTGGACGGACAAGACATTGTTTGTTAGAGGTGCAAGAATTTCTCACTGCATTTGGGAAGTGGAAGGTATGTCCACAATTCAAGTGGGTTACCCATCATGCAATTTTTCATCACAATTTCATATTAGTTGTATGTAACAAATCCTTTTCTTTTTTTTTTTTTTTAACTTTTTGATGTATAAAATATCTGTATATAGGTGATGAAAATTTTCGAGGTGATAATATTCCAGTTGCTTGCAAGGACTCCGTAGCAATCTTGTTCATGTTTGATCTTACAAGCCGAATATCTTTGAATAAGTAAGTTTCCTTAATTTGGTATTTTATCATTTTAATAATCAATATGCTCTACATTTTTTTTTAAATAAAACTTTCATAGATATTAACACGCTAACTGATGGACAAATTCTAGTGATATTTAGATACCTATTAATTATTTTAAATTAATAATCATATCCATTCTAATTTTTATGGAAATTTATTCTCACTTTTTTTTTTTAATGTTTTCTTTAATTTCTGTGCAGTGTCATATATTGGTACCAAAAAGCAAGAAAGCGGAACCTAGTATGTCTAATTTTTACCTCTCTTTCCTCAATCATTTTCCTTTCCAAATTTTTATTCTTTTTCATTCCTCACAATATTAGCAATAATAAGGTTGAGTATTTGTGGCATGCATTTAGTGATTAGGTAAGCTAGGTGCTATAAAATATAAACATCCTCACTGATCACCAGAGAGATATAATAATCACACACACATTTTACCCATATGTAAAGTAAATAAAATATAAGTTCATCTATATATTCATTTTCCTTAATGTGATTTGTAATGTAAGTACCTAGAGAGGATTTTGCATGAAAGCACCATCTTTGCTTCAAATCGACTTAATATAGGTTGTATTGGATTTGGAATTTGTAGACGGCAATTCCAATAATAGTGGGAACCAAGTTTGATGAATTCATCCAGTTGCCTACAGATATGCAATGGACTATTGCAAGCCAGGTAATTCATTATCAACATAGAAGATTTCCTTTTATTGCTTTACAAAATAATGATAAAGATTATTTAAATTTTTAAAATACCATGTGATATCATGCCCTCGTTCTATTAATTACATATTACAGTATTTTAATAAGATAAATGGAGGGAAATTCACAAAAAGCAAACTAAGAGAATCCATTTCTTTTTTAATTGATGTCTTATATTTTTTAATTGTAAAGTTGATAGATATGTACAATTACATCTATACTTAAGATTTATCTTTCATTTTTCTTTTTCTACACATAGAAATTTGAGGAAATTCATACATGAAAAAAGTGAAAACCTTATACAGGCGTCGTTTTTCAATATATATAAAACCAGTGCATGATATATAACTTATTTTTAGATAAAACCTACCTTACTTATGTTTTATTTTCTTCACTATTTCAATATCACCCATTGGATAAATAAGATACGTAAATTCAGATGAGAAGGAGAGATGATAAATCTTCCTAGAAAAAGTGAACGACAAAAATTAAGATTTTTAAATTTAAAGTAGGATAGAGATGTCCATTGAGGTAAAAATAGTTCACCCTTGACCACTACGTTCCTGCTGTTTCTCATTTCGTTCATCACAATCTGATTAAAAAAGGTTCTCGCCACGTGTTGCCCTTGTCCATCAATAAATTAAAAACACAAGTTGGTACAAGAAAGAAATCAAGAGTAAGAGGGGAAATATACAAAGTCCTTGTATAATTATCCGTGGGGCCGAACGCTACATTGGACAAGTAAATTGAAAAGAGGGGGACCAATTTTCAGATCTTCACACGAGTAACAAGACGAGGACAATGTGAGAAAAATAATAGTAACAATTACAATAGTGGACAATGTATGTTTGTTTTCAACGTAATGCCTGTTATTATGTAATTTTAAATTCGGGATAAATTTCACTTATGACACGTGCTGTATATACTTACAATATTATTATCTCCTTATTATAGTGGTTGTATTAAATTTATCATGAGTACATCTATATTTGCACTTATAGATGTATATATAAATACTCTATTTCATTTTATATTATAACATTTATCATCCATTTAAACTTAAGGGTAAACATTATTTCATTACATACGTCGTCTATGCTCAGTTTGCACTATACTTAAAATGCGTTACAAATAGGTTTTTCTTATCCTCTTAATGATATGCTAGGCTAGAATGGTAGGAGCAATCAATAATTGAATTGTAAGAGAGAAGTTTGGTACTTCTGATTAGAAATTGTAGGAAAATAACGAGATGATATGTTAGGTGTAAGGAGTGAACGTGGGTTTGGAGATCTTGGAACTCTCTCTCTCTCTCTCTCTGGCTCTCGTCCTGACGTGACAGGCATAATGATTGGGAAAAAAGTGGCAAGAGCCAGCTCTATAATTAGATGAGAAGATTTTGATGCTCTAAAATAAGGTCTCACAACGTGCTCTACAATTAAAGCATTCATACCCAACTTGACCTACCAGATTAAAATAAAAATGATAAATCTCTTTTAAGTTTTACACCACCCAACTACCTTTTAAAGACTTGAAATACATAGTTTGTTATATTAGGTTTAGGAGAAGTGCATGATAAGTATTGCCATAACCCAATATTTTGTGTGAAATTAAATTAAATGAAGTAGGTTGATAAAGAAATTTGTAACTTTCCTAGGTGGCCGTACTCCCAATCTTGACTAGCTAGTGGGGAAAGTGAAATTAATCGTTGAGGCAATCAATTCTAAATAAATATTGTTAATGGATACATCAATATATCAAAAAGAAAGAACAAATCCGAAGGTGATAAGGGCCTTTGTGTTGCATATTTAAATAAATTATAAGTATAATAAGTATATATATATATTTTATATTTAATCCCTTATCTCTAAAATTGAGTGTTTAGACAATTAAATCTAATTGAAAAAAAAAATGCTTATGTATCCTTACAAGTCAATTACCCTTAATAAAAAAATGAGAAATAAAATAAATCAATTAAAAGAAATCGAAAACTAAAAATGGGAAAACTGGGATTCTCTCTCTCTCTCTCTCTCTTTTTTTTCTTTATCTTACCTTTATTTTTTAATTTTATAAAACTTTTTTAATTATTTTATCAAGGACAAAACGATTATATATATTTCTAATAGCTCATTTACTTTCTTGGAATGGAATTGATAAGGAATATAAAAGTTATGCTTGAGGAATTACTGTCACTAGAAATATACTACAAAATTTATATTTCATTATTTACTTCATATAATTTTTTATTATAAGGAGTAAATTTATTTCACCACATCAATTGCATATTAAATTGAGATTATGACAAAAAATACTAACATACCCATCATTTGGTCTTTTAGAAAATAAATAATTATTCTTTATAAAAACTGAATAGAAAAGCCATGGGAATAAAAATTTTTAAACCAATTTTCGAGTAAACAAGATAATAAATTTTTTTTATAAAAATAGTTATTTTATTCCCTTTCTATTATCTTAAGTAGTTTTTTGAAGACTTTGAGATTTAGGGATTTTATTTTAAATATGAGAGACTAGATTGGAATACAAGGAATATATTTATAACCTACACCAAATGTTTTGGAGCTAACTAAAAGCTTTCACGCTTGTCATATCTATTCTAGGAACTGCAAAATACTACCGTAGGACACTTTAACTAAAAATCATATAAATTTCGTGTAAGTGGATAAAATCGGTGAAAATGGTCGAAGGGTCCTCGGTCGATATGTCTAAATCCTCTTATGAAAATCTATATTTGATATATTATTTATAACTAAAAATGGTATTTCTGGCAACATGTGAAGGAAAAAGGTTTGCCTAATCGTACTTTTGATTCATATGTTGGCAGGCACGAGCATATGCAAGGGTTCTCAATGCAACGCTGTTCTTTTCAAGTGCTACTTACAGCATCAACGTAAACAAGATCTTTAACTTCATAACAGCGAAGCTGTTTGATTTACCATGGACTCTGGAGAGGAATCTTACAATCGGTGAACCTATCATTGACTTCTAAGGAATGCCTGTAGATATGGCTAAATTGTCTAATTCAAGGGCGAGATAATGATGATCAAAGCAACCCGTCAATAGGGACCATGTCTCTGTTTCGCAATTGGAGTTGTATTATCACATCTTAAGCCAGCCAAGTCGGTGAGGAGAGGGAAATTCTTGTATAGACCCGGCTTAGTGAATTGGAACAACACTAGAGTACCATATGCAAAATACTCGTACTTCATCCTAACCTTGTCTACAGAGATCAGGTCTACACTAGATTTTTCGATAAGGAAGGCAGAGGCCTGCATTGTTTGCCCACTTCCTCACTTTGTGAAATTCAATAAAGTGCTAAAAAAATAAGAGATGTGATTTATTCTTTATCACATTGTAAAGTGACTTCCGATAAATCACACCTTATGCTTTGGAACTTATGTTATTCATTCATCCTAATTATTATTATTGAAAGCCACTTCTTTTTAACATGGAATGACCTACATCCTATTTTTTTTTTTTAATCGATACGATGTTTATATTAAGCAAGCAAGTAGAACTTGAGCTTTTGCAGATAATAGTTGATGGTTTTTTCCGATTTGTTTTCTAAAACGAGGAGTCCATTTCGAGAAAAGAAAATATTTGCTCACATAATATTGGGGTATATCCATTAGTTAAGTAGAACAATTAGATGGGTTGAGCGAAAGTATTGGGTAATTGAACCTAGAACATGTGATGATTTAAGAAAATTTAACTTAAGAGGCCTAGGAAAAGGACCATGAAGACTGCTTGGACCTTTCTTGATTGTTTTCTATGGGCTCAAAATTCAACAAGACCTATCATTGGGCTCAAATACTCAAATGCTCATAAAAGAAGTTGCTTATCTCATTAATTGGTCACCAAGACAATTCAATGATGATCATTTGAAGCTAGACTCTATAAATACTAAGAAGTTCTTCCTCATTTCACATAATTCAATGATTAGAGGAACAAGAACCAATAACTAAGCTTCCATGCTCAAAAATCACATGAAGTTTGAAATATCATATTTTAAACAATTCCTATTCACATCTTTTGAATTGCAAAGTCAATGCCTTAAAAGCTCATTCGTCTAACATTAGTGCATCCACTCATTGAGACTACATGTTTCTCTTCTTAGAAACTTCTCTAAGTCATTCTAACTTAGAATTGTCACTTGCACGTCTCTTCCTTTAGGTCATATGAAGTATAAGACTTACATTACAAGTACATCCGAATATCAATTAGATCTCAACTTCTACATCTCGACAATTCTATTGTAGATAATAAAGTGATGACACATGATTGTACCTAAAAAAAAAAAAGAAAAAAGATACTTAACCCAATTGATAGCACCTCCCAAGAATCGGTAGTTAACATTGAAATCATTGAGCAAAATATACTACTGTTAGAGGATAGCAACCAAGAAAGCCCAATACAAGAGGGTCGTTCTGAATTTATACAGATGATGTAAACAATGCAAGAGAACACTAAGGCCTTAAATCGATGCCTATCAATATTAATATTATAGTGCAATAAAAGTACTTTGTTGAGCTTATTCATCACTATATATAGTTAGGTATCACCTTTAGTTCAGCCAACCAATCCTTTTAGTATTGATCAGGATGCCACTTAAGATGAGGAAGAGTAAGCTTTATGTCGAGTCTAAAATTTTTGGTTCTTCATTTTTCTTAATCCGATTTAAATTAAACCATATACCTATTTAGTTTAAACTCTCGATACGAATTAAGGAAAACCTAGTTTTTTTTTTTATTTTTGAAAAAATTAGAGTCACCACTAAGTAGAATTGGAAAAAGGTAATTAAATCAAAGTTAATTAGGTGGATTGATTCTAATTTAACCACTAGCCAGCAATTTGAAAAAAATAAAAAATGTAAAACTTTCAAGAAACCAAAATCACATATTCATGAGATATCTTATTAAACCCTATAAGTACCACTTTAACCTTTTAAAGTTAAATTTATAATTCAAAATACACTTGTAATTTAAGTAAAAACACTTACTATTTACAAGTGAAAGAAAGAATATTATTTACAAAGAAATCGAAAAAGTATTCAATAGGGAAAAATAATTTTTTTATGTTTTCAAGTCGCCCCGTAATTAAATATAAATGCTTATGTATCCACTATTCGAGATTAAATTTTTTGTAGATCATTTTTTTGAAAATATTATTAGATTGGTTTATTTTAGACTTGAAAACTATTGATTGTCATTTTTTGATAACTATTATTTAGGTTTATACTAGTCGGCCTAATACTTAAGCTTCGATCCAATAATCTAGTCTAGGTGCAATTTACACCAACTAGCTATAAATACCATAGAAGATCCCCATGTAAGGAGATCCTCTTCCATTCTCTCACTCTTTATAACACTTTTATTATTCTATTTATATGATAAGAGGGTTGATTTAGGCATTAGAGTTACTGCTCTGAAGCATCCTCCAGCACCTTCCATAGCCATTTTTTGTCTTGCAAGTGCTCACGTACTGAAATCAAAATCAATAGTTAATAATTGATACCGTCTATAAGAATCTAGAAAAATTAAACGATTTTTTGAGAATGTGAGGAAAATATTTCTTTTATAAATTTTTCTACAATTTGGTTTATCTTACTAAATTTTCTCCATTTCTTCCTAAAATCTATACAAATATATTCATAGTCTATCATTATACTTAAGAGGTTCAACTTTCTCCATTCTCTTTGTCTTTAACCATGGCATTGATATTCCCTTTGTTGTTAATGTGAATTGATGGTCTCTATAACCACATGATCCTCGACACATGTTTACATGATGGAAGTGGAGAAATTCATGTATTAATAGTTACAGTGTTATACAGTAGAAAATTTGCAGTTTGAAAGTTGATAACTACCCTGGTTAACCGCTTGCTTGTTTTATCTTGGATACATCTAGTATACCAGGTGCATAAGGCTTGCAATGGAAACTTTTGGCCTTGAATACTTTGTAGGTTCCAGTGCTCTAATCACTATTAAATATGATGCATTGACCTTGCATCTCTGACAAAACAATCCAACTAGCATATGAAGTTACTTACCCTGACTCAAACTCTAATGAGCATTTGAATCACACATTCAAAATGGAACACTCCATCTAAATTCCAAACTCTAATCATGTCTAGGTCATGCCTTGTGCTTGAAATTACTAAGCTTCCACGTACAGAACAAGACCCAAGCGTTACTATATCATGCCGACCTAGTGACTAGCTTCATATGCTTGGCCGACTCAAGATTTTTGTCGCATAGTATGGCACACTGAATAATTTTATCAGTCATTTTGTTTCTCACACTCGCCGAACAACTCCTAGTGTGCCAAGCTTCATCTCGCATTGGGGCTACAATTTATGTCGAGCTGCTAGCTTTTACCGAGTTGTTCATTTGTAGTATGAAGGGTCAAACGGTGCTGAGTTGCCAAGCAAGTGCTGCCGACCAATACAGAGCCGAGATGCCGAGGTTGTCCTAGTCAACAAGTCGCCAAACTCCATGCCAAGTTGCCGAGAAGCTGCTACAAACTTAAATTGCTGACCAACTTAGCTGTGAAGCTCGACAACGTTTAGCCTAGCAACTTAAAGCTCTTTGACCAGGCTGCTCTACATGTCTTCCAAGCTTTGCCGAGCACCTTTTGGTCATTGAAAATGGATTCCAAACTAAGCCAATCTAGCTCGTGGGTCGGTATTCAAAGGGAAAAGATAGTTTGGCCATACCTTCTCAGCTGGGTAATGTAAGCCGTAGTTTCTTAGAGCTTGGATCGCTACCTTCAGATGATTCTTGAACTACTCACTTGGACGTGCTAAGCTGAAAATAACACGATAGCAGCCGAGTTCTAACATTAGGATTTGTCCGAGATAATAAAATTTTGCTCCCAAGCATCAAGTGTATTATACTGAATTCAACTGCCGAGCTAAACCTCACTTCGGCAACCAGATTCACACCGATTAACTATTAAATCGCAGCCACAAACAATGCCGAGCACGGTCTGTAACCTATCATTCACTTTGCTGAGCCTACGTCTAAAAGGATAACTCTATGTAGACCTAATCCTATTCTGTGAATACTATCAATAATTGTGACTCGTGCCGAATAACTCAACTAAGGCCGAGTTATCGTTACGGAGCAGCGATCATTTGATCTACTTCTCTTGGTTAGAACATCTTGCCGAGCAAAGTTTCTTAGCACTAAAGCTGGTCGAACACGTCGAACCGAACAAAGCCTGAGCTTTCGTCCACCATGCCAAGTAACGCAACTTATGCCGTACCACAGAGCCCGACAACAAATTAAGCCGAATTTATTTTTCTAAGCTCCGAGCCCCATGGTCGAAGAGCTGAGCTATACTCCAAACTTACTTAGTAAGTGTTGCCGACCTATAATACAGGAAGCTGAGTTATCTATTCATATGCCAAGTTGAGACTATTTAAATTGCCGAGCAATGGCCCATTTCTATGCCGAGCTTTTTCTAATGACTAACAACAGAAGACGGGTAGTATTATGATGTCAATGCCGAGCACTTGAATTTATCCGATCCAAGCTTTATACTTTCTAAGTACGACTAAGCTGTTCATTGGCTGAATTGTACATAAGAAGTTGTCCGTTGAACTTGATCTCTTCGCGACACGATTGGGTTCCTTTCTATCGAGTAGTGCCTTCCTTTATTGGACTCTATAAGATGACAAGCTTGGGCTTCTTGAGAGAACTAAGCTCTAAAGGTGCTTTATATAGATTGCAGCAACGACAATACCGAATAACAGCTCCAAAGCTCTAAACTCAATGACAACAGGTTGCAGCATGCATTAGTGACAAGTCCTACCCATGCCAAACTCAACATCCAAGTAAACTACTTGCAGAAACATGTCTAACTAAGTACTAATCGAATTTTGCACCATGCTGACCTATCTAATTACACAACATCAACCAGCTATGAATAGCTTAGGCAAGATCTAATCTCGTTATTGAGCCACTTTCTTCCCATTCCATGGAGAACCAAGAGCACATACAAATAAAATAGGATCTTTGATCAGTCTCCTCCGCTTACTTGAGCCGAGATATTTATTACCTGTTGAGTCGAGCAGCAACTTATCTTGCCGAACTACTTTAAGCATGTACATCAAGTTGCTGTTTGTTTTTCCAAAAATGCCAAGACCTAAAGCCATATGAAAGACACATGTAACCTTGTGCCCCCATAGAAGCTCTAGCCTTGTAACATGTAGTGGCTGAATTGAGTTTTTCCATCATTGAAACTAAGTCATGTCCAACCAAGACTGCCTTCTTACTATACACAGCATAAATCATATCCGATTTAGACGACTTGCCTGCTTTGCTTGCCCCTTTAGGCATTGTCAATTGAAACATGACCAACTTTGCTACATTAGGTAATCTCGTTGATAGGACATTAGTCCATACATCTGAGGAACCTTCCACTTAAGCCTCTTTAGGCCTTTACCCTTTTCAAGCACATCAATCTCTTTAGGTCCTTACCTTTTCAGGCATACTGACCTCTTTAAGCTTTCGCCTCCTCAAGCATTCTAGCCTCTTTAGACCTTCACCTTCTCAGGTGCTTCTGCCTCTTCAGGTATACCGATCTCTTTAGGCCTTTGCCTTTTTAAGTACTCTAGCCTTTTTAAGCCTTCGCTTTTTAAGACATACCAATATTTATAAGTTTTCCGATCACTCCTGCCTTTTGCCTCTTCAAGCCTTTGCTTCTTTAAGTACTCTATCCACTTTAAGCTTGGATTACAAAACTTCCATTCTCTCACTTTTTATAACACTTTTTTAATTCCATTCACGTGACAAGAGAGCTAACTTAAGCTCGGAGTGACCACATCGAAGCACCCTCTGGTGCACTCCATCCCCTATCTGGTGCACTCTACCCCCCTTCCGCAACTGTTTTTAATCTTATAGATACTCGTGTACTGGAACGAAAATCAATAGTCAACAAAAACAATAAGGTTTATGTTTTAATTCATTTATAATATTTTAAGAAAATTCTAAAAATTTTCTAATTTAGAGCTTTGTTTTTTTGGAATTCCTAAAAGACTTGGATTTAGAATAAGGTTTATTATTTTTTTTTTATTTTAGAAAAATAAATTTTTCTAGGTGAGGAAAAAGATTTTTTTTTTTGAAATAAAAATTTTTTTACTGAAATAAATTATTTTTCTTTTTTTACCTTTAAAGGCCTAATTTTGAAAAAAATCTTTTTTTCATTTTAGAAAAGCAAAATTCTCTAAGTAAGGAAAAACTTAAAAAAAAAAAAACTTAAGAAAAAGGGTATTATTTAAAAAAGAATTCCAAGATAAGAAAGGAAGATAAATTATTAAAGAAAATCTTACTAATTTATTAAGAAAGAAATCAAAATTTTATTTTATTTTTTTAAATGGACAAGTGAATAAAAAAAATAAAAGAAAGGAAAAAAATTCAAGAGCTCAAAGTGGACTAACATGGATTTTAACAAGCATAAGTTAGGGATTGGGGCATAGATCCGAGTCGTACAGTTGGATTGAGTTGGGTATGAAGCCTAAAATTTGGGTTGAGCTTAATGAAGAGTGTAACAACCAATACAACATGATTCAAACAATTCTACGTAGCAAAACATGTAGGGAATCACACTTTCATTGATTCTTATTAACAATATGGGGGATAGAGACACTACTATAGCCAATGGTAGCTGTTTGGGTGGTATCTGATGGGAATTAAGCTATGGGGCCTCTGACTCATAGTCGAGCCTGTAGACTAGAAAGGTTGGCACAACGAATCCTTATGTTCCAACCAACCTCTGTCAAGACCGAATGCTTACTTAACTTGCCGAAGCTGAAGCCGAAGCCGAATACTTTCTTACTGAGTCACCTTTAATGCTGTGCCATATGACCGCCCTTTATTCCATGGCATGCCGAGTTGATGATTATTCTCTATTTCTAAGCTACCCAATCACTTGGCAACATCCTTGCAGAGAAGTCAAGAAAGAGAATCTACATAGATTAAGCCATCCTTGCTCAAACAAGCTCATCTGTTTGTACTTTTTGTCCATATCTCCTAATGACCCCACCAAGGCCACATCACCATGTCTACAATATCATATGTAGAATTTGTAACACCAATAATTATTTTCCTTATATATTCATTTTTTCCTCTTTTATAACGTGTACATTGCCCCTTTAGGAAATACCCTTTTTATCTTTTCTTTTTTGGTCAAGTTAGTTTGTAGGTATAAATACCCCTATACTTGCAATTGTAACATCATCAGATTACCTTCAATACATTTGAGTACTTTTTCTTTAAATAAATACTGCATGTTTACTCTCAACATCGCTTTTATCATTTCCCTTAAACAAGATTAAGTGGCGAGTAATGTTATCGGACCAATTTGTGCATCATATCAAATTGTACCGTGAGTCATTGGAAGTTCCTTTGGTTCATCATGTCCTCTAGAACTGTTTATGGGTTTTTTTTTTCTCTTATTGTTTCATTTGTCTTTGTTACTCTTTCCGTACCTTTTTCCATTAACCCTTTTTCGAGCTTTCTACAAGCTTGGACTCATTTAACGACCATCCTTGTTTATTCTTGGTCACAGTTCGCACCATCTTGTATCGAAGCAATGGTTTTATATGAGCTAAAATTAATTAGTCTTGAATTTCTATTGTGGTCTATTTTGCCTTTGTGAAACAAAGTCAGTTATTGAGTTCATTTGACTATTGTGTTATTAGATGTTCACTTTCTGAAGTGTTTGTTTAAATTCTAAATCTGTACGGAAAAATGATAAACCTAAATATGAATGTTAGTACTGGTGATGATAGTAGAGTTTTCTACCATAGGCGTTAGTCTTAGGGAACTCTTAGAAGTACTAATGAGAGGCTCGATGATGTTGCTAACCTCTTGATAGATCTAACCCGAGTTGTTCATGTACTGTCTTACTAACCTACTAAGGCCGTGCAAAATACTTCATAAGCTACTCAACTTGTTAGAGGTCAGAACCCAGCTTAACCATTTCGAGGTGGAGGAGTTGGTAGATGAGTAAGGCAAAGGATAGACATGAAAGAGCTTGATGAGTATTTTGAAGAGGAGTGTGTATGAGTCCCTTGAACATCTGACCATGTGAAGCTTCGGATTCCAAGTTTTAATAGATATAGGAATACTAACGAGTATTTGGATTAGGAAGAGAAAGTGGAGCGTATGTTTGATTATTACTAATATGAAGATTGCGAGAAAGTGAGGACTATTACTGTTGAATTTTCCGGATATGCTGCCATGTGGTGGAAGAACTTTTAGGCCATGAGAAGGAGAGAGGGGTACTGAGAGATTAATACTTGGCCCGAGATGAAAAGAGTGCTCAAAAATAGATTTGTGCTAGAACAATATCTTCAAGATACTTTCATTAGGCTTTAGGAGCTGAGACAAGTAGGCTGAACTATTGATGAGTATGTTTAGGAATTTTAAATACTTATGATACAATGTGAAGTAGAGGAAGCACCAGCCCGAATAGTCTTAAGATTTGTTAGTGGGTTAAGAGGAGACATCCGAGACATTGTAGAACTCCAACGATTTGACACGATGGATGAAACTATTAGGTTTGCCCAATGTGTAGAGAGGCAAAGAGGAAACCAAGCAACTACCTGAATGTCGACTAGCTGACCAGAATAAGCAAGTAACCAAGCTCTATAGAGTACAAGCCGAGTATAAGGGTTGATGTTAGAGCCAAGTAGAAAAGCTGACCTAAAGATATAGTGTCAACCCAAATGTATGAGAAGAGGCAAGGGTCTGGCAGGACGACCAGCCAAATCAAATATTTCAAGTGCCAGGGGTTTAAACATATGGTTGCTTAGTGCCTAAACCGAAGGACGATGGTCATTAAGGGAGGCATCCCGAAGTTAGAAGTAGAAAGTATGGATGAGGAACCCAAGGAGGAGGAGGATCCTGCCGAGAAGGAGAATGTCAAGAAAGAGTTGATTAAGAGAGATGTGTTTGTCGAGGACTTAGACCAGCTAATCATGGTTGTTTAATACACTATGAGCGTAGAAACCTCATGAGAGGAGAAGCAAAGAGAGAAATTATTTCATATCACCTACAAGGTAAATGAACAAATGTATGCTCTTATTGTGGACAATAGGAGTTACACCAATGTGGCATTAGCTGACCTAGTCTCAAAACTAAGGTTACTGATTGTTGCACATCTAAAGCTATACAAGTTGCACTGATTAAGTGAGAAGAGAACATTACACATCACTCAGCAAATACTACTACCAAGCATTATCGGCAATTACTTCGACCAGATTCTCTCCAACGTACTACCTATGTGCGCTTTCCACGTGTTGTTAGGAAGACCATGGCTATTTGATAGGAAGGTTATCCATGAAGGTTACAGGAATATCTACATGCTTGAGAAGGATGATCGGAAGATTACACTAAATCTAATGTCGTCGAGAGAAGTTCACTAGTTACAGGTGAAACTTGCTTACGGATCGAAGAAGGCTCTAGTAATGAGTAGAGCTAAGCTCTGAGAGGCCATTAATGCCAATGAGCCGACCCTTCTATTGGTCAAGTGACTATTAGAAATGAAGGAGTAAGACGATTTACCCTAAGAGGTGAGGGAACTGTTGGATGGATATGCCAACCTATTCCTAGAATAGTTACCTGAAGGGTTGCCCCCGACCCGAGGTATAGAGCACTGCATTAACTTAATACTCGGCGCTATACTACTAAACAAGCTAGTTTATCACATGAATCCTAAGCAAGCTTCTAAGCTTCAATGTTAAGTCAATGAGTTGCTGGAAAGAGGATATGTGAGAGAAAGTCTCAACCCTTGTATTGTACCTGCATTTCTAGTCCTGAAGAAGGATAGAACATGGCGGATGTGTGTTGACAGTAGAGCCATAAACAAAATCACGATCAAATATAGGTATTCGATCCTAAGGCTAAAAGACACGTTGGACGAATTAAGTGGAGCCAAAATTTTCCGCAAGATTGATCTCAAGTCTGGTTACCATCAAATTCACATGAGGCTAGGAGACAAGTAGAAGACTGTATTCAAGACTTGACATAAACTTTATAAGTAGATGGTCATACCCTTCGGCTTGTCGAATGTCCGAGCACTTTCATGAGGCTTATGAATCATATGCTGAGATATCTCATTGGAAAGTGTGTTGTAGTATCCTTCGACGTCATCTTAATCTATAGTGCTGATATACCAAGTCACTGTGAACACACCAAAGCAGTCTTGGATATTCTATGTGCTGAAAGATTATTCGATAACCTAAAGAAATCTTGCTTTCGCCAAGAGGAAGTGGTATTCTTAGGTTAT
This sequence comes from Lumnitzera racemosa, assembly GCA_024138005.1. NCBI lineage: Eukaryota > Viridiplantae > Streptophyta > Magnoliopsida > Myrtales > Combretaceae > Lumnitzera > Lumnitzera racemosa. The sequence continues at coordinate 19,545,148 of JAMXBC010000002.1, forward strand.
GTAGTTAGTGGAGGAGGCTTGTGAGTTGATGATGAGAAGATCCAAGCAATTGTTGAATGGTTGACCCTTATTACTTATGCTGATATAAGAAGTTTCCATGGACTAGCTTTGTCTTACCGAAGGTTCATCAGGAACTTCAATACTCTCACTACACCCTTTATTGAATTAATGAAGAAAAACACCGACTTCCAATAGGGAGAAAGGGAGGAGATGAGTTTTACCCAGATAAAGAAAAAGTTGACCTCCACCTCGGTGTTAGTGCTCCCCGACTTTGACAAAATTTTTGAGCTAGAATGTGACGCATCAGGCATTGGAATAGGTGTTGTCTTGATGCAAAAAGGCTAATCAATTGCTTTCCACAATGAGAAGCTCCAAGGAACCCAATTAAATTACTCTATGTATGACAAAGAGCTCTTGGTACTAATCCGAGCACTACAAGTGTGGCAGCCCTATCTACTGCCAAGAGAATTTGTCATATCTACTGACCATGAGTTACTACGGTACCTCCAAAGTCAAACCAAACTATCTAAGTAGCAAGCAAGATGAGTTGAATTCCTTGAGGGATTCAATTTTGTGATCAAATACAAGTAAAGAATGAATAATGTAGTTTCAAATATACTTTTAAGGAAGCATGCGCTCTTGTTAGAATTGCAGACTAGATAGTTTGGTTTTGTGAGTATCAAAGAACGGTACTCCAAGGATCTACACTTTTAGACCAATAATTTTGTGATGTGTAGATGGGAGGACAATAGATAAGTATTATGTGGAGGATGGCTATCTTTTTTGAGGGGGGAAACTATACATGCCGATTTGTTCCCTATGGGAATTATTAATCGAAGAAGCCTACAACAGCAGACTCTCTAGATAATTTAGAGAAAGGAGGACATATGAACTATTGAATGACCAATTCTTTTGGCCAAGAATGTGAAGAGATGTGCACCGAGTGCCCAAAAGCTATGTTGTGTACAAAAAGGCCAAGTGTTGAGCCGAACAAAGGAAAGCAATGCCTCTACCTGTTCCAATGAGGCTGTAGACTAAACTAAGCATGGACTTTGTTCTCGAACTGCCTAAGGAAAAAATTCTATAATAGTCATTGTGGATTGGTTTAGTAAAATGGCACGCTTAATGCCCTGTACCAAAACTAACTACGCTTTGGCTATTGCTTCTCTTTTCTTATAGGAGGTTGTGCAGATATACGGAATGCCGAAAAGTGTGGTCTTTGATAGAGACCTAAAATTCTTGAGCCATTTCTAGAGAACTCTATGGCATTAGCTAGGAACTAAATTACCCTTTAGTACCTGATGTTACCCCCAAACCGATGGCCAAATAGAGGTAGTTAATCAAACTTTGCGTTCACTGCTTTGAGTTGCAGTAGATAAGAACTTAGCTGATTGGGACATCTACCTACAAGTGGTCGAGTTTGCTTATAATCAAACTGTACATAACACCACCAAGTAGACCCCCTTCGAAGTAGTCTATGGATTTAATCCTAAGTTGCCCCTCGACTATACCTTTGTACCCATACCAAGCGTAAGAGTACCCCGATGCTTTGGCTAGAGTACAATCCCTTCAGCACATCTATGACAAGGTCACTCGGTACATCGACCAGGCTGTTAGAAGAATGTATGAAAAGATCAATGGTCGGTTGACTAAACAATTTTAATTGAGAGACTTAGTATGGCTATATCTCAGCAAGGAGCGGTTCTCAAAAAAAAGGAAGAACAAGTTATCTGCAAGAGCAGAAGGACCTTTCAGAATCCTCTAGAAAATTAGTGACAACGCTTACAAGTTGGAGCTACCTGACGACTATGGGGTTTTTTGACGCCTTCAACATTGCCAGCCTGATGGAGGACTGAGCGAACACCATTCGAATTTGATCCTAAATCCAAAACAACCCTAAGGGAATTATGGGAATCAAGCTATAAGACCCCTGACTCGCAGCCGAGCCCAAGGACTAGAGGGGCTAGTATGACGAATCTTCATGTTTTAACTAATCCCTATTGAAGTCGAATACTTACTTACTGAGTCACCTCTAATGCTATACTGTATGACCGCCCTTTATTCTATGGCATGTTGAGTTGATGATTACTCTCTATTTTTAAGCCACCTAATCACTTGGCAACGTCCTTACTAAGAAGTTTAGTGGTACATTTAATTTAACATAAGGGTAGTTAAGGGTAATGGTTTTAAAGGGTGGCCACTACTTCTAAACCCTATGTGGTTAGTTCTCATGATATGGGCACAGCGGCAACTAAGATAGGTTGAGGTCGAAAGCTTGGAAAGTGGGTTTTTTAATGAGTCGCTTATTCGAAGCACAACTCAGAGAGAGAGTGGTGCATTTGAAGGAGAAAGCAAGTGTATGTTACGACTTGTAGGGACTAATTTAAGTTCAGATTGATGTCTAAGAACAATGAAAAGGCCACTATTTGTAGATTTTGAAGCTTAAATCGAGCTTGGAAGGTTAGAATATGGAGCATCCCGGCCATACGGGTATGAGCTATACTTAATCAAAATTTCTCAAAACTTGAGGAAACTTATGATATGATTATATATTCCAAGCAAGGGGATGTTAGTGATTACTAATCAAAGTTTATAATAAAATTTTTTGCTAAGAATGATCAAATTTAGAAAGTTGACCATGATGCGTTCATGATTTTCTTTTCAATTTTGAGCCTTGATAAGATCCACCAAAAGGTTATATCAAGATTCATTCTTAGGCTAAATCAATAGTATTCCATATCGCAATACGAAAATGGAAAGAATTCTGACTGATTTTGACAAAAAAAAAATGGTGAAAGAAAGCTCAAAAGTGGGGACTTAATAAGGTAGGTTTTGGTTTTTTCCATGGTTGTTGTGTTTGCCTGTGCAGGAGATGATACTGACATGGCGCCCACATAGGCACCATATTAGTTACGTAGACCAATCTTCTATTGCTACATGTAAGGTGGACATATGGACCTATCATAAAGTAATACATGTGGCCTTAGTATTGCTACAAAAATGAAAAATGCACTTACATGCATAGTGGTATTCGAACCCTTACCTTCTCTCTCCTATCAATAACAAGTTCATGTGCTTAATCGGTTGTATTTTGTTAACTTTGGTAACTAAATTGTATTTAAACCATAAAGCAACATGACTTATTCTTAAAAAAAAAAAAAAACCCAAATAAATTAATCTGCCTAATGACTTAACGCAATTCTAAATTCTTATTTTTTCTTAAAAACTAAATTCCTAAAAACATTTTATTTTCCTAAAGACAATGTTTTTCTAAAGAAAATTCTATTTTCCTAAGAAAAGAAAAATGGAAAAATTCTAGCTTCCTAACTCTTTTTATATTTTTCATTTTTCATCATATTTTTAGGTATCTTTTGAACCCTTTTTTTTTTAAATTGGGTCCCTTTTCTTTATTCTTAAAAAAGAGAAAAGAAAAATTAAATCTATAAAGAGGGCAAAAATAAAATGTCTACACTTTATGGTAAAGACCATGGCTAAAAAACATCCGGCAATCAGTTTGGGAAAACATGAGAGTTCAACCTAGTGGCTCTTTATCATCATATGATGCTCTTCATATTATGTGTAGAGGATATGTTAGCCACTATAATCTTATGGTTTGTGCATTAGCTAAGGCTATCATATCTTTCTTAAGATCTTCCTTCATATCATAGGAGGACATAAATATGTATCTTATAAAAGTGCAAGTCATGTAATCTAATGGATTTATAGAGATGAAGCTCCTAGATAACTAGCATACAGCTACAAAACTATACCCTTAGAATTGTGTGACTTTAAAGTTCATGTCGTTTATTGTTAAGTAAGGAGACACAAAGAAAACCGACTAAAGTTCATTGAAACATTAGAGGTATATTGGTTTAGATGATGACTCAAAGCTAAAGTTAAAGGTGTTTTCCAAGTCACTAATGAAGAAGGCATACACTTAGTGATAAGGCTTAGAGTGTATGTAATGGGACTCGAGCCACAAATGTGTATTCGAGATTCAGGAGAAATGAGAAAAGGGAAGTCAAAAGGAGTTTTGATAGCGAATGTGTATGGATATCATGCATTAAGACACAAACACAATCACAAGTTGAGCTCAAAATAGGGTTCAATACAACTCACAAATACTAAATGTCACTCGAGTTTCAAATAAAGGTTAGATGTAACTCATTAACTCACTCAAATGAAGAGTTCGCCATAATCTTAAGGTTAAGATTGATAAGACCACAAGAAAGATTAAAGAGTTAATCAACACTCAACAATCCAGGAAAATGCAAGCTTTAAGAGCTTCAAGAGCTTCAAGAGTATCCTTACTCAAAAAGAAATGTTCATGTAATCTCTATTTTCTATATTCTTCACTATTCGTCTAATTACAAATATTTTTACTTATAATAAATCCTAAAACCCTAGTAGCAAAACCATAAATAATATACAAGGCTTTAAACCCTAAAAAATGGACCCATAATTGAAATAAAGAAAATATTCACAATAATACAAAACTGTATATATAAAAAAGGTTGGCATGTAGTCATTTGAGCTGTCCTAAAAGGAGCAGGATCCGAACTAAGTGTGGTTGGCAATTGGATGTCCAAGTTTGGGTAAAAGCCTTTAAAGTCTTACAATGCTTAACCGAGATACCTAAAAAGTTGGCCCATAGTTGCCGAGTTCTAAGAATAGTTAACATCTTCCTATGTCATGCTAAGTGGATCTTTAGCCTTGAGGCCTCGGCTATATAGTCTCTCGGCTTCTCGTTAGACGACAAACTTGATGCCAAGCGGCTCCTTTTCCACCTCTTGGCCTTTGGGTATCAGTCCAACCTTGGCAAAAGCAGATCGGCCTCGGCTTTAAATAGTTCGGCCTCAGGTTAGGACAAGTCAGCTTTAGCTTTTGACAGGTCAGTGTCAATTTGGGATACATTGGTCTCGGCTTTAGACAAGTCATCTTAGGCTTGTAATAGGTCAACTTTGACCTAAAGATAATCACAGGCTGATTCCTATCATCAGTGTAGGGCAAAAAAAAAGTCATCTTCGACATTAAACAATGAGCACAGGCTTGGATGCCGAATAAGCTCCTCTTCCCTTTTCTCTTTACCATGGGCATTGGTTGCTCTAAATTTCTTCAACATTCATGGAGGTTAAGCAATAGTTCTTCCCGTCCATTTGAATTGTGTAAGTATTGAAGTTGCCATCATGGATTACCTTCTGGTCATACTTCCAAGGTTGGCCAAGAAGTAAATTTGCTACATTCATAGGCATTATGTTAAAGTCAACTTCGTCCTCATATTATCCAGCCTTGAATACTATTAGAGCTCTCTTATGCACATGGACCATACCCTTATCGTTAAACCACTTTAGTCCATATGGTCACTGATGTGGGTAGGTTGGCAATCTCATCTTCTATACTAGCTCAATAGAAACAATGTTGGTATAACTACTCCATCAACAACTATGGAACAGATCTTCCCATTCACTAAACATCAGATCTAGAATAAGTTCTCCCTTTGACCTGGGTCTCCTTTCAAGTTGACTCATTAGCTTATCATGGCCAAGAATCCGTCCAGGTTAGCATAGACATTTTCTTTAATCAACTCACCTTCTAGCTCTTGTTACTTTGACTCTCTACTTAAGCATTAGGTTCTCACCTTTTAGAATCATGACCCTTTTATTCAGATATTGGGAGACAACATGCCTATAGCCTAAACATTTGAAGCACTTAACTTCTCGAGCCTTAGTGTTGGGTACTTTCTCTTTCTCAACCTTTTTTGTCTTGGCCTGATTAGGTTGGCTAAACTTACCTTTCTTTAGCTTCTTCTCTAGTCTTCTCTCGATATACTTCTTAGGCTCGGGGCAAACTTGCTAAGGTTAGTTAGTTGGCATTTGGTGCTACCTCCTCCTCTTTTGTCTCTCTACCCTTAATGCAAGATTCATCAGCTTATCCAATGAGTTGAACAGCTACAATTTAACTATGTTGGCAATGTCATCTCAGAGTTTACTTAGGAGTCTAGTAATGGTGCAGTCTTATGGCTTAACAATCTCACATCTCATCATCAAGGTCTCAAACTCTTGTAGGTAGTCTTTAACAGTGTTTCAGCCTTACCTCAGGCGTTGGAAAGCTTGGAGCATCTCTTGCTTAAAGTAAGTTAGTACAAAACGTTTCTTCATCGACATTTTCATAAGTCTTTAAGTTTTGATCGGCTCTTCTCCTTCGGCATCTTGCTTGGCAACCAATTTATCCTAGTAAAGATTTGCATATTCAACAAGACATAACAAGGTTAGCTTGACCCTAGTTCTATCATCATACTCATAACACTTAAACAACTACTCTTCTTGAGGAGCCTAGTCAAGGAACTCTTCAGGTCGGCTACTACCATCGAAGGTTAGCAGCTTAAGCTTGATGTTATCATGTCCTCAGATATGAGCTTGGGTTCATCCCTTACATTCCAAGCTGGTCGATTCACCTCAAATCAACCATCTCTATTAGAGCTTTACCAAGCCAAATCTCTTCTTGGACTCGCTTCTCTTCTTCGGGCTCCTGGGTTCTCGATGTCAATACTTCTATCATTGCTTTTTCTTGGCTCAAGTTGGTCTTCTCTTCTTCTCAACTCAACTACTCTTCTTGGTTGTCATCCATCATTATCAAGCTCGTTGGATCTACTTCTATTGATGGGTGCTTCTTCCCTTCTTTTACTTTAGCTAACACATCTATGACCTCCAATTAAACCAGTAAGTTCTTGGATAGAATCAATGAGATTCTAAATCTGATATTCCAAGTTATCAACACATCTCCCCAAGCTTCCATAAGGACTATCTCCACTATTATTGACATTATCTTCAAACATTTTTGTCCATATAGTAATTTCTAGAGAAAATTGAACAAAAACGCGATATACTCAACTTGACTTGACTTAGAACCACTACTAAACAATTCTACAGATATTGCTACAACAAAATACAACTACAATAACCTAGAAATGACTACTACTTGGTTTTTGTAGCTACCCATGACTGTTAAACACTTCCACAACTACTAGAATCAACTATTGAAATTATTGTTGATTAACTCAAGAATAGCATAAAACTACAACTACTAGGAACATGAACAACACACTACACTTCAAAACGACAACTAATAGATGTTCAAATGACAAAGAAAATTTTGAAGAACATTGTACACATATCTCTCTAAAGCTCTAACACCAAGATAATACAGCTTAGAGTGTACGCAGCGGGACTCAAGCCACAAATACATATTTGGGATTCTGGAGAAATGAGAAAAAGAGAATTCAAAAGGGGTTTTTACAGCGAATGTGTATGGATATCATGCACCAAGACACAAACATAATTAAGGGGTTAAGCTCAAAATATGGTTCAATACAACTTACAAATACTAAATGTCACTTGAGTTTCAAATGAGGGCTAAATGCAACTCATTGACTCGCTTAAATAAGGAGTTTGCTACAATCTTAAGGTTAAGATTGATAAGAAAAACAAGAAATATTAAAGAGTTAATCAGTACTCAATAATCTGAGAAAATCTAAGCTCTAATAGCTTCAAGAATATCCTTACTCAAAAAGGAATGTTCAAGTGTAATCTTTGTCTTCTATATTCTTTACTATCCAACTAATTACAAATGTTGCTATTTATAATAAATCCTAAAACCTTAGTAGCAAAACTGTAAATAATATACAAGGCCTTAAACCCTAAAGAATGGGCCCTAAATTAAAATAAAGAAAATATTTACAAGAATATAAAACTAATAGGTCAACATGCAATCATTTGAGCTATCCTGGAATGAGTAAGATCTAAACCAGGTGTAGCTAGTAGTTGGATGTTCGAGTTCGTGTAGGAGCCCTTGAAGTCTTACAGTGCTTGATCAAGATACTTGAAAGGTTAGCCTACAGTTGTTGAGTTCTAAGATTAGTTGGAATTAGTCTTCCTATGTCATGCTGTGTAGATCTTTGGCATTAAGGTCTTAGCTGTATAGTCTCTTGGCTTTTCAGTAGACGAAAAACTTGATGCTGAGTGGCTCCTTTTCTACCTCTCGACCTTTGGGTATCAATTCGACCTCAGCAAAAGAAAATCGGTCTCGGCTTCAAACAATTTGGCCTTGAGTTAGAACAGGTTGGCTTTAGCTTCTGACAAGTCAACGTTGTTTGGGACACGTCAGCCTTGGCTTTGGATAGGTTGGCCTAGGCTTATAATAGGTCAACTTTGGCTTAGAGATAGTCGTAGGCTGATTCCTATCACTTAGTATGCCATTCTTCCTCCTAGGTCAATGGACTTATGGAAAATCATGTCTAAGATATTGTTAGGGAAATCATTCTCCACGTAAGAGAAGGCTACTTTAATCGACATGGGACAAATGTAACCAAAGTTGATAGAAGACCTTATGATATAGATTAATGTTTAGAGAGTACTCAAGAGATATTTAGGATACTTATGACCAAAACTCTAGTGTTGCTTATGCATCTTGGAAGATCCTAGGACATTAAAGAAGAATTTTATCTAGCAAAAGGTGGGATGGTTGAGAAGTTCAAACTAAGGATAAAGTTGGGAAGGGCTTTTTCCTAAGTATTTACATTTCTTTTTTAAAAAATTTATTATTTTTATTATATTATTAATTATATATATTTTATAATATAATTATATTAAATTAATTATTGCGGATCATTCACAAGCTAACATGTACCCTATAGGTAAGATTGATAACTAATAAAAAAATAAAAAATAAAAATAAGTACACAAAGTTTAAAATATAAAGACATATGTATGCAAAGTAAAAAAGGGTAAAAACACAAGCACATAAAGTGAGATTTACCATTTCATATATAAACATTATCATCTTTACTACTTAAACTTTGAGGATAGTTTACTACTTTTACTATGTCCTTTAAATTTTATCATTTTACATAAGATCATGAATAAATGTTGGCACAACATATCATGAAACTTAAATAAAGAAAATGATAATTATAAATAATCTTCCAATGTGTTCTAAGTTAACAAAAGTAAGAAATCCAGTTGTACGTAGCAACTTCAATCAATAAAAGTGAGGTTTATAAAAACATGACTTATACTTTGGCACTTTGCATAGTTTTGATTTGTGTTTTGGTTCTTAATGTTGGTTAGGGGAAATGATTGGTGTGTAATAATTAATTTAATAAAAGACCACTATCAAATATGTCTTTATAAATAATTTAAGAAAAATTTATGTAAAATACAAGAAAAGAAGAAAATTAACATAGGAAATCAAATAAAAATAAAGAAAATATCCAATTGAACCCTTAAGTACACTTAGACGACAACTTAAAATTAAAGACTGTCTGGCCAACTAGTAGTGGGCGGTCGATCATTTATGCATGTTAGTTAGGAAAGTTGACTACTAAAACTTTGATGCAAACTTAGGACATTGCCCTTACGGAACTTAATTTCCTAAAGAAAATAATTGACTTAAAGCTTTCATTGCCTTAAACTAGGATTCCAAGTCAAATTTATTCCATAAAATCTTTAAATCTTTTTCAATGACAATAATAGGAGAATATAGATCATTAATCTCAACAATAAGCATAATCGATATATTAAAAAATAAAGAGATAAAAGCTAAACTAACTAGATTCTTTATATAGGTTTTTTAACTATTTCATTTGCTCAAGAAGTAAATGTTATGGAAGAGGTATAATAGGTATTTAAGGTTTTAATATTCACCTTCTCCAAAATAAAATACGACTACTTTTCTATCATTGTCACTACCTTTCACCATCATTGTCCCACTACAATCACCATGTTTATGCCTCAAACATATATAGGGCATAAAGCTATCCCTTCTCTAATTTTTATGCCTTAAGCATGCTCTTCAATTTTTGAAGTAATCTTAACTTACTTATAACATAAAGTTACCCCTTATCTCCAAGCCAATTTAGCATTTACAGTTTTGGATGTATACCATTTTCGGACCCTTAAGAATGCACAAAGTAGGTGGATGCTAAGTTTGCGCAGCTGTTATTATCAATTACTACAATACATGTCTTATTCATCAATAAGCATTAAGTGAAGAATATGTTGCCTTAGACTAGTAATGCCATCATATTTGCAATGCCTTCCTTAGTGGTCTTGACATACTCTACATTTGCAAACTTGTTTAATTGCTTGTCTAAGTTAACAAGGCCATCATCCTTCTCTTCCTTACCTATTATTGCTAACTTAAGCAATGGCATTTTAATGACCATAGTTCTCTTATTCAATTATTGTGTAGCTAAATGCCTAAATACCTAGTATTTAAAACATTTTACTATACTAGAGTGTCTCCTTAAATTATTGTGCTCCTTGTTCACTTCGAGATTGTTGAACCTTTAACTTTAGCTCTTTGTAATTCACTTCTTTCTTGGGTCTTGCTCTCACCTGTTGATCATTTTAGTGTTGAGATCTAGTTTTATGCCTTTGCTTAGATTTCCAGCTTCTCCACATCATCTAAGGTAGAATATTGTTATGCTTCAAATGTATCCCTAATTTCATATCCTAAACTTGTAATGAGTATAGAAATAATCCTTTCGATAGGATCCTTACAATCACACTTCAGTAATAAGAACTCAAACTCTTGGACATATTGGAGGACTGTCTATTGCCTCCTGTCAAAGTATCTAATTGCACATATAGGTCTTGTATGTAATAAGGAGGAACAAGTTTCTTCCTCATCGGCTACTTTATAAGATTCCACTTTATAATTTCACTTTTGCCCTCTTCCCTTATTTATGCCCTTAATTATTTCCACCATAGGGACATATAGCCTAAAAATTTCAACAAAGCCAGCTTCTCTTTAGTTTTCATCATACTCACCATACTTAAATAATTTTTCAATTTGACTCACCCAATCATAGCAGTCATCAAGTGTACCTTTCCCATTAAACTTAGTTACCAACAATTTGATATTATCAAAATTCCTTATTGGCTAAGGTTGGTTCACCATTCACCCACCATCAAAATTATCTCCTTAACCTTCATTTACTACCTCTTCATACCATGGATTCACATATCCTCTAACCTGTCTATTGCATCTATCATTTCAAACTTTACTACTAATTGTTTGGTACACATTATTGTTCATGGTAGTGATTATTATCATAATGACTAACTATTGCAGTATACCCTAAAACATATAGGCAATAATTGCCATTTGATCATCAATGACCCACCTAAGAGAATTTCTTCACTTATTATTTCTATTATTCATGTCACATCTATTACCGGCATTAACACTACTTTCATCACTCATATTTTCCTCTTCAATATGGATAAAAAATTCCTTCTAGGAAGAATTTTTTCGAGCACCTTGTCGAGCTAAAAATTCGGTTTCCTTTTTTCCTAATTTGATTTATACCAAGCCCAGTTGACTTAGTATAAATTCTTAAATTGAATTCGAGAAAAGCCCTAGTTCAAAAGAAACATTTTTTTTTAAGAAACAAGGAGTCACCACCTAACCAAGTTAAGAAAAGAGTGAAATTAAAGACTATAAGTGGATAGGCTTTAATTTCAGTTATAGATCCATAGATTTTCTATAAAAGGGTTTTTAAAAAAGGAAACTAAAATGCATAGATTTAGGGGCTAATCCATTAAAGCCTTTATAGTTACCATAAAAATTCCATAAAATAATGAATTGGGCCTTCAATTTTTCATAGGCTTTTTTTTCAAAACTAAAAGGGTTTTTCTATGTAAGAAAAGTAGTTTTTTTTTTTCTTAGGGCTACTTGAAATGCATATATACCTAATAGTTAAGATCATGTCCAAATATTTCTAAAGGTATTTTTATGAATATTTTAATAGGTTAGTCAATTTTGTTTACAAAATATTTCACTTTAAGTTATTACATATATGGTTGTCAAAATCATGATTTTACTATTCTTTTGAATGCATAAAATTAATAAAATTGTATATAATCGGTAAAATCGTAAGTTTTATAAAATCATACATCAAAGTTCATAATTTTAGCAAAAGTTTGCATATAATCAACTTTATATGCATTTTAACTAAGAAAAACATTATAAATTTATTAACTCGTAGAATCATATTTTTTACTTGTGATTTTAATAGTCATATTACATGTTAATTAATTTATAAAAATCATTTTTCTAAGTGTGAGAAGATAATTTTATAAAGAAAAGACCCCTTTTGATTTTGAAGTAATACACTTAATAATAGAAAATATATTCACACACCAATAAATATACAATATCATATGTTACAAGTATGTAGATATCGCATAAAATCAAACATCATAGAATCACATACACACAAGCACAAGTTATCAATATATTAGGTTATTAATTTATAACATACAAACTTTATTTACACTATGAGATAAGACATTACAAGGTCACAAATTATATGAGTACCAATCACTATTAATATATACATTATATTATATCTACATATTATCTACTATTCTACAAATTATGGAAAGGCTATTATTATTTTTACGAAATCAAACACATACTATTAAATATTATACATTAACAAAGTATTACCAAACATATTTACATTTTTCAAACTATCATGTTGTAATCTATAATTATTTATATACATTTCATGACTTGTAAATTAATATTTATATATTCAATAAGCAATTATACTAAAACAAACTCCGATTATGTATTACATGTATCACAAATTAATATTATGTATTACATAACAAAGTTAATAACATGAGATCATTAAAATGTTAATTATGTACACATTATAATATCATGTTTTTATTCAATATTATTTCAAGAAATACAATAAACCACATATTATTACATTGTTAAATTATATAATATATAATGAATTACATAAACCACAGATTATTTAACAAAATATTATTAAATTATTATCTATTATCATATAAGATCACATAAACAAGTTTTGTCAAGGAATCCATATTAATTTTGCATCAAACAACTCAATTAAATGAGAACAAGTGAAAGAAGAAAAATCTTACCTCGCATATTGGTGAATCGGTAGCCGGTTTAATCACTTTTAAATTAGTTCTTAGTGAGATGGTAGTGATTTTCGACTCTTGATGCATCAATCTTCGAAAGCCCTCGACCAATTTCTAAATATCTTAGGCACAAGATCCTCAGTTTCCCTAAACAATAAAGAACTTCATGAGCAAACCTTAGAGTTGGGTATTCTTGATTCAAATCAAAATTAAATTTGTGCGGAGCATAATTGAATGAAATTGGCCAATGACTTTTGATCTTCAAAGAATGAAGAATATTCTCCTATTTTTAGTTTGCTTCAATTTACCCTTGAGAGTGAGAATTGAAGAGAGAAAGAGAGGTTTGTGTACATAGTAGAGGATCTAAGGAGAGATAGTAGTGATTTCTTGAATTTAGAAGCTTGTTAATTGTTTGTATCTATTAGAATGGACGCTATGATGTCCTATCAAGAATGTAGAGTCAAGATTGAGGCTCAAGAAATATCCTTATTTGTGAAGAAATGAATCTTTATTGCATCTTTAATGAGTATCCCAAATTTCATAATTTTTTTTTATTTTTTATCCAATTTTTACACATTTTATCATTGATTTATTGGAAACTAAAGGTATAAATCTATCCTACAATGTCTTCTTACCTATTCTATACTTTTATTTCATGATGAGTTTGCATAAAAAAGATTCTAACTTACTAAATTCAAACCGGGTGCATTTATTTTGTAAGAGTTGCTCGACTTTGTGATTTTTTTCTTAAGCAATTTCCTTCAATAAAAATTTAAAAGTTGGATATGCTCGCATTATATTTTATATATCCTTTTTATCCTATATTTTTCCAAGATTTTTTGTCTCAAAAAGTATGTGAAATAAAGTAAAAAGTATCTGGATACAATATGACAAAAGTAGTCATTTTTAAAGATTAACCTTCTAATAAATCTCGATCAACAAACAAGGGAAAAATGAATGGGAGGGTCAAAGTTTGACCCTCTACACACCACCTAATGCAATTTGATAAGCGCATATAGGCGCCTCATCAATTGTTACGTGATACCTATATTAGATGCTATGTGGCACGCTATTGGGTCGACACATGTCACTATGGTAAGGTGACACATGTCACTCTCTTTTTCTTTTCTTTTTTTTATTTTTTCTCTTCTTATCCTTTTTGTGTTGGTGCTAATTGCATTCATTTTTTATTTTTTTATTTTCCTTTTTTTTCCTAAAACACCCTAAAAAGTACCCTAATTAACTATAATATATCTTAAAACCACACTTCTTTCATCAAGTAAATAAAAATTCTAATAAGTATATGCTCATAATATTTTCAAAATTTATCCAATTTGACTAAATTAAGATCTTGATATTCATTTGTGTTTGATTTTTATTAAAAATTTCAAATTGCTATAAAATATTCATTTTAACTCTATTTAAGGTACGATTTAAGGCCATGTCCTCCTGAAAGTGTATATTCCAAAATGAGTTAGCCAAACCTGAGTAAGAAAATTGATTTGCAATAAAATTTTATTTTTATTTGGAATTCTTGATTTGGTTAATTCACAAATGATTATTTTGATTCTAGAAGTTATTTTAGATCTCAAAAAATTATTTTCACCTCCCAAACTGACTCCAATGGACTCCCATGCTATACTTTTTATTATTTTTTAATTTATTTTTTTATTCTCTATTTTTTTCTTATTATTCAATTTTTTAGGTTTTTTCTTAATTTGTTCTCTTTTTCGTTTTCTCTTTTTCAAAATTTTAAAATCTTCTTCTTTTTTTCATTCTTCAATTTTTTTGAATTTTTTATTTATTGGTTTTTTTTTTCCTAAAAGTAGAATTTTAAAATGAAGATGAACTTAGGGTAAGTGAAAATTGCATGTCTACACACCTTCCTTGCACTTCATACAACACAGCACAATCCTACAACACACTCAACTTCGACTCCACAACAATATTCCAACACCCCACTCAATAATTTTATTGAACACTTATAAGATAACTTCACACATACTTATTACAACAGAACAATTCTAACCAGCACTTCAATAATTCAATAACAACAATAAGTATCAAACTTAAATAATTAATCACACCCCATATAGCTGTAATAACAAGCTCGTAAATCAATTTCTAATTCCAACAATAGTAATAATGAATGAGGATAAAAATGAGAATATACTTATTTGCTTGTCGATTTTCGCTCTCATGCCATTATAATGCATTACGGTTTCTAGGAACAATTGATGTAGTAAATCCAAACTTAATGTAACTCGTGGAATTGGGAAATACTACGATTAGATATGTGTTTCTTGATATTACTTACGAAGAAAACCTTAATCTAAAAGAATTGTCATAATTAATATTTAAATTGATCGATAAGATTCAACATAAAGTAATGAATTGTCACTATTGGTAACTCTTAAAGAGTATTAAGGTTTACATTAAATATTAGTGATGAAAAAAACTTCTTACAGCTAAGAATAAAAAGGTATTTATATTGTATAGGAGTTAATGGAAAAGTAGCAACTAAAATAAAATCAACTAGAAATTGAAACAAAGGGAAAGACATGATCATGGATCATGCTCGAGATCTTTGGCCATGCTTCTCCTTGCAACTAAATAGGAGGTTTATGCCCTAGGTTCATGGTTGTGATATTCTCGGGATTCGCTTTTCCATCGCAAACCTTGATCATAGCTGTGTTTTATCATATCGAATGGTTTGCACCAAAAAGCATGCATGTGCTTCTTAGTCGTGCATTCTACAGATGGCTTATCTCTAATATTTCTTAGCTTATAAACACAATTCTCTTAATGCCTAAGCCTATGAACATTTCACCATACGCTTCAGCATCCTGGTTAACATTGGTTCACAATTCTTTAGCTTATTTATTAACTAATCTATGTTGTTTTCCTCTAGAAATCCCATCATTTGGTTTGTTTATTCTTTTATGATTTGAGAATTTAATATTTTTCTTTTAGAAAAAGCCTTTTCTATGAATGGGAATTTTATCCAATGAAAACGGTTGTTAAAGTTTAGATATGTAATGATTAATAACTACAATTTGAGAATTGCCTAATGGAAGGTGATGAGAATCAATGATGAAAGAAAAGGAATGTAAGTTTATTTGTTTGGTCATGACTATGATATAGTGACCATTGTTCATAGATGTGTTTAAGGGTGTTAATGTTACCAATTTCGCATATAATCCATCAACTCAAATACAAAAATATAATTAGGGATGAGTTTAAATTGGTAAAACTCAAGACAAGTAATAAATGGTTTAGGCTTATTTGAAACCATTTATAATGGTCTCTAAGTTCACATTTGTTATATAAACCAATAAATTAAATAGATCCTAGTCAAATTTATCTTAAGCACGTTTAACACTAAAGTACTACTTTTTATGAAATATCAAATTAATATCTTATATTATACATTATACTCTTTGTTTTAACTTTAAGCACCTAAACTAAAACCTAAGATCTTCTCTCAGTCTCTATTCCCCTTTCTCTCTCTCCTCTACTACTTTCATTTCCATATGTTGTTACATTTATCTTATCATCGGTATTGAAGTCATTCTCTCTCACTAACTTGTAGTCCTTGTATATTTGTCACAATTCAATTTAGTGTAATGATATGATTACCAAATCAACGTTTAAATTTGTCATATTTAGGCTTTGCTTGGTCTAAGAATTTCTTACGTTGTGACTTAGGGTATTTGAGACTATAAATAATTTATCTATATAAATTGCAATTAGTGATCACATCTTTACTTTGTAATTTTTCTTAATAGACTTTATCACTATGTTGTGCATTCATTTTACAACTCTTTAATTAATAAACAAATTTATTATGGATATAAAGCACATTAACTAAAAGGGTTAAGTATGAATTTAAGTTTTGAAAACCATTAATCCTATTATGGCTTAGGTTTTTACGAAGCCATAAAAATGACAACTAGGGTTTTAGCGCTTAAATTTAAGGCATTTATGAAACTCATTTTTTTTAGATTGGAATTTGCAAGAAGCTTACAAAAATTAGATGAAATGACTTACATGTTTAAATTTCGAAAATAAAGTAATAGAATAATAATAATAGAGATAAAAAAATCAATTATAAATATGTTAATCATCATTTATCAAAAAGGTGCAAATCAGATTTTGATAATTAATAACATTTTAGGATGAACTATATGGGTAATAAAGTTTGTAAAATCATAAGAAATAATAGTTAAAAGTATGTGTGTACATCAATCTATTATATATGTGTAAATAGATATCTGTAATTACTTTTAAATTTAAATATTTGCAAAACAAGCTAGAATAAATAGAAAAAATAGAAAATAAATAATATAAATATTGCGGCAACTTGAAATTTATTGAAAAGGACGTGATAACTCAATAAACTATTGTAAGAATCCATAAAGTAGAATACATAATCTTTAAACAAAAGTTAATTTATGACATTTGTAAACTTAAAGAAAATTTCCACCAACCCCAAAATCCCCTATTTAAGACAAATCTTCTCATCATAATTCATTATGGCATTTAGGAGTCTAGGAAAAATATAGGAATCTTTAGGAAAGCTTAAGATGAATTTAGGCAAACTTTTACAAATATTAGTATAAATATGGGTTGCTTTGACTTCGTAGGTTGAAGTAACTACTAAAAGTGAACCACTACCTAAAGTTGAAGGAACATCCCCCGAAAAGGACTATCAATAATCCTTAAGTGGTCGATGGTGGCTAGAAGCATGAATACCAATAAGTGTTTCCAATTTGATTTTTCTTAAAAATACTAAATTAATTTAGAAAATTATAGGAAAATGTATTCCCATGTTATTATGTATATAGTTTTAGGAGAAGTTGTTAGTTTGTTGAAATTAAGTAGATATCTACATCGCTTCCATGAAATTACCGAAACCAAATGAAATTCGAATCTATTCTCAAATACCATAATGATTTAGATTTAACTCCAATATTCCTCTCTAACATACTAGTGATGCATAAATTTTTGCCATCTAAAAAATATTATCAAAACTAATTTTTTTGATATATTGCTAACTTTTAAGCTCCTAAATAATGATTAAGTTGGATTCACAAGGCTTTAATTGCATTTTCTTCAAGAAGTACGTTTAGGTTCTTATCTTAGCCAACTTAGATTGTAATTTAATGAAGAAAAGTGAAGTTGAAATAAATTTTACAATTGGAAGTGGTTGATTTCAAGAATATATAAGTTAGTGGCCAAATTGTATAATCCTTTATTATACAACGTTGATTTTTTTGTAAGTAAAGAACTAAATAAAGTTTCTTTGAAATATAAAATAGAATGAGGTTGAAATTAATGTTTGGTTGTTGATCTACAGTAGAAAGTGAAGAGAATTTTGTTGAAATTTAGTAAGATATATAGAATTTAGGTAGATCAAATGATATTTTATAAGATTTACTAAGTAAATATCATATCAAAACCTATACAAAAGCTGAATCAGGGGATGCTTACATGTGATTTATAACTAAGATGGACTCTGAAAGTATGTTTAGGGATGTTTTTAAGAAATTTATAATTAACTAAACTCAAAGAATGCTTTAAAGGATGAGTCGGAGGATGTTTCAAAGGATAACTTAAGTAGGAATCAATCTAGAATGACCTAAAACCTGAACAATTGAGTATAATAATTTTTCAAATTAAGACTACTAAATGAAACATTAGGATAGTAATAAGTAAAATATCAATATTTTATAACTTTCATAAATACTAAAGTGTCATTTTAATATAGGGACTTTCCATGAAGGAACACACTACAACCGCATCTAGTCAAGCAATGAGTAATCCAAGTAAGTTGGGATCAATACTTAATCACATTTTGGAGTATTGTTTTGGGGTACTTGGAGACCTTAGTACATACTTGTTGTGCTTGTAAACTAAGAGTAGCAATTCATATTACCACGTTGTGTCTTGTATTAGCTTTTAAACTATTCATGTTTGGAAAATCTCAACCCATAACATGTTTGTTTCATTAATTGTTAAAAAAAAAATAAATAAATCCATAAACTGACTCATTTAACAAGCATGTTTTGTGTCTGAGTTAAATCCGTTTATGAGTTAAAATGTTATAAATAAATATATTAAATACTTAAGAAAATGGCAATGATAATATGTAAATTCTAGAAAAACAAATAGCATATGATCTTGATAAATAATATGAAATTACAGTCTAAACAAAAGTTTTAGTGAACTAAAGTCTTATTAACCATTAGAAATAAAAAAAAAAATTAAGTTACATAGTATTATTAGGTTAACTAAAAGCATAACCATGGCTTAGATCGATGATACTACTAGTATTAATTTCCAAATTCATCACATTATTTATCAAATTTTTAAGAGAGACAGTATAAAAATCTATATATGTATTCATAACTTTTTGTCCATTTAAACTACGATGTAGTAAGAAGAATATATAGTTAAGAGTAATGAATCACATACCTTTAATTGATATATTTGACTAAGAAAGAAGGGATATGTACAACAACATGAAAATATGGAAAAATATATAACATGTCTCATGTCCACTTATATGCTTTAATTTGAATATATCTATTAATACCAATTTTATAGCATTTCTCTTTGATTTAGGCTTATTTTTTAAGAATTTGATATTTAATTAAGTAAAATTTTGATTTCAAGATTTGAGTGCATTCTTGGAGTGAAAATGAAAAAAAGGAATCGAGTTTTACTCAATTTGGAACTAAAATGAATAACTTATGAAGCTTGAAGTCACACAAGTAGTGAAAAATCATATGAAACAAGGGTACATTTGAAGACATAAAGAGACTGATTCATAGAAGACGGCATGCCTGTATTGTAGACCATATCATCTAATGAATTAGGGGTTTTCCTATTTTATTATAAAAGATTGTTTAAGGGTTTAAGGTCACACTTTCTACTACGAATTTTGAGAGACTGAAAGGTCTAGAAAAGCACACCTTCTAAGCTTCAAGATTTAGGAGATTAATTCAAGATTCATAACTTTGTTTTTTTATGTCATCTTTTCTTTTGAATTAAGATTTTGTCTTTGCCTTGATTAGAGTGTAAATTCTTGTGTTTAAATCTTGTTGAACCTAGCATTATCATGTGATATGTTTTATCCTTGCATATAATGAAGTCTTTGAATTTATTAATTCAATCATGTATTTTTTCTTTGTTTTAGATTAATATTTCTATAGTGTTAATCTAAGAGTTTGATATTATGCATGAGAATTGAGAGATTGATTGTATAATTAGATCTCGGTATAATTGATAAGAATTTATGTAAACTTAGAGATAAGTTCCATGTTCTTTTAGATCTTAATTATTTTCTTTTAGAGAGTTCGTTGATCTTTAAAGTAATCTTAAATTATGTTATTAAGAACAAATTCTAATAAGTAAATTAGATATTAGGGTTAATAAACATGATAAAGTTATTAACTTTATTAGAGAATTCTTCTGGTGAATAAATTTAAGGATGGAATTAGGTAATTTTCATCAAAGTTACATGTTTAATTCTGGAGGAAACAAGATGTAGATACATTCTTGAAGTGAATCTTTAAATTAGTTGGTCTTTTAATCTTTAAATTAAGTTTTGATAATAGTTAATTGGTAGTATAGATTTAAGTTTAGTTCTTGCATTAAAATTTGTTGGTTGAAAAATAAAGAAATAGTGAATATTAGTATTGCAGTCTTTGTGTGAATGACATTTGTATTCATTTCACTATACTATAGATTTGATAGGTATACTTACCGAATATCAAGTTTTTGGTGCAGTTGTTGGAGAATGTGATATTAAGAAAGGTAGTTACTTTATTAATCTAACCAATGGTTTTCTTCTATTTTCTTAAATTTTTTTCTCTTTTTGGTATGAATTTAAACTAATTCCAAGCTTTTCTTTGTGTAGTACATGACAAGAAATGGTTAAGGGGATTTGATTGAGATTAATCTAGAAATCGAGAGAACCGCCCTGCATTACTTGAGATAGCAAATTGTGAGACAAATAATGGAGGCAATAAATGAAAAATCTCCTTTAAAGATCAAGGATGAGGTGGAAGTAATCAAGCAAATAGACGATCAAGGAGATATATCATAGGAAACCATAGCCAATAACGACAATCAACCTAAGATTATGTCTAATTATTTTAGGCCCTTACTAATTGGAGCTAATTCTAATATCAACAGGTTGGCTATTGTAACCAATAATTTTGAGATCAAGTTGAACAATATTCAAATGGTGCAATAGTTCATGCAATTTAATAGCCTATAAGATGAAGATCCTAGTGCTTATTTCTAGCTTCTTGGAAATTTGTGACACATTCAAAATCAATGTGGCAACTAGTGATGCCATCAGACTACGTCTTTTCTATTTTTTTATGAGGTAAAGCTAACCAGCAGTTGAATTCTCTTTTAAGAAATTTAATCATGATATGAAATGAATCAATGGAGAATTTCTTAGAAAAGTACTTTTTGCTTGCAAAAACTATCAAGCTAAGAAACGATATATTATGCTCAATTGGAAGGTAAGATCCTCTTTGAGACTTGAGAGCACCTTAAGGACCTCTTAAGAAGGTACGTACATCATTTCCATGCACCCTACTACACCTTACCCAAACCCCCCCCAAACAAAAAAAAAAAGGATGCAATATAAACCTTATATAACAGTCTCAACCTCTCCATAAGGTAAATGGTAGACATAGTCACGGAGAAGCAGGCTCTAAAGCTACCTAAAGTGAAGGAATATTGTCACATCTCGGCAAAGCATGGGATACCCCATTATACAAGTAAACCTGTTAAATATAAGTTCAATTCTAACAAAATAAAACTTCATTATATACTTGGTGCTTAAAAGAGTTTAGTTGTAAGCTTTTGGTTACAAATATTTGCATCATCTACAAGCTTAAAAAACTTGAATACTAAACTATAGTTAAAGTTTTAGGTTTCATTATACTTGTTCAATGATACTTTTACTTCCAAAATAGTTGACACTATCTAACACTCTCTAAAAGTCTACCCTTATTTCTAGTGATACCCCAAAAAGTTGTATCATAACTTGAAGAGAAAAGAAAACGTTTCCCTTCAGCTATTGTTGAGCTAAGTGAGAGTGAAAAACAAGCATAATACCCAAAAACACATAAACATAAACACTCAAGTTTCATATTCAGTAAATATCTGAGCAACAAACAAGTTGATGCAAAATGTATACCATGCTAATATACGTAACATGTATTAGTACCTATATCCTAGCCAGTTTGGCAACTTATTCGGTTTGGTCAACTATAAACCCAAGCATCCAAAGATTATATCCAAGAGCCTAACAAAACATCTCAGCCTAGCAAAAATCCATGGAGTGTAGTTAAAGTTTTGGTTAATGCAAAACTATATGCATGAAACCCAAATTTGTAAACCCATCCTAGTAAAACCATAAATTTTAAGAAAACTGACTCGTAGGTCCTTTTTTTGCCATGCCATGAATATAGTAACTAATTCTCAATCAACATTAAGTATATCAACAAGCTTATCATATTCTTTCTGTCTTTGCGTTATGTTCTAAATTTGCTTTGAAAATAGCTTCGGACTCATTATAGCATAAATCTTCATATGTTTTGCTCACAATCAAGTCTAGAGTTAATCACATAAAACATTACTTATATTATACAAAATATAGCAACACTAAGTACTACCATCGCGAATCCAAACAATATTCAAACAATCACTCCATTCCCAAACCAAAATATTTACAATTCACCAAGCAAGTGTAGGTCATATTCTTTACACAACAATTCTAAGCATCATTCAGACAAACCTCACAATCATGTGTAAAGACAATCAGATGTAAGCCTATACTTTATACATGCAATTCTACTTACCTAGCTATTGGTATGATCCTCATTCACTTGTTAATAAGAACTTCCTCCTCCCTAACTTTACCTAGTAAGAGGTAGTACTTCTATAATTAATTGTAGGTCACGAGTATATATATCTATATATATATATATATGTATGTATATATGTATATATATGTATACTATTTAAATACTTGCTTGTTGGTTCTCCTTTAGCTTTTGAGTTTGGTTTTGAGTAACTTTATCTAGTCAAAAATCCTCTAATACAATCTCTGAGTTTTTCCTGTTTAAGAGCCCTACTAAATTATCCTCTAAGCTAGCCTCTAGCTTTGTTATTCCTATAGTTTTTAAGAAAAACCTCTAACTATGCTTCTGAATCTCCTGTTTTCACATTTAACTCATAACTTGCCTTTAACCTATCCTCCAAGTGTCATAATAGTGCAAAAATTTATTCTTAGAACCTTTAAGTTATCCTTTTCCTTCAACCAATGTCCTTAAATTTTGTTGATTCACTCGCTTTTCTTTCAAGTTACAATCATAGGATCAATTTGAAATAGCAAGCAAAACTCTAAACAATCTTCCTTAACTTCATTTCTTCTCAAATTCTTATGCATTACATCGCCAATTTACTAATTTTACCCTTAATTAACATATGGAGCAACATAAGTATAAATAATCGGAAAATATATATTACTTAGTATTTGTACTTCACAAAATCCATGAAATACACATTATATTTAGAAAATGATAATGATAATTTTTCTGATCTAGAAAAATACTAAAATCGCATATTTTATTATATACTCCATAATATATATTAAGCTCTATTTATTCAATAAATGACTAAAAATAAGGAAATAATTATAATTAACTTTAAATTCAGAATATTATACATATCTCAATATTACTAATCATCATAAGTTAGGTTAAATTGATTTTACATAGAAAATACCTTAAAATCCTCTTATTTCCTATAATCAGCAAAACTACTAATAAGTATCAAATACATTACCAGACTTAATATATAATATTTTTCAAAAATTCTTATTACCAAAATTTAGCATATATTATACAAGTGTTGTATAAAATTTTTTTAGCTCACAAGAACATCATCTAATATTTTATAAAAATTAATCAAAATTCTTAATAATAGGGCATATTCTTAAGAAAATACCCTTAATAGAAATAATTTCGAGAAAATAAAATTACCATTTGAAAGTACATGTAAAATAATCTAAGGAACCAAATTTCATAATTTTCTAAGCTTGTTTGGTATTTTTAGAAAATAAATCAAAATCGAATGAGAAATTAGACACTTACTGATGCATGGTACTCAGGCCACCCTCCCACCATCAAGGTGTATCAGCCCACCTTGTCTACACCTCAAAACTTAAGTCCAAAGCCCTACGATGTCAGGTTGTGCATAACTATTAGAACCCCTAATCCCCTATTCTTGATCCGAATTTTCCTAATTGTTATGTGATTTGTGTGTTGATTTTCTAGAGAGGATTCCTGAGTATTTATTTTGATAAAATGATACTAAATGATTCCTAAATTTTCCTTTGCAAGCTTTAGGTTGGTTGGGGTAAGATAAAGTCATCCAAGTGTCACTTTGTAACACCATCCAAGCATTACCCTTTCATTTTGTGTTTGTAATTGTTGGATAGATCAATTCCCTTAGTATATTACTAATTCCCTACTTGCCATGCCTAATCCCAAGATGTCCAAGTGTTTCTAGTATTTTTTTTTTTTACAATTTTCTATAAATTAATTACAATTTTTAGTAATTATTTGGTATATTTAATAATATATTTAATGTCGAGTATATAACGTATATACTCTATGACTATATATTCACGTTATTTATCATTTGACCCTAAATATTATTTGTATAACTTAAATAATTTATCTCGAACAGCTTGTTACATTTCGAAACTCAAACATCGAGCTATCAGTAATTAACAAACTTACTTGGTAAAAATATACTTTATTGAAATTAAATATTATATATATGCTATTTTGAGAAATTGATCCTACTATTATTTTTTTTTTCTAACTTTTATAAGCTTATATTAAAATTTGTCTCAATTCAAATAAAATTGTTCAAAGGCCCTAAATTATTTTGATCGCCCTGTCTTAACTCATATTGGTTAGTTTAGTAACTGTGGTACTTAATCGACCAGGCTCTCACAAATATCATCCTCTAGTACCATATCCTCATAAGTTAAAATAGGATCACAATGATTGATAATTTAGTAAGTTCTTGAACCTTTTTAAACAGTTATACAGTATTTTACCTATCATTGATGCTCTTTTATAGATGCCAAAATACACAAAGTTCCTTAAGGGCTTGCTATCAAACACAAGGAAATTGGAAGATCTTTCAATAATCATGTAAAATGAGGAGTGCTCAACTTTACTCTAAAAGAAGATTCCGAAGAAGCTTAAGAATCTAAGGGGTTTTACTATACCTTGTGTCTTTGGAAACTTTTTCGTTAATAAAGCATTAGTAGACTTAGGAGCCAGTATAAACTTAATACCTTACAGACTATTTAAGAAGTTGGGGTTATGTGAACCTAAATCTACGCCCATGAGTCTTTAATTAGCTAATAGGTTAGTCATAAACCGTAGGGGAATTATAGATGATGCTTTGGTATAAGTAGATGAATTTATTTTTCCAATAGACTTTATTATACTTAACATGGATGAAGACATAAAAGTACCCCTCATCTTAGGAAGGCCCTTCTTGGCCACTGCTAGGGCCATTAGACATGTTAGCGATGAGAAACTGATTTTGACAATAGGCAATGAAGAAGTAGTTTTTAAAGTCTCTAAGGCAATGAATAAGTTTGTTGATCTAGACGATAATTGCTACCGCTTGGATGCTATTGACAAAGCTATTTTTGATTATGTGCAGGAGGTATTGTCAAAGAATTTCCTAGAGTATTGTTTGCATAAGGGAAGAGAAGTGCATTGAAAACCTTGATTATACTGAAGTGGTAGCTTAATTGAATGCAAATGAACCAAATAAGGAGAGAAAGGTGTTTAAACCAATTATGAGGGCAAAAGATTCGTAGTTGAATCCCTCTATCAAAGATCTACTGATACTTAAATTTAAATAGCTTTCAAATTATTTAGAGTATGCCTTCTTAGAGAAAGATTCAAAGCTACTAATAATAATTTCCTACTACCTTAAGACAAACTAGAAGGAGAAATTGTTAGAGGTGTTAAAAAGGCATGAGAGGGCCTTTGGCTTGGAAGATTTGTGATATTAGAGGCATAAGCCTTTCATTTTACTCCCATAATATCCTACTGGAGAAGAATTATAGGCCAGTTGTGTAACCCTAAAGGTAGCTTAACCCAAACATGAAGGAAGTGGTGAAAGCAGAGGTGATCTAAGTTTTTAAATGATGGAATGATCTATCTTATGCAAATAGTTCTTAGGTAAGCTTGGTGCAAGTGATCCTAAAAAAGGGTAGCATGACTATCGTGCCTAATGATAAGAATGAGTTAATTCCAATGAGAACGGTTATTGAGTAGCAGGTACGCATTAATTATAGGAAGTTAAATGATGTTATACTCAAGGAGTAATTCCCCCTTTCCTTTATGGACCAAAAGTTGGAACAATTGGTAAAACACATGTGTTATTGTTTCTTAGATGGACTATTATGGTATTTTCAAATACCAATAGCACTAGAAGACTAAGAGAAGACCACCTGATGACATGAATTTAGCATATATTTTCTATGAGATAAAGTTAGCATGAGTACTTAAACTTTTATATATTTTTAATTTTAATACCTAAACTTTAAACTCATTCATTTTAGTATCCTTACTATTTAAATGAGACAAATTCTTACCTCCATTATCACAACTATCATTATAAAATGATAGAATAATAATAAAAGTACACCAACTTTCATTTTATTTCAATTTTAGTGCTTAAACTTTATTTCTTATTTTATTTTGGTACCTCAAATTTTTAAACTAAAACAAATAAATATTCTTTATAACAGTTGTTATAATATAAATATTAATTTATCTTATTTAAAAAGTTAGGGTACTAAGATGACAAGATTAAAGTTTAGATACTAAAAAAAAAAAAATGAAAGTTTAAGCACTTGTTGTGGATTTATCTTTATTTTCTATGGGTAATTTGCACTAATTTAGACTTTTTTCCTTTTTTATTTTATGTTATTTTGAGTTTAATTTGCTTATTTATTGTTCTCAAGGACTCCAAGAACATATTTTGAAGTTTTCCAAGATTTTTATGCAATTTCAAGCTTAATTGATGTGAAAACATGGATCTAAGAGTGAAGTAGAAGAGTTTCAATCAAGGAATAAAGTCCAGTAAGGACTATGGTCAAGGACAATGCCTATGGTTCTTACCTGTAATCGCCTCATCATAAATTTTCATTGAAAATTGAAGATTACAAACAGAGAGCGAGAACACGTCTAAACTTCACGGTCATGTACTTTAGGTTTAAAGTTACAATGATTTCCAAATCTTCTATTTTTGTTAAGTTTTCATTGTAATCTTAGGTCTACTTCTTATAAATAGACACTTAGGCCTAAATTTATAGAGGATGGATGATAACGAGTTACTAAGGAAAATGTTATTTCTTTATTAATTAGTTTGAATAAACCCCCTAGAATTAGGCAGTAAACAATGATAAAGAGTTACTAAGAAAAATGTTATTTCTTTATTAATTAGTTTAAATTATTTAGTTATTTTGTTGATAGTTAAGTATTTTTAATTTTATTTCTTCATTCCTATCTTTTAGTTCAATCTTTTATTTTATTGTAGCCTTTACTTTCTGTATTTCTTTAACTTATTCCATTGAAACTTTTATTATTAGAAGTTAGGCAATTAAATAATTAAAAGGTATTAATGCTAAAAATAATTAGATATACTTACATATCTGGTTCCTTATGGGATCGACACTCAGACTCAACATTCATTTTAATCCATATTATAACTTGACTAGGTGCACTTGACTACGTATGCTTGCCTATTAGAGTATTATATGGCCCATCAATGCCCCTATGTTGCATTAGCCTATAAGAGGTTACCATTGGGTCTTTGCAATGCACCGGCTACATTCGAAAGGTACATGATGGCTATATTTGAAGATTTGGTGGAGGATATCATGAAAGTCTTCATGGATGACTTCTTAGTGTTTGGTTACTCATTTGATCATTGCCTAAATAATTTGGAGAGTGTTTTTACTAGGTATGAGGGGAGAAATCTTATTCTTAGCTAGGAAAAGTGTTACTTTATTGTATAAGAGGGGATTGTATTGGGGCATTAGATTTTTTGGAGGGGTATTGAGGTAGATAATGCCAAGATATATACTATTGGAAAGTTGCTACTTAACTTCCATTAAAGTGATAAGGAGTTTCTTAGGATATGTTAGGTTTTGTAGGCATTTTATCAAAGATTTTTCCAAGATCACTCGACCTTTTGACTCAACTATTGGAAATAGATGTCCCCTTTGTTTTTTTTCTAAGAGTGTTTAAAATTGTTCAATATCCTCAAGGATACCTTCACCAATGCTCTTATAATGGTAGCTCCTGATTGGACCTTGCCATTTAAGTTGATGTGTGAAGTGAGTGATCATACAATAGGAGTCATTTTAGGGCAAAGAAGGGATAAACACTTCCAATCAATCTATTATGCTAGCAAGACTCTTATAAATGCCTAGGAGAATTATACTACAATTCAGAAAGAGCTACTAACTATTGTTCTTACATTTAGTAAATTTCAATCTTATTTGATTCTTCTCAAAATTAGTGTATACTAACCACTCTACTCTTAGGTACTTGCTGGACAAAATGAACGCTAAGTTGAAACTGATTTGGTAGATATTTCTTCTCCAAGAGTTTAATGTAAAGATTAGAGACAAAAAGGGTATTGAGAACTTGACTATAGGCTACTTGTCTAGACTGGAGAATCCTTATTTAGAAAGATTGGAAGAGCAAGACATCAATGATGAGATTCCTAAGGAGCACCTATATGCTATCAATCAGGTATTGGATCTAGGGACACCTTGGTTTGTTTGCTGACTTTGTTAATTGTTTGGTTGCTAGTATTCTTCTTAAAGGGCTTTTACACCAACTGAAATTTTTCTCTATTATGAAATACTATTTTTAAGAAGACCCTTACCCTTTTAAAGTTTGTACAGATCATGTTATTAGAAGATATATCTCACATCTAGAAGGTTAACAAATCCTAAGTCATTGCTACTATGGATTGGTTGGGGTGTACCTTAGTATAAGTCCCCATAAGGTCTTGGAGGTAAGTTTTTATTGGCCTATACTTTTCAAAGATACTGAAAAGTTTGTGGAGTTTTGTGAGAATTATGAAGAACTAGAATTAAATCTCAAAAGGATGAAATAACACAAAATCGTATCATACGACGTGAGGTTTTTTATGTGTAGGGCATAGATTCCATGCTTCCATTCCTGAATTCCAATGGTGGAATAAGTAGATCCTAGTAGCTATTGATTATGTTCCTAAATGGGTTAAGGCCTAGGCCTTACCAACTAATGATGTTAAGGTAATCACAAAGTTCCTTCGAAAGTTATTTTCCTGATTTGGCTCTTTAAGAGTGATTATTAGCAATAGGAGAACACATTTCTATAATATATAGCTTGAGAAAGTTCTTAAGCATTATGACATAACTCATAGGATAGCTATCCTTTACTACTCACAAACTAATGGACAAGTTGAAGTAACTAATAGGGATTTAAAATGAATTATGGAAAAGACTATAGAGCACCATTGTAAGGATTGGTTTGATAAGTTAGATGATGTTCTATAGGCCCACGGGATGGCTTATAAAACGCCAATATAGTTGTTGGTGGATTTTGGTAGCTGGAAATATCTTATAAAGAGAAAAGAAAAGAACTTGGTACCGAGGCTAATTTGAACGACTACTTCGATACTTAAGTTAGTAAACAAGCGTAAGGAAAGTTAAGTAAGTAGTTCAAAGGTATAAGATATCTCTTATAGAGTTCTTTTCCTGTATTTATAGGCGACTGTCATGTTTGAAGTAGCATTTATTTGAAGAACTATAGGGATACGTGGGATCTTCTTGGTTAGATACATTCCCTAAAATGTAGGGAGAGCAGGCAATTCTATAATATATCCATACTGGTGATAACTGTTCAAAACACTTTCCTTGAATTCAAATTAGGAATGGATCTAAGTTTCTCGGCAAGAGGTTGAGAATGTCGATTACTTGAACTGTCAGCAACTGAATGGGCAAGTGAGTGAAGATTTGACTATTAGTGCTTGAAAGGCCAAGTGAACAAAAACTAATTATCAACATATAAGAACCACACCATATAGACTTATATATAGGAAAGCATGTCATTTCCCTATGGAAATAGAACACAAAGGTTATTGGGCCATTAAAACTACTAACCTTAACCTAGAGCGTACAAGTAATTATAGAAAACTCTAGTTAAATGAACTCAGCAAATGGTGTGGCATTACATATAAGAATTCTCATCTATAAGGAGAGGACTAAGAAGTATCATGACCAATAGATAAAGTAGGCAAACAATTCTAAGAAGGAGATCATGTCTTCTTATATAACTCTCATATGTGATTATTTCCTATAAAGCTCAAATCTAATTGGTGAGGTCCTCTTATATTTACTAAGGTCTTCCTTTAAGGAATGGTCAGATATTGAAATTGTACATAGAAGGAGAAATTAAAGGCCATAGAAGAGAGGGTTTTTTATTCCTTTCTCCTAAAAGATTATGAGTAAGGCAATGTATTCCATTGAGCTATCAACGTTAATTATAACGCTCTTGGGAGGTAACTTAAGTTTGTTACTAATAATATGGCCAAACTGACATGACCATGTTAGTAGCTATATCAAAACATTTGGAGTTCTGTTGACCATGTACTGAAATTGACATAGCCAAACTAACATGACCATATCAATGGCCATATCTAAATAACAAGAGCTTGGCTGATCATTCACTTGGAAAAGACATAGCCAAACTAACGTGATTATGTTAGAGGTCTTATCCAAGGTAATTATTAATTAAAAAAAAACAACTAAGAATAGAATTTGACACAGGAAAAGAGACATGACCATGTATCTTGCCATGTCAAGTCAATAGCACAAAGAATAGGCTAAGCATAGAAATTAATATGAGTAAGGTGACATGGTCATGTCAGATAACGTATCATCTATACTATATAAGACAGGTTGCACCTTTTCTCATTCACTCTTTCATCTCCTCCTCTCTTTCGTACGATTACTCCATATTCAAACTCTACAAATGAATGCATACTCTCTCTTAATTTCTTATACAAGTTAGTATTAATTAGGGTCTCAATTCACTATAACTTAGATCAAAATATCAGGTACGTATGTTTTTTTCCCTCTTCTTGTGCTTTCATGAACATGTGCAGAATTTCCATAGTTTTTCATACGTGATTTGTAAAAAAATTTAAGGTTTATAGTTTCTTTTTATTACACATATGATTAATAGTTGTTTTGACATGGATTAAGTACGAAATTTCTTGGTTTCAAATTTGGTATTAATAGACATGCTCATGTCTTTTGAATATGGAACCAAGATAAAATTGGGATTGACATGACTGTATTGGGATGATCATATTGAGTTATATAAATATTGTTGAGCATAGGTGTCACGTTTTTCCTCTACTTTGGAGTTATTTTTCTTGGTTTCATGTGATTTGGCAATTAAACACTTCAATTTAGCACTTAGGATTCATTGCTTTTTTTTCAATTTTGAGTGCTAATTGTTGAGATTACTCGAGTTTGATGTTTCTTTGTAGTTATAGATCATATTGTTGGCATATCCTTGTAACTAGTTGAGGGTATACGTAAATATTTTGCTTGGAAACAAATAATTTTATTAGTGCCCACCAAGTGCTTGATGAAATGCCTCAATATGCCGTTGTCTTAGTTCTTCCACACTAGTTACTTGAAATTGATTCTTGTTGACATTTTAAGTGTATAGAAGCTTTTGTGATCTTAATTTGACTTGTCTTTTTCCTCTTATAGGATAACATACCACCTAATGAGAAGCTTCCAACTCGTAGAAAATGGAACGATGTGGCTTCCGCTTTTTCCTCTCAACCACCTACATTAATTGAGCCTTTGGCTACTTTGTCACCTCCCATTCATCTGATGCTTCATTTCCATGATGATAATCACACGGTTAGGTATGAGGTGTTGTAAAATATGGAGTTTAGTAAGATGCTTCATTTAGATTGAGATGTTATTAGATGATTATAATTGGAAGAGGAGGTTATGCAAATGGTTAAAATAAAGCCTTAGGAAGAGTTATTTTCTTTTAGGCCCCAATTTACAAGGAACTTACTCTTAAGTTTCTTTGTACTTTCAAATTGGATAAAACTTATGGTATAACGAAAAAGATGAAGTTTAGAGTGAATGGGAAGATGCATAGGATCTCAGTGCTATAGTTGGGTATGTTTTTGGGTTTATATGATTAGGACTATGTTCATAGTGCTAAGTTTCTTGATTTTCCTTATGATTTGCCATTTGGAGTAATTGCTGCAAATTTTTGGAAGGAGACTAGTGTTGATCACTCATATAGTGCAAAACTCAGTAAAGCTTCTCAACTTAAAAAACTAAAATACCAAGTTATGTATTGGCTTCTATCGCATACTTTGAGTGGCCATGATAAGAGTACTAGGGTTGTAACTACCTATGATATGGTGTATTTGAATAGTATGATTACATAATCCCCCATTAACCTTATGGTTAAGAGAACATAGTTTTTTCAATGCTAGGTACTCAAATCAAGCTTAGTAGTTAGATTTGCTATAGCCCGTATGTTACTTTGCTAGTTTGGGGTATGGGATTGATTGATGACAATTAGCCTTCTTTGACTTACATAAGTGAGACAGTGCCTATGAAACTTAGTTCTTTTAGTCAAATGCACATTTTGCCAAATGTACCATAAGAGAAGCTAGTAGGATCAAGCCATGGAGGAGGGCTACAGATGGATAGGGTATAATAGATGTTGAAGGATCTCTTAGTTAAGCATGGTGACTTGAGATATCACATGGAGACTAGTATTAATAGGCAAACCATCAGGTAGAACCAGTTGTTAAAATTTGCCAATTGTACTACTAATAAATATCATATTAAATTTTTAGATGTTCATTTGCGATTTGAGTCTTCTAGTGAGGAAAATGACAACGAAGAGGAGGATGAGAATGAGGGAAATGAGCAAGATTATGAAGGAGAGGACGAGGATAAGGAGATACAAGAAGCTTTGAGTGTCAAAGATGATTAAGGAGATGATTCTTCTTGATTTGCATTTTTCTTTTTTCTCTTTTATTTTGCTAGACTCAAATAACTTTCCAATTTTAGTTTACCATTTAGCTCTTTCGCTTCTGTAGCTTCTTTTATTTCTTTCTTTTTCTTGTGTCTCTATTGTCTTTTGCAAAAGATTCCATAATCATCGACCATGTACAGATGATGGATGACAAACTTCAAAGTATATAAATGCTAGAGTATATTAGGGAAGTACCAATTTCTTTTTCATTTCCCCCATATCTTTCCTTTTCCCCTGTTTATGTTTTCGTTTGTTAATTATCTTTATTAAATTGGATTGTTGAGTACATTAAGGATAACATATATTATTAAGTGTAGGGAAGGGTGATATATAAAATTTATGACTACTTAGGAAACTAATTTTTGACATTTGACGCAATTGCTGTATTAGTTGACTTATAACTGATGACTAACAATTTCCAAAATTCAAATTGATTAAGCAGATTGAATTGAATATTTGACTAATACTTAACCATCATTGATCTTATTACACTTTGCTAGAGTTGATTAGTAGAATCTATGTAGAGTAAAAGTTACATGTCATTTAGCTTGGGATTCTAGGACTTAAGATTGCAGTAACATCACTAGCTAGTCATGACCATTTTCAAATTTCCTTTAATATATACTGTTCTCTTAGAAGTTTTTAGAGCTCTATAATCCTTAATAAACAAGCAAATCAACTTGTCTTTTGTAAACTCTTTGAAAAATCGAAATAGTTGGAGGCCAAAGAAAGAATTAAATCAAATAAAATGCAAAGTTGGTAAGGATTGACCTTGGTTTTCACCAAAGCAAGGTTTTTTCCTATTAGCAACCTAAAGAAATTGGTTCAGATTGGTAAGGTCAACCTTGATCCGTTAGAAGAGTAATATTTTTTCCTATTGCTAATGTAATCCTGCATAAATAAGGCAAATGACGTGAATTGAAAAAACCTTCCAATGAAAATATATACTTAAAAGATGATCAAAAGATGAATGGATGTAAAATATGTTTATTTTAGATTATATTGCTTAGCAAGATTGAAGAGAAAGCTATATACATTTTAGCTAAGTAAATAAAATTTTGATGACTATTTCTCAACTAACGAGATGTTAGATCTAATTTTTGAGTTTAGGAATTTTTGATTAAATAACTCAGTTAAACTTTGATTTTATATGGATTAACTAGTGAACTCATATATTAAGAGTTTTCAGAACATACAAATATGGTTAGGTGGAAATATGAAATTTGTGTAATTTTGTGATTGCAAGTTAGTTGGGAATTACTTCCAAGTCAAGTGAAATGGTCAGCTAGTTTCCTAAGTAGTGAATGATTTGACTAAGTGTTTCTTATCCCGATTTCTTTATTTGATTTATTAGCTTGAGAATAAACAAATGCTTAAGTATAGAGAAGTTTGATAAGCTTTAACTTGAATATATCTATCATAATGATTTTGGCTTATTTTTGAGCAATTTGATACTTATTGAGTAAAATTTTAATTTTAAGGTTTTAACACATGCTAGCAGTGAAATTGAAGAAAAGGAATCAAGTTTCACACAATTTAAAGTTAAAATGAGGAAGTTTTGAAGTTTTGAAGTGACACAAATAGCGGCATGATCATGTTAAAATAAAGGTGCATTAGAAGACCTAAAGAGGTTGATTCACAAAAAATGACATGACCGTATCATAGACCATGCTCTCTAACTAATTAAGGTTTTCCTATTTTATTATAAAAGGTTGTTTAAGGGTTTTGAGCCTCAAATTTTGCCATGAATTTTGAGAGACTCAAAGGGTTGGAAGAACACAAGAGAGCGCACCATCCAAGCTTAAGGTTTGGGAGTTTATTTCAAGATTCATGGCTAGTTTTTTATGCTTCCCTTTTTTGTTTTCATTTGAATGGAGATTTTTCTTTGCCATGATTAGTACATAGATTTCTTGTAACTAGATTTTGTGGAAGTTAGAATTATCATGTAACACATTTTATCCTTGAATCTAATGATGTCTTTGAATTTATTGATTCAATCATGTGCTCTTTCTTTGTTTTAGATTAATATTTTTAAAGTGTTAATCTAAGTATTTGATATTATGCATGAGAATTAAGAGATTGATTATATAATTAGATCTAAGTATAATCAATGAGAAATCATGTAATATTAGAGATAAGTTGCATGTTTCTTCGGGATCTTGATTACTTTCTTTAAGAGAATTCATTAATCTTTAATGCAATTTTAAATTACATTATTGAGAAGAAATTTTAATAAGCATTTTAAATATTAGGATTAATAAACTTCAGAAAGTTATTAATTTTATTAGAAAATTCTCTTAGTCAATAAATTTATGGGTGTAATTAGGTAATTTTCATTAAAGTTACAATTTAATGTAGTGAAAATAAGATCTAGATACGTTCTTGCATTCTTGAAGTAAATCTTCAAATTAATTGCTCTTTTGATCTTTAAATTGAGTCTTGATTCGTAGCTAATCAATAGTATAGATTTAAGTTTAGTTCTTACATTAAAATTTGTCAATTAGGTAAAAGAGGAATAGTGAGTGTTATTAATTACAATCTTCGTAGAAATGACATATGCATTCATTGCACTTTACTATGGATTCGATAGATATACTTGCCTAACATCATCCACTTTAGGTGTAAGCCTTACAAAATTTTGATAACCTAAAAGTAGAATCGGATGAAAAAGTCATTGGATAGTCCCTAAAGCCACCCAAACACAATAATAAAACTTGGGTAAAAGAATTCATCCCTAAGTGTTCAACTAAAAAATTTAACTAAACAAGCAAGAACCCTATACTTGAAAAGCCTTATAACAATAGTAAGACCCTAAAACGATCATCTAACCCTAATTAAGTGATTAAATGCCTTAATGTCACAAATAAACACTAATAATAAGGTTAAATCGATTAATACAAGTGATCAATAACACTAAATGATTCAAATTGTAAGTTTCAAACTTATATACATATCAAATTACTTTAAACAAACACTAAACCCTAAGGAAACCCTAACTAAACGTGTAGGGCATTTAGATTAGCTAAACTATAGTAACAAAGTTCAATAAACCCTAAGCTTATCCTAAGTGCACTTAATTAGCCTAGTCATACTTAATTATCATCAAGTACCCTAATCCCTAACCAACCCCATTACATCTTAATTAGTTACTAGTTAAACATGATTAAGGACCAAAGGACAAACCTTTAATCACTTTAAAATATCTTGTACCCCAAGTGGATAAGATCATACCTAATTTGGCAAAAAGCATAATAGTACACGGTTTCCATTATTATACCTTATCCTTAATTTCCTTAAATAATCAAAGCTTATCCCTTCACTCCCCCTCTTATCCTATGACTGGCCATCCCATTCCCCTCCTTCATTTTTATTTTCCCAAAACTTAAACACTCTCTCAAAAATTAAGCAGACAATCCCCCTTCTTCTTCCTTCCCTTAGCCACACTACCAACCACCTTGCCGCCACCACCATTGCCACCAAGCCCTATGCCACCACACATGTCCCCCTTGATGGCCAATATACATACCCACACCTATACTCAAGCTTACGACACATAACCACCAAAGAAGGCCTTTTACACCTTACTCTAGTAAGTACTTAGGCTAAGTTTTCCTTAGTTTTCTTGTAACATAATGTTAGAAACTAATATTTTTCTTTCTTGAAACTCACTTTACAGCAACCTCCTAGAAGTTTTAAGGTGTTACAAGAAGGGCAAACAAAGGTTAGTACAAGAAAAACCACTTTTGGTAGATGACATAACACAAATACATTATGTAGTGTAGAGTGGTGTTAGTTTGAGTAGTAAAGCATATGTAATCGATAGAATCCCCATGTCCTATGCATGCTACCCCTTATTGGTGCCCTCATAACATTTCCATACACTTTTATAAAGTGATTATAGTTCTAGATTATTAGAAACATAGGTTACTTAAGTTAAAGCAATATAAAAATCAAGTGTTGGATGAAAATGGAAGATTTGACTCTAGTAACAACTCATGGCTGCCACATTCATGAACTGGCCAAATCTAGAAATTCTTGTTTATTAACTTAATGACATGTTCATTTAGTGTTAAGTTTGTTTTAGGACTTAATTAATCAAGTTAAGTGGGCTAAAGTATAATTAAGGCTTTAAACTAGCTTAGTTAATGATTATAGGCTTAAAAATGATGTTAATAACCCAAAAAAATATAATGTCTACATCTATAACATATTAAAAGTAGGTTAAACTTAAGTCCAATGTTGGGCTTAAGTATAAAAAGATAAGTGAGCTTGAGCCCAAGCCCTTAAATAGTGATTTAGACACATAAAGTTCAAAAGAACCAACTTTAGAATCCATATAGCTAAGTGATCAGATCTAAACCCTAAGTTAAAAGGCTTAGGAAGAGTTATTCAAGAGGCCTACTAAACCGAAAAGCCCATCTAAGATACCTGTCATAGGCCCCTTAGTGATTTAAAGCTCTAAACTAAGTAAAAAGGCTCATTTGGACTCATGAGAGAATCATCAATGTTTACTTTAAAATTTTAAGGTGCTAGACAAAAAAATCCCATTTAAAATACTTAAAAGATGGCTTAAATTATTATGTATAAAGCCTAAAGTCAAAAACTAAGCTCAAGGCTCAAAATTAGGCCTAAATCCTAAAGTAACCCAACTCCCTATTTTAGGCCTACGACCTTATAAGACCCAAACCAAAGACTTACTGACCTAGAAACTTAAATATAACTTTACCAAATGAAAGAACATTTGATAACGACTATAAGATAACTGAAAACAGAGTTAAAATGAAGAAGAAATGCTTGAATTACGAAAAAAAACTAGCTCTAGGTTAATGAGTGATAAGCTTAGTTAATTGATGCAAGTAGAATATTTATAAACCTTAATTATCTTCTTCAGGGAATGAGGAGTTTAACTTGAACATGATAGAGGATTACTGAGATTGCTGAGTATTATGGCCAAGTAAGTATATCGCTCCCTACTTTGCTTATTTGTGCTTGTAGTTAACGAAATACTTAATTATATCCAACAACTGAAATTGTTGCATGTTGGGGCAAAGGAGAAATTATATGTGCTTGATATGATTGACCTTGTTTGCAAAATATCCAAAGTTGATATGAATATTATATACATGTTGTGTTAGAACTTAGGATCTTGGAGTGTCTGTATATAATGATTGGTCACCCATAAATCAGAGCTAATAAATTCTTGACCCAATTAAAATGAGTATGCATTACACCTTATAACATGATATTATGGGTGTCAACATCATACAATAGAAGAGAGATCATGCTTAGTTAGATCCCCATTGTATTTTGTACATTTGAGAATTGTTATCGTATGACGTATTTCGTGCGACATATTTTGACCTCAACTTTTGGGAACTACTTGCTTCAGGGAGTGCCGCCTTCTACTTAAGGTCATGCTGTATTTATTGTTGAGGGTGATATTAATAGCAAAAGACTTCAAATTAGACAAGATACCTAGATTATAACGTACCGAAATATTTCCTAACCTAAAATTATGCTATATATAGTTACTGATAAATTGTATATACTGTTATATTGCATATGTTTGACCATGCATTCATACACTTGAATAATAGCTTACTTGATATTGCTTATTATAGAGTAGGTAGGTTACTTACTAAGCTATTGAGTTTACTTTCCTATGGTCTATTGTTGTAGCATAACTTGTAGCTGAAGTTAGGCTGTAGGATGCTCGAGGTTAATAGTACTAGCTTAAGATTATGAGATGTGAAGAAGTTGGGAGCTTAAGTGAACCTTCTATTTATTATTGGATTCTATATAATCTCCATTATTAAGTATTTTTTAGCTTGTGGAGTAGCTTGGACTACTTATCATGATTTATCTCAGCATTGTATGATTGATTTAAAGGAAACCTAATATTCCCTCTTATCTATATTTTGTTAGTAAATAATTAGATAGCATAACTTTAATTTATATGCTCTGCTATTACTTAATGCTAGTTATTAGGAGAAGGTTGCAGTGCTGAAATGCCTTGTGTAGTACGTCGAAGGCCTTTGATCAAGAATGGTACTTGATCTTGAATCTTTATGTATTATATGACGATATTGCTACGACTTAACCCTCTTTGAGTTGTGAGACTAAGAGCTTGACACAAATTTAATAAGTCTAGGTAAGTTTAACCCATTTGTATCTCCTGTCAATTTTTTATTTTTTATTTTATTTTATTTTTTCTTGTACACAAACCAGGTTAAATCGCATTTGGGTCTTATAGGTCGAGTCCCGAATTACTATCCCTATTATAGATAGTTAATTGCATGCTTGCGTATGTGTCTCTAACTATTGAATGAATCTTAAATGTTGTGTTTTACTTAATTCATTAGATCATTTGAACCAATGGATCATCTTTGGCTTAAACTAAATTGTATTAGGCTTAAGACTTAATCCATCATGCATTGAAACTGATTAGGGGACAACTAAGATTCTCCTACCAATAACCAACCCCTTTGATAGGAATAGCTGAAATAATCCCTTCCTTACCCTTAGTCGAACCAAGTGATAAGAAATAATGTTACAACAAGTTTAAGGATGTTAATTAGAAGTTAATCACAAGAGGATGGACGTCTCATTTGCATAAGTTTGTATTTGGTCGTGAACTATTGCATTGCATTGAAACTTCTCAAATCTAGATTAGAGTAGATATAAATTCTCTAATCTCATGATAGACCAAATAATGTCATGCACTAGCATTTCATTGTTCTTGCATTACATTTAACTAAGTTGGTTGACAACCTTATTTGATTTGTAATGTACATATGATTCTAACTCTATCCTACTTATAGAGCTATGGTTACTCAATTTCTTATAAACATTTTTGTAGGCCAAGAGTAGTAATGCAACTTTGTTTGCTAATCCTAACATAGTAGTTCATGAGGGTGGAGAGGGAGGATTAATGAAGAGATGGCTGAACCTTTGTTTCTTTCTAGAGTTTTATTTATCTTTAGGGAAACTAATTGAGCCACCATTAGCAACCCAACAGTTTTCGTTTTTAGTTAGTAAAATGCTATAGACAGTACAACCATTTTTCTTTTGTGTGTAAAACTTTATATGGGAGGATATTTACTTAAAAAAAAATGCTCTATAAGTTTTTGTAAAAGAAGTTAATAAACTATTATACAGGTTCTATACAAAAGCAGATATTAAATTAGAAGTTTCAAAGCAGTTTAGTTGAGTTTGCCTTATCTAAACAAGATCTAAGATGGTGGTTGTGTCATCATGCTTTATCCTAAAATAGTTCTACACGGTAGAGTTGTTGCAACTCTATCAATTGAGGCATTACGGTATGTCAAATGTGTAAATTTTAAACTAAATACAATATATAATGTGACATTAATTGCTAATCCCAAGTGTTGGTGGTGGTGTTTGACTATTAGGATGGACAATAGTAGTGGTGGTTGGAAAGAAGGAGAAGTAGGTTAAAGGTGATGATGGTAGACTTTTAATGAGGTTTCTTTCCATGCTAACCTTCGTACCTAAAAATATATGTCCACTACATAACAGCACTAGCTATTATATAATGT
Organism: Lumnitzera racemosa; assembly: GCA_024138005.1. Taxonomy (NCBI): domain Eukaryota; kingdom Viridiplantae; phylum Streptophyta; class Magnoliopsida; order Myrtales; family Combretaceae; genus Lumnitzera; species Lumnitzera racemosa. Next base: position 19,585,891 of record JAMXBC010000002.1, read on the forward strand.
TTATGACTTGTTATATCTTTTATTGGATGAAAATGTCAATGCATATCAAATAGTAATAGATATAATGACCTAATAATGTTAGCAAGTGATAGTTTGATCGAATGTGATATATAGCAACTCGAATATTATCAAATATAAATTTTAAAGTATCTAAACATTATCACTTTTTCATACATACTATATATAAATATATATAGCAGACGAGGAATAAACTTGAACTTTTGAGATAACACAGAACAAATGTAAGTTCTCATTTTCTTCTTTCACCGTAATTTCAAATTGTGAGACTAGTGGAAACTAATCAGTACCTTCACTTTCTTTTCCCAAGTTTACTTTTCTCTAATCATCGGATAAGTTACCCTCTTTTTATCTTCAATCTCTTCGCTAGTACTGCCCCAGAACACATTGGACGGTGTTAGAATGCCATAATATTAAGAGGCTGAACTGAAAATATCTAATACTATGATTAACTTGCAAGATGAGTGAAGTAGCAATGAATGATACAAAAATCCTTATCAGAAAGACTACATTTTACTCCATGCAAACAGCGATATGAAAACCATGTTTCTCTATAAAAGAAAAGCCTTCTAAATAGCCCCTCAACTAAAGCTCTTATATTCTAAAATGGTCTACACAAAAGAATGTACAAAAAATTAAATTGTAATGTACAACTTGTACAATACTGTCATATAATAAAATGCTTACAGTTATACCAGAACTCTACTAAACGACAGTGATTAATTAATGTTTAAGCATAATTTATCAGACCAAGTTTTCTTATACAATTATATTAAAAAAGAGGGTCTGATTTGGGATGTAATCTGATTCAACAAGTAGACTACAATGACACCAAATGTGATATGCATATCTACTAATCCGCTGATAGAATGCATTAGAGTAAAAAGCTCTAGAAAGAAGCTAAACATAACCAATGAACTGAGGAAACGATATGAACTTTTACGAAACTGATTTGTGCAGAGAAAGCAGGGAAAAGAGGAAAAGTCGCTTTATACGGTGGAGCAAATAACATGTGACGTCTAATTGCAACTTCAAGACTGTCTTCCCAGAAGACTTCTTGATTGCAACAATGTTGATGGCAAGCCTTTCTTCAATCGGTCTAGTGTATCTCCAGAACTGAAAGCATGCGCAATGTAAGAAGACCCTGAAATTTACATAATAGAAATAAGATTTTTAGCCTCAACAAAGAAAGATGGATCTGTCAAGGTTCATGTGGTTTCTGTCACATATGAAATAAAAGAAATAAAGCAAAAAAAAAAATCATAAAATATATTGACATGAACTTGTGAGAAAGATTTAAGTAAGTAACTAGCCTTATTCAAGTTTTGCCTCTCTTCTTGGAGCATCCAAGTGCAATTACAAACATAGATCCTTTTGACTTATGTGGCTATTTGAAATAAATTTTCTTAACAAACATAAATATGAGGTTTCTTTGGGAAAGGCTAACAATATTGCCGAATGAATCATTTGTTGTCTTCTATATCATCCTAAGACATCACCAAAATGTTAAATAAACTAGGATTAGAGTACAAATAGTGCAAATTAAGAAAGATGTATCTTGTTACATTGAAATTTAACGAAGCATATACCGGCTGGTAGAAAAATCATTAGATTAAGTTTGTCAGGTCATAGAACATGTTCAATTTTAACATATTCCAAGCATGAAACATAACTTCAATTTTAACACTAATAATATTATTATCTCACCCTAATTACAGATCCAATTTTACCTTTTTCAATTCCCTTGTTTAAATGAATCAACCAACTTAGCTAGTGCAACACGAGGAGTTCCTCCATCACTCAATGCCTTCATAGCTCCATCTCTAATTGCCAACACCCTGTCTCTAATCACTTTTCCCATATCTGAAAGCATTAACTCTTTCACTCTAGTCTCCAATTCATCTGCACTGACAAATCCATCATGACTCTCTACAACAGGGACACCCAGCTTCGCTTCCTCCACTAGAAAGACCCTATTCAGCTTTTGCTCTGCATAAAGTGGCCGGGCTAACATAGGCACCCCAGCACATACTCCTTCAAGTATCGAGTTCCACCCGCAATGAGTCACGAATCCACCAATGGAACTATGGTTCAATATTGCAACTTGAGATGCCCATGACTTCACCACCATGCCTCTACCATTGGTTCTGTCTAGGAACCCTTCCGGCAACAAGGACTCCATGCTTAGTTCTTGACCTTGTGTGGTAGAATTCTGTTTCTGCCAGGCTTCATCATCTGGTGGTGGATTCCGAACCACCCACAAGAACCCTACACCGCTCCTTTCCAATGCGAATGCCATTTCCTTGAGTTGTTTTGATGAGAATATTCCCATACTACCAAAACTCAAAAACAGGATGCTTTGGGTAGGCTGCGAGTCTAGCCATCTCAAACAATCTTCACCACCGGTACGATCACTGGTTGCAATGAGTGGACCGATGCAATATAATGGCGGCGTCGGCCCATTTAGCACACACTTTCCTTCTGAAATTGCCTTAATCGCTTTAGCCTCTAGCATCTCAAAAGTATTGCTGATCAGTCCTGCTGCACCTTTTGTAAATTGTTTTGCAGTCTCCAGGAAATAATTGTAGACCTTGCTGTTGCGATTAAGCATACTTGTTGGCATGTCTTTCGCTGGAATTGGTGGCACGCCTGGGACTTCTATAAGTTCATCAAGTCCCTTAAAGCTCTTCGTGACGCTTTTATCTAATACAGGGAGGTATAGGAATACAGCAAGAGCATTGGCACCACCAGGAAAGAAGTAGTAAGTAGGGAGATTGAATCTAGAGGTTACTTCAATAGCCGAGCTGCAATAAAAATCAATGACTATTGCATTCGGCTTGGATGATGCATAAAGGTTCACGAGGGCTTGGTGGAGGTTCGGGTTGTTAAGCTCAGCAAACTCAAAGTATAGCACGGGGGTATATGAAGAAGAGGTGGTGAAGTGGGGCGGGAGAGGACTCATGGGGAGATCATGGAAGGAAATGGAAGGGTTTGATTCCGAGATGGCCGAGACATAAGGAGTGATGGATGCTTTTTGTTGTGGTGGAGAGGACACTATTATGATGATGGAAAAGGAAGGGTAGTGCTTCAAAATGTCTTTTCCTAACTCCACCATAGCCATAAAGTGACCCCTTCCAGGTGATGGATATAGAATTATTGTATCCTCCATTGCTGTTTTGCCCCCCTGTAGGTGATTCAAAGAGAGAGGAAAGGCAAGTTAAGTATTGGCTAATTCATATAGATATAAGATCCTTAAAAAGTACTTACAAAAACGTGAATGGTCTTGGAAATTTGGTAGTCTGATGGGTCCTTATTTTATGTTCTTTTCTCTCCAAAAATTACATGTTGCTATATAGACATTATGCCACCACTGAAATTTAGGTTTTTTGTTTATTTTTTTTTATTTTTCATCTAATACTTGAAGATGCTAAATGCTAAACTTACTCCAACCTTTATTTATCAAAATTTATACCTAAAGTTTGAAGATGCTTAATATCATATTTAATCAATTTTTTATTTGTCAATTAATGATGCCACGGCAAATGTGTATTTGTCAAAGATAAGGAAGACAATTGGGTATTAGATTACAATGATAAATTTTGATTGTGTATGAAATATAGCAATTTTAAACCTTCAAAGTAATACCAAAAAAAAAAAGAAAGAAAAGAAAGAAAAGTTAAGCTAGTGGTGTTTACCATTATGCATGCCATTTGTCAAAGAGAAAGGAAAAATAAATACGAATTAAATGTTGTTTATACATGAAAAAATATATTTGAAGCAGATAGAATTAATAACACCATTTGAAATCTGGGAAAGTTAGTCCAACATTGTCCATATGGTATGGCCTGTGGCTAAGGTAACTTAAGAGGGAGAGTTGTGTTAGGTGGGAACTTATTGCTTGGTTTAGAGAGCACTTGTGTATGTGATGTAAGTGAACGTGTACAAAAAAGCTGTCATAAAGTTTCGTTGTTCGTTTCGTCATTGACCTTATCTATGCTTCGACGATGGCCCAAGAACACGCTCATTCTTCAATTGTAGAGAAATTTTTGAATTGCGAGGTACCATTACGAGCTCAATATATACGAGTGTTATTCCGTGAGATAACTTGAATTTCAAATCATTCACTTGCTCTAACTACTCATGCTATGGATGTGGGAGCATCAACTCTATTCCTGTGGGCTTTTGAGGAGCAAGAGAAATTGTTGGAATTCTATGAAAGAGTTTCGGGAGCCAAGATGCATGCCAGTTTCATACGACCAGGTGAAGTGGCACAAGATCTACCTTTTGGCTTATGTCGAGATATTGATTCCTCCACACAACAATTTGCTTCTCGTATCGACGAATTAGAAGAGATGTTAACCGGCAACCGTATCTGGAAACAACGATTAGTGGATATTGGTACTGTCACTGCACAGCAAGCAAAGGATTGGGGATTCAGTGGTGTAATGTTAAGAGGTCGTGCGACATGAAGATATTGATAGCAATATGGGGGAAGTTCCCATCAGGCAACAAGGGTTCTGCCTGACCCTACTTAAGCATGCATATTATGTCAGTGAAGACTTAGTGTGAAGCCTTGGAGCTTACGTTAGAAGAGCAAAAGGCACGGGGCTAGGGTGAGCTGAGGGGGGACAGCGTAAGTGAGCGAATGTGTGTAAGCCCAGTCAAACATGACTGTTCTAGAAGGGGTGGGCTACTTACCCTTGAATCTTATTAGTCCCACCGACTGTCAACAAATTCGCCTTCCTCTAGGCCAAAAGTCAGTTAAATCGGGAAGCCCTCTGCCCCCTATCCCTTATGTTTAGGAGCGGGATCCGCCCAAGAACGACCAGTCTTGTGGTGGTACGGAAGGCACGGACTCCGCGAACGTCCCGCGCCCCTTTACTAATAAGGGAAAGAAAGTCTCAACCCGAACCACATTCCTTTTGCGTGCGGATGTAGCTACGTGTCTGACTCTATTGGTCAAAGTTTCCTGCTGTTGCGGCCGGTGCTCGTTTGCGCGCGCGTAAACCAACTCAAAAAATAAGGAAGAGAGGAGCCCGACAGGGTCCCCCCACTGACTTGGCCCCGGCCTAAGTGAAAGTGAAGTGAAGTGGTGGGCCTACCCATCCCAACCAGGGGTATGCTGGGATTCGCGAAGAGCAGCACCTTACGATGTTCATGACCAATCGGATCCTGACGTACCAGTAGGTACCAGAGGAGATTGCTATGATCGTTACTGTATCCGTATCGAAGAGATGCGACAAAGTGTTCGGATCATTGTGCAATGTCTTAATCAAATGCCTAGTGGCATGATCAAAGCCGATGATCGTAAGCTATGTCCTCCATCACGATGTCGAATGAAACTATCCATGGAATCGTGCGCCGTGTGAAACGTAGATCATCGCCGTTCTTAACCGAGACTCAGGTTAAGCTCCGTTTCGGAACCTTGTGGGGTTAGGAGTAAAGCATCCCGAGGTTGGCGCATCTCGTTGGGCGTGGAGAAGCGCCCTTCTATTGCATAAGCTAAAAAAGCTATAAATAAAGAACTAATAAGATTCAAAAAAAAAAAAGAAAGAAAGAAAGAAAAGTTATGATAGTGGTGTTTAACATTATCCATGCCATTTTTCAAAGAGAAAGGAAAACAAAAAATGCAAATTAAATGTTGTTTATACATGACAATATATAATTGAAGCAGATTGAATCAATAACATCATTTGAAATCTGGGAAACATAGTCCAACATTGTCCATATAGAAGATTCAAATTTGGAACTAATAAGAATCAAGATCTCTTGTTCAATTAAAAGGCATTACTTGTTCAAGAAAATCTTAATTGACCTGTTCAAATTTCAGCAGCTACTCCATGTATATTGTGTCGGATATGTTTCAAATTGCGGCTTCTGTTTTCAGGTAAATTTTGTTGTAAATACTTAAATTGGCTAACTCGGCTGTTAATTGCATACCCAAACTGGAAAAGCATAATAAACACAATTTAAATTTGATAGTAACCAAAAATTTCAGCCCTTGGACAGCCCAACTCTCTTGTTTGGAGATCCAAAATTTCTTATCACTAGTCCATTGACGCGACATATGTTTCACCTTAGAGGAACTGGTGAGGTGACGAAGGAAAATTTTACTGTGAAGAACTATATTTATAAATCCCCAAACATAAATCATCTCGTATGTACCAAGAGTGTTTTACCATGTATTAAATATTTACCACATGCTATGTAATTTATAGTAGAATTTTTATAAACACGGTCCATAAAACTATTTTTTTCGATGAAAGGAAGAAAATAATAATAAATTAAAAGGAAAAAAAAAAAAAAAGAAAAGACGATGACTAACAACTATGACCTCATAACTTAGAATTTCTAAAAATTTCATTCTTCTCCAGATTTGAAGAAATGAGGTCTTTCTTTTTTTCATCACCTATCCCTGAATTTTCACTTAAGCATTTACCTGAAATTATGGCATATCTGGTTCCATAAAATCATACTCTATCGTTCATTCAAAAAACAAGCACCCAACTCTCACCTCCATTTTGGTATCTATGGAGCCTCCAAAAGATCATAAGAAGTTGGTTTGGATCGTATAAAAGATCTAGATTCGATTCTTAGAGAAAAGAGAAAAGGGAATCATCTTTCCTTACTGAATAAACCATTCCATAAAAGATAGTTACCCCAGAAAAAGTAAATAAATAAATAAAAAATATTTACGGTGCATAAAAGTAAGCATTAAAAATTATAAAATACTAACCTCGTATGCTATTATGGACTCTTTGGATGTCTCTACGATTTTGCTGTCTCAAGATACGAACAAGACTCCCTTTAAAACGCAAACTCTCAATCAGTAGTGAACACAGAAATTTGCTAGGGTTGACTGTGCGTTTGTTGAAGTGAGATCCTTTTTTAACTCCCGGTAATATTCCGTACTTTTAAAGAGTTGACTATTAGGTAGTTGAAATGACAAGGCAACATAAATACTTCTGTGGAAGACAACATCGAACAAATTGGCAAAACAGTCATAAACAAATCGGCGCCTTAAGGGAAAAGGGAGCTGCGTTTACCTTTCAACTATCATTATGTAACAAAAGAACCCTTTCAACCGTGCGGCGTTGGAAAATAGCCCTTCATATTAAGCAGACAACATTTTCTTTCTAATCAAGGAAAACAATTATCACTATCTCCTCCTTCAAAAATATAAAAAGAAATTAATCCTTATGCAACACGACAGTTCCTTTTATGGATACAATATAATAACGCGAACATGAAAATGATACAATAAAAACCCTATTGTAGAGAAAAATACAACATATAACACAATATAAAATTTAAAAAAAAAACATAATTATAATGCATATAAATAAAAATGATTATTTTATATTGATATTATTTCTAGTCTTTATTTAATTTTATATATTTGAGCCGAGACAAAGTTAATTTGAAATAAAAACACGGATACGAGTTGAAATGAATTGATAGCCTTAAAAATAACAAGAAAAAATTATACCATAAGATTCCTTTAATCGATGAATGATATAAATATAATTTTTCGGCCTAATAACGGAGATAATAAATAAAGAATATATATATACATATATCTTTTCATAGTGATTATTCTGCGGTTACATAGATGGGAGTTGGGACACATGCCACTGAATCAAATCGTCATGAGAGGGTAACAGTACAAGTCTCCACGATGATGTGTTAAACAAGGTCTATGTTGCGTGCCCCATGACATCCAATAGTTGGTATGTCCTACTGCCTGTCAATGTCCAATTATAGGCATTACATTAGTGCCTACGGGTTACAGCCAAGTTGCGCGTCATGCCCATAGTAACTTCTAAGTTCTTCTTTCCGGTCGCCCTCTGTTTTCAGGAAAAAGGGATCCGTTCCTAAGGGAAAGGATTCAATGGTCACGTGTATTCAAAATCATAAACATGTGATATATCTATGTTAATAGGACACTTTAGACATAGGTTTTTTAGGCATGATCGGATCCGATGGACCTTGTGGCTTAGAGCTCACTTCCATGGATTTAAGCCCTAGGTCTAAATAGACTAAGCTTAGTAAGTCATGTAACGGTTATAATATGTAAGATAAGGATGAAACAGTAACGTTTTAAATAAGTAAGATACATCGAATATAATGACTTTACTCTCCTACACTTACGGGAGAAAATCTCTCCCACCAACTAACCATTAACTGGTGGCTCGACTCGGCTCTACTATAAAATTACTATCCAACCGTAAAACTCTCTATACTTTACATACTAAGTTTGCGTATTATATTCAAGTATTCTATACTCTCAAGAGCCTACTATTAATTCAAGCATCGGAATAGCCATATTGGACAATTCTCCAACATTATCTCACTGTATATTGTTTTACAGGCTCTATACATATAGAGTCTGAACGATTACCGGTAATAACCTAGAGATGACAATCTATATTATTAAAGTGAATGGAGTGTTAAGTAATCACTATTTTCTAAAATTACTATTCAATCCTAAAGTTAATAATATATACTAATAAAACCAACTTTTATATCAACTTATTGATTTAATATAGAAATATATGTTAATTACCACATATTGGCTATTTGCTAAGATAACCTCCATATCTACTTTTTCCTCCAACCATCCTAATTTTTAGTAAGTAGTTTACTTGACAATTCTTTGTCACATCTTCTTTTAAGTCTCAACAAAAATTTACCCACTTTCTTTTACTAAACAACTATACTCGTTCTTAGAAGCCTTTTTAATATTGAAAATTTTTGTTATCTTGTCTTTTCAATAGTTTTCCAATAATATCACATTATTCCTTTTATCGATATACAAACAAGTGGAAAGTCTCCTCTACTACGCTACTACAATAGTTTTTGGCCATAAACACCACCATAAGCAAGTGATCCATGGAGGACTCCACATGGCTCTATCTCTCCTTGCCAAACTGAATTCCTTATCGAGCATATACTTCCCTAGCACTAAATAGGGGAGATAAAAGGAGAGAGAAGGCAATGGAAAGAACATGTAGCAACGGTAACGGCAATGGCAACAGCAACTTTTGTCATAGACTCTTTAATGGTGGTTCCATCTGATGCATGGTTTTGTTCTCTTCCTTTTTTCCTTTCTGAATCCAAAATGATCTGTTTTCATCTATATCACTTTTTAATTTAGGCATTATTTTTCGCATTACTTCAATATTCATAATAATGTTAAAATATTCTTTGTTTCAATATTTTTTCCCTTGCAGTGGATAAACTAATTGTATGCACCGCTAAAAGATATTGATCCTAAAATCATTGACTCTATTGAACTCAAGAAGGTGCAGTGATAATTGACGACATTTCTTATTATTTTTTTTTTACCAACTTAATGTGGTGTTTACATGTTAAGAATCCCTTTGTTAATGTGATCAGCATTGTTGTACATTAAAATTTCGTTAAAAGATCTCCAATTTATACCTAACGAGAACTTTCCGTAGGTATCTATTATGCAAGCTATTAGATATGTCATGACAAGCAGTATGGTGAAAGCTATCTATGTGCTCAATATATGGAGGAAATGTACATGTGATCAATCATATCTTAATTATATTACTCTCTCTTTTTGTTTTTAATTTTATTTATCTACTTCACAAAGGAGAAAATGAGTATGTGATCCATTATGCAATTATGGGCGAATGATTGTTTTCTTTTGATTAGAAATAAAGGTTTTAAATATAAAATTAATACATTTTGTGAATTTCTTACTTTATAACATCTTATTAATTTGCACAAATGGAGATCATTTTTAATTAGTGGAAGATAAATATATTTTAACCATTGAAATTGTAAAATTTTACGATTCATATGTACTTTTTTCCTTTTCCTTTTTCATTTCTATTATGTATTGTATGGATGAGATGATACATATTGTTTTTAAAAAGTTTATAGGATCCATAAGAATTTAGCTATAAGATTACATTGTCACAAGGAAATATTAAAAAAAAATGTTTCATAAGTTATTAGATAAAAAAAATGAAATGAAATAAAATAGGCAACTATAGGTAAAAGGATTATCTTATTTAGTGTTTTTTTTTTCATTATTTCTTTACCACTTTGGATCTTCCTTCTTCTTCTTCTTTCTTTTCTTTTTCTTTTTCCTTTTTTTTTTTTGCTTGACTTGATCTTTTGTTGGGATTTTACTTTTCACTTAACACTGCACCACTCTTGGACAATTTGTGTAAATTGTTGTTATTTTTTATTTGGAATTTGATCCGATATTTTTTATACAACCTAAAAGTGTTTTGAGTTGTTTGACTCCAATTTAGTACTATCTTTTATTAAGTTTTTCCTCATATTTTATTCCTATTTGATGCTTTAGTATAAGGGATCTCATGTACTTGGTGAAGTTTGATTCTTCTTTTTTGGCTTTAGATATTATTTTTTTGGTTGCTCTCTCTCTCTCTCTCTTATACACACACATTTTATTTATTTATTTATTTGAAAAAACAAAAATATAAATCTAAATTGGCTTAAGAAATATTATGGGGCTCATTCACTTCTACAACTAACTCTTAAAATGCAATCACTATAAGACTACCAATCAAAGTAATTACAAACTCTTTTTCTCATACATGTAAATTACAAATGAAACAAATTCAACAATTTTGAGTGCATTTCTAAATTCATTTGATGTTTGACTATGAATTTTTTTTATCTTCAAAAGCAGATATACAAGAGGATTCATGAATTATTGATGTATATTTAGTGCAATATATTCACTTTTAGTGATTAAACCAATTTATGCACCATTGTTTAGAGGGAGCTGTTAATATGTTAATTGCTTTGTTTTTTCGTTTTATCCATTGAATTAACATATCATCAATTATATTACAAATTATAATCTATCTAATGAAAAGGGAAAGCTTCACTCTTATAAGCATATTGCTTTGCCTTAAACAAAAGTCTTCTTATACCTTTTAATTAATTCATCTAAAAAAGATTTAATTGAATTTTTGACAAAATCACTTTAATGTCTTAATAGTTTATATGTTTTTCATATATTATGACTATGACTCAAAAAATAGGACACAGTAATGATAGGTGACTGTAGATGACTTAAGTTAATTTTTATTCGTTTTAAAAATTTAGCCTAAATCTTATGTCTCTCATTTCAACCCTACACTTTTTGGCATTTTTTTTTTTACCTCCTTAGTTTTCATGTAACGTATTCTCACAAATGAAAAAAAAAAATGAAATCATTTGATAAGTGTACCATGCCAAACCATTGCCATCACAATGTACAATACATTTCTATACTTATTTTATATTGCCGACATTTTCACCAAATCATCTATTATGCACATAGTTCAATTCAATTTTTATATTTGATTATAAAGTTAAATTTAATTTTAGCACACATAATGTGGATACTATATTCACTAGTATGTGTGTGTGTATATATATATATATTATTTAACGACTCATAATGCAAAAAGGTGATCTTTTCATTTTTTTTTGTTACCGTAACTTTTTGGTATTGACATAAATATACTAATAAAAAAATTACATTTTTTAATTAAATTTAAAAAACAATTGCAACTTTCAAGAAGATTTAAATTAAAACAACTTAACATCATATGCTCTAGATAGGTTATCTGAAATTCATTTAGAAAATGTGTAGAATTTTATTAAAAAGGCAAAACAAAAAACAAGAGCATGGTTTTCAACGTTTTAAGAAGATCAATTTTCTATTTAAATTTGTTTAATGGTTAAGAACAAATGGGAGTATGTGATAAAAATAAATGCTTATTTATTTAATACAAAAGCAAATAATTTAAACTTCTTTTGCTGGTTAAGAAATGTTTTTATTACCTAAAAAAAATAAACAAGAAAATAATGTTATAAGAAAACAATTATAGAGAATTAATGTAAAACACTGATGGTTATTCTAATTGGAAAATGAACCAATTATGGTAGTGTATTTCTTATTTTCTATTTATAACTAATGGTACTTCCAAAAAATTAGAAGATAAAATAAAAAAATGGTTCCTTTTAGAAAAAAACATTAATAAATACATATAAATAAATGATTTTATATATCAGCATTTTTTACTATACACCTACATTTGCATATATTTTATTATATCATTAATTAATAAATACTATGTTCACAATCACATTAATATAAAAAGATTCAAAATATAACCAATCTAATTTCTCAATCACAAAAATCAATGTCATATTATATTTGGAAAATTTTTAAGGTAAATGAAAAGACAATTTGATATATTAAGTTCTCCAATTATTGGGAAAGGAAATATGAGGAATATTTATTAGACCATATTTTGTTATTCCATATGTTTCCACTTTTTTCTTTTTCTTTTTAACATATCATCGAAAAATATTTATTGGACTGCATTTAGAAAGTAGATTTACATGATTAGGATAAGAAAATGTGTAGCAAAAATTATATAAGAACTAAGAATAAAAAGAAGGATAAATTGTCCAGTCTTTGAGAATTACTAATGTTAAAGGAGTAATAAAGATACATAACTCAAAACTAGATATATTAGTATTAAAAAATGAAAATTGTATAAGGTAAAAATCTTCCATAATAAAGTTAAGATATGTTTAGAAAAAAAAAAAGAAAAAAAGGAACACTGCATTATTTTTTAACAAAAGTGTGATGACTCTAAAAAAAATAAAATAAAATGAAAGGAATCAAGTCATATTTTAATTAATCTTATGGACTCTTTTGCAACTCCATAATCAAAGCTATTTACTTTTACATCACAAAAATGCTAATACAAAAGTAACAAATTGTACATGCTCTGTTTGACCAATCATGTATAAACGTTGATAATAAATAATTTCAAAAGTGTAACTGTACCACTTTAGAACTTTTGAAAATATACATAAACATCCCAAACCATTCCTAAAACTCCAATTCAACGATATTTAGTTCAAAGGTGAATTTACAATTATCTCATCTTTACTGTAAAAATATTTATAGCTACAAGAGTTACTTATTTAAAGCACAATTTCCTTCCATTTTACAACGATACCGATAATTGAAACTCACATAAACATATTTTAATTGCTAAATTCTAAATACTTCTTCTAATTTATAATAGTTGTTTAACTTAAATACAATAAGATGGTAATACAATCAAATAATGTCACTCAAGTAGGATTTGGAATGCTTTCTAAATGCTTAAATGACTTATCTCAGTAACAGATCTCTACAAAGATTTATGAAAGATATACGTACAAGAAACACCCTTTTCCTTCCCAATAGGCAAATAGTAAATGTAAATACAAACTTAATTCTAGGAAAAAAAAAAGATTTATAAGTAAAGTTAAACATGGGAGAATCAGAGAAGCAATTTTTACTAATTAGCATGAAAGTATAAAAAAAAAAAAAACAAAAAGATGCACTGATATGTTTTCCTTCAAATTAATCCTTAAAATGTCAAAAGTTAGATTAGAAAAATAAAGGAATAGAAGAATAAGATGGTTTTAGGAATTAATAGTATTGTTAAGGTGGAGGGTGGGATGGGGGATGGTAGGTGGATGGAGGGAAAGTGAATAATAATAGTATATAAAATGAGTAGTTGTGAAACTTAAATAGAATAAATTGAAAGGATACTACGACTAAATTTTTTTTCAAAATTATGACTATAAAACTAAAAAATTATGATCACTAGAAAAGTTTCTATAATTATATATATATATAATAGATGTATGTACACACACACATACATATATATACATATTAGTATCCAGCATATCCATATTATGTGTGCAAAAATTAAATTTAGCTAACATTAAAAAAATTACACATAAATGCTTAAGAAATTAATGAAAATTAAAAAAAAAATAGTGACATTACTATGTAAAAATGCATGAATAACTAAAAAAATTGAAAGAAAAACAACAATAGTAATATACCAAAAATTTTTGAAGAATGAAATCCTTTTCCTACACTAAAGGTTAGGGAAAAAAAAAGTAATAAAAATTATATGAATGAGTAATGTGTAAGGGCTGAATAAATCGAAAGTATTACACATGGGAGAATAGTTTAATGTCTTAATTCTTCAAAATATATTGAAGAAGGTTTGTTGTTATTCGATCATGTCTAAATTCTATTGAATTTTTGAAAACATGTTGACGTAGAGATATTTGAGGTCTTCTAAAGTTTGTTGTTATCCTAACACACCACTATAAGTTAAGGTATTGGTTGTGACTATTCTAGCGAACTTTTTTTGCTAAAGATTTCTTTTTCTAGCACAACTTGTCTATTTTTCTTGAAAAAATATTGTAGTAGTAAATTTTAATGACAAAAAAGTAAAAATATTCACTATTGACTCACATAGATAATTAACCCACCCAAAAAATGATATGGTCAACACTTTGACAAATAAAGTTTGCTACTCCATAAAACCCTTGTTTTCCTAATATCCTCTTCTTCCTCTTCTCACTTTGTCTCACTCTTTGCCAAGTGTTGTCTCTCCTTCTCAAAAATAGACATAAAAACACAACAAAAAATTGAATTTTATTTTTTTTTAATCAGATTAAAATTGAAACTTCTTATCTAATCTTCATTAGGTCTTCAGTATTCAATAGATGCTTCTTCATTCAATCACCAGGCATTGTATCTCTCTCTCTCTTAACACACATACACACGTGCGCACTCACACTTACACTAAGTAAGCTATCTCTCTCCCTCGCGCTTTTAGGTGTTGTAGGTTAATTTTCTTTGACGGTCTTAATGTGTTTTAGCAATGTCTTTCTTTTAGGAAGAGAGTAGGCCTCTAGGGTTATGTCCTCTTAATGTTGATAGTTAGGTCTATAACATGTGAAATTTCATGAAACATGAACATTTTAGCTATTTGTTTAGTATATATCGTTTAGGAAATTGAAATATATATATATATATATATATATTGGAAACCTTTGGTTGATGTATTACAACTCTCTAGTTGTGTCTTCTATTTTTTTTTCCTCTTTTTTTTCTATATGTAAGAATGTCATGTGTGGTGATGATTTGCAAATAATTTTCTACTAGTAAAATAGTAAAGTTCGGAGATTTTGGTGTTAAACATCCAATTCTAAAGATAAAAATGCTAACCGCATAGAAAGTAAATATAAAAGGTGTATTTTGTAGTATAATAATATAAGACTAAAATTTCAAATGTTGTTTAGGTTTTTAATACTTTTGGTACCACGAATTTGTTGGTTGAATAGTAAAGGTGTCATCCATTATGGTAGCCTTTGAGTTCTATTCATGTCATAAACAAATTCTAAGATGATAACATTGCTACATACTTGCTAGAAGTACGCGGCTATTCTAGTTTTACTGGTTTTGACTAATCCTAAAGAAACGTCTATGTAAGTTAGACAAATTTGTGTGATTATATATTATTCTTATTACTTGTATGAGTAATTGTAATTGATAATAACTTTATTTAGACTACAATTTTGGGACAACAAATAATATCCATCAAATAGAATCTTTTGATTTTGAGCATTTTTCATGCATCTAAATTGATAGGTTCATCTTTCTTTCACACAAACTTAGGAAATCTAATGATAAGTGAACAAATATTTGCTAGTACTAAAGCTGAAGAAAGATAATCTAATTTTTTGTGTCAAATTGCTAATGAGTATTAAAGGATTCTAATTTGATATAATTTCCATAGCATAATACTTTATCTTCATCGAAAAGTTGTATGTCGCATTTTTTTTTGGCATGCATGCAACTGCATTGCTAATAGAATGAATTCATCCCTCTAAACTCTTAAAATAATATCTTCCACCTTCAAGTTATAGCTACTTTTGGAGAACTACTTTTTAAGATAAAGCATTTTTCTTCTAGGAGGACATAAACAATAAAATTCTGATACTACCTTCTAGAGAATGGTGTTGTCCAGCTCTTGCAAATACAAAAATCATGTTTGCCATTACTCCCAAATAAACACAGTGCGGAGAAGCCCCATTTAATGTTTGGATATAATCTTTCTTTAGAACAGTAGACTAAGGACTAACCGAGTAATACTCTTGTCTTATCCCATAGATCACAAATACAATTATATTGTTCATATGCTTTTCAACTATCAGAATCTCACTAAATTGAAGTTAAAGAGGGATCATCAAATAAATTAAAATTAAATGTTTTACCCTAAGCAACTTTCTTATATTTATTTTATATGTAGGATTTGTTATAAGTATCCTCATGTTACACAAACTATGTGGATAACTACACTTGTTCTTTCTTTCTTATTGTGGCTATCTTTTTAAGGGTCATCTTCTCTATATACCTATGTTGAGAATTAGTAGAGAATCTATAGTTAACACCACTCAATTGAAGAATCAATATTATGAGGTACCCAGCGAAGACTAATCTTAAGTATAGAACTGGTCAAAAGGAAGAAAGTATAAGTGCACAAAGTTTTTATTCCTTTCATTCAACAAAAGGATATAAAGTTCGCCCCATATGTAATGCTAACACAACTAGTGAATTCACACATATTAAGTTCCATTATATGGTCACAACTAGTTCCTTTCTAGAAGGCAATCAATGTAATATGCAAAAAAAAAAAAAAAAGTTTGACGAATAGTTGAGAGTAGATTAACTCCAAAGCTTTTTAGTAATGATGAAATTTTGATGCAGTTGAGTTAATAAGAGAATGTAATTTTAGGCAAACATCCTAGTAGGTTGAGGAGTTAGTGAAATGACGATAGTATGAGCTGGTGTAAGAAGAGTATTTCATTCCAATTGCAATATTGGTAAGAATTGGACATTAGACATAAACATATGTGATAACTTAGTGGGTATGATCATCAACATCAAGGGAAAATCAAAGGATATAGAGAAGGTGAGATGTGCACTTCAAGCTATAAGAATTTATCTTAAGTTGCATTTAACTTTCAAGGTGGTTGGATCATGAAGCCTCTATCCTCATACATACTTATTCCTAATATAATAAAGCAGGTTTGTAGCCTTATCAAAGATATGAAAATGCTTCATGGTTATGTATCAAACATATCATCATGTTTGACTTGGTCTGAGGCAACTCTCAAAGGGCTAAAGAGTCACGATTATAATGTTTTGCTACAAAGACATCTTCTTGTGGTTCTCCATGTATTCAAAGTGATGAAATTTATCAAGTAATGCTTGAGTTATAAGTTTCTTCAAGGAATTGATTGCAAAAGAGGTGAAGGTAAATGTATTGAAATCTATTAAGAAGACAATCATAATCACTTTATGCAAGCTCAAAATGATTTTTCCACTTGCTTTCTTTGATATTATGGTCTATATTATAGAGCATCTCCCTAATAAGGCACACATATGTAGTCTAATTTAGTATAAATAGATGTATCTAGTGGAAAGGTACTTGGGTGTACTTAAAGAGAATGTTAGGGTCAAACCAGAGGGTTTTATCATAAAGGCATGTATAGTGCATGTAAACATCCAATTTTTACCCCCGTAGTTCTAAGTTTTGTTTTTTAAATAGGCTCCTAATTCAAAATATAAAAAAAATAAAATTGAAAAATGATAAAAATATAAAAAAATTATTATAAATATATTTTAGAAAGTAAAATGTTTTAAGGTCATTTGATTTAGTTCTAAAATGGATCAAATAGCTTTATTTTAGAGAGTCGTTTGGTTCAAAAACAATTTAATTATATTAAATATTAAGGCACAAGCGAATGGCCTAATGAATAAGCACTAAAACATTAATATTGGATTTTTTTAAGGTTACAGGTTTGAATCTCACTAAGTACATACAATTAAACTAACACAACTCTACTATCTACATTACTTCAAACAGTGCCCACTATAGCAACCAATGCCAGTAGCCCCACTGTTGATCATTGTCCATGTCGTTGTTGCACACACTACCGAAGCATTATTAATTATTCACACGTTGCTGCACTTCTTGGACTGATCAGCAACACCCTTGTGAACACGCAGCAATTGCACGACTCACGTGCACTTAACCGATCACACGAGTGCTTCACCCTCAACGACTCCGAACAGCAACTCCAGGCCCTCTCCTTCATACACGTAGCACTGAAGAACGCAACAACAATTCCAATAACCAAGTAGAATAAGCTTCACACCAACAGTCGAATAGCAATCAGGTTCGGTTCTTTTCTAAATTTTTATTATTATTATTTTATTTATAGGATCCTTAGTTATTAAGTAGGTATGTATATGTTAGGTTAGGATATTCTTTAGTATTAGTTTTTTTTTTTATTATATAGATTAAGTGTGGTATATTTTAATTATTTATGTAAGCAGTTATTTAATAGTAATAATTATTAGCTTAGGAAGGGTTAGGGTTTTTAGAATTCCTCTGATAGAAAATTGTTTTTTTAGAAATTAATAAAACAAAAACCTTTTAAAAAGATTACAACGTTTTAGAGAGTTTTTTTTTTTTAATCATTCAAGAATTTGGACTCTTTAGAAATTATTTTTTTGAATAAATTAAATTGATAAAAATGTAAACTTGGCCGGTTTTTTTTTAAGGTTAAAATAAACCACCACACGAAACCTTTTAGAAAGAACTATGGACATCTAATCTCAACTAATAGCTACGTTAGCACTTTCGGGTCGACATTAAAATCCATAGAAACTTAGGTTTTTTTTTTCATTTTCTTTTTTTTTTCTTAAAAATATTTTAAAAAGGTAATTTTGATAAATAAGCCTAGTTTTGAAAAATAGATAATGGTACTCGTTAAAGTTTAATAGGTTAGCCTCTAAATTCAGAACCTTCTAGTTTTTTATCAAGTTGAAATCAAAGATCGGTAGCTAAATTATAATTACTCAACCCAATTGACTACGATTCCTTTTTTTTCTCGACTCTAGTCATGTAGCAACTCCAAATTTTTTTTTTTTATAAAAAAATGGAATTTCCTAATTTGTCTAATTGAGGATTAAGATTAAATGAGTTAGGGTTTAATATTGATCGGAAAACAAAAAATCAAATTAAATAAGAAAACCAAAAATTGTGGCTCGACAATGCAGGAGAGCATTTTGTTCTGCTCAACGTACTTTGAGAAAATGAAATCTAAGATCAATAAACCTCATCGGCAATAGGATGAGTCTGACTTGCTCAAAATAGTGGTCTTCAATTATTTGCAATGTTAGTACTTGATGAAGACCAATTTTTAAGTAGTTCTTAAGTATGGAAGTAGTCAAAACAAGAAAAAGTACAAGTACACAATATTTTTTTCCTTTCATTAAACAGCACATTGCTTAATTGTAAATTAATCCTTAAGTAAGAACATTGATGAGGTTACTATGTAGTCATTTCACATGTATGCAACTTTACTATTGACAACCCAGGTTTTTCTAAAATATAATGATCTGTCGGGTAGATCACAAAAGGATATAAGGCTTGCTTCATATGTAATGTCGACAAAACTAATGGATTCACACACTTAAGTTCCATTATATGGGTCATAGGAGACTCCTTCCTAAGGGGTAGTCAATGCGATATGAGAAAGAAAGGTTCAACTAGACAATTGAGTTTAGATCAACTCTAAGGTACTTTAGCAATGATGAATTTCTAATACAATTAAGTTTGTATGAGAATGTAATTTATGAGCCTTGTAGTCTCACTTGTTAGATTTTGAGAGCCCCGTAAGCTCACATGTTAGATTCTGAGCAGGTAATGTAGGGCATACGTAAAAGTTAACCATTTAAGATGATATTTTACATATGAATCTTAGAAGTTAGACAAGGACACGTCATATACCTAAATTATAGAAATATAACAAAATAATAATACTATAGCTAAAAAATAGTTAATTTTACTAAATTATATTATATTGTAATTTACCTGTTGTAAACTCATGGGTTAGGTAACAAAAATTAATTAAACTTTAGAGATAAATCATTTACATTATAAAAATCATAAAATGACATAACATAATATATTAAAATAATACGTATACTTAAGATGTAATTATTATGTAAATTTATCTACCTATAAATGTCTAAAATACTTGAAAATATGTATAACTAACTAAAAAATTATAAGAAAATAATAAAAAATTAACAAAGAGTTACTACATTGTTAGAATCATCTTGGATTAGGCATGGAGCTTCCCTTGATAGTTGTTAAATAAAGAATCCAAATCAAGGACACTTAGTTAAGCTTGAAATTAGGGTATTTAAGCTAAAATTAGGAGAGAGAATTCCATTTCGCACCTTACCAACTTTAGAATCATCACCACTCCTCTCTAGAACTTTAATTAAGCTTTAAGGAAGCTAGGAAAAATATAAGAAAGAGAGGAATAATGGAGTAAAATTGTAGAAAATTAAGAAGTGGAACTATGCAAACCGAGTTTATTTGAGGAACCTAAGTCCGGAGAGGTGATGGAAGTGAAGAACCGCCATCACCAACTGACAAGGAGGGGGTAGAAGATGGTAGCCTAACGGTGATTTCCTAATGAGTTTCAATTTTTACCTAAATTCTTTTGCATTTTCTAAAAATATCAAATTACATCTAAAAAATTTTGAAAAAAAAATTGTTATGGAATATTTTTTATACCTACTATTTGAGAAAAATATTATATTGCAAAAATTCTAAACAAATAGATGACCTCCTTAACAAATTGTACAAAATTGAACTATTTTTGAAACTATTTAAAATAACCTTATTATTGTTGTTTTGAAACCAAATTTTTTATGGAACTTTCCTATACTACATGTAAAAATCCTATGAAATTTGGTAAAACTGCTATTTTTTTTTATATTTTTGTATAATAAATTTTAAAGAAACCTATTTGTACTAGTTTTAGAGCTCATTGGTATTATATGATACTATAAAGAGTGATTTGGAGTCAGTTGGATTAAACAAGATTTGAGATATGTATAAACCATTGGTTATAGGTTACATGCATTAAGGTAAAGTTATGTGGATTTGGAAGTTTGGGTGATATGGTGATCATAGGCATGATAAACCTATCATATGATCATGATATATCATGTTCATAAATTGTAATAAGATGTTAGAATGAGTCACATTGTGCAAACTAGTGAATTGAATCTGTTCAAAGGATTCTCTGAAAGGTTGAACCTGTTTAGAAAGTTTTTCAAAAGGTTGATTGGCTAAAAGATTAACTTAAATTCTTGGATTAGATACTTGATTAGAGGGTTAGCTGATGTAAGGATCTTGATTATAACCACATTAGAGTCTTAGTTAGAATGTTGCTTGGTAAAAGAAGCGTAGTTGTAATGACTTTAGAGACATGCTTAGAAGGTTGATGGATGAAAAATTTTTAACTCTAAATATATTGGAGCCTCGTTTAGAAAGTTATTGGTAAGGAAGTATGATTGTATTGATTTTAGAGACTTGACTAGAAGGTTGACTAATTTAGAAAGCTTAGATGAAATCACTTTACAGAGATCTTTAGATGATTAGTTTGAAAAGAGGAGGATTTGATTCTTTGACTCAAAGGCTAAATCAAAAGGTTCGATAGTAAAAGAGACTTAACTATAGTTAGTAAGACTAAAGTCATTGTATTGAATATTTAGGGGAAAACTGAAGCAAATAAGACCTATGTATAAAATTATTGAGCATCACTTATCTAAGTAAGTGGGATCAATGTATTATTGCACTTTAAAGTATTATTTAAAAATACTTGGAGGCCTTAGTATATGTCTTGCTAATGATTGTCAGTTAGTGGTTTGTACATGTATAACATGTATGCTTGAATATTGTATTGTTGTTATGGAGTCTTGGACTGTATATATTGGTCACTTTATGATATTGCTTACTTTGGACTATTTGAAATTACTTAATCACCCTAAAAGTAATCTAACTCAAACTCAAACTCAAACTCAACCTAATTTCTAACCGAACATGCATCGCAACACATTAAGGAAACGACTAGGATTCTTTAGTCAAACACTGACCCTTTGTCGAGCTTTATTTTGATTTTTTTTTTAATATAATTTATAATAAACTCAGCCTACTTAATATAAGTTACTCTACATAAAATTTAAAAAAAAAAAAACATTTTTCCTAAAAAAATGTTAAAAAAAATATTTTCAAAAATAATTTGAATTTGCTAACTAGTTAAACTAGTAAAAAGTCAAATTAGCGTTTTCCTTAGTCACTAATTAATGGATTTTTTAAAAAAATAACTTTTCAGAAAAATTAACTAGAGAAATGGACTTAAAGGCTAACCTATTAAAACAAAAGTCACTAAGTAAAAATTTAATAAACTAACTGATGGGCCTTTATTTTTTGGAATTTTTCTAAAAATATGAAAACATGCAAAAAATGTAAGAAAAGATAAAAAATGAATTTTTTATTACGAATTTTCCCTAAAAAAAAAAGAAAGAAAAAAAATATTTTATAAATTTTACGGTTACCTCTGAGGTGCCTATGTACTCGCTAATTAAGATAAAACCAACCATAATTCTCATTTTCTAAGAAAAAATTTAGTAGATTGACAAATTTTATACATAAAAACGGGTTAGATTTACATTTTCTAACCAATTTATTTATATTAAGAAAAATCTTTAAAAAGTGCTAATTTTTATTATCCAATTTTGAAGAACCCTAACTAAAAAAAAAATAAATTCAAATTTTATTTAGAGAAAAACATTTTGTACGTGATAATTTTTTTTTAAAAAAAAAAAACACTAAAGTAATGCAATTTTCCATGAAACATGTAATTAATGCTGAAGACATGCCTAAGATACTTAAACTATGGAAAAGATGCTTAACTATGGAAAATGTACGATCCTTGATAGGAATCCTATCCTAAAGATACGAATCTTCAGAAGATATACTATTATACCTTAAAAATGCAACTTTTGTTAAAATATGCAATTTTTAACTAACAAAAAAAAAAATGCAATTTTACCTACAATATGGAAAGATGTCTAAAAATATGGATTTTGTCTAAAAAATGCGATTTCATCTCAAATATGGAAAGATATGCAATCTTTTTTTTAAAAAAAAAAAAACATGCAATTTTTATAAAATATGCCAAAACATAATTTTTAGCACAAAAATATAAAGACATGCAAGAAACTCATATTAGTAAATGTACCATGTCAATAAATTACCCAAATCATGCAATTTTACACAAAAGCTAATATATGCTATATAATACGTTAATAAATAAAGTCATCAACAAAAATAAGACATACTAAAACTAATGACCTGCACGAAAATAAAGAAATAAAGTTAGTACATAACCTACTAACATAAACATAAAAATAAAATAAAAGGGAAAGAAAATGACAATGACGAACAAAAAGCCAAAACTACCATCAAACATAATACAATGCGGGTCAAATTTAAGGGAGTGGTTTTCCCATAAGTCAAGTCGTTGTGCTCTAACTGAGTCTGGATCCTTCTTCACCAACCAAGAGTAAGGACGATTCATGGAGCCTCTCCATTGACAAATCAAGTGAGGAACCTAAGATTCATGAGAATCTTATTAATGAAACTTAGTTTAACATAAACTCTTTAACCTGTAGTGATGATTTTGGTGGTGCTTAGTGAGTAGGAGATGGTGGCGATTGGTGTTTGGGTCACGGATCTATGCGTGTTAGTGTGTCGCATACAAGTTATGGGTTATGTATGTTATGACGTGTTGGAGTATGGCCATGGATGGATGGTTGTACTAGGGTGGCTGTTGTTGTGGGGTTGCATGAAGTTAGTCTACTATAAGAGAGAGAGAGAGACTAACATAAAGAGAGAGAGAGGCTACCGTAGAGAGAGAGCATGATCGGATGGGTGTGGTCTTCAAGTTGCTAGATAGTGTGTATTTTTGTTTGGTGCTAGGGCGATCAAGTATGTAAGAGAGGTCGGAGTTAGGTACTGTTGTGTCCATTTTGTGGTATGTTTATGGCATTACTGGTGTTAGTGTGAGTCTGGTCTGTTGTTGTGTAGAGTTTAGGGTGAAAGAGAGATTGATAAGGGGCTTGTTATCATAAGTGGCTCATAAGTGGCTACATGTATTGCGTGATGGTGTAAGAGAGAGGATGGTAACTATTGAAAGAAGATGCCGCTATAAGGTAATTTTTGAAAAATATGACAAAATTGGGCTCAGAGTGGAAAATAGTACGTGAGTAGGGTAGTACACGCGCCTTTCCTATTCCTACCTTTTTGTATTAATAGTGCGCACCTTAAATACCAAAAATTTTAACAAGGCGTATACAAGAGATGTAATTTCCTTGTTTCTAAAAATAAAGAAGGTATTATAGACACTTAATTTTTACCTTTTTATAATCCTAATTCTTTATTTTTTTTACATAAAGAGTCTTAATTCAAAAATGAAATAATAATAATAAAAATTAAAATTAAAATATCAAAAATAATAAAAATTGACAAATGACGAAAATATAAAAAAAATAAGAAAAGAAAAAATTATAAAGATTTTGTAGATTTTTAGGTAGTAATTTATATTAAGGACAAATAGTTTTAGTTTTAGCTTAGTTCAAATAATTATTTTAGGAAATTGTACAGTTTAAGTGCAATTCAGTTGTACTAAAAATCAAGACATGAGCTAACGGTCTAACGTATAAACATTGAAGTATTGAGTTGGATTTAATTTGAGGTCTTGAGTTTAAATCTCACTAAATACTTAGGTATCTTTTATTTTGATCTTTTTATTTTTACAAAAAAAAAAAATCGATTGAGCCTACGGGATTTGAATATAGTTTTAAATCTAATTAGATTTTTTTTTTATGCAGTAAAGATTGGTGAGATTTATATTTACTTTGATTTTTCTCAAATTGGATTTGAATTGATATAAAATATTCAACTCTCATTTGATTTCTATCAAATCACATATAAATTGATTTTAAATCTCTATTAAATTAAGATTTAATATGATTTAAGATTGATTTATTTCAAAGCTATTTGTAAATAAAAAAAAAAAGACCCAAAGCACCATCAATAGCAGAATACTGAACACAACCACCGTAAACCTACTAACAACACTCTATCCACAAACACAACAACACTCGCTGTCTTCTTCAAACGGTTGCTGCACTGTCAACATTCAGTGTTGCCTTCTTTGTGAACACGAGTAGCAGACAACTTTCCCCTGACCGAGGATACACCAACTCCGACAACACAGCAATTCTCACCGCAGTTCCCTCACTGCTGACCCCCTGACGCACGGCTCACAATCTGCTCGTCCACTTCGCTGAATGCAACCAGTACTCCCAAACACAAGTCTACTGATTAGCCCTCGAACTGTACGCTTCCGATCACCCTTGTAGTAGTGCACGCCCTCTTTAATACCGTAAGTTCTCTGACCAACAGCTCTAAGCAGTAACTGAACCAAGCCCCACGTATGAGCCGCACTTCACTGCAACAATCGCCAATCCCTACAGCAGCACACACTCCATAATAGCTCACTGCTGCATACTGACCTCACATACGCAGCACTCCACTGAATCACAAGCACTGAAGGACACCATACACGATTAACATCTGCATGTCCTGATCACATGCACGCCTAAACAATGACAATTACACAAGACCACCATCGTTGACCCCCCATAGAATACAGCAGAATGCGCGTCTTTGCACTGTCTGCAAGCGCGTCATTAACCATCGGCGATAATCTCCATTGACTGACCACACCCAAACTACTGCTATCCATGAGCGCTTTACAGTCCATACGCATAAGATACTGTACTTCATTGTCACAACTGCAGCTCCAGACGCAACAGCAGCCACGGTCACCATCCATGTTGACAAATCAACCCCCATCCATGCTGTTGTAGACTCCACCATAAATACAAATGGCTGAACGCGCTCCACGCTTAGCCACCGCTCGTCAAAGACGCTCGTCGAGTAGCCCACTATGGTAGCAATCAATGCCAGCAATCCTACGACGCCGATTAGCATCTACTATTGCTCGCCAACAAGTCCAACAAACAGCTACTCAACGCCACCGTCCTTCACCTTACGCACCAAACAATAGCTCACACGCAATCAAGTTCGGTCCTTGTCCAATTTGTTATTTGTTTATTAATTATTATTATTTTATTATTATATTATCATTTCTATTAGTTAGTTACTGTCGATAAAATAATATAAGTAGATATGCATGTATTAGATTAGGAGATTTTTGGTTTTGGTATTAGTTTTTTATATATTAAGTATATTATATAAAAATTAGTATTAGGAATAAAAATTGAAGAAAAATAAATTCTTACAAAAAAAATTATAGTATCTTAGAGAGTCTTTTGAATACTGATGAGTTAGGACGCCCTCATATTTTATTTAAATGAATTGAATAAATTAAAACGTAAATCTGGTCATTTTTTTTTAAATTGAAATCAATCAACACACTAAATTTTTTGGAAAGAACTACGATCATCTGATCTGACTAGCAAGTACGTAGGCAGCTTCAGGACGACGATAAAATATGTAAAAACTTAGGTTCTTTTTTCTTTTAATTTTATTTATTTATTTATTTAAAAAATATACATATTATAATTAAAAATAATCCTAATTTCGGTAAATAGATAGTGATACCCGTTAGGATTTAATAGGTTAGCTCTTAAACTCGGAACCCTCTGGTTTGTATTAAATTGAAATTGAAGACCGGTAGCTAAATCGTAATCATTCTACCTAATTGATTACAATTTTCTTTTCTTTTTTCCAATTCCAATCGGGTAACAACTCCAAAAATATTTATAAAAACAAAATTTCCCAATTTCTTTAGTCGAAGGTTAATATTAAATGAGTTAGAGTTTAGTATTAATCAGAAATGGGAAATTAATTTTAAATAAATAAAAACCGAAAAATCAGGCTCAACAATTTGGCAATTCTACCAAGGATCGCTAAAGGGCTAGTTACTAGAAGTTACCGAAAATAGGATTATTTTTCAACAAAATAAAAAATAAAAAGATGAAATAATAAAACAAAAGAACTTAGGTATGTTATTTTATGTATTTGTTTATTTATTTATTTATTTTTACTAACATTTTTTGTTGTAGTTTATTTACTGGGGGGTAGCTTTGGGGGTTTACTTTATTTTTATTCTATTCTTTTACATCATAAATGCATGGTAGATACAGTTAGAACCAAGCTGTCTTAGGATCTTAGAAGGGGGGCCATTGTGTAAGTTTCGGATGTTGTAGGGCAACTACCTTCTAAGGCTAACTAAGCTACCCTACTCAAGTTCAGATGCAACTAAAGAACTGTTGCTTTGAAAAAAAGTATGGTTGTAGAACTTGAAGACCTTTAGAACCTA
The DNA here is from genome assembly GCA_024138005.1 of Lumnitzera racemosa. NCBI lineage: Eukaryota > Viridiplantae > Streptophyta > Magnoliopsida > Myrtales > Combretaceae > Lumnitzera > Lumnitzera racemosa. Next base: position 19,613,128 of record JAMXBC010000002.1, read on the forward strand.
CACTTTGCATTACATGAAAACATTTATAAAAAAAATCACAAGAACTTATGATGTGGCAAACCTAAATGGATAAGGGCAGTTGTGAAGTTGTAGTTGCAATATTTCTTCATAAATAATTTGTAATAATTCTATGTAAAGTTTGGAATAGGTGAGGATTGTAATTTTGATTTTTTTTTTACATAATTATGATTAGATCGAGTCAAGGGGCTTTCGAATAGATCCACGTCTACCCACCTCATTGGCCTTAAAAGATACTCTAGATATGGTTCTAACTTTTTAGCTCAAATAAATAAAAATTTATTAAGAACAAGATTGGGCTCATCTTGCCTCTATAGAAGAGCCCTATAAATATTACCTTAGTGCAACCCTGAGTACATCTATCACTTTTTTTTTTTGGCCACATCAATTGAGCCCAGCCTTCACGAAGTAAATAGAAAAAAAAAATGAAAAAAAAAAGAAACAAAACGAAAATAATTAAACCTGTAAAATAATAGGTAGTTATCATTTTGCCTAATATTCTACCAACTAGAAATATTCATTCTTTTAGGTAAATTTAGCATTGTGCAAATAGCCTTCCTCATTTGGAATAAATAAGATTTAGATATTTTCTTTGTTTAGTCTTTTATTATTCAGAATTCCTCGCTTGTAAATAGACCCTTAGTAACGATAAATTATATAGGCTTGTATATAGAATTCTATGAAAGCAATCCTCCGTAATCATCCATTTACAATACCATCACTTGGGCTCTGTAACATAAAAACCTTAACCTTTTTCTCTCTCTCTCTCTCTCTCTCTTTAAAAAGAAAAAGAAAAAAAGAAAAGAAATTTGCTAACAGTTACAAATCCTTATGAAACTCAGGACAAACACAATCACTTGGCCCGAGAAAATAACTAACCAAACTCAAACCCTAGCCCAATAAGATGATTCAACCAACTCAAAGCTCCTGAGCTATCGAGTCTAAACACGAATCAAGTCAAAACACGAGAATGTGAAATACTTTCCTGAGCTTGATCCCCGGTACAAACAAAAAGGGCAATTTATTATACCCTTCGACTTTAGAAGTTGTCAATGCTAGCTTATATGAACTTTAAAGAACTTGACCTAAAACCACATATGGAAGCTTAGGGGCATTAAGACCTATAAGTTTGGGGCATAAGGCCTTTGGTCTTTGAAATTTCACAATCGAGGCATGTTCTAAGGAATTTGGGAGTAAGGTCTATCATCACCTTAAAGTCAATCCATCCCTATGTAGGGAATTAATAACTTACGTTTAAAAAGGTTTATAATGAAAAGAGGCGAGTTATATCCTATACACTAACCCTTAAACACTTTGAGAGATGAAAGATACCATGGTAGGGAATTGGTAACTCACGTTTAAAAGCTTTAGAATGAAAAGAGGTGAGTTATATCCTATATACTAACCCTTAAATACTTTGAGAGATGAAAGATACCATAATAAGGATATTTTGGACTCATTCCTTAAAAGAGGTTCATTTTGAACTTAATACGCATATCGAAATGAAGTTAGGCATTTATTTTCAAATCCAAAACATAATTATCCCTTATTAACCCTGTTGAACTATTTTGGAGTCATTTCAAATGTAAACCCTATCAAGAACCACCCTACAGTAGGGCAATTTGGAGGGTAAGGTCATTAATTAAGAGAGAAGGATAAAACTGATTTGTGCTTACCTTAGTAATAACAATTCAAGAATAATTTTTGTTTTCAATAAATTGTTCCCTTTGAAGAAGAGCTAATACTTTTACAAATGTCTCAAAGGCTACACATGCCTTACCTAAGCCAATGCACTCTGAACTTATGGATTTAGGGCTTTAATTCATCTAAAGACAAAAACTTGACAAAAGAGATAGTTATTTTTGGGGAGAGAAAAGAAAGAAATGAAATGAAATGAAATGAAATGAAAAAAAAAAGAACAAAAAAACTAGGAAAAAGGAAAATAAAGAAATACCTAAATATTGAGCTTGAGAAAATCCCTAATCAAAGAAGGCCTAAGTTGCTCAAAAAAAAAAACATAAGGCCTTGAATCGCTTTCCCAACCAAAAACACAAAACCTCATATTCATTTTAGAATCACGTTCTCAACCACAAATCAAAAACTCCATATTTAGTTCAAAATCACACTTTAAATCATGAACATAAACCCTTTTCTGTCCACTTAATTCTTAAACACAAGACCTCCCCACCCACAATACCTTCCTACTCAAAGCTCTTCCAATTTTGAAAAATAATTTATCTAAGATAAAAATTATTTTTGAAACTAGGGTAAGCACACATCTAGTTCATTCCTAAGGTTCTTGACTTGTACCCTTGGGTTAGATGAAAGCAGTTCTTAAAAAATAAGCCCTCTCAATTAACTTCTTTTGAAACCATTTGACCAAAAGCCAAATTTATAGTACTGAACCCAAAAAGACCTAACAGATCGATCAGAGCGTATCACTTGCAAATTAGACTGTAATTTTCAGAATAGTAGTCAAGAGTAACATCTAAATCAAGAGTGCATAAGGAAGTCCTCTTCGACTAGACTAATCATGAGTTACCTTTTCCTTACAAAATAAATGTTAAGGCCTATCCAAGAAGCTCATTGTCCAGGTTACAAACTAGGGTACATATGAGATACCCTACAAGATTATAGTATTTGCTTTTTAAATAGGAATTTGTATTCGTTAGCAAACTTTCAAGGAAAAAAAAGGAAAAAAGAAAATGAAAAGGAGAGAGAGAGAGTGGAGGCTTGTTACAAGTTTTTCCATTCATTTTCCAGTCCATTCCATCCATAGTGGCCAAATTTTCAATTCATGTTATAAACAGTTTTCACCAAATCCCTTGTTTGTAAATTTTTCAAGTCAAGAGTTTTTTTTCGAGTCTGCTATGTTCCTTAGTTTTACTTTCAACTGTCAATAGAGTTTAAGCGAGTTCGAAGGGTACTTTAATCTTTATCAATTTTCTTAAGGATATAGCCAGCTCATAGAGCACTGTTCCTATCCATATCTTCTTTAGCGCTTCAGCCAGTTCATAGCGCGTTATCTAGATTCATATTCTCAATTAGGGATCTAGCCAGCTCATAGAGTAGTCCCAATCTAAAGTTTCTTAAGCTTCCGGCTGGCTCCTAAAACACAATCCCAATTTATAATCTCCGAAGGAGCTAGCCAACTTATAGAGCGTAGTCCCAATCTAGAGTTTCTTAAACTCCCAGTCGTTCAATTTACAAAACGTTATCCGACTCAAAATTTCTTTAAGGGATTTAGCAAGCTCAGGAAGCGCTATCCCAATTCAAGTTTTCCTTATCTTTAGGTCTTAGCCAACTCAAGGGGCGCTTTGACCGCCTTCATTAGTCAGCTCATCAGGGTACGACTAAGTTTTTCTTATCTTTAAGTCTTAGCTAGCTCAAAAGGGTGCTTTGATCGCCTTAGTTAGTTAAGTCATCAGGGTACGACCAAGTTTCTTTATCTTTAGGTCTTAACCAGCTCAAAAGGATACTTTGACCGCCTTGGTTAGTCAGCTCATCAGGGTACGACCAAGCTTCCTTATCTTTAGATCTTATCCAGCTTAAACGGCGCTTTGACCACCTTGGTTAATTAGCTCATTAGGGCACAACTAATTTTCCTCCTCTTTAGGTCTTAGCCAGCTCAAACGGCGCTTTAACCACCTTGATTAGTCATCTCATTAGGGCATGACTAAGTTTCCTTATCTTAGGTCTTAGCAAGCTCAAAGGGAGCTTTGACCGCCTTGGTTAGTCAGCTTATTAAGGCATGACTAAGTTTCCTTATCTTAGGTCTTAGCCAGCTCAAAGGGTAATTTAACCGCCTTAGTTAGTCAGCTCATTAGGGTAGAACTAAGTTTTCTTATCTTTAAGTCATAACCAGCTCAAAGGGCACTTTGACTGCCTTGGTTAGTCAGCTCATTAAGGCACGATCAAGTTTCCTTATCTTAGGTCTTAGCTAACTTAAAGGGTACTTTGATCGCCTTAGTTAGTCAACTCATTAGGGCATAACCAAATTTTCTTATCTTTAGCTCTTAACCAGCTCAAAGGGCGCTTTGACTACCTTAATTAGTCAGCTCATTGGGGTACAACCAAGTTCTCTCATTCTATTAGGGTTTTAGCTAACTCTAGAAGCACTTACCCATTTCATCCGGTTTAGGGCTTTAGCCTGCTCAATGAGCACTTTGCCCACCTTGGTTAGTTAGCTTATAGGGGGTACGACCAAGTTCTCATTATTTTTTTTAGGGATTTTTGCCAACCCACAAGGGCGTTTCCCTTGCTATTCTTCGTTTCAAACTAATAGTCGCCAAATGTCTTAACTTTCCTTAAGATAGAGTCATCTCGAGGCAAAAACGGTGTTTGTTTTGTCTTTGTGGTAAAGTTTTGCTCAAACTTCACCATAAAGAGGGGTAGGTACAATTCAACTATTCGCCTTATTTGCATATGTTACCTTACCCTTATCTATTTAACAGATGCCCTAAATACATAGAGATTAACAAAATATACATTAAATACAGAGCAAAAAGGCCTCCTGACACCAGTAAGCGTAAAACTTACAAGTACATCATAGGAGCACATGAATTTCTGCTAATATGATGTACAACTCAACACATATATAAATAATCCAATAGACTACCCAACATGACTGAACCTATCAAATCAAATGGAATATTACAGGTTATAATTATAGTGACTGATCAATAGTAAGAAAATAGCAAGCTAATGTATGATATCATTTACAACATCCCTATATGCAGTAAATGATAGATGTCAAAAATACATAATGAACTAACTAGGTAATATAAAAGTAATTATTAACAACTACTTCTTCTTAGATGTTGCCAGTTGTCTCCTAAACCAAGTAAGAAATGATGGCTTATGACTTAATGTTCTCTTAGATAGATGAGGAAGAATATCACTAAGCTCTTAAGAGGAACAGGACTAGCTGTAATGGTGGTAGCTGGGTGATACCGTCCTTTATATTTGATGATTGAGTCTAATTAGTGTACTGCTTATGAGGAGTAGGTAATGTTTGTCGAAGAGAGATGCTACCGTAAGTACCTATAGAGTGATACAAACTAAGGCCGAAGCTGGAGGTATCAGCGGGTAGTGTATTGCTACTAAGCTCGCCCATGTCAATCAAATGGTGAGATCTCGATGGTATGCCATTGTCTTACTATCCTTGACCATGCATTTGACTTGCTTGACCTCCTCTCGTATGAACTTATCCTCAGCATACAGGCGAGGGGGTAGTATGGGGTCTAGCACTACTACCTAATGGGGAAACAAGATCAATCCTCCATGCTCTTTAAGATGGTGAAGGCCATAATCGATAATGATGCATTCCATTACCAAGAAAGGATAAGACTAGTTGTAGGGATGGGTCCAAGATTGCTGAAAGCTTAAAAAAGATGATGGGAATATGCATAAGGGAACGGAAATAAATGAAAAAGTAAGCAAACCCACGAAAAACTCCACAGTAAATGACGTACCAGTAGAACTTTGGAGGGCTTACGAAATAACTCAATATGATGCATAAGTTTGTCCGGTGAGATTACTTGCCACTTGGTCTTGCTTAAGGGTTAAGATAAGAGTGAAGTAAAGGTAAACAAACAATGTTCACGAAAGGAAAAATATCTAGTGTATTGATGATAGTCTACTTTTGTAGCTACATGTATAAGGAGTTATTTATACCTGAAAATTTAGAGTAACCTGCCTAAAAGGAAAAAGACAAAAAGAGTGTTGTCCTAAAGAAGTAATGTACAAAGTATACAAAGGGCAAAAATGAATATTTATAGAAAAACAATGATTAGAGTAGCAAATTCTATAAGTGGTCTTAGATACATGGTAAAGATGCATTGGTGATACTGTTGGGGGATGCCGAAAAAAGCATATGAGCTGATCTATTGTTCAAGCGGAGGTAGTTGAGGATTAGCTTAAGGCAGATTTCTTCGCAAGAGTGATGCTAAGCAAGTTTTTGGCTTGAACATGTCTGAATAGGCATATGAGGCTTGGTTGTCATTTGGGCATTCTTCAAGTTACCACACAACTTCTAAGAGATGAGTAGTCATTCAGCTCGGCACATAGAGTCAATTAGCAGCAAGTAGTAACTCGACCTTAGCAGAAGTCAGCTAGAGTAGGAGGACTTACTTCACTAATCCCTCTCGTCCTTAGGCTTGGTTGCGGGTTAAAGGCCCAATAGTCTAATTCTTATTATTCTCTCCAAGTTGATTTGGATTTGAGATCAAATCCAACTATTCTTCATTCAATTCTTCATCAAGGTAATATGGACTAAGGTCGGTAATGTTAAAGGTGTCTGAAAGCCCATAATCTTCGGGAAGCTCCAATTTGTAGGCATTATTGCTGATCTTCTGGAAGATCCTAAAGGGTCCTTCAATCCGTACAGACAGCTTATTCTTTCTCTTTCTCGAGAACCTCTCCTTATTCAAGTACAGCCATTCCAAGTCTCTATGCTAAAACTCTCTCGTCGTCCTTCCCTTAGCCTTCTCTCCCATTCTTTTAACAACTTAGTCAATCTATTGAGTAACTTTGTAATAGATTTGCTGTAGGGACTATACTTGAGCTCTTGCACCAAGGTCCTTTTGTTTAGATACAGGTGTAGGGGTATGATCTAAGGGCAACTCGGGATTAAAACCATGGACAACTTCAAAGGGGGTTTGTTTGGTGGTGTTATGAACTATGCAGTTGTAAGTGAATTCGACCACGGGTAAACCGATATCCTAATCAACCAAGTTCTTGGCTATTGTAGCTCAGAGTAGCGATCCTAAAGTATGATTAATGAGCTTTGTTTTGCCATCAATTTGGGGGTAACAGGAATTATTGAATAATAGTTTAGTTCCCATCTAACGCCATAAGATCCTCTAAAAATGGCTCAAGAACTTGGGATCTCTATCGGTGACTACACTTCTCGACAGGCCGTATAATCGAATAATCTCCTACAAGTAATGAGTAGCAATAGCTAAAGCATCGTTAGTCTTGAAGCAAGGCATAAAGTGTGACATCTTACTAAATCTATCTACGATGACCATTATGGAATCTTTCCCCTAGGCTGTTATTAATAATCCAAGGACAAAGTCTATACTCAACTCAGTCCATCGTTTCGTCGGGATAGATAAAGGCATTTATTTTCCTTATTCGGCTTAGCATTTAGCTCTTTTGCATATGGTACAGCTTTCAACAACTCAGTATACAACTTACCTCATTCTTGACCAGAAGAAACGCCTACATAATAGCTCATACATCCTTTTCTCCCTAAAGTATCCTAATAGGCCACCACTATGGGCTTCCCTAATCAGTTACTCCCTTAATGAATAAGTTAGCACGCATAAATTCCCTCCGTAGAACAAGTATCCATCTTCCATATGATACTCGTTCACTATCTTTCCATTAGCATAGCACCTAAGTATAGGCTTAAAGTGTAAGTCTTGAGAGTATTATTCTTTAATGCTGGCAAACCCAAACAATCTAATCTGTAGCTCGGTTAAGAGTGCATGTTCTCTTGAAAGAGCATCTACAACCACATTATTCCTTCCTTGCTTATACTTTATGACAAATTGAATCCTTCGAAGAATTTAACCTACTTCGCTTGTTACTTTGGCAACTTAATCTGACTTCAGAGGGATCTTAGAGATTCATGGTCAATATAGATGACAAATTCTCTTAGCAATAGATAATACTGCCATACTTAGAGTGCTCGGATGAGTGTTAAGAGATCTTTGTCATACACAGAATAGTTTAGTTGAGGTCTCTCAAGCTTCTCACTATGGTAGGTAGTTGGTCGGCCTTCCTGCATCAAGACAGCACCTATTCCAACACCTAACGTGTTACATTCCAACTCAAATATTTTCTCAAAGTTAGGCAAAGATAGTACAGGTACAGAAGTCAATCTTTCCTTCACCTTTGGAAAGCTTCGCTCCTCTTTTTCTCCCCATCTAAAGTCACTATTTTTCTTCGTTAGCTCGGTAAAGGGTATAGTAAGGGTGACGAAATTCCTAATGAATCTCTTGTAGAAGGAAGCTAGTTTATGGAAACTTCTCACCTCAACCTAAGTAGTAGAAGTTCGCCACTTAATGATTGCTTGAATCTTCTCGTTGTCCACTCATAAACTGGCTCCACTTACTACATAGCCTAAGAATACCATTTCCTTTTGACAAAAACAACATTTCTTTAGATTGATGAATAATCTCTTGGCACAAAGGACATGCGACATGGTACAAAGATGTTCACAATGACTCGGCATGTTGACATTGTACACTAGGATGTCAAAGTACACCATGACACACTTTCCCATTAGATTTCATAGCACATGGTTCATTAATCACATGAAAGTGCTCAGGGCATTCAATAAGCCAAATGGCATAACCATCTACTCGTAGAGTCTATGTCGAGTTTTGAATGCATTCTTCTATTCATCTCTTGACCTCGTATAAATTTGATGGTAGCTAAACTTCAGATTAATCTTGCTAAAGATCTTAGCTCCACTTAATTCATCCAGCATATCTTTTAACCTAGGAATCGGATGCCTGTATTTGATTGTTATCTTATTTACAATTCGATTGTCAACACATATTTGCCAGGTACCATCTTTTTTTGTAGTAAGAGCGTTGGAACAAAATAGGAGCTAAGACTCTCCCTAACATATCCTCTTTCCAATAGCTCATTAACTTGTCGTTAGAGCTCAGAGGCCTGTTCAAAACTTATTCGATAAGCTGGCTTATTCAGTAGTATGATGTCGAATATCAACTCAATGCATGTTCTATGCCTTTAAACGATGGCAATCCTTCCAGCAATTGTTATGGAAATAGGTCGGCAACTTCCAAGGGTAGTTCACCCCACTCCTTCAACTCTAATAGTCACCTCACCAACATGAACGTTGGCGTGTTGGCTTGAATAGTCTCTTAGAGCAACGCTAATGCTTGACAAAGACCAATCTTAAGTATTTCCTAACTATGGAAGTATTAAAAAGGAAAAAGAGTACAAGTACATGAATTTTTTATTCCTTTCATCCAACAACACATTGCTTAGTTGTAGGTTAATTCTTAAGTAAGAACATTTGATGCGGTTACTATGTGGTAACTTCACATGCATGTAACTTTTCTATAGACTATCCATAATTTTCCAACATAAGGTGATGTGTAGGGTTAGGTTACAAAAGGATTTAAGGCCTGTCACATATGTAATGTTAACACAATAGTAGATTCACTCTGAAATTTCCATTGTAAGGGTCATAAGTAATTCCTTCCTAGGGGGCAGTTAATGAGATATGAGAAAGAAAAGTTCAACGGGATAATTGAGAGTATATCAACTCCAATGCACTTTAGCAATGACGAAATTCAAATATAGTTAAGTTAGTACGAGAATGTAATTTTAGGAGAAAATCTTGGTAGGTTGAGACATTAGTGAAATGATAATAGTATAAACTAGTGTAAGAGTATTCCATTCAAATTGCAATAATGGCGAGAATTGGATATTATACATAACCTTGATGTTGTGTACAGAGAGAAAAACATATGTAATAACTTAGTGGGCAAGATCTTCAACATCAATGGAAAATCAAAGGAAATAAAGAAGGGGAGATGTACACCTCAAGATGTAGGAATTTTTCTTGAGTTGTATTTAACATCTCAAGGTGGACATACTATAAAGCCTCCATCCCTATCGACACTTACTCCTAATCAAATAAAAGAGTTTTTTAACCTTATTAAATGTGAAAATGCTAGATGGTTATGCATCAAACATATCATCATGTTTGGGTGATTTCCATTTCTAGGATCAATTTCCTACTCCTTTTCAATGCTTCATAGGACTTATCGGCCCCTCACTTCAGAGAGGATAGCTTAAGTTGTTTCATCCATAGAGGAATGGACTAAAGGGGCCCCTCAAAGGAATACAAATTTCTATATATTCAACTCATGCATGCAAGTTCAAAGTTTTTTGTATTGTTTCCTCATTTCACAATTTTGTTCCTAAATTTCTTTATTTCATTTATGTGTTTTTCATTTGTCTCTCAAACTACATTGTTTGGTCTCACTAAAGTACAACATAGCTTATAGAGCATTAAGGCTCTAGGCACTATTGTTGGGTACACTTTGATTCTCCAAGTTGTTTGGCAATTTCGTTAGTAAGACTAAGATTTTCAATAGGGGTGTCTTTTGCTCTTTGAGGACTTAGCGATCCCCCATAAATGGCATTAAAATGTTGTCCTGGCTCTTCTTTCGGTAGAGATTGCCCTTCTATGGGGCCTTTTAGGCCTATGTAGGCCAAGCTTTGGGGAGGTGAGCCCTATTCGAGAGAACTAGTCCCTATAAAATAGGCATAAGGTCAGCCACTATGTTAAAGGATTATCTAGCGTAATCACTCTAATACTTAAATAAAAAAGGATTAATCGAGAGAAAGGGTACATATAAGATGACTTGCAATGATCTACTTATGGAGTTATTGCTAAGTGATTTCAAAGTCATTCAGCTTTTTATGTTTATTATTTGCAATATTTATAAGGTAACTCCTTGTACTTCTATAATAAGCTTTGATGCGACTTACCGGTGTAATTAGTATGGGGAAATGAACTTTGAGACTTGTATATGTCACATCTATGTCACTATGGAATAGCATTATACATTTATGCCATGCTGGCCGATGAGGGCCTAATGGGTGAATGTCACATCAAACAGTGCGATGTGAATAGTATACAGCTTGATTAGAGTAGATTGCTAGGAGATTACTTCCTAAGGAGTAGGAGAAGTCTAGCAACTTGCTTGAGTCTAAGATGCTAGATGTTGTTGCATGCTCACCTTAAGGTGGACCCAATGAGGGGCTAGTTGTAAAGATGAATTTGGGCAAAGAAAAGGGGTAGTCATCCTGCTTGTAGAGTTAGGTTGATGCTTAGCTAGTTGCCTTTAGTCAGGGAGTGTCCCTTAGTCCTATTGTTAGTGGTTTTAGCCTTTTTAAGGACTTAGCCTTTGAGCTATTAGGCCTTTGGTCCAATAACTAATGTCAACAAGTGTATTTTTATTGGATGGTAGAACCGTGCACATCTTTAACGTCCTCATAATTTTCTCCCTCTTAAGGAAGATTCGACCCAAATTTTGAAACTAGACATCTCCTCCACCTAGATCGTAAACCAACCTATGAAATTTAAGAAACAAACCATAGCAACTCACGTAAATATGGAATGTCATATCCATGCATGATCCTTCCATTCGTCGTCTACTCTATCAACCACAATCATGAATTCCAAATAGTAGCTGGCAAACTATATTTGCTTAGTTTTGTAGTGCATTGCAAAATATGAGATGGCTAAAATCTCAATGCTTTTCCATTGGAGAATTCAATAATATGAAACCAGTGGTGTTAGCCCTCATCTTATTCTCCTAGACTGTCAATTTTCTCATCAATAATAAATTCTTCAACTTTCATCTCCATAGGATCTCCCTTTATAGTTTCCTCTATATCCTTTGTTTGTATCGTCTCTTCTACAACATCTACTTCCTCTTTAATGATTTGAATAAGATCTTCACCAATTGTGGTTTCTTTAGTCATATTCTCTAGGATTTTCTCCACTGCCATATTAATATACTCATACTCCACAAATTTGTGTTCATGTCTCAATACTGTGAGCACTTTTTCCATATACTCATAGTTTCAACTTCACCATGTCTCCTAAAAGTTCGGGTAGTGATCTACTTTCATGTTAGGAGTATGCTAGGGAGAGAAGGAAGAAGTTACAACGAATGACATTCATGAACCAACAATATTTGAATTGGACTCTTCTACAAGACTATGAGATGGACAATAGGATTTAGTAGATAGTTTCTAATAAAACTTAGTTTCAATTGTTTGAGGTAAAAGAACCTACATTTAGAAATATTGCCATTAATTTTTTATCTACTTTGCAACTAGAGAGAGGTAGGTCAATGTCCACATTCATATTTCAAGCCTATAGAGAGGTTCATGTGATTAAGTTGAATCAAATTGGTTACTTTTTGGGTTTATGTGATGAGAAGGAAGCTTATTTGCCTAACTCCTAGCCTGGTAATATGACTATTGAGAAATTCTGGTTTCAATTAGTTCACCCTAAGTAGGACTATTTTATACCTTTAAAGTCATTCGCCACGACTTTTTCAACAGTAGAGCACAAGTTACTCTACCATATTCTTGCTCATACTCTCAATTGTAAGAAGACTAGCCATAACAATATAACCAGTTTTGACATGTTTTATCTATACAGCAAGATTTCTGAGTATCAGATTGATTTGGGAGTAAAAATAGCAAATTTTATTTATAGATGGATAGATAATACCAAGGCTTAGGTTATCTTTTATAGTATAAGGCTTTTTCAAGAACTAGAGAGGGATGATGCTATTTCTTGTAAGCCTATTTATGATACACCCTTTAGGTGTTGGGGATTAGTTAAGATAAATAATAGGCCCCATCCTATTGATGAGGAGGATATTCTTAAAAATCCTCCTACTACTAGAGTGTCTACTTCATATTGTCCTCCAGCTGGTAGTTTTAAGTTGTTGAGTGATAAAATTAGAGAAGTCCGGAATGAAATTAGGAAAGAAAGGAAGAAGAATAAGAAAGAATAAGGGTATTCCTTGTAAGCTTATTAATGCTGCAAGCTTTAGGGGATGGGGATTCGTTAAATAATAGGCCCCATCCTATTAATGAGGAGGATATTCTTAAAAATCCTCCTACTGTTAGGGCATCTACTGTTAGGGCATCTACTTCATATCATCCTCCAGTTGATAGTTTTAAGCAGTTGAGTGCTGAAATTAGAGAAGTCCAGAATGAAATTAGGAAAGAAAGGAAGAAGAATAAGAAGTTTCGGACTATTATGTTCAATATGCTAAAGTCTACTATCTCATGTTTCTAGCCAGTAGTTGTAAAGCAACTACATTACAAGACTTATAGTGTAAAGAGTAGCAGCACTAACCGAGATAGTTAGATATTTGCACGCTTTTTGATTTTTTTTTATGTTATTTTCTTTTGTTTTTTTATTTTTTTTTATTTTTTTTTCACTTTGTTATTAGGTTATTTTTGTTTAGTACCCACTTGTTTGGGTAACTCTAAATCATTAACTCTACTATATACTCTTAAGTGCACTTTTATGCTATCTTTTCTCTTTCATGTTTCTTTGCATTTGATGAGATATGTTAGATCTGAATTCTATGCTAGTAATGATCCTATGCTTGAAATTTTCCTTATTGCTAAAAATGTAAATCCAAGGAAGTACCAGTTTTTCATTTCCTATTTATTTCAAATTTTTATTTTATTTCCTCTTGTATATTAAATAGAAGACAGTATGAACATTGTCTATTCTAAAGTTGGGGGAAAGAAATATAGTAAATGGATTTTGAATTAAATTGAATATCAATTTTGATGTCATTTTTTTGTTTACAAATAGTTATACTTCCCTATTTGCTTGAACTTTATCTCTTCTTAAGTATCTAGCAATGTTTAGGCCAATTTTTTTTCTATTTGGAATTTATAGATTATACAAAGAAAAAAATTATTGATAGCATCTAATTATGATTAACTTAAATAATTAACTCACTAAGGTTGTGATTTTTGTATTCAGTTAAAATTAATTAGTCAATTCTTTAGGAACCTAATTTGCCTAGTTTTTAGCCTTAGAATTTAAAGTTTAAGAGTCGATCAAGTCCTTAGGTAAAAAGTAAACAAGTTCACTTCTATGCAAGGTTAGTTAGTATATGGTCTTTTTAGTTATTCTAACTACACTTTAATACTTAGTGAAAGAGGCAAGTAAAGCTTTATACTTAGTAATGCATATAAAAGAAGTTTGAAAAATTTTAGAGAGCATTCAGATGCATATAAAAGAAGTTTGAAAAATTTTAGTAAGCATTCAAAAAGTGATGAAATAAGAGCTTTTACTCCAATAACTCAAGAAATTGAGTTAAGAGTACCCTAACTTGAATGTTAGTATGAGGAAGAGTCAATTAGGGTCCCTTTAAATTTGGTCACTTAGGTGATGAGCTCAAGATGTGCAAACTCAATGCACTCACTATAACGAAAAGGATAGAAAGGCAAAGTTTAGTATCTAAACTAATGAAAAAAAAAAAGAGAAAAAATAATGGGAATGAAAAATGGAAAATTTGAATCCAATTCAAGAAATGAATTAAGGCTTGTAATAAAAAGGAAGAAAACCTAATGATAGAGCGGATACCATATGCTTTCACTATTTTGTTAACTTGTTTGTTGCAATAATAAAAAAGATAATATGCTTGTTAACAGTTGTAAAGTTTAAATGGATATTTTTCTTTCTAGGACTAAGCATCTACTTTTGAAATAGAAATCTTAGGTTAAATGCGTAGATTAAAATTTGTTTTCTCTAAAGTGGCTAATTAATTTCAATTGTAGTACTTTCATAACATATTTTGATTTGGTTCGAGTGGTGGCCATTACAAATTAGTGAGTTTGAAAGTATGAAATATAAGATGTTTTGGATTTGCAATTGGAGAATTTGAATTTTCAATGATAGATTTCTTTAATTCTATATATTTTTATTAAGGATAAGCAAAAGTTTAAGTGTTGGGGAGTTGATAAGAGCATATTTTATTCATGTTTTAATGTGAAAATTAGATAGAATTATTATTAATTTTATAAAAATCATTAAGAAATTATACTTAATTATTTTCATTTGAACATTTCAGGGATTAGAGGATTCAAGAGAGGAATTGTGAACAATTTAGAAGAGTTTTATACAAATGAACGAAGTCTAAATAAACACATTGCAATTTAGAATTAAAGGCAGTTGGCCTACAATGTACACTGGCGGCCTTTAGAGTCAACACTACTGGCCTTGAAGCTTACATCACCGGCCTTAAAGCTTACATGAAAAAGAAGCCTTACATGAGCCAAACTTAGTTTTATCTACAAAATAGCCTTATGTTTCATTGTTTGAGAAATCTTTTTTACACACTTTCCTTAGCGTTAGAAGAGACTTTTATGTCTCCCTTAAACTTTGAGAGTCGTAGAATAGTCAGTAAATAGTTTTTGCAATTGAAGCTTATTTTTTCCAATTACAGAATTAGTGACATTTATTTTAATTATATTTATGCAATTCTATGAATTATTCATGCTTTCAATTATGAATTTCTTTGCAATGTCAATTAGTAGTTGTGCTTTTGTTTCAAATTCCATGGTTGGCTAGATTTATTTGTAGAAATTGATGAAACCCTAGGTAACTAAGATGATGATTGTGTTTGTGTTATAAAATTAATAGATATATGGATGATTCGTGATTGTAATTTCTATGATTTTGATTATAATTGTTTAATTGATTATAATTGTTAGAAACCTTAGTGATACGGGAGTTGATATCAAGTTTGTTAAAAATTCTCAATTAATTTGATTAACTAATGCAGGAGCGGCATTAATTGAATTAATTAGAAATTATCTAGAGATTAATGCAATGTTTTGCGAATAATTATTCACTAAGACATTAGGGATAATAGATTTAGGACATTAGACAATCATAGCATCGGGAGGTGTATGATTATAATTTAGAGTCTGCTGTTAATTGGAAATGTGGGAGCTAATTAATTAATTAGGGGTTGAGTCCTTAAGTTCTAAGGCATAATAATTTCACTTAAATGATCGTATAGCTATTAATATTTATAACATGATAACAATTTGATTTACATAACTAGAGAGGATTCTATTTTCCTACAATTCACAATTGATTGCTTAGTTTTAGATATTTTATAATTATTTTCTTTTTTATAGTTGTAGGGTAAATATTAGATTAGTTAATTTATTTTTAATTGCTTGAATATTGATAAGAACTAGTATAGGATTAGTAATTTCTTAGTCCTCAAGGGATCGACAAAATTACTTGCTCTATATTACTTGATTCTAATCCAATATACTTGTTGGAGTATTCGCAATTTATTTTTTTATATATATAGTTTAAGAGAATCATTTAGTATTAAATGGAAGATGGGAAATCAAATCAAAATAACGAAAACCAAAAAAATTCAAGCTCGAAAGTTTGGTGACTCTGCTGGTGAGGCCATTAAGAGAGTTACCTACTAAAATTTACCGAAATTAAGATTATTTTCCAAAAAAAAAAATTCTTGGGTTGATTACTTTTCATTTATTTATTTTACTTTATTTTTTTTATATTAACATGTTTGTCGAGCCTGGTTTTTCACCCACCCGATTTTTATTATAAAATTAGGTCTTCTTTAAACCGATCAATACTAAACCCTACCCATTTAATATTAACCTTCGACTAAGATAATTTTTTCCAACTTGAAAAGATTTGGAGTGGCCACCTGACTGAAGTCGCCAAAAGGGGTTAAATTATAACTAATTGGGTAGATTGATTATAACTTAGCTACCAGTCTATCGATTTAAAAACCAAGTTATAAATACAATTTTTTAAAAACTAGAGTTCTGGATCTAAGGGCTAATTTATTAAACTCTAAAGAGGTAACACTTTTAACTTTGCTTTTCAAATATACCCTTTTTAATTTCTAAAAAACATTTAATTATGATGCATGTGACTAAATTGATTAATTTACATAAATATCTAAAAATGGAAAAAATAAAACTTTTTTTTATTTTAAGTCGTCCTGTACTTATGTACAGGTGCCTACATACCCGCTATTCGGGATCAAACTTCCGTAGTTCGTTTATAAAAAGAATTTAGTAGGTAGTTTGATTTTAATTTTTGAAAAAGGGTCGCATTTATGTTTTTACCCAGTTCAATTTATTCAAGGAAATTCTTTTAAAGGGTCTTAATTGGTGTTTTATTTTTGGAAAATCTAAATGATTCTAATTTGAAAATTGATTGATTTATTTTCATTTATTTTTAGAAAACTCAATTTTTCTAAGTGTGAAAACGATTTTTGTTTACTAACCTATTTATTTATTTTTATTTTTATTATATTATCTTATTTATTTTGTACTTATTCTATCTATTTCTATTAAAATAAATAAATAGATAACTTTCTTTCTTTCTTTTTTCTTTTTGTTTTTCTTCTCTTTCTTTTTTCTTTTTTATTTCTTTTCTCATTTATAACATTTAAAAATAAATAAATAAATAAATAAAGAAAAGAAAAACCGAGTCGGCTTGGATTGACTTCAGATCGGCTTACTTCGGCTTGGATCGGCTTGGTTAGCTCACTTTGGCTTGAGTCAGCTCACTTTGGCTTGGATCGGCTCACTTCCGCTTGGATTGACTCGGTTGGCTCACGTTCGCGTGAATCGGCCTAGAGTTGGCTTAATTGACTTGAGAAATCCGATGGTGGTGGTTTTCGTAAAAATACCGTAAGGAATGCCATGTTAGAGAGAGCATTGATTTTTGTTTTTCTAAAATGTTTCGAAATTTTTGTTGTGTTTTGAAAATGAAGAGTAGACTCCTATTTATAGGTGTCATGGTCATGTTAAAGATGGAAAAAATTAAATGCAATATGATTTTTTTCCAATTTTGGATTAGACGAACCTGGACAATATATAGTGCCAAATACATAGCTGCACGTGTATGAATATGTCGAAGTGTGTCGGAGTGTGTCTACTATGCTCAGAAGTGAGTTAGCAAATGACGTGGCAATGACATTGCCCGTAACGTAGCAATGACATAGCAATAAAGTAAGAAAAGAAAATAAAAGATACATTTTGCACCTTCCATGGATTGAACCCAGGATCTCCAAGTTATATGCAATATCAAGTCCAAATGCATATCCAACTGAGCTATTGGTTTTTCCTTATTCATATATGTAATTAATTGCACATATAGACGCAGTTAGCTTGAGCTAGATTCAAATATAAATCTAGACCCAACAACCTTTTATTCAAAACTATTGAACTTGAAATTAAAATTAATATTATATTCTAATTAAACAACCTAAAAAATTATTATTTTCTAAATACTCTATTTTATTTTGTAACTTTTCAAATTTCCTTTTTCTTTTTTTTTTTCTAAATTTCTTCATTTTGGGGGGATTTCTTTAATTTTCCTTTTTTTTTGAACTTTTTCTAATTTAGAACCCTATAACCTAATTTAAAAAATAAAAGAGGAGAAAAAATTAGGTGTCTACAGTTGCCCCTCTTTGTGGTGAAGTTTGAGCAAAACTTTGCCATAAAGATAAAAAAGACACTATTTTTACCTTAAGAGTGGATTTTATGCTAAGAAGTGCTACAGCTAGCTTACTATCCTAAGTCCAATCCATCGGGGATTTTGATAAGAGAAGGGTGGCGCTCTAAGAGATGGCCGAAAAGATGAAAAGAAGAATTAAAGTTTGGTCATGCTCGTATGAAATGACAGAGTGAAGTGAAACAGGCTAAGCGCTCCTTGAGCTGGTTAAGACCTGAAAAACAATGAGCAAACTTGCTCGTGCCCTGATGAGCTAACTAACCAAGGCGAGCAAACCGCTCCTAGAGCTGGCTTAAACCTTAAACAGAATGAGGAAACTGGGTCGTGCCCTAATCAGCTCACTAACCAATATGGGCAAAGCGCTCTTAAAGCTGGCTAAGATGCTAAAAAGAATGAGTGAACATGGTCGTGCCTTAATGAGCTAACTAACTAAGGTAGGCGAAGCGCTCCTAGAGCTGGTTAAGACCCACGAACTTAGTCGTGCCCTGATGAGCTGACTAACTAAGGCAGGCAAAGTGCTTCTAGAGTTGGCTAAGACCCTAAAAAAAATGAGTGAACTCGGTTGTACTCTGATGAGCTGACTAACCAAGGCAGGCAAAGCGCTCCTAGAACTAGCAAAGACCCTAAAAAAGAATAAGCAAACTTGGTTGTGCCCTGATGACCTAACTAACTAAGGTGGCCAAAGTGCTCCTATAGCTGCCTAAGACCCTAAAAAAGAATGAGTGAACTTGGTCGTACCCTGATGAGCTGACTAGCTAAGGCGGGCAAATTGCTCCTAGAGCTAGTTAAGACTCTAAAAAGAATGAGTAAACTTGGTTGTTCTCTAATGAGCTAACTAATCAAGGCAGGCAAAGCGCTCCTAGAGCTGGCTAAGACTCTAAAAAGAATGAACGAACTTGGTCGTACCCTAATGAGCTGACAAACCAAGGCGGGTAAAGCGCTCCTAGAGCTAACTAAGACCTACGAACTTAGCCATGCCCTGATAAGCTGACCAACTAAGGCGGGCAAAGCGCTCTTGGAGCTAGCTAAGACCCTAAAAAGAATGAGGAAACTTAGTCATGCCCTAATGAGCTAACTAACCAATGCGGGTAAAGCGCTCCTAGAGCTGGCTATGACCCTAAAAAGAATGAGGATACTTAGTCATGCCTTGATGAGCTGACTAACTAAGTCGAGCAAAGCAATCCTAAAGCTAGCTAAGACCTTAAGAAAGATGAGCGAACTTGGTCGTGCCCTAATGAGCTAACTAACCAAGGCAGGCAAAGCGTTCCTAGAGCTGGCTAAAACCATAAGAAAGATGAGCGAACTTGGTTATGCCCTAAGGAGTTAACTAACTAAGCTAGGCAAAGTGCTCCTAGAGCTGGCTAAGACCCTAAAAATGAATGAGCAAACTTGGTCGTGTCCTGATGAGCTGATTAACTAAGGCATGCAAAGCGCTCCTAGAGATGGTTAAGACCCTAAAAAGGAATGAGAGAACTTGGTTATACCCTAATGAGCTTACTAACCAAGGTGGGCAAAGTGCTCCTGGTGTTAGCTAAGACCTTAAAAAGGAATGAGCAAACTTGGTCGTGTGATGAGCTGACTAACCAAGGCGGGCCAAGTGCTCCTGGTGTTGGCTAAGACCCTAAAAAGGAACGAGCGAACTTGGTCATGCCTTGATGAGCTGACTAACCAAGGCGGGCAAAGCGCTCCTAGATCTGGCTAAGACCCTAAAAAGGAATGAGCAAACTTGGTCATGCCCTGATGAGTTAACTAACCAAGGCGAGCAAAGCGCTCCTAAAGCTGGCAAAGACTCTAAAAAAAAAAAGAAGCAAACTTGGTTATGTCTTGATGAGCTAACTAACCAAGGTAGGCAAAGCGCTCCTAGAGCTGGCTAAGACCCTATTAAAGAATAAGAAACTTAGTCGTGCCCTGATGAGCTAACTAACCAAGGTGGGCAAAGCATTCCTAGAGCTGCGTAAGACCCTATAAAAGAATAAGCAAACTTAGTCGTAACCTGATAAGCTGACTCACCAAGACTGGTAAAGTGCTCCTAGAGTTGGCTAAGACCTTAAAAAGAATGAGGAAACTTAGTCGTACCCTAATGAGCTGACTTACCAATGTAGGCAAAGCGCTCCTAGAGCTGACTAAGACCCCAAAAAGAATAAGGATACTTAGTCGTACCTTGATGAGCTGACTAATCAAGTCAGGTAAAGCACTCCTACAGCTGGCTAAGACCCTAAAAAGGAATGAGCGAACTTGGTCGTGCCCTGATGAGCTGACTAACCAAGGCAAGCAAAGCGCTCCTAGAGCTAGATAAAACCCTATGAAAGATGAGCGAACTTGGTCGTGCCTTAATGAGCTAACCAACTAAGGCGGGCAAAGCGCTCCTAGAGTTGGCTAAGACCCTAAGAAGAATGTGAAAACTTGGTCGTGCCCTGATTAGCTAACTAACCAAGGCAGGCAAAGCGCTCATAGAGCTGGCTAAGACCCTAAAAAGAATAAGCAAACTTTTTCATGCCTTGATGAGCTGACTAACCAAGGCGGGCAAAGCACTCCTAGAGCTGGCTAAAACCCTAAGAAAGATGAGCGAACATGGTCGTACCCTAATGAGCTAACCAACTAAGGTGGGCAAAGCCCTCCTAGAGCTGGCTAAGACCCTAAAAAAAATGAGCAAACTTGGTCGTACCCTGTTGAGTTGACTAACTAAGGCGAGGAAAGCGTTCCTAGAGCTGGTTAAGACCCTAAAATGAATGAGCGAACTTAGTCGTGCCCTAATGAGCTAACTAACCAAAGTGGGCAAAGCGCTCCTAGAGCTGGCTAAGACCCTAAAAAAGAATGAGCGAACTTGGTCGTGCCCTGATGAGCTAACTAACCAAGGCGGGCAAAGCTCCTAGAGCTGGCTAAGACCCTAAACAAGAATGAGCGAACTTGGTCTTGTCTTGATGAGTTGACTAACCAAGGCTGGCAAAGCGCTCCTAGAGCTGGCTAAAACCCTAAAAATGAATGAGCGAACTTGGTTGTGCCTTGATGAGCTGACTAACCAAGGCGAGTAAAGTGCTCCTAGAGCTGGCTAAGACCTAAAAAAGGAATGATCGAACTTGGTCGTGCCCTGATGAACTGACTAACCAAGGCAGGCAAATCACTCCTGGTGTTGGCTAAGACCCTAAAAATGAATGAGCGAACTTGGTCGTGCCCTGATGAACTGACTAACCAAGGCGAGTAAAGCACTCCTAGATCTGGCTAAGACCTTAAAAAGGAATGAGCGAACTTGGTTATGTCCTAATGAGATAACTAACCACTAACCACGGTAGGCAAAGTGCTCTTAGAGCTGGCTAAGACCTTAAAAAAGAATGAGTGAAGTTGGTCGTGCCCTGATGAGCTGACTAACCAAGGCGGGCAAAGTGCTCTTAAAGCTGGCTAAGACCCTAAAAGGAATGTGACAATGCCTTAAAGGCTAGTTGGAGCCTTATAAGAGAGGGATCAGTGCTCTAAGAGCTGACTTGCACCTTAAGGGAAAGTTGAGACAGTACCCTAAAGTCTGCCTGGAACCCTAAAAAGAATATAAGAGGGATCAGCACTCTAAGAGCTGGCTTGAACCCTAAGAAAAACAATGAAGGATTGAAGAACTAATGTAAGGCAAGCAACCAGTTTCAAAAGACACTTTTGCTTAGAAAAGTATTTACAAAGAGATTGTTGAAAAACCATTTATGAACAAGGAAAAGAGTAGGGATAAGCCCCTTGATTTGAAAAAAAAGAGTTTGAAGGATGTTAAAAACCACAATTGAAGAAGAATGACTTAAACTAGAAAAATGACAATCTTGGAAAGGAAACGAATGACAAGGATTAAAAACTTGGCTATTCGAGCCGACATGGATTTAGATTAAAGGTTTTATGATGAGCCTTTACTTTCTCTCTCTTCTTTTTTTATTTTTATTTTTACTTTTTTTTTAAGTTTTGCCGACAAGTATAAACTCTTATTAAGGAATAATCTTATAACCAACCCTATATTTGGTAATCATGTGGAATTTCTTAATGCCCCTATCCTTAGTGCTTCTCTTAGGGCTTTTGTGATCTTAAGCCATTCCTTTCTTAAGGAAAATGTAACTCATGATTAGTTTAGTCAAAGAGGTCTTCCTTACTAACTTTCGGTCTAGATTACACTCTCGACTTCAATTCCAAAAATTATAGTCCATTTTGTAAGTGATACTCCTTGACTAATCCGTTAGGTCTTTTTTGGTTTACCCTTATGAATATAGGATTTTGGTCCAAAGGTTTCAAAAAAGATTAATGAAAAGGCTTGTTTTGACAAAAAAAAAAAACTTTTATCAATCCCGGGTATACAAATCAAGAACCTTGGGGAAAAATTAAAAGCATGCTTGCCCCTGTTTTAAAAACAAATTTTATTAAAGATAAATTATCTTTTAAGACTTAAAGAGCTTTTACATGTATAAGGGCGGTATTGTAGGTGGAGAGGCCTTATGTGATTTAGTATAGGTAGGAGAGGCTTCAAAGTGTCAGTACGGATATGGAAATTTGGGTTTCCAAGCTTAGGAGTATGATTTAAGGCCTTTTGTTTTCCAAGGCTGTTTGAGCATCAACTCTTAGCCCTTTTGATTTGGTTTGGTTGCCCCTATTGGGATGTGAAACATTTCTTGGGGCTTTTTATCCTATAGTTTTGAGCCCAATTCCTTAGCTTTTTTTTCTTCTCTATCTTTTTTCTTTTTCAATTGCTTCGTCCCACTGTCTCTTATTATTTTTCTCTTTCTTTTTGGCCTCAAGAGTGATTGTTTCCATCAAGGCCTTAATTCCATAGATTTCAAGTGTATGGGCTTGAGGCAGTTGAAAAAGGAAATTGGCTCTTCTTCATTTTAAGGAAACATAATTTATTAGAAATAAAAGCTGTTTTTAAATTAATGTTATTTAAACAAGCATAAATGAATCTTACACCATCTTCTACTCAATGAACCCAACCTTTGAATTGCCCCATTGTAGAGTGGTTCTTGATAGGGTTTAAATTTAGAATTTCTCCAAATAGGTCTAACGAGGTAAATAATAGATGATTGTATTTAGGATTTAGAAGTAAATGCCTAACTTCACTTCAATCTATGTATCACATTCAAAGTGAACCTTCTTTAAGGAATGAGTCCAAAACATCTTCACAATTATGTTGCTTAACTCTCAAAGTATTCAGGTTGGTATATGAGATATAGCTTGCCTCTTCTCATCCTAAACTTTTCAAAAAGTGAGTTACCGGTTCCTTAAGGAGGAGTTCGCTTTTTTATTTGCCTAGGATCGGGTTTTGACCCTGGTTTCTCAAATCATGCCCTGGTATTTGATTTTGTGTTCTAATTTGATTCATAATTGAGCTTGGCTTTCTAAATAAATCAAGGGTTTTGGCTTGGCTTAGTTACTTTTAAGAGTTGAGGATTGTGTTCAGGTTGGTAGCCTTGATAGGCTATAGCTCATGTTTGGATTGGTTAGCTAGCCTAATGGATTATGTTTAGGTAAGCCAGTGTTTAGGTTGAATGCTTAGCTAAGTGGCCTGTGTTTAGGTAGGTTACTTGAATGGGCTTAAGGTTGGTGTTGGCCAAGTAGCTTATGTTTGGATTAGATGGTGATAAAAGGCTAGGTCTGGTGTGGGTTGAAAGCCAAATGTTTAGGCTAGCTGCTTGAGTGAGCCAAAGGGCTCATGTTTGTTTAAGGGGCTCATATTTGGGGTTGAATGTGCTAAGGGACTCATATTTGGCTTGAATGGGCTAAGGGGTTCGTGCTTGGCTCGAATGGGCCAAAGGGGCTTGTATTTGGCTTCCTTAATAGGTCAAGAGACCTTATATAGTTTGAAAACCAAGTATTAGGGTTGGTTACTTGAGTGGGCTAAAGGCCTGAGCTTATGTTGATTCCATAAGCCCATAAGCATTTATAGCTGTGGACAACTTTTATTTTTATTTTATTTTTTTCTTCAATTTTTTTAAAGGGAGAAAGGTAAAGTTTATTTTCAGAAAATAATTTACAAATAAGGATGGTGGTTTATATATATATATATATATATTAAGTTTCTATTTACAAATCTATGGATTTTATTTATATTTTTCTAAATGAGATCGAATGGTGGTTAAATGGAAGACTATTTACAAAGACGGGAATTTTAAAAAATGATGAATGATGAACTAAAGAGAGCTTTATTATTTTTGAAAAAGGAAGACGAGAATACAAGAAAACAAAGGCAAAGAACCTAAACTTTATTCAAGAATTTTATTCTAAGCTCCTTAGACTTGAACTGGAAAGACCCAATGTTAAGTCTTGTAAATGGGTCGTAAGGTCCTCTATCACCTCATAAATATTTCCAATGTCCTGTGCCAAAACGAACCTTAAGGTTCGGTTGTGAGCTTTAGAATACTCAAGCTTTTCTTTCAAATAGGCGATTTCATCTCTCAACACCTACTTGCGGAACCTGGAGGCATCCAGTAGCCTATTACTTAGCTGATCATTCACTCAGTTGTCTACCATCCTAAGTCTACACATTTTATGGACAAGGATCAGTCATCAGTGCAATGATAGAAAAACAAAAATGTGAAAATATGCAAATGCTAGGGTCACTTGGGTTAATATATTACTTCTTCAGTTGCAACCCTATTGTAATTTTCAAAAAATTGTTTGGAAAAATTCTTGAACGATTAGTAGGGCTCCAATTTCTTAAGAGTAGTGTATTAACTCAAGTTTGGAATGAAGTATAAGGTCCTTAAGCTTTGTAACCTCACTTGTTTTTAAAAAACACTTTCATTAGTCACATGAGTTTAAGTGGGGTAGCCCAATCAGCCCCGAACGATGGTTGCCCCACTACACTTGGAACTTACATAATGGCTCCCCTCTTAGGGTCTTAAGACAGCCTGGGTCCGATCGCATCTACCTTACATCTTTAATGCAACAAATGAAACCCCATGCCTTGGTATATGCTATTTAAAAAATATGCTAATTAAAACAAATATATACATGAAGCCAACAATAAATAAACAAATCGAGATATAAATAAATAAATAACTAAACAATGCGGCTAATTTGAAAAGTGATTTTAATTTTAAAATGTTTTTAAGTGGTTAGCCCTCTTGACGTTCCCTAGTGGAGTTACCAAGCTGTCGAGCCTGGTTTTTCACCCTCCCAGTTCTTTTTATAAAATCAGGTCTTCTTTAAACCGATCAATACTAAACCCTACCTGTTTAATATTGACCCTCGACTAAAGTTTAAAGAAGATCATTTTTTCCAACTTGAAAAGATTTGGAGTCACCACCCGACTGAAGTCGAGAAAAGGGGTTAAGTTATAACCAATTGGGTGGATTGGTTATAACTTAGCTATCGGTCTACCAATTAAAAAACCAAGTTATAAATACAGTTTTTTAAACACTAAAGATCTAGATCTAGAGGCTAATTTATTAAACCCTAAACGGGTACCACTTCAAATATACCCTTTTTAATTTCTAAAAAACATCTAATTATGATGCATGTGACTAAATTGATTAATTTACATAAATATCTAAAAATGAAAAAAATAAAAATTTTCATATTTTAAGTCACCCTATACTTATGTATGGGTGCCTACGTACACGCTATTCAAGATCAAACATGCGTAGTTTGTTTATAAAAAAAATTTAGTAGGTGGTTTGATTTTAATTTTTGAAAAAGGGCCACATTTACGTTTTTACCCAGTTCAATTTATTCAAGGAAATTCTTTTAAAGGGTCCCAATTGGTGTTTTATTTTTGGAAAATCTAAATGATTTTAATTTGAAAATTGATTTATTATTTTCATTTATTTTTAGAAAACTCAATTTTTCTAAGTGTGAAAACGATTTTTGTTTGCTAACCTATTTATTTATTTTTATTTTCATTATATTATCTTATTTATTTTTTACTTATTCTATCTATTTCTATTAAAATAAATAAATAGACTACTTTCTTTCTTTCTTTCTTTTGTTTTTCTTCTCTTTCTTTTTTCTTTTTCGTTCTTTTTTCTTTTTTTTTTCTTTTACTCATTTATAACATTTACAAATAAATAAATGAATAAATAAATAAAAAAAAGAAATAAAAACTGAGTCGGCTTGGATTGGCTTCGGATCGGCTCACTTCAGCTTAGATTGGTTCGGTTAGCTCACTTTGGCTTAGATCGGCTCACTTCAGCTTGAATCGGCTCAGTCTACTCACTTCGGCTTGGATTGACTCGGAGTTGGCTTGGTCGGCTCAAGAAATCTGATGGTGGTGGTTTTCGTAAAAACACCATAGTGAATGCCGTACTAGAGAGAGAAAACTTCAATTTTTGTTTTTCTAAAATGTTTTGGAGTTTTTGTTGTGTTTTGAAAATGAAGAGTAGACCCCTATTTATAAGTATCATGGTCGTGTTAAGGATGGAAAAAATTAAATGCAATATGATTTTCTTCCAATTTTGGATTAGACGAACTTGGACAATATATGGTGCCAAATACATAGCTGCACGTATATGAATGTGCCGAAGTGTGTCGGGGTGTGTTGGAATGTATCTACCATACTTAGAAGTGAGTTAGCAAATGACGTAACAATGACATAACCCGTGACATGGCAATGACATAGCAATAAAGTGAGAAAAGAAAATAAAAGATACATTTTGCACCTTCCATGAATTGAACCTAGAATCTCTAAGTCATATGCAATATCAAGTCTAAATGCATATCCAGCTGAGCTATTAGTTTTTCCTTATTCATATATGTAATTAATTGCACATATGGACCAAGTTAGCTTGAGTTAGATTCAAATTTAAGCTTAGACCCAACAGCTTTTTATTCAAAACTATTGAAATTAAAATTTAAATTATATTCTAATTAAACAACTTAAAGGATTATTATTTTCTAAATACCCTATTTTATTTTGTAACTTTTCAAATTTCCTTTTCTTTTTTCTAAATTTATTCATTTTTTGGGGATTTCTTTAATTTTCTATTTTTTTGAACTTTTTTTAATTTATGACCTTATAACCTAATTTGAAAAATAAAAGGGAGGGGGAGAGAAATTTGGTGTTTATAATGTTTTATTGTAGCTCATCTCAAAAGGGTTGTTTTAGGGGGTTTTATTTTTATTTTATTTCCTCGCATCATAAATGCATGGTAGATATGGTTAGAATCAAACTATCTTAAGACCTTAAGAAGAGGGCCATTGTGTAAGTTTCAGATGTTGTAGGGCAACCACCTTTCAGGGCCAATCAGGCTACCCTACTCAAGTTCAGTTGTGACCACAAAACCATTGCTTTGAAAAACGTAGTGGTCGCAAAACTTGAAGATATTTAGAACTTACCCTTTGCATGCATTAAAACATTTTTTCAAAGAACACAAGAACCCATGATGTGGCAGACCTAAATGAACAAGGGCAGTTATGAAGTTATAGTTGTAATATTTCCCTATAAATAGCTTATAATAATTCTATAAAAGTTTAGAATAGGTTATGATTGCAATTTTAATATTCTTCGGATAAGTATGGCTAGATCAAGTCAAAGGCCTTTTGAAGAGATCCATGTCCACCCACTACATTGGCCTTAAAGATTACTCCAGATGTGGTTTCGACTTTTCAGCCCAGATAAGTAAGAGATTATCAAGAACAAGATTAGGCCCATCGTTCCCTGTAGAAGATCCCTGTGAACATCACTTTAGTGTGGGCCTTAGTTCATCTATGGGAGCCCGAGTCTGTTAGTTTTTGTTTAAGCCCACATTAGCTAAGCCCAACCTTAGAGAAGTACTCCTAATTGTTGTATGCCCCTACTATCACAAATGATATTTACGTCCTAGATATAGAAGCTGTAGCACCAAAGATTTTCAACAAGTTGTTAGGATTAAAAAAAAATTAAGATAAATCAAGTTTTAATACAAGGAAAGACCATTTGGTTGGAGGACGTCATGGACTGGTTTTCTACTGAATTGAAACATAAAGATAAACGAGAGGTTTTTTGTCCAAACTTGGAAGCCTAGCACCAACACCGAGTCAATGCTTTTATCTTAGTAGTCTTCAACATTATTTTACTCCCTGATGATAGACGCTGGGTTTACTTCAAAGTTGAAAAAATTGTAACCCAATTTCTTGAAGGAAAATCATATGTCCTAACCCTCTTGGCGAAATAAATCTTATCACTGAACCATCTGAAAAAGAAGAAATGAGGAGATCTAAAGACCAATATGGTTCTACTGATAGTCCGATTCATCAACCACATGAGAAGTTACCAACTCAATTTCAATCAGGCCGATTTCACCCAATGATATGATCTCATCAAGTCTTCTGAAAAGAGAATTGAGTTGCCAGAAGACATAGTCACCCATTACTGGGTCCAAGACTTTCAGAGTATGAAAGTGAAAGAATTATGTAGAGGTCCAAGTGGTTTGCAAGCAAGGAAATGATAAGAGGATGTGAGGATTTTAAGGCAGTGCCCCTGATCCACTTCAACCTTTATACTGGATACATCCAAGCCAATGGACTCATTAAAAACATGATTCCCAGACCATTATTAGAAGTTGTTTCATTGCACTTTCATAACCTCAGCATGTTGGTGGTTGATAAAGTGGCCAAGCTCCTAAGCATCCAAGCTCTTTAGTACACAAGGAAGACTACCCCTACCATTAAGGGGATAATGGGCAGAAGCTAGACAACCAAAGGACTTCTTTATAGCCAATTGAAGAGGCTGAAAGATATGGAAGGGACAAAGGGGAAGGAAGAAGCCGAAGTCAAAGCTAAACCTAAGAAAGCAAGTGAAAGAGAACAGGAGTTGAAGACATGCTATGAGGAATATCATTAGAAGATAAAGGCATTAGAAGCATAGCTGAAAAGGATCAAGGGCAAGGAAGAGGAGGCTCCCAAAATTTGAAATAGGAAAAACACTCAAGACGAGCTTATTAGCCATAAGAAGATTAGAATTTAGGGTGTTTTCTTTCTTTAGAATTCTTTTCGAACGAAATAAGTAACATAAAGCTTCATAATTACAAAGATTAATAAAAATTAGTTAGGTTTTGACACATCAAAGGTCTCTTGTTAGCTCTTAGTTTTCATTGCATTTGTATGCCATGCATCCTATATTTGTATATTTAATGACTCTTTTAGAAAAATGTAATATGTCTTAACTTTTTATTAAGCTTTCACAATTGGGATTTCAAGATAGCTCCCAAATATCAAGTCTTTCAAAGAAGTCTGATTAGAACACATTCTCATCCTAGGGTAGCCACTACTTAAGGAGATGACAAAGAGCCTAAGATCAATGATCCCTCCAAGTTGAGATTCCATTCCATAGAAAGGGCTATTGAAAAGATGGAAAAATAAATGAGCTTCCTGGCAAAATAAATGAGCTTCCTAAAAAATAGTATCACTTTACTCTAAGCCATAGCACTAGCTAATGAGGAAAGTTCCAAGGCCTGAATATTGAGGCTATTGAAGCAAAGTACAACTATACAAAGAACCCATTTGAGTTAGAAGGAGTCTATCCGAAAATCAACCTGACTTTCAAACCTAACACATATGTAGCCCTAAAACCGGCTAACTCAGGGCTTAATGCAAATAGCTTAAAAGAATTGGAAAAGAAACTAACATAACAAATAACTGAGAAGATAAAGGTACTTGCAGCGTATGATGGATATGAATAAGCGGGGATCACCAAGTTTTCTACATATGACATTAGAGCCTACTCTAAGAAGTTTAAGGTACTAGAGTTTGAAAAGTATAACCGGATGGGTTGCCCCAAGCTTCATACCAAGTTATTCGTCAGGAAGATGGGCAAATATGTTTGATATGATTCACTCATGGTGTAAACGTTCTAAGATAGTTTGATGGGACCAACCCTAACTTGGTATGCCCAACTCGACTTGAACTAAATAAATATATGGGGGGAACTCGCTAAGGCATTTTATGAGCAATATAAGTTCAACATAGAAGTAGCTCCGACCATGATGGATTTGGTTACCTTGTGAAAGAAGAGTAATGAATCATTCAAGGAGTATGCTCAAAGATGGATGTCCATAGCTACAAGAATACCTACTCCTACTACCGAGAAAGAGCTCACGTCAACTTTCATTAACACTTTGGAAAGGCCCTATTTCTCCTATCATCAGGTAAGCCTCATTTAGTTTTAGTAGCAACAGTAGGATGTAGGATTGAAAGCACCATCTCTTTTGGTAAGGTTTAAGAACCAACAGATAGAAGGCTATCGATTTCATCTTCTATCCTTAGACCAGCGAACAACAAGCTTAAGGAATCCATGGTCATCGTGGTAAATTCAAACATCATACCAAACACTCAAGTTGCTTTCAAAACAAATCCTCCTTTGACTCAACAACAGTTCAAAGACTAACCTCAACCTAATAAGGCCCTTAGACAATTCACCAAGATACCAATCTCTTTAAGTCAAGTTTTTGAGAAGTTGTCAAAAGATAATTTGATACGGCATGAATTTCCTAGTAACCAATACAAGCTAAGCATTTTTTAGCCACGGTGAAGTATGAATATCATTATAGGTAAGTAGGGTATTCATCTGATTCATGTTAGAGACTAAGGAATAAAATTCAAGATTTGATAAACAAAGGGATAGTGTAATTAGATTTTGTACAAGCACCAGCTCCGAATGTTAACAATAATCCCTTACCTAATTAGAGGCCGATTATTGGTATGATTTTTTATGACTGTACCATCAACGTCGTTAGTTTAAATAAGAAGCCTAAAGTTTTCAAGTTTACACGGGCGAGCAGGCCCCAAAAGTGAAGAGGTACACATTTCATGTATCGATAGCATCATAAAATTATAAGGCCTCTCCATTTAATTATTAGATGGTAAATCAGAGAAGTCAAGTCCTCTAGTAGGGGGAATTACTCGATCAAGAAATATTTATCACCCAAGAGAAGAGCATGAAAGGAGGAATATACCGAAGGAGCCAAATGATAAAACAACTGCCAAATACGTTGAAGGGCTATAAGCTTTTACTAAGATGATTAAGTTGAGTGAGTATAAGATCATGGAACAACTCAATAAGACTCCAATGCAAATATCATTAATGAGTTTATTAATCAGATATGAACCACACAGAGAAGTTTTGTTTTGCACTTTAAAGGAGGCAAAGGTCCCTCGTGAAATTCCAATTGAGAAGATAGGATTGCTTACTAATTCCATCCTTACAATGGATCAAATTTCTTCTTCAGTAGAAGAGTTAGGTGAAGAAGGGAATAAGTATACAAAACCATTTTTCATTATGGTAAGGAGTAACAATATAATCATTACTAGAGTACTCATTGACAAAGGATCATTGCTGAACATCTGTCCACTCACCACCTTGGATTTGCTAGGTATTGACACATCTACAATTAGGCCTCCTTCTACAACAGTTAGAGCTTTTGATGGTTTTAGAAGAGAGATTATAGGGGAGATAGACTTATCCATAAGTATTTCTCCTCAGTACTTCACTATTCAATTCCAAGTCATGGACATTCTAAGATCTTTCAACCCATCTGTGACTTTCAGCATCAATGCTTGCATGGCTACTGCATTAGAAAATTGATTATAGGTTCTTGGAATGTAAGTGAATGAAATTTATTGAAATCTTTCAATCAACTTGCTTAAAAGCTCATGATAAGTATGAACTTCTCGTCTTTCATCTTATATTCTCCTAAGATCTAAAGCATTATAAGAGAAGAATCTCTATACACTTTAAGCCTCTGTATTCCCATGTCTAGGGCCATTTTTAGCCCCAAAATGCAAGTTTTATATTCTGCTATGTTGTTCGTAAATGGAAATGCTAACCTTACTACCATAGGGAAATGATAACCCTCAAGTGAGACCAGTACTACGCCTATTCCACATCCAAACACATTGGCTGCCCCATCAAAATACATTCTCCATCCTAATTTCTTACCACTCAATTCATTCGTCACCATTACATTTTCATTTGGAAATTAAGCTTCTGAGCCATCATCCTCACCTTCTAATAGATATTTTGCCAATTGATTGGCTATTATCTACCCTTTGATTGAACTCTAACTTACGTACTTGATATCAAACTCAGAAAATAGCATATGCCACTTCAATATTCTCTCGATCAATGCCAGTTTTTCTGTTAAATACCTCAACAAGTCATGTTTTATCAACAACTCCACTAAATAATAGAGTATACTGCCTAAGCCTATGCATCACCCATACTAAGACACAACATGTCATTTCCACCTCTAAGTATATTTGTTTGCCTTCTATGAACTTCTTGCTCAAGTAGTATATAGGATTTTTTTTTTTTTTTTGCCTCTTTCATCTTTCTATCCTAGCATACATCCCATCGACTCAAGAAAAATTGTCAAGTAGAGAATTAATGGTCGTCCCGATGTAGGAGTGACCAATTTTGGTGGATTCATGAGATACTCCTTGATTTTAGGAAATTCTTGCTCATATTCTTCATCCCATTCTATCACTATGTTCTTCCTCAACAATTTGAATAACAGCTTGCATTTATCGGTTAATTGCAATACAAACTAAGCAATGTAATTCAACCTCCCCAACAATCCCCCAACTTCTTTTACAGTTTTTAGTATAGGCATGTTTACAATTATCATGACTTTATCTAGGTCCATCTCGATCCCTTTTCTATTGACTACAAAACTCAATAATTTGCCCAAGGTTACTCTAAAGGTGCACTTTTCTAGATTTAGCTTTAATTGAAACTTCCTTAACCACTCAAACAACTTACGTAAAATATCGACATGATTCTCATCCTTCTTGGATTTGGTGATCATGTCATCTACGCAAACCTTGATTTCTTGATGCATCATGTCATGAAACAAAGCTACCATAGCGTACTAATAAGTTGCCCCAACATTCTTCAACCCAAAAGGCATCATGCGATAACAAAACGTTCCCCAAGTGGTAATGAATGTGGTTTTGATTTTATATTCTTCTAGGACCTTGATTTGATTATATCCTAAGAAACCATCCATAAATGAGAAAAGATGATTTCTGGTCATGTTGTCCACTAATACATCAATGTATAGTAAAGGAAAGTTATCCTTAGATGTTACCTAGTTTAAATTGTGAAAGTCTATACATACCTTAACTTTCCCATTCTTTTTCAATACTGACACCACATTAGCTATGCATTCAGGGTAATCCAATGCTTCTATGAACCCAACTTTTAGTAAGTTCTTCACTTCTTCTTTTATTTTAAGGAGTGTATCCAGCCTAAACCACCTAAGCTTTTTCCTTTTTAGTTTAATATCTTCTCTTATCAGCAACTTGTGAACTACAATGGACGAATCCAAACTAGGCATGTACTTATAGGGCCAAGTGAATATGTCCAGGTATTCTGATAACAATTGTGATAACTCCTGTTTCTAATTACCACCAATTTTCAAGTTTTGCAGATTCTCTTCTATCCCCAAATTAACCACAATTATTAGTTTGTCAATAATCATTATCTACTATTCAAATCGATGCCAACTCTCTTGTATTTCGTTCAAAGTCTCAATATCATCTCCAACATCTGACCTAGTGAGGCTAAAGGTGATATTGTGACTTTCATTGTTTTTATCAAATCTGAAGAGCAAAGGAAAAAAAAAGAAAAAGGAAACAAATAAATAACAAAGAAGAATTGATAGAAAGAAAGGAACTAATTTTATTGAATAAATTCAAATTGTCTAAAAGAAAAGGCCTAACTAATCGGACTAATTATTGAAATTGAATGCTCCTAATTGATATAATATTGGTTTTCCAAAGAGACCTATTAACAGGAGCAGAAAACTAGTTATACAAGGAAACTGGGACACCAATCTCTTCCTTCTTGATGTTACATTGTTAAGCCAAAACTTTAGATATACTGGCCACTTCGGGTTCTTGAACACATGCTGGTACTGGGAGTGTCTACCGGATGTTTAGAAAATCCATATGAGTATGGTATAACTAATCTCCTCTCTTGCCTCTAGTTTTAGCCTTCATTTCTTGGATCTCTTCTTCAATAGGCTCATATCTAAGCCTAAACATTTTGATCTACTGCTTAAGATGTCTCGAGTGATCCCGTGCCCCTTGGCTTGAGACTTCAATCAAGCTAGCCTCATAAAAACTCTATAACTTCAGTTCCTTCAATTCTTCACTACTGACATATGGAATAGCCGTCTCTTTGTAAATCTTGTAATCTTACTCCCCATAAATAGTAACCAACCGCTTGTTAGCTATGAATTTCACTTTCTAATGTAGACTAGACGGTATTGCCCTTCTTGAGTGAATCAACGGCTTTCCCAACAAAATATTAAAAGTAAGCAGTATATCTAGAACTTAAAATAGAATAGTAAACATCTATGGACTCATCTCAACCTACAGCCCCATTTCTCCAAGTATCTCCATCTTTGACCTATCAAAAGCCCTTACTGAAATTGAATTAAGCTTTATCTCAGCCAAATTTGCTTTAAGCAAATTTAGTATTGCTAATGGACACACATTCAATGAAGACCCATTATCTATCAATACCCGAATGACCACTTTCCTTACACACTTGACTACTATGAAAAGGGGCTTTGTGTGCTAATCTCCTTCTTCTCTTAGTTCATCTAGTGAGAATGAAATCTGATCCATTGCAAATATTGAATTCACCACCAATCCTAGCTTCTTAGTGGAAATCTCTTTAGGTACTTTGACATTCTTCAAAATTTTGATCAAAGCTTCCCAATGAATATCTAATGATAATAGTAAGCCTATTAGGGAAATCTAAGCTAGTACTTTAGAGAGCTGATCCTCAATCTTATACTCACTAGCTTTCACTATCTTCTTTGCAATATTTTGATCTTTACCATCTATATCTTCAAAGATCTTTCAAGAAGCCTCCTCTATAATAGTCTTCCTCTTGGCCTCTTCGTTCTGGTCGTAGACTCGTCTTGAGTGAGTAAGCCTACCAACCATAGGTGATGAAGAGCTAGATGTTTGATTCACCATTTGGTAATCTAAAGGGGCTGCTTTTTAATTCTCTGGAGCTATTCAGACATTAAAAGTAATTTTCTTGGGCTTACCTAATTCCTCAACCTTCTCAATCTTCCCATAGTACTAAAAAAACAATGGCTTAAGCCCATCTCCAATCATCCTAACTATCTTGACTGTCTTCTTGGCCTTTATAATAAGTTTGTCTTTTTCCTCAATTTGAGTCCCCATCTAGTGGGTAGTTCATCAGCATATACTACAGGTGAACCGGTGTTATCAACCAAATACTCAAACTTTCCTAACGGCTCTCCTAGGGTGTTAACTATCGGATCTTTGGCTTCATACCTTTCTTTAAGCTCCTTCTAAGTACACCTCTTTTGTGGTTTTGGAATCGTCATAGCCATAATGTTAGCTTTCTTTATTTTCCCCTCCTTCAGTAATTAGTATATTGCTGGTCTAATCTAAGTTCTATCTCTAAGATTCATATTCTACAAGTGTCCAACCTACCTCAAATTCCAAGTTACCTCTTCAATAGTAATGGGGAGACTATCTAAATTGATCACTAGTTCAGGCTCTTTGACAATGATCATGTTGATTGAGCATCTACGATTTGGTAAAGGATTGTTACCCACATTAAGAGTAGGAGTTTAAATGAAATCCAATTGAACTAACTTTGCATCAATAAGATCCTAGATCTTATGTCTAAATCTCCAACACTAGTTCGTAAAATGCTCCACTTAGGTATTTTGAATGTCAATAGATTCTCTTTCCTTAGTTGGGCAAGAACTTAGCTTAGAGGAATGGGAATATAGGTAAAATGTCTCCTTTGCGGGCGGTTATTCTTACTCAAATTAAATGGGGGATTAGATCCTCCTGACATGGCTATTGAAGCTACCGGTCTGATAAGATTGATGGTGTTGATAGCGCTTACAGTAGCTTCTTCAGCATTATTAGAAAATCTAGTAGGAGGCGTCTTCTTCTCAATTGCTTCAAGATTGGGAAGCCTCTTAGTAGCAATAACTTCCTTAATTCGGCACCTTGAGGCCATAATCTTTGCAAAGTTAAAGGTAGGGTATCTTACTAGATGTTGGTAGTACAGGTTTCCGAGAGTATTGATGAAGACAAAAGTCAAGTCCTTCTTTATTAAGGGTAAAGTCACCTTAGCTACCATGCCCCTCCATCTCTGGGTAGATTCCTTAAATCTTTCATTATCCTCCTTTCGTAGATTATTCAAATCCCACATAGATGAGGCTACCTTAATATTGAACTTATAATGGTTGTAGAAAGCCCGAGCAAACTTATCCCAAGTATCTATCTCATTTAAGTCCAATTGGGCATACTATGTTAAAGCGGGCCTGATCAAGATATCTTGAAAGGTTTAGATCATCACTTTGTTATACTTTGTGTATTTTCCCATCTTTCTAATGTATAGCCTAGTGTGGAACTTCGAGTAGTCACTCCCATCGTATTTCTTGAATTCCGGTGTTTTTCCTCAATCTCTTTCCTCCATACCTCAGCATTAAGGACTAATTTTGTATCTTCTAATTCAAGATGAGGGGTCACTTTTGCATTCCGATTTAGGTTGACTTAAGATCCTTATCTATTATTGAGAATTCCAACAACTTAAGAGAGAGCTTAGAATTGTTCAGCCATCTTGTCCATGTTTTCTTTTAGGGTTTTAACTTTTAGGTCAGGTTCGACTTGATTGACGTTTCTAGTGCCTTAAGTTGACATTCTTGTTTTGGAACAAGTGAATATCAGGCTTCTAGCTGAGTTTGCTCACTAAAGCGCTATCTTTAAAATCCTAAACAAAAACTTATGTTATAGACATTTTTGTGAACTAAAATTATTGTTGTTTTTTTCTATCTTCTTTTTCTTATTTTCTTTTTTCTTGTTTACTTTTTTATGTCTTTTTTTTTAAATGCAACTATCAAGAAAAAAAAAAAGAGAGCAAAAGACTGCATAATTGATAAAGGTTTTCATTTTATGAAACAGCAAATTTATTAATAATCGCAAAATCCAAGCTATATAACGGACCAAGAGAAAAAGAAACAAACTTTTAACTAATCTTCCTAAAAATAAAAATAAACCAAATCCTATATCTATAAAAGTTGATGGATCTGGCTAAGACAGGCTTCATCGACTTCTCTCGTTAGCCTTTAGACTGTAACATCTCTCTCTCAAATCTGACTCCTCAAGAATTGATTCTCTTTTAGAAATCTCTCATTCTCCATCTTTAATTCTTCGATGATTCTCTTGCATTCATGGAACTTAACTTCAACTCTGGCCCGTATGGTGTCTCGGTAGGCCTGTTCGGTAGGTGAAGATATTCTGGCTTTAGCTCATGTCAGAATACATTTAGAGCTTCATACTGTATCTTTCCAATCATCTCTAGCTGATCATAGATAAACTGCTTAGTAGCTAGGTATTCTCCAAATTTGCCCCTCAAAGTTCTCACATTGACTATTTTCTTGACTTTCCTCCATTCTTACGGCTTCATAAGTTCTACTAGTCATTGAATCAAAGTAACTGTGGGTAAACAAGGATCTTGATAACTTAATGTGATGTTGTCTAAGGAATTTCTATATGATATCTCTTAAAGTAGACCCAATTGTTTGGTGACATAAGCTAAGAAATATCCTGTATAACCTGTAATGCTGATGAAAGGGACCCCTACATAATCAATGCACCCTAAGATGGCTCAAGTACTGTTACTCTACTTAGCTATCCACATAAAATCTACCGGTTGCATCTTGCTTATGACTGATACCTGTCCTTTAAACTGAGCTTCTTTTAGTACCTTAAGGTGACTAGAAAAGTAATCTATTAGATTCACATTTTCAATCAAGGATGCTCTGAGAAGATTTCGTCTATACCCCTATAAGTGATTGAGAAACCATACAGTAAGGACTGTAGAGATAGTCGTAAAGCACCCATGCCCTTGCTTCCTTAAATAGGTGAGTATCCTGAATTACTCTACCATTAACATTGATATATAGGATTTACCATCTAAGAATTAGGTTATTAGCCCGGTTACCCTATAATGGACTTAGTAGTATCTGACGGGAAACAATAGTGTCCTGAATACTGCTACAATAAAGGCGTTTACCCTCTTCTCGACCCACGATTCATATCCTCCACAAAAGATCGAACGATATTTCTGATAAGCATCTGGGCTTGAAACCCATTATAGTAACCTTAAGATATGAGACACTTCTTGCCTTATAAAGATAAGAACTGTGTTAGGGTTACCTTTTTCACTCCCAGTAAAGTCATGAAGGCTTTCTTGGGCTGAATTCTAAGATCTAGGATAGTTATACCTATTTCGAGAGGTAGGGCACTAAGTAACTATGAGTATTCTTCTAAAGTGGGTATCAACACATGTGGGCTGAACTTGAAAGTTGCAAATTCTAGATCTCAATAATAGATAAGGGCTTGAATTAAAGGCCAGTGAAGTTAGACCCACATGAGGGACATGACTGGCTTAATCTTCTTACAAATGTGATCTTGCTTGGAGAACAAAAGCTAATTCAACCAATTTTTCAAGATGGCCTTTGGGAAAGAATACTTATCTAACTAGACCTTATGGACGGGTTCGAGATTGACATTACCCTAACTTTCCATATCTATATTACATAGAACATGAAATGATGTCATTATTTACAATGAGACTACTAAATTTACAACAAAGTTAATATGATATTAATAGTTTTGCAAATTTTTCAAAAACAATTTTTTACATAACCTTTTACTTACTAGGAAACTATAAAATAAAAGACATATAATACCAAAAAATAAAATAAAATGATCACATATAAACGAGCATTAGTAAGAAAAAAAATCAAATAAAAAAAATGTAATATGCTACATATGCATGTAATACAATAGGGGGCAATAATTAATAAATTATAAGAATTATTATAAACCTACGATCAGAAAATAACCTTATATATAAGTAGGTCCAAAATAGGATCTAAAAAAAATGAAGTTCGCAAATACTTATATATAAGGGTTACTGGTTTTTCTTTTTTTTTTTTTTAATTTCCCTTTTTTGAAAAAGAAAGTCAAACCAACTACAAATTAATCGGGCTTTTCCTATAATTTAAAAATAATTATCCCTTTTTTGAAAAAAATGATGCAAGAAGATAGGGTCTACTGGTCTTAAGCTCTATAACTCAAGGCTTTTTAAAAAGAAACCTAATGGGCTACATCAAAACTTAAGTGGGCTCGTCTATTACTACCAAGTAAAGGTAAGGACCCCAATAACCTGAGAGTTATACAATGGTGGCCTATCCTAAATTCCTAAGATTGCCTAGGTCCGACCACATTTAAACATCAAAATAATTACTAAAAAAAATAAAAAGAACACCCCTCCCCTTCCCCCTCCATTGGGCCAAGCTTTTTCTTAGGGCCTACATCATTAAAAACCAATTAGTACAATTATAATACAAAATAATTATAATACAAAGCCCATCAATTAACTTTTAATTTTTTTCATAGCTAGCCCACTAGGCTTCCCCAACAAAGTTGCCAATTTTGTCAAGACTTTTTTCGGTGTTCCTTAACTTAATTCATATTAAGCCCAATCAGCTTAATATAAATTACTTGACATTAAATTAAGGAAATTTTTTCTTAGAAAAGGTTTTTAAAAAATTAGAGTCGCTAATCAGTTCAACTAGTAAAAAATGAAATTAGTATTTTCAGGGGAAAAACTCTAATTTAGCCACTGATCTACATATTTTATAAAAAAATTAACTTTTAGAAAAATAACTAAAAAAATTGAGTTTAGGGGTTAACCTATTAAAACCGAGTCATCATGTAAAAATTAAAAAAATTAAAAAAAAAAAGCTAATTAACAAGCTTTATTTTTATAATTTTTTTTTATAAAAAAACTAAGATATGCAAATTTTAACTAAAATGAATTCTTCATTATTTTTTTTATTACGAATTTTTTAGAAAAAAAAAATATTTTTTATTTTTTGGACGATTGTCCCGAAAATGTTTACGTATCCGTTAGTTGAGATCAAACCAATGTAGTTCTTTTTTTATAAAATATTTAGTGGGTGAATTCTTTTAAGATTTGAAAATTGTGCTAGATATACATTTATTTATTTAAAAAAAAACCTAAGAAATCTAATTTCACGAATTAAAGAAAACCTAAAATAACTAAATCTTTTTAAAAAACTCTAGTTAAGATTTTTTGTTTATTTTTTAAAATAATTGTTACGCGCCAAGAATATCGTTTCTAAATCCTATATACAAGATCTACTAAGATATAATCCAGTTACATATTTTCATACATATCTTTTCTAAATCCTAATTACAAAATACATTAAGATATGATCTAAATACATATCTTCATATGTATCTTTTTTAAATTCCAATTGCAAGATACATTAAGATATATGTTTAGATACATATCTTTTCTAAATCCTAAATGCAAAACATGTATCACAATACGTATCTACTTCGAAAATATGGATCTTGTCGAGGAGATAAGCTTATTTTTCAAAAAAAATGCAATTTTAATAAAAAAATGTAATTGACTTAAATTTATTAAAAATTGAGATTATCTAAAAAAAACAATATTAAAATAATACCTGCACTTAAAATAAATAAATTAGTAAAAATAATTGAACTAACTATTAAAATAAGATAAAAAATAATAATAATAATAATTTTTCTTACCTAAACCACTGAATTTGCATGTAATCGATGCACTCGTGATCGTGCGCAGTGTCGTACAGTGTGGGCTGCTCATATATGTGTGTTCTGTCCTTGTCTGAAAGTGTATGTGCTCTATGTGTGATAGGGTGGCGTGAACTATGTGATCATGTTAGCTGAGTGGAGTTGTGCAAGTGAACGTACAAATGTGCAATAGTGTAGAATGTTAAGCGATAGGTATGGTACATCATGCAGATGTACAACAATGTAGATAACGTATAGATGTATCGAGCAGTGGAGTTTGGAGTGCAAGTGCTTCATGTCTTAGGTGTGTGTACAACGTGCAGTGTGGTTGTGGTGCACATGGATCAAGTGTGAATGTGTATGGCGTATTAGTTGTTCAACGTAGGCTTCAGTGTGTTGCGGTCAATTAGGGGTAGGGACCATATGCTTTGAATGGGAATGTGATAGTGTGCATAGCTATGGATTATAGCTTGGACGTTGTCGTGCAAGAGCTTAATGGGTGATCGTATGTAGACAAAGGTAATTAACATATGGTGAATTGTAGGAGTGTGTAATTGAAAAACCGTATCAAATGTCACCACTAATTTACTATTTATAAACCCATAATTAAATCCTTGGTATCTCAAGATATGAAAAATTCGATAATGATTCTTTGAAGATTTAACCTAGCTTTTTGGAACCCTATTTTAATTTAGGCTCTCTATTTTCCAAGCCCGACTTAGTCCAACTTGATTTAGCCCAATAATCTACTTAATAAATCATAAGTCTATTTTAGCACAATATAAATTAAATAAAAATCCACTTTATATTGGACTAGATGAAAATATTTTAACGAAGCCTAATTTTTCAATGACTTAGAATTTACTAAATTGATCACTCACCATTATCCAATTCGACATTAAACGATCTGACTCGATTCAACTTAACTCAATACGACTCAACTCAACTCGCTACAACTCGACACAACTCGAATTTATTTTTATTATTTTTAATTTTTTTATTTTCCTAACTAAATAATAAAATGAAAATGGCAAAAAATGAGGTGTCTACAAAAGACCTTGGCCAACTTTTGGAATAGGGCTAAGAAGTACATCAACTAAGAAGATAATATTTGCACCAAGCACGATGCTGACTAAGAGAGGTCGAGTGGAAAGTAGGATAAGGAAAAATTATCCGTGAAATATTGCCTTAATAAAAGGGTGTCAAGCAAATTAGAGGGGGGGTAGTTTGGAAAAGAAGAAGTGTCTAACTAAGGGAGACCCACTCCCCCCTTCTATCTATACTCAGTATGCCCTTCTGGATAGACTTATAACCCAAGTCTATTTCGAGGTAAAGCATATGAACCTGCTGTAGAAACCTCCAAAGATGAAGGGGAACCCTAGCCGTTGAAACTCAAACAAGTACTACCAATTCTATGGTGACCATGGCCATACCATTAACAAATACTTCCAATTGAAGAACGCAATCGAACATGCTATTCAGCGGAGCATCTTCAATAAGTATGTAACCCAACAAAAGAATGATGACCATTCCAATGACGATGAAGACTAAGTACCCCAGATGCGACACATCGAGGGAGCATAAGTAGAGCAAAATGATGACCGTTGCAACGATCAAACCCCTAACGGTGTCATCAATATAATCATTAGGGGGGGAGGGGGGAGGAGGAGCGTAGCCTAGGAGCTAGTTGAATACTATTAGCTCAATTAACACCTCATTTGAGGT
The DNA here is from genome assembly GCA_024138005.1 of Lumnitzera racemosa. NCBI lineage: Eukaryota > Viridiplantae > Streptophyta > Magnoliopsida > Myrtales > Combretaceae > Lumnitzera > Lumnitzera racemosa. The sequence continues at coordinate 19,655,588 of JAMXBC010000002.1, forward strand.
GCTAACAATAAAGGAGAAGAGATAAAAGGTAAATACTTCAATCTCCTTCTCTAACAAAGATTTGGAGGGGATAGATACCCCTCATTAGGATACCTTAGTCATAGGGGCGATGATCACGAATTTTGAGATCCTAAAAATAATGGTGGATACTAGTAGCTCCATTAATATCCTTTTCCTCCAAGCAAATGAGAGGATGAGGAAGAAGTTACCAATTAAGATGAAGTCATACCAACATAACTTGATCTGCTTCAATGGAAGTACCATCCAAACTAAGAGAATCATCACTCTAAACATAGAGCTTAGCGATAACGACCACGTGGCGTGATAACCAATGGAGTTTGTCATGATTAACTGCTCCTTTCCCTATAGCGTTCTCTTGGGAAGATCAATTTTGAATGCGATTGGGATCATCACATCCTCCCTTCACTTAAAGGCTAAATTCCTAACCCAATTAGGGTGAGAATATGTAGGTATGATAAAAAACTCTCACAAGAACTATATGTTAGAGTTACCAGAGACGACAAAGTCTTCAATCTAGAGTTTAACCTATTGGAGAAGTCGATGAAGAGGGGCAAGTAAGGTGAAAAAACCAAAGAAGTCTAAATTGATCCCTCCCCTAACTAGAATACAAAGTTTGAGATTGAGACTCCTCCCAAGGTGAAGAATGAAATTATTGCTCCCTTACAGGCTAACCTATAGGTTCGCTAGGTCAGCGTTAGACATACTTGGGATCTCATCGAAACCTTATAACCTATAGCCTTAACATTGACTCCATTGTACAGCCTATCAAGTAGAAGAAGAGGCACTTCGCTTCAGAGAAGTAGGTCATAATTGAGGAAAAAGTGCAAAAGTTGCTCAAAGCTGGTTTCATAAGGGAAGAGTAGTATCGAACCTAACTAGTAAACGTAATGCTAATCAAGAAGAAGACCGGGAAGTGGCATATCTGCATCGATTATACATACCTCAATAAAGCCTGCTCGAAAGATTGCTTCCATCTCCTTAAGATTGACCAGGTGGTTGACTCTACTTCAAGATATACCTTACTAAGCTTCATAGATGCCTTCTCAGGATATAACTTGATGGGAATTAAGCTAATAGCCTCTTGACTCATAGCCGTGATCAAGGATTAGAAGGCTTGATGAGACAAATTCTTCTACTCCAGCCGACTCCTACTGTAGCCAAGTACATCCTTGCCAAGTCACTCCTTAAGCTATACTAAATGAATGTTAATATCTCATAAATAGAATGTCGAGAAACTAATGGCCAAGACTACATCCAATTCTCCCTCATGCTTGACCACTTACTTACTCAGTGTTACCCTTGCCACCGTGTCGAGAGAGAGACTCTGGATACATAAGCCATCCCTACTTGGACTAGCCAGCTGGCCGTACTACTTTGTCTGCATCTTCTAACAACCTCACCAATATAGCATCCCTACGTATATAGGACCACATGTAGAATCTGCCCCACTAATTATTGCTTCTATAAATATTCATTTTTACCCTTTTATATTGATTTACGTTACTACTTTAGGGTAACACTCATTTTGTCTTTTCTCCTTTTAGGCAAGTTGCCTTAAATTCTCAAGTATAAATATCCTTTACATTTGCAAGCCACAAACGGATCATCACTGATACACTTAAGTATTTTTCCTTCTTAGTGTAAATATTCTACTATTTTACGTTTGGCATCACTCTTATCCTTTCCCTTAAGCAAAGTTGAGTGGCGAGTAACCTTACCGAACCAATTCATACATCATATCAAATTATGTCATAAGTCCTCGAAAGTTTCATTGCTATGTCACATCCTCTGGAGCTATTTGTGGGTTTTGCTTAGCTTTCATTCATCACTATTCTTTCACACATTTTCCTCATTATTCCTTCTAAGCTTTTCTACAAGCTTAAACCCATCCAACGACCAACCTTATATGTTCTTGGTCACGGTTCATACCACAGCTAGATTAAGATGGACCTAAAGGATGAAGTCCACACCTCTTTCATCACCAACTACAATACATATTGTCACATAGTCATGCCCTTTGGTCTAAAAAATGATGAGGTTACCTAACAACGAATGGTGATGAAATTACTTAAACCTCAAATCAAGCATAATGTGAAAGTGTACGTCAATGACATGATTATCAAGAGCACGGAGCTAAGCAATCATGTTAAGGACCTCCAAGAAGCTTTTGGCTAGATTTGAACACATGATATGAAGCTAAACCCCCAAGAAACGTGTCTTCAAGATCAACTCTAGCAAATTCCTAGGATATATGGTCACCCAAAAAGATACTAAGGCTAATGCCAAGAAGATAAGTTCAATCAGGAGGATGAAGCCTCTTACTTTGGTTTGAGACATGTAGAAGCTCACCAACATAGTAGCTACATTGAGCAAGTTTGTATCAAAAAGCATATACAAATGTGCTGTGTTCTTTAAAATCCTAAAAAATTCAAAAGGTTTTGAATGGACTCTAGAGTGTGCTGCAACCTTCCAACAACTCTAAAACTTAACTCGCGTACTTACAGATCATCTCCAAGCTTATCAACGAAGAGGACCTATTCTTGTACCTAGCTGTAAGTAACTAAGCGCTCTCCTTTATGCTGGTTAGAGTAGAAAGAAAAGAGCATGGGCTCGTATACTACATTAGCTATATCGACTTGAGGTCGGTACACCCATGCAGAAAAGTTTACCCTGGCCGTTCATATCAATACGTTGGTTAAGGCCTTATTTGCAAGCGCATCAGGTTACCATGCTTACAAATTAGCCCTTGTATACCGTGTTGCAAAAAGCAAATGCATTTGGATGGATGGTGAAGTATGTGATGGAGCTAAGCACATACATAATCCAGTATCAATCATGAACAGCCTATAAAGCATAAGTGCTAGTTGATTTTGTGGTCGAATATACTGGAGAGTAGGAAACACCACTAAGCAACAATAAGCTAGACTCCACATTGATGGATCATCCACCTCAAGGGGTAGAGGCACGGGTCTCATACTGATTGGCTCGTACAACATCACAATTTGTTATGCCCTCTAATTTAGATTCAATAGCAACAACGAGTTCAAATACGAGGCCCTAATTGCCGATCTCAAGTTAGCTAAGGAGATCAGAGCAAAGTACCTAAATGTTTTCTCGAACTCTATGTTAGTCGTCCAGCAAGTACAAGGTGAATACAAAGCTAAGGACGACACCATCATAAGGTACCTAAATAAGTTGAAGAGCCTTTTATCTAAATTCCCTTCGTAAACCATCACAAAGATCTCCCGGCTTGAGAATTCAATTATGGATTAGCTATCCAAACTCACCCCTATAGGGATACAAGAGCTCAAGGTAAGGGACAGGAAGATCTACTTAAAGTGCCTTTTAAAGAAGAGTGTAGTTTCAAGCTTAGCAAAGATGTTAGAACTGATAGTGGTAACTTCAAAGCTAAATTAGATGGATCCTATCTAGAGTTATTTAGAGTAAAGCATGCTCCTAGAGAATAGGAGAGGGGCAAAGAAGCTCTGATATCTTGCTACCAATTATACATTGGTCAACGGCATTCTTTATTGTATGGTAGTTAGCTTCCCCCTACTCAAATGCCTCTAAGAAAACAAGGGCTTATGTGTTATGGAAGAACTACATGCCGAAGTGTGTAGCAGTCACATTCAGTCACTAAGCCCTCTACATTCGAGCTTTACAGATGGGATACTATTGACCCACTATGAGGCAAGATGCTAAAACCGTAGCCCAAAGTACCCCCAATGCTAAAAGCACGCTCCTATCAATCATACTCCCAATAGCAGTCTTTAACCTTGACAAGCGCATGGCCATTTTCCTAGTAGGGAATTGACATCCTTAGCCCTTTCCATAAGGCTTCAAGAGGTTAGTAGTTCATTATTATCGTCATCGACTACTTCACCAAATGGGTTAAAGCCGAAGCCATGGCAAAGATCATGGAGAGGAGTGTTAAGTCTTTTGTCCAAAATAACATCCTCTCTCAATTTGAGGTCCCATATGCCCTCATCATGGACAATGGGTATCAATTCTACAACCCTAAGTTCAAAGAGTCCTATGCCAAGCACCATATTACATTACACTTCACCTTGGTCGCCTATCCCTAATCAAACAGCCAAGTGGAAGCAGTCAATCGGATCATCCTTGACAGCTTAAAGAAGAGAGTTGACCAAGCCTACGATGCCTAGGTAGACAAGCTGCCCAACATTTTGTAGGGATACAAGACCACCTACTAGACCTCCATAGGTGAAACCCCCTTTCACTTGGCGTTCAATTTGTAGGTAGTCCTTTCAATTGAACTCGAGCTTCCTAACATCTGGACATAAAGCTTCAATGCTCTTTTCAACAAATCTCTACATCAAGACAACGTCAACACTATAAAAGAGATCAAAGACCTTGTAGCTACTCAGGTAACTACCTGCCAACACTAAGTAACTCGATATTATGATTAAAAGGTCAAACATAAGGAGTTTAAGGTCAGTAACCTAGTCTGTTGAAAGTTAGAGGCCACAGGTTCATGCAAAGGATAAGGAAAATTAGCCCTCAATTAAGAAGACTTGATCAGAGTAAGAGAGAACTTAGGCAATGGAGCCTACAAATTGGAAAGGCTTAATGGCGAGCTTATCCCTCGTATGTAAAACACCAATAACCTTCAGTTGTACTTTGAATAGTGTATTGCTTTGTAAAATCTATAAAATTATGAATAAAAAAGTTTTCACTTTGCATTTCTCTCTCTCTCTCTCTCTCATATTAAGTCTCAACCCTCAAAGGGTGAATGGACCCATATGTTAAGCAAATCGAAATGCTACCGACTTAACACCCTTAGGTAACCTCAACAAGGGGAAACCCTTTTTACAGAAGAACTCCTAATAACTAAGCTGGTCAAAAAGCTACCAACCTAACCCCCTTGGGTAACCTTAGCAAAGGGAAACACCACTTATACAGAGAAACTCCTAATAATAAAAAAAGTCGAAATGCTACAAACTTGATCCCCTCGAGTAACCTTAGTAAGAGGAAACACCCCTTATACAGAGGAACTCCCAATAGCAAGGTAGGTCGAAATGCCATCGACTTGAATCTCTAAGATAACTTCAACAAAGGGAAACACTCCTTACAAAGAAGAACTTTCATCTACTAGCAAATCAATACAGTACTGACATGACCCCCTTGAGCAACCCTGACAATGATGAACGTATGAAAAAGAAAAAGAGCTAATGTGTACAACAATTATATGAGCAAGTTTAAGTTTTATTAATTACTTAGGGCTTACAAAGTTAAGACCAGCATCTTGACATAAGGTATAAGAAGGAGAGGAGAGGAGGAAAAAACTACCATCTAGATTCAACTAACTCCAATAACTCCAAAAAAATCTAAGGTTTCTATCTACTTAGGGCACTAATTTGTTGCTGGCCCTTAAGGAAGCCGGTTGTGGTTCGATGTAGAAGCCAAAAGTTACTAACTATGGTTGGCAAGAGGATTACCCCACCCCTGATCACCTTGAGAAACACCTTTTAAGGTAACCTCCTGCTAAACTGCTAGGGTAAAAGTGGATGTAGGAGCATCTTACTGGGACCTGACAGTAGACAAGGCATCTTGGGCCTTGCCAACTCCTTCAGTAGCTTCCCTTTCCCATACTTAGGCCTCCCTCTTTTCTTAAAAAGTAGGGCTATCCAGAAAATCCACAAAATTAAGGTCAAGATTGGGATAATGGGAGAGCACTTGTCTTCTCTTAAAGCAAGCGAACTCAATGGATAGGTCCTCCGGTTCATCTAACCACTTCTCTGTTTGTCAAAAATTAGCAACAACTTTCTTGGCAGCAACAACACTAAAGACCTCCCCGCTCTCCATTTTGGAGATGATCTCTTCCATCTTTGATACCCTTCCCTAAAGCTCTTAGATTTGTCATTTCAGTCCTACTTTCAAACTAACTAGCTCCAGCAAAGTGGCTTTGGCATTATCACACTTAGATGCCTTCATCACTAACTCAATCTATAGCTTGGAGACTGGCACCTTCAACTCAGCGTTCTCTCTCTTAAGCTGGGCCTTAGGCTCCTTCTCTTCATCTAATTTTTGGGAGAATTAGGCTTTTGTCCTGTGTTCATCCCCAAGCCAAGCCCTTAAGTTGTCAACTTGTTTGGCAGTGCCTTTAGCAACCTCTCTCTATCCTGCTCTACATCCTTCAATCTCCCTTAGAGCCCAGCCACTTGCACATAAAAGCAACGCAAGTACCAAATAGCCTTAGCAAACTAATCCAAATATTTATTAGTAGAATACTCTACCTCCTACAAATCCTTCTCAAGTCTATGCAATACCTCTCAAAAGCCTTTTACCTCTTTCCATATGGTATCATATTTGCTTGGTTGGAGTAGCACCTAGTCATGGTACTATAAAGAAGCATAAACCAAAGTTAGTTCGATGAAAAGAGCAACGCACATCAGTGCAAAGGGGCAAAGGCTTACCTACTAAATGAGCGTACTCAAGTGGCTCACTATCTCCATTGGGTAGCCCCCACCTACCCTCAATATTTCCTTAAGGATGGCCTAATCGCTAGAGGTGTACAACCCTAATAAGGCCTGATAGCTGAGAGTCTGGCATCATAGCATAAAGTCATTATCCCAAACTTCCTACTTCAACCTTAAGATCTTCCCCCTAACCTTATTGATCTCAACCTCGAAATTGTAACAAAAGAGCTCTTGATTCCATAAGATGTATGATACCTCCTTGAACAAGTCTGGCTCAATCTCTAAGAACATGAACTTATTAAGAGCATCAAAAAATTCGTCCCCTAGTTCATCTATACATACCACATTACCTAGCTTAGGGGCACCCTTCCTAGCTTGAGGCACTGCTTCCCTAATAGTTTTGAGAGCTTTCCTCTTTTATCTTACCACTTTAAATAGGGCGACAACCTCAACCATCTCTTCATCTCCTAGTTCATAAGGGTTAAGCATCTCGATGTTTGGCTCATCAATACCTGTAAACTCATCCCCCACGATAATGGGTTTGAAAATACAGATGAGGGTCCCCTTGATAATGGGTTTAAAAGTGTAGATGAAGGAAAGGGAAGGAAGAGCCTTGGGCACAAGCTCGATAGCTAATGGCTTTGCTCGAGGACCAAGAGGAATCCCCTAGGGTAACCTTGACTATACAACCTTACCCTTCGAGTCAAAGGCCTTTGACTTGACCTACTAATAGCACATCAGCTCATCCACAGAGGGATGGGAACCCTATTAACCAAATTTTTGCTTGTAAAGAATCAAAACAAGCGATAAGGAAAGAGAATGAAGCAAAATCAAAAGACAAAATGCTACTGTTCATCAACTCTACTATGACCAGTACAGACAAGGAAGATCTGTCCCCCATTTTATTAAAAGAGATGTCAGACAAAGAATCTTTACATTAACACAATAGATAAAAGCATTTGTAAAGGAAAAAAACCTATAACTTCAGACCACTTTTTCACTACAACCTTCTTTATACTAGGGAAGAGCTCAAAAATCAGATACCAAAAGTACTTCCTCACCATTTTCGTTGCTTTTATTTCTTGGCTGTCCCTAAAGGCTATGAAGGCTTGAATCTCTCGTAACACTTTAGCATTACTAGGGCTAAGCTCCTTTTGAGCTCTAGTTTGGTCCATCTCATCTAGAAATGGGTTAATGTCGTAGACATTATGTAAACTTTATCGAAATTTCCAATTGAATACCTAAAGTTTTTAAAAGTCAATTTGATGCCTACTTATTCTTTTAGTAGTCATTTTCACTACCCAACTTAACACCGTTAATGTCTGTTAGCTAGTTGGACAGGGGAACTAATTATAACACCAAACGTAGCATTTGTAATTTAATGTAACATTATAAAGCCTACATTGGTATCCAAGTGGCATTAGTGAAAAAAAAAAAGAAAAACCAATTCATTGAGTGAAAAAGAAAAGAAAGCGCAAGTTAGCCCTAATCCCAATTGTTGCTCATTCGTGACCATGAGAAGACCTGGTTCCTTTGACATTAATCCTTAAACCAAGATGTAATCCCCACATTAGAAGAAGAAAACTTGTATTCCTTCATGTAATCACGGTACCAAGCTGTGAAAACATCTTAAAGGGGTTAGTGTAGAAGAAACAAGAGGTACCTAAAACACTAGGTGAACAATGACTCAAAACCCTAAGTTAACAGTGAAGAAATCTTAATAGAACCCACCAGTTGTTTTTAAAAGAGGATTTGTACTTAAATAGCAAAGCACACAGACTGTACAGGGTTTTTGTCTAACAACACAACAAGGGAAGAAGAATCTTACATTAAAAATGGCTTTACAGGGTCCACATGAAAGTGAAAGGTTAGTAAGTATCCCTTTCTTTTACTTTTAGTCAATAGGAAATAGTTATTTAGTATTTTACTGCACTTTTTGTGTCACATTATACATATCAACTGTTTGCTAAGCTTTTCAGTGTTCCCAATGTAAGATAAACTTAATGATACATGTCAATGGTTGATTTGAGGGAGAAGGGGACAGTAGAAAGTATGTTGGCGGTGAACAACTTGGGTAGACTATCAACATCAAAGCAATCAGTGAAGCTACTTTGCTTTGCTTTCTTAGGGACTTCAAGTTTGTAAATATTGATAGAATATGTGTTTTAATACCTAAAAGAACTTTTGTAAATGGATTGTTAAACCTTAGGTTAAGAGAAAATTGTTCATATAATGCTATGGTAGCTATTTTAGGAGAACATCGTAGTAAGCATCTTTATGTTGAGCATGTTGCTAGCGAGGTCACTATAGAAGGTGTTGAAATAGATAACTTAAGTCACCATATTTTAGAGTTAGAGGAGGAAGAGGATGTAGTTGAGGTGGACTATCTTTCTAATGATGATGATGATGAAGTGTTAGCTGCATGCAATAAGAAAAGGGTATTCTTTGCTAGTAAAGGTTGATATAGAATTGAAGGATTCAATGTTAATGTAGATACTATTTTTTATGATTGTAATTATGAGCTTCAATGAGCAAAGAAGAGGATTGTTGAGGGTAGGGAGAATGATGTGGAGAATATATTTTTAGATGATGAGGGTAGTTTTAAGACTAATTCTACTGATGAAGTAGGTGAAGATAGACCAAAGAGGAGAAGAAAGACAAAGGATCATTACGATCCTACCACAACGAAACCCCATATCTGTGTGGGAATGGTATTCAAAAGTAGAAACAATTCAAAGAGACAATGAGTAACCATTCTAGGCATGGCCAGCGGGATTTGAGGATGTCACTAAATGATAAGCACAGGGTTTAGTTTAAGTGTAAGAACGAGGGTTGTCCATTTGCCATTCTTGCATCAGTTGAGACTAAAATGGGTGATTTTGTTTTTAAAACTTTCCAAGATAAGCATAAGGAGTTTTGTAGGCCATCCTTCAAGAATGGTCATGTGACATTTAAGGTTCTAGCAAAAAACTTCATGTCAAGATTACGAGTCACGCCTAATATGAGAGCAAAGGACATCAAACAGCTTGCCAAAAAAGAGCTAATAGTAAATGCTACCTATAGCCAATGTCGACGTATAAGAGAATATGCTCTTACACAGATCAATGGGAGGTATAAGCTAGAGATCGATAGGCATTGGGACTATACATATACTTTGAGGAAGGCATCGAAGGGCCTTTCAAATTCAGTTGAGATTGTTGCTAAGAGACCTAGTCCAGCACATCTCTTGTACTTTAAGAGGATGTTTATACATTTGGATGCATGTAGAATAGGTTTCTTAGAAGGGTGAAGGCATATTTTAGGTGTCAAAAGGGTGAATTACTAAACGCCATTGTACATAATCCCAATGACCAAATGTATCCAGTTGCTTGGGAATATGTAAAAGGTGAGAACATAGACAGTTGGTCTTGGTTTCTTGGGGAATTAGACCGACTAGTAGGTCTCAGCACTGCTTTTGGATTTACTATTATTAGTGATATGCAGAAGGTAACATGTTCGCCTTGTCTTATTTTCCATAGATCATCTAAATGGAGCCACCTAAAATATGACCGTTGAAAATGCTTGTATGTTTTTATGTGCAAGGGTTAGAGAAAGCCATATTTGAGAAGTATCTGCTAATAAAGCATTGTTTTTGTGCAATACATTTTTTTTTGCAAATTAGCGGAAGAAGCATAAGGGAAGTGAGCTATAACGACTATTTTAGAGTGCGTGCAAGTCTACTACAGTTAGAGAAATGTAAGAACATGTCAATCAGATTAAAGCATTGAATCTAGAGGCTATTGATGATCTTTTACGCAAGAACCCCAAACATTGGTGTAAGGCTTATTTTGGACATGAGACTAAGTGTGATGTAATAGATAACAATATGTTAAAGACTTTCAACTCCACTATGATAGAGGTAAGGCATATGTCAATTATTTCTATAATAGAATCCGTTAAGAAGCAAGTAATGGCAAGGATAGCTGATAAGATTAATGAGAGTAAGAAGTGGACTTTGAGATTCCTGCCACACATCTACCAATGCATTGAGAGGAGAAAGGATGCAAGTATCATATGTCATCCATTGCCCAATGGCCATATGCAATTTGAAGTGATACAAATTACCTACACATATGTAGTTGACCTTGGAATTAGGTCTTGTAACTATAATTCATAGGCCTTGATTGACATTCCATGCGTACATGCTTGTGCTTATATCTTATATTTAGGCCAAACTGGTTATCATGCCTATCCCTAGTGCTAAGTTTTGGGAAAGGACAGGAAGGGAGAAAATGTTAGTGCCGTTCCCCAAGAAGATGCCAAGGAGACCAAAGACCAAGTGTAATAGAGAGGAAGGTGAACAAAGTGGGAGTTACAAAAGGCCACCTAGACTGATGACGTGTAAAAAATGTGGCAAAAGGAATCACAACACAAGGACATGTCTAGATATTCTTGCTACTAATGTAGATATTGAGCATTCCATTCTGTAATTTTTCTATTTAATTTTATATCAATCATAGGCTTTAATGCTTGCTCTTTTGTATGATAGGTAGGAACCAACGTTGAGGAAGGTGAAGTGTTTACTAAAACAGTTGACTAGCAACTTCAATAGCATACTGCAATGGTGTGTTACCATTTCTATGCTATTGTGTCCTATTACTTGTATGCTAATTGTGAAAATTATTAATACGTACGTTGTTCTCCGCTGTGTTACAGATAGAAGAGGGTAGGAATATTTCAAAAATTCTCTAGAAGGCTTCAATGTCTCATAAAAAGGTATCACTTATATATCCAACTGGTTCTTTATCATTAATGAAGAATTAAATCACTTTTGATGGTGTGCTATGTTCTTTTTTTAATTATTTAGTTTGATTGTATTATGAAGTATGAATGCATTTATTGTATTTTGGAGTTTTTCACCTCAATTGTTGTTTGATTTTCTACTCTTATCTACGTTTTAGTTTCCTCCCTTTTTCTAATTATTAGACTTTCTATTTTAGAAGAATTCTTTTCATTTCATGTATTAGGCCTCTTCCCTAGAGTCTGTGAATTACTTGTACAGGGGAGATATGCCTTTCTTTCCGTTGTCTAATCTTATTATCAAAAAAGTCCTTTTTCTAGCTTTACTTGAAAAGGACTTTCAATGTAGCTAATAGAAGCACAAAATTCTTCTTACCATTTTATCATGGAAAAGGGTATTTTCCAATGATTAGAACTTCCTGACATTTAATGAAATAAAAAAATTTATGAAAAGTTGATCCTGGTTTGGAACTTTATGGGAGATTTTTTAAATTATTTAGTTGCATGGCAAGTGAAAAACTTTTAGCTGTAACATGTGTTGATTGCTGATTTTTTTCCTTTATTTTTAGCTTTCACTATATTAAAGTTCGTTCATTATTCATCTTTTGGATCCAACATCTGTTTTTAATACGGAGGACACGTAGGGGTACAAGTGCAGTCCATCGACTTTATGAGGCTCTTGGAAATATGGCCTCCATATATGAATACAATATACCCTGCACCATATTTGATATGATCTCATAGTAAGTGACAACCGGTTTTTCTGTTCATAGAGTACCCGGAAATTGGTTCAAAAGATAGAATTCTTTTATAACACAAAATTCAAGAGCTCTGCGTGATAGAAGGCATCTAAATTATACTCTATTCCATTTTGCACTTGTCAGTAATTTATGGTCATTGTATCTTTCTTCATTTCATTTGAGGAAACTTCTTTACATTGCAATGAAACTTGGGAATTGTATCCTTGTGCATTTCAGTTATGTTTATCTAATTTTAGCCTCTTTTTTTTTTTTTTTACCTTGGCCTTTTATCACAGGTCACTGACAAGCAATTTATATGATGGGGAGAATATAAAATGTTAGTTTTTCCATGATTGTTTCTATAGCATTTACAGTAGAAATAAGTAGGCTTTAAATTTTTATATGGTTGTTCAGTATAGTTTGCTGGTTAGTATAGTTACAACTCCATCTGCTCATGTTCTAAGTGCTACTTATAGACAATAATAATATTTTTTTAATTTCGATTGAGCAAATTTCTCAAGTAATTAAGAGATTCTATTGTGGGAAGAAATAAGAGCATAGCTATTCTAGGATTTGTTTTCTTATGAAGAAAATGGGTTGTATTATATTTGCAACTTGCAGATGTATATTATATATTGTCTAATGCTTCATTGCTTCATGGTGTATTTTCAGTGTTTAGTCATCAGAAAATTTTATTTTTTAGGTGTTGGATTTCAATTTATCACATGCATCAACTTCCTTACCCAACGTTATTATAGGATCTGGTTTCCAATTTTTTAGTTGCAAGGTTTGGTATGTATACGGTTGTTTCCTCTCATCTTCATTTTCTTTTCTTAATGTTGTGGATTTCATTGCCATTCATCACGTGTGTAACTCCAACAAACCACCAGTCACAAGAAATGCATCTCAAACTATCCCATTTGAATGGATGTCTCCTAGCTTTCCACCATTGCGACAATGAACCAATGAGAAAAATTCTCCCTACAAGCCCACGAAGCTACAACAAGAGCAAGCTTGACAGGAGTTCAACCAAGTCTCAGCCAATGCACTTGCTCGTATCATGAGTGGATTGCAATCTCCAGTAAGGAGTGGATCAAAAACAAATCTAGAAATAACTGGCAGATTCAACACCACTTCCAACTACTATAAATGTCTTTATTTTGTACTCAAGTGCTTCTTATTACTTATTGTAGATCACAAATAATATAGCCCATGTCTCTCTAATGGGAGGAAGTATTAAAAAGGATTGCATGACTCATTCCATGGATAGTGGCTAAAGGACCAAACTACAGCACGCCAAGCCCAATTGCAATCTAATATGGAAGTGGCTAGAGCATTACAATAAGGTCAAGAGAAGAAGCAAAGAGAGAAGTTAACTCCTCAATGTAAGAGTGATCCAGTGGGCATAGCTAATTTTTGCAAACAAAAATAGACTAGACCAATACATATCCTAGATGAGTCAAGTAATGAAAATGATGATCCTAGTGTGCTAACTCAAGAGAGTCAAATTAACAATAGATGAATTTATGGCTATATATAGGTCTACTAGTTGGTCTATTTTTTTTTCCCTTAGGTTTAAGATCGCTAGAAATACTTAATGTTAATACTTCCAAGTAGTGTATGTTTTGGTGTACGTGCCAAGTGTAGCAAGGCATGTTTCTTATGGCTAGTCATGTACTAGGTGGATGAAATCCTCAATATAAGTTTACCATGTGATGGTCCAAGTCAGGTGATCATATTTTTAGTATACTTAGAACCACATTTTTGTTGTAGATGGAATTATGTATTACTACATTGATCACCATATATTATACAATATATTGTCGTATATTTTGTAAAGCCCTATCTCAGTCCTATCCTTATCTTTATATCCTTGAGACTAGTTATTTTGACTCAATAGAGGATTGCTGCCCTTTCAATCTACATTCAAAGGACAAAGGTTACTTTAATATATTATAAACAATTACTATGGATGTCCAAACATAATGCATAACAAGAAGGATGCATACGAACCATATGTATTGTCATTTTGCAATATATTATAATATTTGAATTTTAGAAGAGACAGCATTCAAGTAAGATGGTAAAAATTTGTTCCCCTTTATCTTTCAAATAAAACATATTATTTGAATGAGATAGGAGGATATTAATGTGACAACCATATTGTGGCTATAACTAAGAAATAAACTAAGGCATGTTCAAGTATAACTTCTTTCTTCAAAAGTTGATTACTTGCCAAAACTAAAGACTTTCTAAGTTGAACAAAGGACAGAAATTTTGCTAAACACGTAACATTTCCAAAATATAAATCCATAATATAATTGATTATTTTGATAGGAAAACTTTCCATGATTTAACCAAAAAAACAAAATCTCCAAGACAAAGGTAATACTATTGGGTGAGATTCCACAAACTTCTTATGTATTTGTATATACTTGTACAATTAACCAAAATACTTGCTAAACCCAAAAAAAGAAAAAAAAAAAAGAAAAATCATTGCAGTACTTCTTTTTACCTTACATAGTAAACCACAAAATATTATTGCATTACAATACTTCTTTTCCAGCTTACATAGAAAGCATTAAATATTGTTATTGGCAAAGCATTACCTTATAGTACTTCTTTCTTACTTAGATAGTAACCTACAAAATATTCTAATTATAATTACATTGCATATGCAAAAGATGCAAAAGAAAAATTCCAGATTCTAAGCCATCTTGATGCAAGTAAAATAGCTAACGACAATCCCCCTACTACCTAAGAGATAGCCAACACACAAAAATCCCAAACCATGTCACAAGGAGTATGTACTTATAAACCTGGTTTATTGTTTGTAGTCTTGCAATCTCGCCTTTTGTTGAAATTGCCATCCTTAGTAGTGAAGTGTTTTCCAAAAGATTGATCCTCTCAAGTTTGTCATCCTCTACTAACTCTGTTGGTATCCTCTTTTTTAATCTAAGTTGTTCATATGCCTTAACCTTTTGTATTTCTTAGTCATCATTAGAGCATACCCACTTGAAAAAGTTACAACCATCGTCCTATGGATATACCCAACAAGAAAGAAAAAGAAGAAAAATAGCACATTAGTACGCCAACATGAAATTCTTATCCTTCTAAATTCTACTCTCTAAAATTATCTATGATTATTTGTTATATTGTGCAACTCATTTGCATATCATTAATCATAAGTTAGTATTCATTGTGCCAAATTTTGGATTCATAACGATGTACCATTTAGATTCTTTTCTATGCCAAATTCTTGTCCATGACTTGATTAAACTAATCTTATCACCTTCATTCAATTTAGAAATGTTTAGCTTCAACCATAACGCTACTGTTGAAGGTCATATAAAAACACAATATATGTATATAACTATCTATGAGTTTGAGACAAATGCATTCACCTAGCACCTATTTTTTATGTGTTCACAATGACAACATTGATTCTATTGCACAATAGTAACTTCATTTTTTTGGAAAAAATTTACCACATTCAAATACTCCACTGTACAATTACCTTCTTCAAAGTTTCACATAGTATAAAAATTACTAGAAAACATATACCACCAAATTAGACTTCCTTGCTAATTGCATGGAATTTACATTTTCCAAATTACCTTCAAGAATCTCATGCATCCATAAAACTTTTGCCCATGATTTGCCTTTGTCTTAGCAATTGATAAATTTGCCTTCAATCTACAATTACAACATACAAGCTTATTGCTATTGTATGACAATCTCTATGTTGAATCCATTGACATGTTAGATGACTTACCCATTTCACCCAATGCAGTAGCTTAATTTTCTCTCCTACATATGGCCAGGGTTTCCTTTTGCTAGGTATAGCTTTAAGTAATAGATCACTTACAGTTTCCTCGAGTGTTTGGTGGCTAAAAATTAAGGGAAATAAATTGATCAAGAAGAGATTTGGAAAAACAAAATAGGGTAAACTCAGATAGGATTTGGGTATCTACCTTCTCCTACTACGGTAGGGGTGGATATGGTACGGTTTGGTACGGTTCGCCTCTCCTCATCGAATCGAACCTAATATAACAGTTCGGTTTTTTTTTTTTTAAGTCGAACATAATCATGTGATTCAGTTTATAAATTTTTCAGACCAAATTAAAACTAATTAGGTTCAGTTCGATACGTTTGTATTAATTTTTTACTAAACATTTTTATTTCCAATAAATATAAATTTTAAATGAAATTTACTCAACTTAATCTTAATAATTAACACAAAATTATGATAAAGAATAATAAGATATGAAAAATTTAATAAAATTTATAAAGATTAATAGAAAAAAATATAAAAAAGTACAAAATATTTGTATAATTTTTTTTTATTTAACTAAACAGTTCGATTCGATTCGGAATCGTTTATACATAACTGAACCAAACCATAAACCAAATAGTTCATAAAAGAACCAATTTTTCAGTTTGGTTTACAGTTCAACCTATAGTTTGTGGTTTTTTTGCCTACCCCTAGTCATGTTATACAATGGAATTTAAGAAAGTAAGGTTTTTCCTAATGGGGTATATATTATTGATGCAAGACAATTTTTTTTTTTTCCTTTTACAAGCTAGCATCATACGTAGCAATTTTACTATTGACCCATTGTTACGATACACGTGTCAAATTATGAGAGGACAACTTATCCAACTTATCTAATGGTGATAAACAAAGTTAGTGCAAGTAGTATAAATATCAAATAAAACTTTCACTATGTATCAAATTGATTTTTTAAAACTTTAAGTAGTACATTACAAATTTTATCAAACTTTAGGTAGTAAATACAACATTTTCCCTCTAGAAATCTATCCGCTTAAGTAGCTCAACCACTATATAATCATCTTACTAACCCTTCACAAAGTCCATGAAGCCACAAAACAACTTCTTCCTCGAACAAGATTGGAGGTACAACCAATCCCCTATGCTCTTCCATATGTAGAAGTGATTGAAAAGCTCATGGGTAGCTCTAATCACCAAATATTCGCATAGCGCCTGAAAGGCCTTCAACACCCTTCACCTATTGGAAGGGACCTGTACTAGTTAAAGTTAAAGAGTTCCTTCTCGAAGTTGCTCAAGGAGAGGCGTTATCCAAATTCTAGACACTTGTTGAACATCACAAAGCGCCTTCCCAATAACAAGGCTATCCTCTCTTCCCTACTTAGCAATCACACTATCCACCTAGGGATTAGCTCAACAATGAAATTGTCGAAAATCTAATTAGGCATAAAGGCCTTACTCTTGCTCACACAACCGCTCGAGCCCTTACCTATTCTAGGCACATTAAACAAATCTCTGGAATATGGAAAAGGAGCGTATATGTATACATACATCTTGAAGGATAGTGTTGGTAAGCTCTGTTCTATCTAAAGCCTCCACCGCTATCCTAGTAAAGACATCGAGTTGTGCTAGTGATGAGACTTCATCCTCTCTTACGAAGGATAAATCACTCCTCGTGGTTTCAAAGTCGGTGAGGTTGAACTTCAATGCGTTTGAAGGTGTCTCACAAGTGCTAGTTGACATAATGATCAAAGGAAAGAGAGACAAAAAGCTTCAAAGAGAAGTTTACAAAGAATCTTGAAGAGAAAGTAACCAACTACAGTACAGAGAATGCAAAAAGAGAGTGATTTTTCATAATAATTATGCTATGTATATGCCGAAAGTTTTGGGAAACATATCAATGGTTACAAGGATTCGTATCATCACAAATCCCTTAAGATGCCGCGATGTAGATGCATCGAGTTAGCTTTGATCGAACAATCATATTCAAAAGAAAAAACACATGCAATTGTATGCCTACCTACTGCAATAGGATACCTACCACATTACACTAAATGCACTAAAAATAAGCATGACAAAGATATGATTTGAAAGGTTGCTTTCACAAGAAGTTTTCTCAAACTTGCCCAATTTCCAAGTAACAACTCTCCCAATACTCCAAAAACACTTTACACCTTCACTCAAAATGTTCTCGCCTTAGCTGGTACCACCTACCTTAACCCATTACCTTAGCTTGAAAAGCGTACGTCTTATCTTAGCCTAATAGAAGCATTGCTCGAACTTAAGAGGATGGAGCCTTCATGCCTCACCTCAGAACGGTCACATGCACTTCTATCCCAAGAGCAATTTGATCAGATTCGGTACACCTATTAGACCACCCCTACCTTAACTTCACCATAGGTCGAGTATTTCTGCTTTAGCTTCACGACAACTCGAACACCTCCCCTTTAGCTTCACTAAATCTAGGGCATTTTTGCCTCAAACTCTTACTTAACCAAATCGACCACACACCTAAAAATTCTACTCTTCCTTCTCCTTGCCTACACTATGACAACAACACTGTAAATGGGGCAAGTGTTAATAGAGCCCTTTGGACTCAAACCTAACCCAACTTGCTTAGGCTCACTCCAATAGCCATGGCCTCCCTCAACCTAAGCTTAGAGTTTGGCCTGAGTAGTTGAAATAACTCTCCAATGGCTACAAGTCTTTGAATAAAGCTAAAGGACCAAGTCAACAACTACTTCCTTACTTTCTAGACTACATTGTTTGCCACACGCCCACTTTCCCATATTTGCAAAAGTGGAATCTTTCAACTAACTACTCTCTAACTGCTAACACTACTCCTTTATAAATATAAGGCCACCACCCAACGATAAAATACTTTACACTTTGTACACTTGAGCCATCTTTTTACTCTCCAACATTCACATTCTTCAGGACCTTTTATTGACTTTAGTATTAGAGTGGCAACACCGAGCAACCCTCTAACACCCCCTCATAACCTTTTGTTTTGTAAGTTCTCTTATTTGCGCAAAACTTAATTTCCTCCCAATCACTACCGGTAAGAACTAAAGACAACATATTGTATTAAGTTATTAAGTGAAGAATAGTACCCATGAGTTTAGTGTAGTGTATGCTATGCTTAGATCTTTGGTTTGTTTGATTGCAATAAAAAAATAATAATTTTTTCCTTAAAAAAATTGTGCTACGTGATATTAGTTGATACGTAGTGATATGTGATAGTTGAAGTTGCTACTATGTATCAACCAATGTCACATTCTTATATATAAACTAATAAGAAAAAAGATACCACGTGATGACACATAACAATTGGAGCTAGTGCTGTGTATCAACCAATATCACATCAGCAAATATAAACTAATAGGGAAAAAAGGTATCAAGTGTCAATTTAAGTTGCTACCACATGTTAACTTATGCCACATTGGTAAATAGAAGTTAACGGAATTTGATAAGGTAGAATAAATGATCATAAAAACTTCACTTAAATATTGAATTAATCTTTTCAAAATCCAAATAGCAAATTGTACATTTTGGTAATGTTCAAGTACCAAATGCAACATTAACCCTATTCCAATATATTACATGGTCAAATAATAAAATTTAACATGCTCTTGATTTAAGTAAGCATTTGAATTACACCTATTGGAATTTAAAAAGCTATTTTATGATGCCCACACGAGCTCATAATTATGCTCAATCTTCACTACTAAGACCTCTTATAGTATGTCATACTCTACAAGTTTTACTTTAAATATAGCTAAATAACTAATTCTACCTAATGCCCTTTCTTTTTCAACTCAATCATTCCTATTAAGATATTACTAACCCCTAAGACCCTCCTTATGGCACCTATAGACACATTTTCACCTAGCTCTTCTTATTTTCTTTATTATCACATAAACGATTGCCAAATACATTTATAACAACATATCTATCATAAAAATCCCCTATTATTAAAAAAGATGCAATTTTTTTACAACTTGATATTTAATTAAATGCAAACTTGTATAGGATGACAAATTATCAATATTGATCACATTCCTACGTCAAATAGGATCATTACTTCTACCATCATTTGAAACCGAAATTTTATATACTTTATCATATTTAACACTAGTTTCAATAGCATGATCACGAATATTATATCTGTCTTTATTAGCACAACCCAAATCAACTACTTGTTTACTAAAATCTATATTCAAATTACTAAATTTGTTCTTTCTTATTTTTTCTGAGTTTTGAATGTTCATGTAAGGTTTTCAAATTGCAAATTGTGTGTTTTCTATTGATGAGAGAAAACCTTATATAAAAATTAAAAAAAAAATATTTGCACAATGACTATTTATCTTGATTTTAAGAAACTATCGAAAGTTTAGAAATTACTATTGATAATAATAGCCTCCAATTCAATAAACTTGAGCTTGTATATAGTTAAACATGATCTATCACAATATGTTCATGGTAAATCAAAGCATTTATTTATCAACAAAAATAAGAAGATTATGACATTTTAACTTTATTCATCAAATAATTACATCCCAAACAAGTGAATAATTAGACCATAATTGTTAAATAATAAGAATTATAGTAAAAATAAATAAGATATATATATACATATATATACTCATACCTTCATACACATGTGCTAAAATATTTATATTCAATATATTCATTTTTAATATTATGTATCACTATCATATGATAGTAATATTATAGCATACAATTTTTATCACAAAATTATATATAGTGAATTAACATGATTTATATACTATTGTTATATGATCGTCCTGTTATAGCATATTACTTAGAATATTATATTTATTTAATATTAAAGTATTATATCTATTTATTACAATATCATTACAAATATAAATTTATATAAATGCTTATAAATATATAAACCTAAAAGATTATACTTATATCAAATTATATAGTGATTATACAAAATAATTATATTATAATTATATTATAGAATAATATTTGGAATATCGTATCATGTAATATGACAATATGATTTAGTCAACATTCTTACTATATGATATTAAGTTGTAGCCATATTTTAGAATTACATATTATAAGCTAACTAGATATGCCATTAGATATTGTACAGTACTAGTAATAATTATGCATGGTTTGTATATTAATTATGAATATTCTGGTATTATATAGAACTCTTTTTGTAATTTCAATGGTAATGTATGTATACTAATTATATGCATGATTTGAATATTAACTATAAATATACATGAATTAAAACTATGTATGCATTATATAGAATTTTTTTATAATTTATATCATGCACTGTATCGTATATTTGATAATAATATGTATAGATTACATTTATACAAATTGTACGCATGGATAAGATAATATAATTTTTGTATTTTATATGAATCAATTCAAGAATATATATAGCATAGTATATAGAGAATAAAGTATATAGATTACATGCACAAAAATTATATATGTAAAATATAAATATATACAGATTAATAGTATAGGATTTCTATGAATCATAAAAACAATATACAAAGTAATGAATATTGATAACATGAAGACAATGCATAAATTATTTTAAAGGTATACTAATTGTATGAAATATTTATTTTTAGTTTATATTAATTGTATATAAATAGCCTAAATAAAAGAAGATAGAAAATTTAACTAGAGTACTTTTTATAAATCATAAAAACAATACATAAAGCAATGCAAATTAGTAATAAAAATGATGGCACGTAGACAATGTAGAAATTATTTTGTCCATAGACTAATTGTATAAAATATTTACTTTAAGTGTATGTGAATTGCATATAAAAGAGAGAGAAAGATAGTATTAATAAAGAGAGGGGATATTATTGACTTTGGAGAAATCCGAGTGCAGTAATAGATAAAAAAAAATTCCCAGAGAGAATAAACATTAAATATTTGTTCCTTGCCACGACTGATACGAAAACTTTCTCTCCAAACCAAAAAGAGGCACAAGAGGCTGTGTTGTGTTATATTCTTTGTATGGTGCCGTCCTGTTCTTCTCGAATTGTGCTATTTTGACAAACAAATTCTTACCACTATAACAGAACTCTGCCGGAGAGCGAAGTTTCATCACTGTCTAGGGATAGTTCATCAGACCAAATTTCTTATACAATTAAACAGAAAGATTTGATTCCTAAAATCATCTGATTCAACATGCATACTAGAGTACATTGAAACCAGATGTGATCAGATCTTAAGCTAAGATAATTACTGGACAGCTACATGCTTATCTTCTAATCCACAGAGAGCATGTGGAGTAAAAAGCTCCTAAGAGAAGCTAAACAGAGAGCAACCAATGAAGCAATAAAACTGTATGATCAATTTATAATCTGTGCAGCGTGAGAAAGCACGGAAAGAAATAGAAATAGCTAGAGAGACCGAAAGGTTCTTTTAACAACATGCAACACCATTTTGAAGACTGTCTTCCTAGAGAAGTTCTCGATTGCCAACAGTGCCGATTGGCAGGCATTTCTTTAATTGGCCTAGCATATCTCCAGCACCGAAAGCCCGGTGTAAGAAACCCTCAAATTAACACAATACACAAAAGATTTTCATACTCAACATCTGAACCTAGGTTCATGTGATTTTTTGTCACATATGAAATTAAAAATAAAAAATAAAAAGGGCAAAACTTAACATTCAGAAAATTTATTGACATAAACTCATGCGGAAGATCTCAGTAGGTGGCTGGCCTCATTCAAGTTTTACCTCTCTACTTGGGGGATCCAGCTGCAAGTAGGTATATGGCTCCGTAGGTTCCTCCCTACAATGTGCCATACACAATTACAATGCTTGCAAGATTAGTGCAGGGAAGCAAGTGTATGATGATGACAATAATGTAAGTCCACAAAGCCATGGTAGTTAGCCATATGGGATGGAAGCAAACTCAACTATTCACTTAAAACATCTTAAACTAATGGGCTCTTGATTCTGAAGTGCATGTTAACGAATTTCAACTGTTCCTCTGTTTTAAAACAGATTGCTCAAGGCAACAAAATTTTCTAAATATGTAATATACATAAAGGAACCGATATACAAGGGAAAGGGTTTCAACATACCCAGGTTTCGAGCGCATGCATTGCCAGAATAGCTTGAAAGGTCCAGGAACTGTCTTAAATGGATTCCCCTCAAAACAAGCCTACATAACACCAGAAAGGGAAAAAATGTGAAACAGAAACCTTAATGTCTGAAAAAAAATTATCCTCCAGCCACGACAATAATCAAACTGCTCCCTTTCTTCTACCACTTTTTCAGTGATTAGGTGTTTTTGAACATTATAGCTTTGAGATAATTTGCAGAGGTTCAAAATGTGATTAACATTCAAAGGAACAAGAAAATAGAACAACAATGAAAGGACGAAATAACTCCAGTTTCCCACAACCATACCAGGAACATTCTTGAAATCATATTTCACAGAATTTACCAAAGGGCATTGCATTGGTCGTCCTACTCATGTTTTGACAAAATGATTTTGCATGACAACTCCTAATCTAGATCAAAAGGAATCAAATTCAAATAAGTCTGCATCATACTAATGCTTCAAGAGTTTTTGAGTGGGCTGAAGAAGCCCTCAAGAACAAATGTGCTTCAAAAGTTCACTTACAACCCTAGAACAACAGTGAAAGGAGGAAATAACTCCAGTTTCCCACAACCATGCCAGTAACATCTTTCAAATCATATTTCACAGAATTTACCAAAGGGCATTACATTGGTCGGTCTACTCATGTTTCGACAAAATGATTTACATGACAATTCCCAATCTAGATCAAAAGGAATCAAATTAAAATAAGTCTGCATCATACTAATGCTTCAAAAGGTTTTGAGTCGGCTGAATAAACCCTCAAGAACAAACGTGCCTCAAAAGGTCACTTACAACCCTGCTTATTTAACTCAGGGAAAACATAGAAGATCTATGATTGTAATTACTGTGAATCAAACATGCAAACTCTCTAGAGTCAGGAGCATTAAGCAGAAGGACATAAATTATAACTAATGCAAAACCAATTAGAGTGACATATTTGGTTCCCCTCCTCCTATGACAACATAGAATCACATAAAACAGACATAAAAACAAGAATATGGTGCTGTCCAGAAGTAACTGGGTAGTTAATCAGAACATAATGAATTGCACATAAAGAAAAGAGAGGACTACTTGAATTACACCCTAAGCTAGATTATTATATTAATGGGTCAGTGAATACCCAATCTTAGGCTTTTGAGCTTTTGGAATTGGGCTCAATTATCTTTGAGTCAAAACAGTGTTAACAAAACAAAGCCCCATATAGGCCCTAGATGAAAAACTAATAGGGACAAACACAAAATTAAATCCTTGAATTTTTTATTGCCTTTGTTCTTTTTTCTTTTTAAGTCCTCAAACTTTCATTTTTTCCATTTGACTCTTCAGAACTTTTCAAATTGGACCAAAAGCATCATTCTTTAGTTGCTGCTGTCAATAAATACACGACACATGTCAATGGCAAAAAAAAAAAAAAGGCACGAAAAAGGTTCTCAAACCTTTTATTGCTTTTCTACTTGTGTCCTCAAACCTTAATACTTTTCTGTTTGAGCCTTCATGCTAAAATTTTTTTTATTTAAGTTGGCACATGTCCAATTTAACAAAAAGTGCAGCAGCATTAACAAAAGTATTTCTTCATTCTCTTGCAAAAGGGTTGGAGGACCCAAAAAGGAAAAGGAGGGAAAGAGGGAAAAAAGAAAGAGGAAAACAACTCCATGGCTCATATAGAAAAGCAATAAAATTTCAAGGACTTCTTCTTGAACTTTTTCTGAAGCAATATAACAGATAAATACCTGGCTAAAATAGGATGTGGTCTTGTATCTGATTTCGGAAGGCCTGGAACTTATGCTCAAAGGATAGGACAGAGTTTTGCCATTTTAAGAAGTGTAGGACAGCTCCTGGAGCTGGAGAAAACTTTTGAAGCTTAGGCCAACAGCTACAGCAGACTGTCAAGATGGATATGTTATCTCACATTGGCATGATTATCCACTGTGGACAACTCAGATGCTTGTTGTCATGACAAATAGAAATTGCATTTACACCTCCCACCTCCCATCTAAAGCACTTGATACCAAAGGCCTTTGTAGTAGCATTTTAAATTGTAGGATTCATCACCATGTTGATGAGGCATTTCCAGGTATTTTAGCTAGCCAAAAAGTATTAGCTCCTTTCAGGAAATACTAGAGAGGATTGAAAGGCCAATAGCCTAGTTAGAAAGCAATAACCTATGTGCTTCACTTGGGGTGCCATACCCATGATACTAAATTGTGTTTTACAAGTCACGCAATCTATCTTGGTAGACATATTTGTTCACAACTTATCTTGCATTAACCTGGCTTTCAACCTATTTGCCTCAATCTCGTAAATCATGTAAAGGCCAACAACCAATAGACTTGAATAACAATGAGTACTGATTTTGTTAGCTACAAGTGTCTGGCATGCCAGAGGTGCATGCATATATAATTGACCAGTCACTGTTGGACAGCTTTGTAGACACCAAAGACAATCCCAACACTTAATGGGGACAACCATAGTAACATAACCAGTAAAGTAATAATCCCCTAGCGCGTTTGGCTGGAAGATCACTCATGAATTCCTCACTTTGCTGAATCGGCACAGAATACAAGCACAGGCTGGGTAAATTTTCTATTTTGAAATATTTGATAGACAGACCATGCGAAATTAAAGAGGGTATGTTTTATTTCTTGTTCTAAAGACAATGCAAAACAAAGAGAAAGAAAATAACCGTATCCACTTTTCAACTCATTTCTACCTTCCAGAAATAGCATATCTGTTGTGAGAATAATGTAACTAACTTGGCAAGCATATCTCAGACTCCATTCTTGTCACAGGATTTACTTCCTCCATTGATTTACTTTTATCAGGTACTTTAATTCAATTTCTACAATTTACATTACCCTGGAAGAAGCATAGATGGGTTTTAGGCCATGTAGTCATCTAAAGCACAAGAAGAAGCATAGGATGCTCCATCATGTATGCAATTGACTTCAAATGACCTGCAAATCAAGAGTTCTGGAATAGCTTCAAGCTTAACTATATGAAGTGACCTCAACCCGATATATAGCAGGATGCAAGAAGAGCTGCACTTGGTGCCTCATTTCTCCAGGATGCTCACTGTTAAATCAGAGCTTTGAATTCCCAGGATACTGAAGCCTAAGTCCCATGCTATGTCAGATGTTGCTTATCGAAAGCCCCTCTTGGACATGTATTGATGCTTTGCTAAACATCAGAAGCAATGATATGCCATATAACTGGTGCAATAATGTGTACCTACGTATCAAATTTGCTATTTGTTCAAAGTTTTTGATGCAACAGGGCATCTTGGATGGAATAATGTTCCAGAGCGATCCTAAACTACCATATGGGAGAGGCCCTATTTTTTGGACGCTATTACATTTCAAGCAAAGAAACAATCAAAAGATGTGGAATCACTCAGTTGCACTGCAAAGAACTGTTTCCCTTTAATATTTTTGCTCAAACATAGGGATGGAAGTATTTTCAGAGGCTAACGATAGAATTTCCAATGTGTGCCAGCCAAAATTGTTAGTCATTCTAGACACCGTTAGTAACCTATACTAAGAAGTCTAGTTTTGTACAAGGTATTAGGCCTTGTGCGGTAAAATTCATATTATAACCCTTTTTCTAATAGAGGGGCACAGACATTATTAGACTTACAGGCACATGAACCTTCGAAGAACCATAACAACTACAATACTAAAAGCAAACCCTTTAGATCATAGAATTCAGTACCAGAAACTCAAGTCAGAAAGAATTCAATTTTCAATGCCAAATCGTAAAATAAACAAAAGGCTCCTTTCTCTCTGGTGTTTAACTTAACGGAACAAGACAGCATCAATTAGAACTCCGTACACACTCTCTCTGTCAACTGAAACCAACTACAGTTAAAGGTTCCTATTGGATTCTCTTACATTTCTATCAAGTGTGTTTCGTTATCGATTGGCCCAAACACTCGAATTAAGAAATAACAACAAGAAGACTAACTTAAAAGTAAATGAGAGAGACAGAGAGAGAGAGTACTTGAATAACATCCTCAGCTCGATCGTTGCAGCGATGGGCTTTAGGTTGGCGATGGTCCCCTTCGGGCATACCCCATGGAGACTCTCTCCTTGGCACTGGTCTTCCCTCACTGCTCATCTCTCTCTCTCTCTCTCTCCCTCCGTACTAGCACTGATGGATCTTAAAAAATTGAAGTAACTCAGAGACCGCCGTCAAAACGAACTCTCTAATTAGCTGGGATAGAGCAGGTTGGGCCTCTCGAAAGTTTATAATAATAAATTAAAGAGTAAATGGCAAATATCATTTACTCCTATTTTAGAAGATGTGCTTTGAAACTCCTCGATGCCAATATTTGCTTCACGAGTATGAACGATGGGGCTATAAATGTGATATTGAGCTCAGCTTACCTCAAATTCGATATATAAATAAGTTAAGATTAATTTTAAAATAAAATTTATTTATATAAATGAATTAAACTTGAATTTATGTTTAAATTTATGAATTAACTCATAAACAATTTTATTTATATTGATAATAAGCTAATTTATGAATAGGCCTATGAATAAACTCATAAATCAATATATATACTAATAATCATATTTTATGAAAAAAATATATAATATGAAAATACGTAAGAACAACAAAATATAATTAAAAAATTATAAAAAAGATATTTTTTGAGAATTTTTAATTAATTTTTTATTTTAATCCAATCTTGAATTTGAATTTGATCTTGAACTTAGGCTCGAGATTGTTTTGACTTGTTTTCTAAACAAGCATGAACTCAAACTATTTTAGGTAAACATGCTTAGGCTTATTTATCTAACTAAGCCGAATTCGAGATTCAAATTCCTTAAAAAACTTAAGTTTGAACTTGTAATTTTCAAGTATAATAAAAGTTCAACTTAGTTCGAATTCGATAGTTTTTAAATGGGTAGAGTTTTAATCTTTAAAAACTAAACTCATTTACAGCTTCATTAGTTGTAGCTTATCAATATTATCGATGTATGAGAAAATATAAAATAATCATATAATAAAAGGCTAAATGCTTACATTCTCATATATTAGAAAAAGAAATATTTAGTTTAAGGTGTGAAGTTATATAAAAATACAAAATTTGAATTATAATTTATGTATAAGCACTTCATAATAAACTTATTTTCTTGAAGGGAGAGTTGAATATCCTCTCAAATAATATTTAAAAATGAACTTATACTTCAGGCTCAAAAGATAAGAAAACTAACCAAGCAAAAATCAGTGCTAACTTAGTAAACTAATCCCTAAAATCAATTGATGAACTATTTGGATTTTTATAACAATTAATCTCCAAACTATTCCTACTAATAATTATTATTTACTACCTTACCTAATTAACTAAGCTTATTTTACTACAACCATTTGCTAACTTAGTTAACTAATCCCTAAAATCACAACATCCTTCAATCCTAAACTCATCACATTATATATAACAACAATTATTACAAATTCGACAGCCTAATTGGCTTTCTTTTTCTTAATTGAACCTCGGCATTTTCAGATCGTTCCCCATAAAACCAACACAAGAAATGGACATTCTTCATTCCCTCGGATCGAAACCAAACAACCTAGTACTTTTGTCTTGTGGACTGTCTCGTATTCAGACCGACTCCAAAACTACAGAACAAAATGGGTTTTTTTAGGAAGCTGCTAGACGCCATCCTCTTCCTTTTCTTCTTGTTAATCGCTATAGTTGCACCTCTGTTTGATTCCCAATCATGTCTTCCTGTAACACTTTTCCCAGATTTCCTCGTTGACCTTAATAAGTGGTACAGTCGTGAGTATGGAGATTATTTAATGGAAGAGAAACCTGATTTCTTCGTGGGTCTTGTTTGGCTTGAGCTTTTGTTTCAATGGCCTCTTTGTCTTCTCAATTTGTATGCTCTTCTATCAAGGAAATCTTGGTTCAGCACCACTTGCTTGATTTATGGCGTATCTCTCTTTACTTCCATGGTAAATTGTTTTTCTTTTATTCATTTTATCTATCATATTTGTTTGGTTTGGTTTTGATTTTTTTGGGTTGTTGCATGTTAAGTATTTTCTTGTTGTTTTGAATATTGCTTGTGGAATGAGTACATTTTGATGAATAAGGGCGTTTGTGCATTTATGTAATTTTCGTATACATGCAGTTGGGTTTCAGTCTATCCAGACATTGAGATGACTATGAATTGGATTATGATGGACAGGACAGTCCTCGGGATCATAGAATATTACTAAAATGTTTTGTGTTTCTTTTAGCATCCTTCAAAAAGAAATATGCAAATCTGCAATCTCGTGAAATGGATAACTAGTGCAATGGAAATTGCGAAGTATTTTCTTGCTAGCGATAGTGTATAGTATAATGCGGAAAGAATCGTGCAAAGATCCCATTTGAAACAATTTACTTGCTAGATTATGCATTTGTTTCATGGGCTATGTGTTTCCGGCGTGCGTCTATTAGATTCTTTATCTATTACGGTTAAAGTTTTAGGCTGTTAGAACGGTGGTGGCCGGGAGAAAAGAGTAAGTCCACCTTCCATCAATTGATTTATCAATTTTCAAACACATAGGATACTAAGCCCCGCATATAGGATAACGGCCCCTGCTTTTGGATAATTATGGAAGTTGTACTTGCTTTTATGTGACTGAAGTTATATATTTTTTCCATGAGCGAAGTTTGTGGCTAGAGTACAGAGGCTGTGATTACTATCTGCATGGAGAGGGGATTCGGTATAGTTTGCAGTTTTTTTTTTTTTTTTTCAATTTAATAAATATTTCTTGAAAAATGAAAAATATTTTCCACTGGTCTGATATAATTTAACATGGAAAGGATGAGATCTCTTTTGGGGAAATAAGTGCCCAATAATTCATTAATGGGCTTGTATGGAGTGTTTGTTTCCTGGAAAAAAGTTACAAGCAACTTCCTATCTTGTGTGATCAAGCTGTTATATCTAAGGACTTGTTGGCTGTGCAGGTGCGTAGATTTGATCTTATCTTTGAAGAAATTTTTAAAGGATATTTAAACTTAGGTTCCCATTGATGAGTGCTCGTGGGGCATTTTTTAAATTTACTTAATCAAGAATTGTGCAAGTTTTAAAACTTTGTTATGCATTTAACCGGAAAGACAAGTGCATGAAAAGGTAAATATGTTTTCCTTTTGCATGTTGACAAAGTGCCTGGGCATACGTTAAAATTCTCCCTTGAATGATGTTTCCCTAAGTATATTGTGGTGATTGGTCCAGTTTTGCCGTTTGGATTAAAGGATCATCCTTCATGGTTTCCTACTTGACAGGCGGAGACTGATTGTCAAAATTTTGTATACTAGCTAGGAAGATTATGTACATGGTAGAATAAGTTCTCTAGCTTATATTTTTGATGTATTGGCCATAGGTAGATTCACCCCTAAATTAGTTTTCTTACCAACAAAAAGTACATTGAACATAGAAGGGCCTGGCTATGAGTTAAATGGAACAACAGGAGGAGACTGTTCCTCTTTAATGGTTATGTCCAATCATTCTGGTATCAAGTTACAAGATATAGATGTTTATCCTTCTTGCATGATAGGGAAAAGTTATTAACCCCACATTTCTGTACTGTTGAATTATATTCATGGATAGCATGATTGACTTGCACCACATACTTAATGGAAACCCTAAGAATCATGTTATTAGGCCTTGTACGAGTAGGAGTGCTAGTATTCTAATCAGTGGGTTGAATAGGCTTCTGCTTAGAAATGATTAATCTCTCTTCCTTTAACTCAGTTCAGGAGCATATATTTTTATGAAGAACAAGAAATGAGAATACATCAATAAGTTATGTTAGCATAGCATTTTATTTGTATCTCTAATGCAATTGATCTTCATAAACTAGCTACTAATGTATCAGCTCATGGAATTTTTTTTTAGTCGATCATGGTTTGACACAATAAGTATACTTGAACATTAGGATAAAAAACCTGTAAAATCTGTCATCTGCAACTATAGTATTTATGTTTTTCTTGTTACCTCATCGGTGTTTGGTCTCTGCCTATCACCAAATAAGTGTTAAATAAGTAATCTTATCCTTTTCATTGATGAATAAAGACATCCGTTGACCTAAATGGAGGAAAACCAGGGACAATTAGATGTTTACTTTTTTGCCCTTTCCTGCAAAGACAGATAGTGCCTATTTTGTCATATGCCTTGTTATTGTTTTTCTTTAGCCTCGTAAGCACAATTTTGTCAGGCTGCAGGCTGCCAATCTCATAATTTAGTGCTTATTGTGGAATCTTTGTTTTATGGACCCCCATAGTTGCTTAACATTGCTTCTAAATAGACATTCGAAACAATAAATATTCCTTCTTCTAATGATGCCACCTATATCACGTTTATGTGCATCTGCACAGTCGTTTTACCTACTGTTAATGTGGGGGTTTCTTATCTCCCTTTTTTCGGATTTGTTTGAGGTCTGACTACATTTGCCATTCAGGTCGCTATACTGGCAGAGCTACATGGGTCTCCCAAGTCATCAGATAAGCTGCTGATGGTGTATACTCCATTTCTTGGGTTGGGTGCTTTGGCTATTATCCGAGGACTGCTGCCACATGGTAGCAAGAGTTCATCAAACATTGGTAGAAGGCAGGGCATGGCAAGGAAGAAGAGAGTTTGAGATACAGCAGAGCAAACTTAACATCGATGATCTGTTGACCTTTTTCAATTGGAGATACCTTTTATGTTCTGGAAGATGATACTAGTGAGATTTTTTGACTGAAATAAAAGGCAATTTTGTAGCTGGGGATTGTTTTAATGGAGTTTTTTCCAACTATTTGGTGTAACCCAATTGAAAAAGCTTTCTGGTAATTTTCAAGTTCTTTTACATTGTGGGTTTTGCTTTTTCCTGCTGCCAAGAAATTTCTTCTCTTCTGTTTTGTTGTTTGTTTGTGTTCGTGTAGATAGGATTAGTGATTTACATATTTCTATGGAAACTTGATATTTTCCAATTAAGTATCCTCGCTCTGATCTTGCATGGGAAACAACAGTGACTTCAGATAGTTAATTCCACGGTTGTTCAAATCTCTTTCAAGGTTGCAGTTGTGGATCTTTCAACAATACATTTCATCTTCTGTTTCATCTGTAGTCCAGGTGTGTGCACCCCGCCATGCACCGATGGACTGGAAACGGTAAATTTCTTCTCCATATGTGCTATGTGTAAATTTTGCCATTATATATTCTTAAGAAATCATAACATGTACTTGCTAATTATTTTAGATTGCTGCCTATATATCTGTAGTGGCATGTTGCCTGTAATGTTGTCGTAACCGAATTTTCGCAAGAGTTGAGAACTGCTTAATTGGGAAACTTACTATTTTTTCAAAGCAAATGTAGATTGTGGCACTGTGCTTAGCTCACTGTGCCTTATAGCTATTGCTTTGCTACATTGTGCTACCAAATTCTTGTGCATAGTATTTACAAAGATTAGTTTCAGAATCCCCATGAATTCTTTAGGGCTCTTCGAACTTGGAAATGGCGAGATATAGATATTGCACAGGAGGAATTATAGATGGATGATGCCAAAAAGCTTCCATGTGAGACTAATGCTGGTACTCCTGACTAATTGAAAGAGAAGCTGCCTCCAAAGATGGGTGGATTACAAGAAGAAAACAATGGAGTCGAATTTTTCCCTGTTAAGGAAAAGGAAAGTGAAATTTGGAATTATTTTTTTTTTTATTTCTCCATACAAAGAACCTCTATATCTTTGCAAAAAGGTATTAGAATAGGTAATTTGCATCAAGCATTAGCTGCTAGCGCTAGAATTGAAGAATGATTCATCATTTGAAATAAAAGTTGTGTCTGATCGAGATCAGATACACTAGTAAAAACGGTTGTAAAGATGCATTGCAGGCTTCATTTGGGCATGATGCGGCATTAGGCCTAGAATGGTGTATGATAGATAGCGGACATTTTTTTCTAACGTTTGTACATAAGATGGCAATTGTTGATACTAGCCATTGGATATGACCCAATGAGTAAGCGCCCAAGACCAAGGCAGTACGGGAACACTTGTTCAACAAATGGGATTATGAGCAAGCCTAGACCTACGGCCGGGTCAAGGGCCTAGTCCTCTTTGAACTGGGACTGGATTAGTTTAGGTCAGTTTCGAGCTAATTCACTCGGCTTAACGACGGTTGGTTTTTGACTTATGAATCGCTATTCTTTTTCTTATATATATAATTTAGGAAAAAATATTCTCTTATCTTTATTTTTTATTTGTAAAAAAAAAAACCACAAATAAATTATAAAAATTTAAAATTTTGACAGTTTTAACAATTTCACTCTATTAAATGTCGAGCATTAAGATTAATGATGTGTACCTTACTAATTGATAGACATGATATTAATAATTTGCATTTTCAATAATGTATAATTATTATTTTATGTCCAAAATTAGTTAATTGAATAAATAAACCTCCTTTCATAAGCAATATATTAAGAAAAACTTGCTAATATAATCAATGTAGGACTTGATTTGTGATAAACAATAAGCTTACTGTGCTCTTTTATTACTTTAGAGGAAATTTTAAAAAATAATATAATTTATATGAGAATTAGTTTGATATTGTAAAGAGAATAGCATTTATCTAATATTTATAATACACTCCTTATTTTATATATAATATAAATATATTTCTTATGACTTTTAATAATATTAAATTATAAATATATTTTTATTTTTATAAATTATTAAAATATATTATTTACAAAAGTAGTTGCTCTTTCAAAAATTAAACAAGATCGTATGAAGTTAGTAATATTTTAAACCTCGAACTCTTTTGGTGGTTAAAGTAGTATATTTTATACTATAACTATCTAATTTTATATCATAACTATTTGCTTTTGTCAACATTAAAATATATGTTTTAATAATTTTTTTTATAAACTCATATATAATATTCAGTCTCAATATCAATTTCTAAATATAAGTAATAATATATATTCAACTTTATTTTATATTTTAATTAAAAAAAAATTAAATTTAATTTATAAAAAAACTTTCTTTTCTTTTTCTTTTTTTAATTTTCGGGTCGGAATTGATAGGTTAAACCACTGGTTTTTTTGACCCTAGCTTGAACCCATTGAAGACCCACTAATCTGATAGATCCAACACATTAAACTATGTCGACCTATCAAGCCCAATGGGTCAAGTTACGGTTTAAGCTCATGAGTCTGTGTTGGTTCACTAAGTCGCTAAGGCTAGTTCTGGTTTGGTTTACAGGTTAAATCTGGCCTTTCCCTAGGTTTAAGCAAGCTTAGTCCATACAACTAGATAACTGCCACCTATACAACTAATCAACGGGACAATTGAGACCCCAATCAAACCTAAATCCATCATCACCTCATTGCCCTTGTTGAACCCATCCTATCGCTCCCTCACCAGTTCTTGTTTGGGACTTACAAATCGTAGGCCATCATAATCACCGAGCCAGTATGGCAATAAGCCATAGACGAAGGTGCAACTCTTAATGTATGACCACTCCACCCCCTTCCTCCTTAAGTTACTCCTTATCTGTACAGAGCTCTTATCACATTGACAACTAGTGGCTCAGCCCATGCTGACTAAGCATGGCTTAATTGTACGATACCACGTAATAAAGCAATGGGATAGTCACGAAACTTAAGCGCAATCATTTCCTCCCTCCCCTTACTGATATCAAGGAGCCTTTTTAGTTCCCTTACATCTCGAGATAGATGAAAGGGAACATTCCTTATAAATATCTCTATTGGAATTCATAAAGAGAAAAGCCACTAAACCAAAGCTTACTATTCTAGCTTAAATAATTCTCAAGTTAAAAAACTTCTCATCTCTCTCACTAAGTTAAATATCAGAGCAGTTATACTGGATAACCATCTAGCATAATGACTCATCTCTTGTCTATTTTGCAGAAAGCTCTCCTTTTGACTATACAGGAATCTTGAACAAGGCTCATTTCACTTTAGGAGGCTAAAGACTCTATTGGTAGAAGATCTAAGGCAATAGTAATAATATCAAATTAAGTGATGAATAAGTGTTCAAGTTCAAAGTGAAGATTGATAGTGAAGTTCTCTATTGAATTCAAAGTAAGATAAGTTGAAAATTTGATATCTAATAAAAATATTCAAGCAAGTGCCTAAAAAGTTAATGTGATCTACTACCACCAAACCTAACCATAGGCCAGTTTAGACTAGTTGCTTGCTGCATGTTTAACAAGCATTTTCTTTACACATTTATCTAACTTATTTTATATTGTAGTGAGGATCTTATATATGTGATATTGTACAAAATTTGCAGCTACTAGACCTATGAACTGATTGCTTACTGCATGCCTTTATTGTGTGTAAATATATTATTCTAACATGCACTTTCTTTATAAATACATCCAACTTAGTTTATATGGCATTGAGGATCTTATATATGTATATCGTGTAAGCAAGTTTTAAGTCTCCACGATCTTCATTACATGGATATCATTGTGCATTTGCAGCTTAGATTTCATAATTATCTATGTTCATTTAAATATATGATTAATATAAGTACATTCATCATGAGTGCAACACTTTCTTTACAATAACTTCTTTAAACCATTTAGAGATTAGATAGTTTATTTCTCTCTCTCTCTCTTTGTGAGTAATGTTATGTGTAGTGATTGGTTAGGATAAAAGTTCTTTTTAGGAGTATGAGATGGTTATTCAATAATCAATAAGGATAAATTAATATTACTCGTTTACGAGGTTGATCTAGATATGTGAAGAGATTTAGAGTTTAGGTCAATAAAATTATAAAAGATTAAAAAATGAAATTACAATAAATTGGAAGTTCAAATATTTAATTGAAATATAAAATGGAACATATAAATTACTTATATTGATACCAAGTATGTATAAATCCATAATCAAATTAAATCCATCATTTAACCATGAAATAATGTGAAATATATATTATCCCAAATATTATATAAGCAATATAATCTGAACTTAGACAAATCCAAACTAATTGAAACATCATGAAACGTGGAACCATACATCACATATTCAAAACTCAAAACGACAAACTTGGGTAATGGTGGAAGTTCTAATCATTAATTATCATCATTATCTTTTTATTCAACAATATGAATATGCATATGATTGCCTCCATGAATAAGTTCTCCAATTGATTTTAAATTCACATCTTCTTCAATATCTTTCATTTAGAAAGGAAGGGAAAAACTAAATGTTCGATAAGTTTGTATTACCAATATATCACTAATATGACCTTGAATAGAAATGCCAATTATTATGTGTGCAGCATTATCTTCATATATTGTTTTTTTTATAATCTCATCATAATCAAATTTAAGAGACAAGCTTCTTCTTCTTCTTTTGCTATTCAAAAATTTGTCTAATAATGCAATCTATAATATCTCAAAATCTCGATCTGCTAGCTTTCGAGTAGTTTATATATATATATATACTTAGAAGTTAGGTTAAAGGTATAAAACTGTCTATACTAGCTTTACTAGCGACACAAGACAATATATAAAAAGTAATTTATATTCATCTACTATAATAAAATACATGCCTATAAATTGAAAAGTTTAGCACTTGAGATACATTTTAAAAATTATGATTTATAATAATGTTTTTAAAGTTAAGTTGAACCTTCATGACTAGACAATTAGAAATTAAAAGAAATAACTATATAGTTGTAATATTTTAAGTTAAACTCATTTATATACAATTTTTTTAGAACTATTAAGTTTATCAAGTCTAATTGCTATAACATAAAATTTTACAATTTTAGATATAGCTTGTAATAAGTCATTTAAAATTAATAGCATAATCTTAATAAATAAAATTACATATAGGATGTATACAAATAAGCCCTAAACAATTAATGAAGCCTACCTATGTGTCATATATTAAGGTTACCTATGTGTCATATATTAAGGAAAAGTATATTTATGGTTTTTATCTTGGAATGTAAGATTGAAGAATTAGTTTCGAATAAAATCAAATGATAATATGAGTCCCTAAAAGTTATAAGGAATAGTTTTATAAAATTATATTTTAAAAACAAGTTGAAATACAACCAATATAGATTATAATAAAATGTTTATCAGGTTAAATCTTAATTGGTTTAAAAATATAAATTTTAAATTAAGTGTATAATATAATGTTGTACTATTTTTGAAGTATATTATACAACTTATACAAATTATTAATCTAGATTAGATACATTCGAAGAGACCCATTGAATTGGACCAAATCGTAACCATTATCCAATTATAAGCCGTATTTCACTTCCCGAACGTGGAAGAAAGGCTTAGGCCTTAATTTATAAAAGATAAAAAAATGTAAATAAGAATGAAAGGAGATTGGGTTGGTAACGAGGATAATACATTTATAAGTATAATATTATTTTATTCTAGCCAATGGTTTTAATTCTTGCCGCCTCAGTATTACACACTGCCTCCGTTAGCCCATACAAGACCATGGAACTTCGCAGATTAATAGGGTGTTAAGCTTTGAAGGTTGGCAACGCGTAGGACAAATCGGTATGTATTTCATAGACATGTTATTGTTTAATTTCATTAATAACAACTCATGTGTCTAGGAAGTTAGTTATTATTAGGACTTACCCTGGCGAATTTAAACCGAAGTGGATCATTCGAGATATCATAGACAATTAGACAGAAATGGTCTATAACTGAATAAGAGTAGTTGACGTGAAGCTACTTAGATGATATAACTCATCAATGAACACAACATGACTTGACAGCACACTTGATATAATACATAAGTTGATGTCACGATTTACTCGCCACTAATCTTGAGCTACTAGGTAAGATTAAATAAGAGTGTGTGAAATATGGCTATAGAGAGGATTGTTTCACAAGAATAGAATATTCAGTATTAAAATGTAAGTTATCTATGGCTTACAAAAGAAAAGGACTATTTATAGTAAGTTACTAGGGCAACATTATAAATAATGAAATGATAAGAAAGTATATACAAAAAAGAAATTCCTACTACATACTAAAAAAGGATAAGAAGAACAAAAGACAAAAAATGGAAAAGTAGTACAATGTCAGACGAAATAGACGGGTGGCATGCAACATTGGTCCCATCCGAATATTCTTTGAGCATAGCAGGCGAGAGAGAGAGGTCAAAATGTTGTGGCAATAAAGGGCCGAGATGAGAGAAATGGCGACATATCGAGAGAAAACTATTCGGCCATTTAAGTGAGTCTCTCATCACTCAGCAGGAACTTCTCGGCAATGTTTGGTCGGATTAATCGGCATAGAGTCTTCGGTAAGGAAATGATTGGCATAATTACTATTGAGTGTACAAATCAATGTACGACAATTAAGGGAGCTAAAAGAGTTCAGCTACATTCCTTCAGTGAAAACTTTCTCGTCATCAATAAGTTGTTGAAAGAGAACTCGCTAGGTGAGGAATTGGAGTCCACGAAGGTGTGTACGAGTAATGGGACCGTTGGTCAACAGTTTATCAACAATAGTAGATATTTAACTATTTGTGTAGAAATTGTTGGACTAAACATCTAAATTCCACTACCTATCTTGGATTGTATTATTTAATAAGTTGAATAAATTCAACTTTCGAAATCTCCCTAACCTTTGCATTTGTATAATTTATAACTAAAGGAAATAAAGTTTGATCATTTATGAAACATTTAAAAGGAGTAACAAGTAGACATTAAGTCAAATAAGATCATTTGAAGTTTAAAAATGCAACATCGGTAAGGCATGTGGAAACCTATTAATAGAAAATTATTTTCGACGTATAGTTGACTTTGGTATCGTATTTTCCTTAGGTGTAGCAAGTAAAGAAGGATCACATTTTAAAGTATAAGATTGTAATACTATTAATCTCGAGTAAGTAGATATTTGTGTTTTCGTATAAGTAAACCTATGTCTACTTAACTTGGAGTCATTTGTGTCGTAAACTATAATAATATGTTGAATTGACTGAATACATGATTCTATTGAATGTATGTTGACTGAGTAAAATGTTTGCTTATGTATGATCGACCCATCGATATGTGTTTCTGTTTGGAGAACTTGCTAACAAAATAGTCTTTTAGGGTGTTCACCAAAGTGAACCATATATAAAAGAATGTATTATAAAGTTGAGAAATAAAGTTGAAAGTTGAGATAGTTGAATTGTTATCAAGTGGAACTTAAGATTCGTGTCTGATATTGGGTTATTCTACTATTTACTACATCCATGGCATGATACGAAAGGACTTACTAGTTGAGTTTCTGAAAGCTCGAACACTGCTGAGTTGGCTTTTGAGCATATAGAACTACATTGCTCAACTTATTCTAGCCACAATGTGTGATTGATTATGTGTTGGATTTTCAATCCACAATAGGTGGTTTTGTTGGGAGTCCTACTTCTAGGCAACTCCTTATTGCCTTAGGTTCTTAGACGTAGTATCTAAATACTTAGGTATGTCGACTAATCAAATGAATAATTTAAAAAGTTTAGGATATCGATATCGATATTGATGCATGTCACGTACATGAGCATGGCACAAATTTCTTACATAAATAATTTACAGTGATAACTTGGATTATGAAATTGAATATCTTATAGTATTGATCTAGGTGAATGTGTGTTGTGCTTATTCTATATTTCGTTTTATCCACTCTTACTAAGCTCATAGAGAGCTAAGAGGATATTTGTGTATCCTTAGGTTATGAAGAGAATTGACTGGGTAACATTAGTTAGGGAAAAAAAGATTTTTAAGAGCGTATAAGACAGAGTCGATAGCTTTTAAAGAAGTCTTGTTGTATCTTGATCTTAGTTCCATGAAGGATTTATACATATGAAAAGAAAAAAAAGTATTGTATTCTAGGTGTGATTAAGTTTGATGGATGTAACCTTTTGTATAAACAAGTGTAAAGATAAACTCTGTTATAGAATTTTTTTGTTATAAATAGAACTTTTATTGAATATAAACAAGTATTTCTGTATAATGGTACATTCTGTACTATATCGAGGTGTAACATAATTATAATCAATCGTAGACATTTTCTTATATTGATGCCTATAGCCAAAGGAAAAAATCAAACAAAAATCGTTTGTAAGTTCAATTGAAAAAGTATATACGTTAGATACTACTTTTACATAAAATAGCTTAAATACCTATATTTTTAACACAAATTATGTATCACATGGGCAAGATTATTTAGTCTTCAAAGCTCAAATTTATTTCTTTTTCTCATGCAAATACCCTCAAAGAAACTCTAATTACGATCACATTTCTAAGAAGAAACTGTTTGATTTAACATTCAAATAGCAATATTATGTAAAAAAGAAGCAATATAGCTTAATCTCCCTTGCCAATCAACTATAAAATAAGTTAAATAATTGAGAAATAAATAAATGCAAGGTAAGTAATTCCAATGTTAGTATTTACTCAATTAGTAAATTTAATAACCATATCTCAACCAAAGTTTTCTCACCTTGTATGATGCAGTTTGATGTCTCTCAATGCTTACATGTTATCACTAAATATGCTTTTCTTTTTAGCATATCAAAGTGACCTCTCATGACTTTTATAATTTCTTTAAAAGTTTCATCATATGTAAAATATAGATTCAAAGAATAGGCTACCGCATGAATATCATGGTGAAAGTTCTTGTCACATCTTTCATCAATAGTTTTGATATAAAATAAACAAATGCTAGGTAAGTAATTCCAATGTTAGTATTTACTCAATTAGTAAATTTAACAACCATATCTCAACCAAAGTTTTCTCACCTTATATGATACAGTTTGATGTCTCTCAATGCTTACATGCTATCACTAAATATGCTTTTCTTTTTAGCATATCAAAGTGACCTCTCATGACTTTTATAATTTCTTTAAAAGTTTCATCATATGTAAAATATAGATTCAAAGAATAGGCTACTGCATGTATACCATGGTGAAAGTGCTTATCACATCTTTCATCAATAGTTTTGATATAAAAAATATTCAACATTTGATTGATTCTAAAAATAAATACAACCTTATCATAGATCTTAGATGATCCTTCATAAATATAACCAAAGGGAAGTATTTCCATTAACATCTACAATAAGCAAGAATTTCACACTAATAGTTATAATTTTCACCATATAAGCAAACAATCTTTGCAAAGTATGTTATCTAAAATAGTATATTAAAAATTTTCTAGTAGTACATTTTGACGGCCTATGACTTATGTAATGCCTACTTGTTTTGAAGTTTGCAAGTTATGCTTACGTTAATACATACATTTTAGAGAACTGAAAATAGTAGCAAAATGAGTTAACCTTAAATGAAAAATTACTTTCCAACATTCGGTTTTCTCAACTAAGAAATATGTGGATATGATTTTAGACAAAGATGGTTATCTTAAAAGTATGGCTTGTAAGTTCATTTACATAGTACATCTTGCCAATATCTTTTAACATCAAATTTAGGTAATATTCTATAGAAGGAGGCCAAAAGATATTATCATACTTAACTTATAATGACTTCTCAACCATAATATAATTACTTGCATCATTGGAAACTAAATGCATCTCATTAGAAAGACCAATTAGTTTAATTGGGAAAACAAATCATATAGATTTTTGGCATCCCTAAGATATATATGATGCATTAATCTACTCTAAACCAAAAAATTGATCAAATTCCTTTGTCTCTTTAACCACCACTAATCATTGTACTTCCATAATTAATCCTTTTGCTTTATAAAAATCCATAAGTAAATAACTTTCCCTCTTACAATCTCATAATAACTGAATATGCATGGAATAAGACAAGCTCTTATATCTACTATAAATTACGATAATAGCACTTAATATTGGTTTGAAAATAAGTGACCATAAATCATTAAGAGGTAAAATATATATACTGTTGGTCTCATATAAGATATTAAGAGAGGGATGGGGGGTAAAACTTTTTCAATTTGACTGAAAATTATCTCTCTTAACAACTTAATTTGGTAAACAGTAATACTTTAATAATTCAACACATGATTAATAACACAAATAAATAACTTAAAGTAACGAGATAGGGAGGAGAATAGCATGCTTAGGATTTATAAAGCTTCGGCCTTCTACCTACTACTCTCTTCTAGCTCCATTGTTGGGGATTTGGTCTATTTTACTGATGCCATTCCACTTGATCCACTATATCAAAAACAAATCAAGAGAAGCTTACAAACATCTGCCACACTTGGCCTTCACAAGTCTTTGCTTTGCTTATTTAGCATCTCTACAATCTAAACTAATTACAAATCTATAAAGTACAATAAAAATTATCTCAAACAACACTCAAATAACAAATAATGTTTATGAAATAGAAGTGAGAAGAATAATATTACTCTTAAATAAATTGACACAGAGATAGAAATGAAGATAGTTGAATAAGTAACTTCAGTTTAACTCTTTGAAGAAGTGTCTAAAAAGTGTTTAATGCTCTTTTAAACAGTAGAAATTAATCATGATCAGAATGTGATGTGTATAATTCTTCTTCTCAAAATCGTACTTAATATTTTGAAACGTCTCTTCTTTTATATTGATGCCTTCCAACGGTTAGCTTGTTGAAGATTATCTCCACCTTATGTTTATTCAATCTTAACGTTTAAAAATTTGATCCATATATATTTGGAGAAAATTTTGAATTTTAATTTGATCTTATATTGGTAAGATCTTCTTAATAAATATACTATGA
The DNA here is from genome assembly GCA_024138005.1 of Lumnitzera racemosa. Lineage (NCBI taxonomy): Eukaryota > Viridiplantae > Streptophyta > Magnoliopsida > Myrtales > Combretaceae > Lumnitzera > Lumnitzera racemosa. The sequence continues at coordinate 19,698,205 of JAMXBC010000002.1, forward strand.
TAATCAATTCTAGATAATTTTGAATTTTGAATTTGATGTTCCATAAAATTTGAAATCATCATTATCCTTATCCAATCTTAGATATTTTCTTGTTATTTAATCATTTCCAAAAATTAATTTTCTTAAAAATAATTTACGTAGATCTTAATTCTAACTTAAGTGAAACGAAATTAAATGTATTTTCCTAATATATCTAATTTAATGGAGCTAGGCCTTATTTACTTTGAAATTGTTGTCATAATATTTTTCAGAGTTACTCTTCCAAATCAACTATCTGAATAACCTTTTGAAGATGTCTTAGTTTACTTACCTTTAAAGTCTTTAAAAAATTTTCTAAAGTGTTGTACGGTTCTTCTTATATAATCTTTTGAAACATTCTCTAAGTACTTTCTACACTTATTTCTTTTTCAAGTGATTCAAACCTTCTAAAGTGTTGTATTGATTCTTCTTATATAATTTTCTAAAATATTCTCTAAATACTTTCCAAACTTGTTTCGTTTTTGAGCAATTTAGACCTTCTAAGTAAGTTGTATAAACAAAACTTAATTTACCATTTTAAACGTTTTGAAGAATTGTCTAAATACCTGTACACTTGTTATTACATTAACATCTTCTCTTTTTGTTATCATCAAAATTCATGGGAGATATCTAACATTCTATACTTTTTTTTTATGATAACTAAACACTTATAAGTCAAAAAACATATGGAAATTTGAATCAAAGTCCAAAATATAAACAAGAAGATAGAAACATTATTTAAAAACAATTAAATGCAAGCTACTATGTTGTTTGTCATGTTTGCTGTTATGTGTACTATGAAATTGTTGTACGCTTTTCTCTCCCTTTTTGTTATCATCAGAGGCTATTTAACAACTTTTCCTTAGCGTTTATAATCAGACAACACATGTAGAAATTGAAATGGACTTTCATTGATGAAAAGAAGGTATACAGCATGGTCCATAGGTAGACTTGACATTAGAATAGAAAACAAAAGACTTAACAAGAGTTGATTGAAATAAAAGAAAAATTGATAGAAGAACATAAAAGATAAAGCACTTAAACAAAGAAATTATTTGTGTGCTCTCTTGGTTTTCTTCTTAGTATAAAGTTTCATCTTGCTAAAGTAAGTAGCAGCTGTCTTGCTAGGAGAAGGCTTAACTTTGGGTGGTTGCTACACACTTGATGTTGGTTCAAAGTTTTTCATTGGAGTTAGGGTAGATTAAGCTTGACCAAATGCACTAACATCCTTATTGGATCCAACGGATAGAGTTTCTGTGTTTCCCTTTAGAGTGGTTTGACCTTCTAGGTTAAGAACAGGAGTTGCAGTTGGAGGTACCAGAGTTTCAATAGGAGGATCCTTAGGTTCCAGAGATTAAGGAGAGATGACTAGAGTTTTTTCAAATTCTTAAAACAAGTAGTTGATCAAGTTGATCAACTTGTGGTAGAGTGGTCATACGAAAATGATGTTTAAGTGTTGAGGTTTCAGAATTTGGTTTAATAGTAGGTGGTTCAGATAGTGGATCAATAGGTTGAACTTCTTCATTAGCTTTGGACTCAATTGCCGTCTCTTTAACCCAAACTATGAATAAGTCCTTCATGCTTCAAAGCTGATCCTTCACAACCTTCTTAAGTACTTCCTTGATTTCCTCGTAAATTTGTTCAACAAATATAGAACTTTCACCTTGTTTGGAGGGATGAAGTTGTAATTCTATACTCTCTGAATCACTATCTAAAAGTGATTTAGTAATTCCTTTGAATTCAATCTCACCAGTCCTTTTTGCCTTCTTCCCTTTCTTCTTTTAACCTTCAGCAGCAGGTTCCTTACCTCTTTTCCTTTTCTTCTCACCATCCTTCTTTTCAACAATCATTACTCTTTTCCTAATGTTGGAAGGGTGAACATAAACTCCTCTATTGTGAGAGTGTTGGAGTCTGCTAGTTACATAGATGCTTATTTACATGAAAATTTTCTTTCTTAGCCTAGTAGGATAGTCATGATAGGTTTCATCTTTTGGAATTTTTAGCTTCTTAAACTTAGACAGTGCCATTGACAAGCTTTCATATGGCTTAATATCTAAATGTTGCCATATATGCCTCACTATCAGATTTACTACATCTACTTTCCTTTTTCCTAACATAACCTTTACAACCAAAGCATCTTCCTTAGTTACAAAAGTTGAACTACCCCTTCTAAGTAGAATAAAGGTATTTACAAATTTACATAAAATCCTAACCAATAATTCAAATTCAATGTTGAATATATCTCTACCAATTCCTAACTCTATCCCATCATTCAACATCGTAAAAACATTTTCCTTAGTCAGTTGCACCATATATTCATCTTCTTGAATTTCTTTAATGCCAAAACACTTCAAAATGTCCTTTTTCACAAATTAAAGAGCAACATTCAAGTTCTTTTTCATAGGTTATGAAGTCTTGGTCTTGCGAACTGTTTTCTTGGGTTTAGGTTCATGAGGTTGTTCAAAGGGATCCATATCGATCTCAAACTTTTGTTTACATACTTTTTTGATGAACTTGAGTCCTCTAATTCAGCAACTTCTTTAAATAAAGAAGATGAGATGGACTTCTACACATCTTGAGAAGTTTTCTAAGTGACTTCTCAGGTTGGTTCAAAATATGGTTTAAAACCATTCTTTTAAGTCACTTCTTAAACTGGTTCATTTGTGGTCTCATCTCGAAGTTCTAAGGTTTGGGTCTTTTCAGACGGTGCTTGTTAAGGTTCGACGGGTTGAGTAGCTTGTGCTTCTAGAGGGTTGGTGATGTTGGTCACTTGCTCAGTGAGATCAACAAGGTTGTTTGGATTGCTTGGGGTTTTGGTTTTTGTACCTTGAGTAACAATGTAAGAAGATTTTTAGGAGACATTTTTTCTTAAGAGAAAATGTGAGTGAGGAGATGAATAGTTTGAAAGAACAAGAGGATGAAGAGAAAATTATAGCTTTATATTCAAGAAAAAAAAAAAAAACTAACAAATCTTATGGTTCTTACCTTGCATATGTGTCGGCTAAACAATTAGACCCACTTTCGAGATATTTTAGGACCCACTACTTACACGTTACATGTACACTACACATTATAAGAAATTACACACACATTCAAATTATAGGGCTAAAAAAAAAAAAATTCTTTTTCTACACATGTGCAAAAATCTTAGCTTAGGGGAATTAATTAAATAATCTCCATATCAACAAAAAGGGTTACATACACAAATTTCATTATAGATAAATTCAAATCTTAATTTATTTAGTAGTTAGGTAAATATATTTGCAAATTGATATTTAGTCGGTACAAATTCAATACTTACATCATTATTTACAACATGGTCACAAATGAAATGATACCTTATTTCTATGTATTTTGAACATGAGTGCTGAACTGGATTTTTTGTTAAATCAATACCATTGGTATTGTTTCATTTTATGGGTATATTTTTATAATTTATCCCATAATGATTCAGTTGTTGTTTTAACAAAGAATTTGTGCACAAAAATTCCCAATAGAAACATACTCAGCTTCTACAGTTGAAAGGGTAACAAAGTTTTGTTTCTTGGAAGACCAAGAAACTAGCTTGTCTCCTAAGAATTGGTAAGTACCCAAAGTACTCTTCTTATCCACTTTGTAACTTGCATAATCAGTATCTGAATATCCTATGAGATCAAAATTTTGACTCTTAGGATACCAAATTCCTAATTTTGTAGTGTTTTTTTTATATATATTTAAAGATCTTTTTTACTACAGTTAGATGTGTTTCTATTGGTGAACTTTGAAATTTAGCATAAACACAAGTATCAGGACGTGAAGCTATTAAGTACAGTAAAGATCCAATTAAGTTTCAATGTAATTTTTTGTTTACCTTTTTACCATTACTTATGATATCAAGCTTTGTTGAGGTACTTATAGGAATTGAAGAATCCTTAGGATTCTCAAAACCAAATTTCTTCGATATTTTTTTGATGTACTTCTCTTAGTAAATCTCCATTCTCTATTTGTTTGATTTGTAATCTCAAGAAGAAGTTTAATTCTCCTATAATTGACATCTCAAATTCAGCTTGTATTAAGCTCTAAAACTTCTGACAATATTTTTCATTAGTTGCACCAAAAACAATATCATCAACATAGATCTTTACAACAAACATATGTTCATGAATAATGTAATGTCAACTTTTCCCTTTTGAAAATCATTTTGAATTAAAAATTGACTTAATCTTTCATATTAAGCACGTAGATCCTATTTGAGACTATAAAATGCCTTTTTTAACTTATGCATATGATATTATTTGAAGGGATCTTCAAATCTAAAGGGTTGCTCAACATATACCACTTTTTTTATAAAACCATTCAGAAAAACACTTTTTACATCCATTTGATAAAATTTGAATTTTTTCAAACAAGCAAATGCGAGCAATAATCTTATAGCTTATAGCCTAGCCATAGAAGCATAAGTTTCATTATAGTCTATTCCTTCTTCTTGAGAGTATCCTTTGGCAACTAAATGAGCTTTATTTCTCACTATTTTTCCATGTTCATCTAGCTTATTCTCGAAAACCCATTTAGTACCTATAATTAACTTATCCTTAGGTCTTGGAACTAGATTCTATACTTGATTTCTCTGAAATTGACTAAGTTCCTCTTACATATCTAAGATCCAATTATTATCATTTAAAGCATCATCAATTGAATGAGGTTCAATTTCAGATATTAAAGCAAAATGATTTTCAAAATTTTGTAAGTTTAATCTTGGTCTTAATCTAGATCTAACATTACCAATTATAAGTTCAGGAGGATGGTCATATTTAAATCTAAGTGTCAATTGTGGTGTATGAAAGTATTCAAAACCTTCTAACTTACCTTCTGGACATGTTTCAACAAACCTAGTATTAGTCTCTAAAGAACCTTTTGATCTTGGTTTTGTTTTGGATGCATCGAGGATTTTTGAAGTTTTTTATGTTCCTTCTGATGGAGGTTCTAACTTACCTTTTGAGTCATGTTAGGTAGAAATCTTTTTATTCGGGGCAATTAGAAGTTCATTATTTAACTCTTCATTGCCCGTTTCTTCAACAAACTTGACATTTATTGATTTTTCAACTACTTTTATTCCTTTATTATATACTCAATATGCCTTTGAGTTTATAAAGTAACCTAGATGGCTTTATTGGCTCTCTCTTCAAACTTTCCAAATACTTTTCCCGTATTCTTTACAAAACACTTACAACCAAACGTGTGAAAGTATAAGACGATAGGTTTTCTTCCTTTATAAATCTCATAAGTAGTTTTATTTATTAAAGGCCTAACATATACCCAATTTATAATGTAACAAGTAGTTTGATAGGAATTAGACTATTGGACCTTTAATTTGTAGCCGAGCCTAAGGCCTAGAAGGGTGAACAAGGCAAATTCTCCTGCTCCAACTGACTCTTGTCGAGGTTGAGTTGATCCTTACTACTGATTAACTTCTTATGCCGAGCCAAGTAACTACAAATCTTTCAGAAGTCATATGTAAACTAGCCATATGCTTTGCTAATAGCTTGATCCCTAACACATACCTACTCGATCATGACCAAGTGAAAATCTTGATCGACAACATTGATGTCGAGAAGCCAATAGCTCTTGCACATATCTGTAGTCGTTCCTTCTCAAATGAGCCTAGGTTTTCCCAATACCCTTGTTCAGCCTTCCATCCCTATCGTACTATTTTGTCTACTTCTACTAAAAGCATCCCTAATATGTTGTTGCCACATATCTTAAACCTATGTGATGGAATCTATAATGCTAATTATTAATTTACTTTAATTAACATTTGTACCCTTTATTATTCTTTCTTAAAATACCCATTATACATGTAGTCACATCATCATTTATCCTCTTATCATTAATATATTGAATATACCCTTTTGTGAACATTGCTCTCATAACTTGTTTTCTCTTTTCACTCTTATCCTAAACCTTAAATAAGGTTAGGTGGTGAGTAACCCCACCAGACCATCTCGTGCATCATATCAAGTTGTACCGTGAATCTTTAAAAGTTTCTTGGTACATCATATCCTTAAAGTTGTTTATAGGTTTGCTTACTTTACCTTTACTATTTTTACACAATCCCATCACCCTCTTTAAGCTTTTGGTAAGCTTGAACCTACTATGCGGCTGACCTTATCTGTTCTTAGCCTTAGTTCACATTATCTTGGTATCGGAGTAGAGGTTTCATTTGGTTAAGTTATACTTGTGTTATGCGAAGTAATGCTTATTGTAGTAGTGTATCAAAGTTGTGAAGAGAATTACTAAATTGTTTGAGTAAGTCATAGAGCATGGTAGTTCTCAAGTATACTCTATTTTGCCTTGTTTCAGAAATTTGAGAACTCAATAAGTTTCTATGTAGGGATTTGTTCATCAATATAGTTAAAAGTATTCATAGGTTAATTGGAAATTTGTGTAGAAAGTGTGTGTTATTTAGCTTGGAGAAATATTGTTAATTATATCTCGAATTAAGTGTGTAATAACAAATTTGTCAAAGAAAATGATAGACTTGAATGTTAATGCTGGTATTAGGGATTATAATAGTGTTGTTATCCACTTTGCTTGACTTCAAGATTTGAGACAAGGAGGCTAAACTATTAATGAATACGTTTAAGAATTCCAAATGCTCATGATTTGCTGTGAAGTAGAAGAGCCGTTAGCGTGAACAGTATCTAAATTCCTTACTAGATTAAGAAGTGATATCCGAGACATTATGGAACTTCAACAGTTCACCACATTAGATGAGGCTATAAGGATAGCCTAACGAGTAAAGAGATAGAGAAGAAACCAAATGCTAACTCGACCCCTAACGAGTCGACCTAGTTAGTTTGATTGACTTGCTTAATGAAGGAGCTTAATTAAATTCCGAGCCAAATCAAAGGGTAGATGCCTGAGCCGAATAGAAGGGCCAACCTAATGGTGATGTGCTTAAGCTAAATAGAAGCGATAAGGATCGAGGAGGAAGATGGGTTAGATCAAACGCTTTAAATGCCAAGGTTTTGGGTACAAGGCTACTCAGTATCAAACTGATGAACTATGGTCATTGAAGGATATGTCCCAAAGATTAAAGTAGACAATGCTGATGAGGAACCCAAGGAAGAGGTTATTCTCGAGAAGAAAACCACTCGAGAGGATGAACTGGTCTAGGAAGATGTATTTACTAAGGACTTAGATAAGTTAACTTTATTTGTCCGATATGTAATGAGTTTGGAACCTTCACCTAAAGAGGACCAAAGGGAAAACCTATTCCACATCACTTGTAAGGTGAATGATCACATGTACGCACTCATAGTAGATAGTAAGAGCTACACTAATATGGCATCTACCAACCTAATCAAGAAGCCAAAGTTGTCAACAATCACACATCAAAAGTTGTACAAGTTCCATTGGCTGAATGAGAAAGGAACACTACATGTGACTCAATAAGTATTGCTACCGATCTCTATAGGGAGTTATTTCGATAAGATTCTCTATGACATACTACCCATATGTGCATCCTATGTGTTGCTTAGCCGACCTTGGCTTTTTAACCAAAGAGTTACATATGATAGATTTAGGAACACTTATGTGTTCAAGAAAGATGGGAGGAAGGTTACTGTAAACCCTATGACGCCAAGTCAAGTTAGCAAGCTGTAGGCTAAACTTGCCCGAGGATTCAAGAAAACTTTAATCCTAAGTAGAGCTGAGCTTTGAAAAGCTATAAAGGTCGACATGCTAACTTTTATGTTAGTTAGAAGGCTGTTAGAATTGAAAGAACAGATTGAGCTACCCTTTAAGGTAAGAGAACTATTAGATGAGTATGCTGACCTATTTCTAGAATAATGACGCGAGGGATCACCCCCATTTAGAAGCATTGAACATTGCATTGACTTGATAACCAGATCTGCCTTACCGAATAAGTTAGCTTATCAAATGAACCTTGAGTAGGCTTCTGTGCTCTAAAGATAAGTTAAAGAAGTACTAGAGAAAGGTTATGTGAGGGAGAACCTTAGCTCTTATGTTGTACTAGCACTCCTTATGCCAAAAAGGGATTGAACTTATTGAATATGCGTCGATAATTGAGCCATGAACAAGATTACCATCAAGTACTAGTATCTTATCCCTAGGTTGGATGAACTGAGTGGAGCTAAGGTCTTCAGCAACATTGATCTGAAGTCTAGTTACCATCAAATCCAAATGAGGCAAGGAGATGAGTAGAAAACTACATTTAAAACTCTGCATGGACTTTACGAATAGATGGTGCCTTTTGTCTTGTCAAATACCTCAAGCACTTTCATACGATTGATGAACCATATACTAAGAAATTTGATCAAGAAGTGTGTCGTGGTGTACTTTGATAACATTTTTGTGTATAGTGTTGACCATGAGAGCTACTGTAAACATCTTCGTATCGTGCTTAATGTACCCTTAATTGAGAGGTTACTTAACAATCTTAAGAAGTGTTGTTTCTATTAGGAGGAAGTGGTATTTCTTGGTTATATAGTTGGTGGAGCTAGCTTACAAGTGGATTATAAGAAGACTCGAGCTATTATCGAGTGGTTGACTCCAACCATTTGTACCGAGGTAAGAAGCTTCTACAAACTGGCATCCTTTTATCGAAGGTTCATTAGAAACTTCCATGCCATTGTTGCACTCCTTATCGAGCTGATGAAGAAGAACATTGAATTTAAGTCCAGAGAAAGAGAGGAGAGGAGTGGAGTTTTGTTGAAGTGAACATAAGGTTAACTTCCCCACTTATATTAGCCTTACCCGCCTTTGAGAAGATTTTTTAGTTGGAATGAGATGCATTAAGCATTGGTATAGGCACTGTCTTAATATAAGAAGGCTAACTAATTGCTTACCATAGCAAGAAGTTCATAAGACCTCAATTGAACTACTCCGTATATGACAAAGAACTCTTAGCCCTTATCTAAATACTCTAAGAATGGTAGCACTATCTATTACCTAGAGAGTTTGTCATCTATACTGATCATGAGTCTTTGAGGTACCTTAGGAGTCAAACCAAACTATCGAAGCGATATGTAAGGTAGGTTAAATTCCTAGAAAGATTTAACTTTGTAATAAAGTACAAACAATGTCTTCACTGATGCTCTATCAAGAAGATATGTAATCTTGATTAAGCTATGGATTAGATTGTTATGGTTTGCAAGCATCAAAGAATAGTATCCTAAGGACCTACATTTCAGACTTATACTTAAGTGTTGTGCCAATGGAAGAATAGTAAATGAATACCATGTAGAGGATGGTTATTTGTTTTGAGCTGGAAAGTTGTATATACTGACCTGTTCGTTAAGGAAGTTGCTCATTAGGGAAGCCCACAATAGAGGACTTTTAGGCTATTTTAGAGAGAGAAGAGCATATGAGCTATTAAGTGAATAGTTCTTTAGTCGAGAATGAGGCGGGAAGTACACTAAATTGTTGAGGGTTGTGCTACTTATAAGAAAGCCAATTGCTGAGCTGAGCAAGGAAAAGCAATGCCTTTGCTTATCTCGACTAAATCGTAGACTAAGTTAAGCATGGACTTTGTCATTGGATTACCAAGAACTACCCATGCTAAAGATTCTATGATAGTCGTCTTGGATAGATTCAATAAGATGGCACACTTTGTGCCATGTTCTAAGACTAACGATGCTTTGGTTATTACTTCTCTCTTTTTATAAGAAATTGTTCGGTTACACGATGTACCGAGAAGTGTAATCTTAGATAGAGATCTAAAGTTCCTAAGCCATTTTCAGAGGACTTTGTGGCATCGAATGGGGATTAAACTACTATTTAGCACTTCCTATCATCCCTAAATCGATGGATACATAGAAGAAGTCAATCATACATTAGGATCACTACTCCGAATTGTAGTGGGTAAGAACTTGGCTGATTAAGATGTTTGTTTACCCATGGTAGAATTCACTTACAACCATACAATGCATGACACCACCAAGCAAACCCCCTTCAAAGTTGTCTATGGCTTCAACCTTGAGCTATCTCTTAATCATACCCCTATACCCATGTTTGAGCAAGAAGACCTTAACGTACGAGCTCAAACATTATCCTTCCAATACATTTATGAGAAGGTTACTTAGGAGTTTGATCAAGCTTCCAAGAAAATGTGAGAAAAGGTTAAGGGATGGAAATCAGTATAGTTTTAGCCTGGAGACCTAGTATGGCTACACTTGAGCAAAGAGAGGTTCCCGAGTAAGAGAAAGAATAAGTTATTTGGTCGAATGCTTTGTTGATAGCTCAGCCCCTCATATACACCTACTTAGCCATGACTGAGCTAACCTCTTGATTAGAAACATTGGTACTAAGAAGCTAAGAGCTCTTACACATATGCGTAGCTACTTTATTTCGGCTAAGCCTAGGTCTGCTCGATACCCTTGCTTGGCTTTCCATCATGACCATACTATTTTATCTGTTTCTACTAGAAGCATCCCTAATATGTTGTTATCTTGAATCCCAAACCTATGTGAAGGAATCTACAATGCTAATCGTTAGTTTACTTAGAAACATTTGTACCCTTTATTATTCTTCATATATTACTATTTTTTAGACATTACCCCTTTAGTCTTTTCTGTTTTAGGTATGTTGCCCTAGTTTCTTGGGTATAAATACCCATTATACATGTAGTCGCATCATCACTTATCTTCTTATCATTAATATACTAAATATATGCTTTTGTGAACATTGTTCTCACAGCTTGTTTAGTCTTTTTGCTTTTATGTTAACTCTTAAATAAGGCTAAGTAAAGAGTAACCTCATTGAGTTATCTCGTGCATTATATCGAGTAATGTCATAAGCCATCGAAAGTTCCTTGGTACATTATATTCTCGAAGTTGTTCATGAGTTTGCTTACTTTACCTTTACTATTTCCGGATAATACCATCACTCTCTTTAAGCTTTCGACAAGATTAGACCCACCCTGCAACTGACCTTATCTGTTCTTAACCTTGGTTTACATCAGTATTGATACTGCTTTAGCCTAAAATGATCTGATATACTACTTTCATTAAGCAATATTCTTGTTATTTCTTGGATAGTCTTATTTTTGTGTTCTACTACTCCATTTTGTTGTGTAGTGTAGGGTACTGAAAAATTATGAATGATGCCATTTTCTTTAAAAAAAGAGACAAAATCAGAATTTTCAAATTTCTGTCCATGATTAGTCTATAGACTAATATTGGAGAGGACTTTTTTTATTTGAAATCTTTTCCAAAATATTTCAAAACTTTTAAACGCATTACTTTTATGACCCAAAAACAACATCAAAGTAAATCTTGAGAAGTCATCTACTACGATAAGTCTATACTTATTTCTTTCAAGACTTAGAGTTTGAGTAGGACCAAACAGATCTAGATGCAACAACTATAAAGGTCTTTGAGTAGATATGATCTTCTTACTTTTATGAGATGAAGAACTCATCTTATTCTTAAGATAGGCAGCATAATGAGTATTTTCATGAGCATGCAATTTTAGCAATCCTTCAGTTAATTTCTTTTTAGATAGTTTTTCAAGTTAAGGAAAATTTACTTGTCCTAACCTTTTTTGCCAAAGTATGGTATTATCATTTGATAAGTATAAATTACTCTATACTTTTTAAGCGTATTTAAGCATAAATTGACCATAATTATGTTTATTTCTTAAGTTTTTAGTACTTAATTATGTAATATATTAATTTCAAATAATTCAAAAGTAAAAGAGACAAAATTTGATAAGAATAAAGAGATTTAGAGTTATTATGAGTGTGATAAAGGAATTATGCTAAAGGAAGATCAACTGAGACTCACCATGAGCATAATAAAAAAAGATTTGAGTGCCCAGTGCTCATCATTCCCTCCATCACGGCCTTGATTAAGGGATTGACCAAGGCTGAAACTATTTTTCTACCTGTTCATCACGGTTGTGACTTCACCTCAAAAGAATGGTCATGCCCTCCATCACAATCGTAATGAGGTGGAATGTTTGTGATGAGAAGATCCCTCCCTGAGTCATAGGCATGATAAGAGTAGAAATGACTATTTTTCTTTAACTTTATTGTACGAATTGGTGTGTAGAACAGGTCTTAATATTAGGGGGGTATCTTAAAGTGGTGAATTTCGAGCCCTTTGACAAGAAGAATATAAATAGATCATAATTTTCAAATGAAAGGAGGATCATCATAATCAATATCATCAAGAACATCACCAACCCACAACATATCCATTTATTCATCTTGGTACCTATTGTATTTTACATTTTCTGTATAGTTTCTATGTGTTATACTGTACTTTTCCCAAAATTACTCGAGAGGACGAGAATAGGTCATTCATATGTTGTAAAGATTTATACAGTAGAATTCAAAATGGGGTTGTATTTTTTTACTTATCTTATGTTAATTTTCTTATTATTTCTGTATTTTGTTGATGCATTATGTTTCTTTGTTATATGTAAGTAGTAGTTAAGACTTGCTACATCTACTTAATATGATCAAGTGTATGGATTAGTGGGTTCCTAATATTGTTAATTTTGATGAATTAAACTTAATGAATCTAAGTACGGTGTAGCGTCTAACATTGACTTAGGCCAGATTTCAATAGAATATGTAGAGAGATAATTATATTGAATATATCTAATTCATTGGAACACCTTACTCCTGATAGTAGAGATATTATTAGGAAAGTTGCTGCATCTTAGGGAAATTAACATATCATTAATGCGATCCGAGTTAGCTATTAATTCAGAAGAGATTCTAATAGACACAATTAAGATTAGACGTAAGTAATTCTAAGAACGATGATTACATACTAGTGATCCTCTGTAGATAATAATAATTAGGATAAGATTAATGGTGATATTATGCTAACTGGTGAAGCAAGTCTACATGTAAAGTGTTTTGTCAATAAGCATTATTGTAGCCATTATGTTAGTTGAAATTAGTTTGCAAATTAGTGTAGTTTAGTTAGTAAACTAGATATTTTAATCTTTTCATCACTTGATAAATTTGGTTGCTAGATCATAGGAAGATTAATTAGTACTAATGCTTGTATCCCAGTGGAGATGACCTTAAACTCATCCATATGATAAAATGATAGGTTCACTTGCTTATCGAACAGAATTAAGGATAGAATATAGGTTTATAAATTGTAAAACTTAAAAGCTCTATTTAGAGGTGATCAAGTTTTTGGCACGATTGCTAGGAACTGACATCATTAGGAAAATTAAAAATTCTTATGTTTGTTATTGTTTTGTTATTTCAATTTTTTTTTTTGTGCTCAAGTTTTCATTAAATTCTTAAAGAATATTGCCACAGCTATAGGAGCAACCATCCCTTCCTATTTTTCTCACCCCCTAAGTAAGAAGAATATGGGTCCCACTTATCCTCCAATTCCCCTATGAGCAAATGCTATCTAATAAGCAAAAGGTGCTAGGACAGAAGAAGAAGACTTTGGTGATGAGGAGGATGGGTTTAAAGAAAAAGAAAGTGATGATTTGGAGGAGACCCAAGGAGCCTAGCAATAAGCAATAGGACAAAGGGCTAGGAATGAGAGTGAAGAAGAATTATTCAAGGAGGATTATGACGAATTAGATGAGGAGATCAAAGCCAATGATGACTGACTACTTTCCTTTCTTTTTTTTTTTATTTTGTTTATTTTTAGACTTATTAACTAGTTGAGAGCTTAACCTCAATGATGTATTTTAATGGAGACTCTCATATTATGTGTTTGTTATGTTTTGTTTTCATTTTATCTTAATGGCCATATCTCTTTTGTTGTTCCATTTTTTGTAGTGTTTGAAGGATGTATTGTATGCTAGTTTAAGACCTAATGCGTTGATCAAACTTCAACTAGGGGAGTCATGTTCTTATTTTTGTATTTGTTTTTTTTTTCATTTTCCCTTTTCTATGCCTATTTTATGTTTGCTTTCCTCAGACATTGAGGACAATGTCTTTCTCTAAGCGTAGGGAAGGTTTAGCCCCATTTATCAAAAGTTTCCTACTTAAGTTTGTTCGTTTTAAGTTATGAATTAACTTAATAGATTATGGATTTAACAAAATAGCAGTCAATTTTGTGAGTTAATTTTGTGCCTTACTTCTTGTGGAATTAGTGTACATGATCAAAATTGTGGGATCAAATCTAAGTGAAGCAAACTTACTTACTATTTAATGAATGAATTTAGGCATTAGACGTGAATCGGAGTCTTTAGTTTAAAGTTAAATGGTTGTGTTTCTAAACTTACTAAGTAGTATATCTACTTGTCAATTACTTTTAGAGATCATTTAATCTTGAATGAAAAGGGCAAATGAACTAATTCATTTGTTGATACTTCTTCAGAATCTCTTCAAAATAGAGTAAATTGAAGTGTATAAGGATAGAGTTAGTACGGGTGGGTTTTGGTCCTTTAAAAGAGCAAAGTCTGACCCCGCTGCTAATTTTTGTCTTTATAACTTTGCAATAAGGATTGAGTTAGTAAGGGCGAACTTTGGTTCCTCAGAAGAGCAAAGTTTGACTCTACTGCTAATCTTTGTTTCCTTCCTAAAAAAAAAAGAAAAAAAGAAAAGAAAAAATAGAAAAATGTAATGTATAAGTTGTCTTTGAAGAGATTCAACAAAAAAAAGTAGAAATATAGGAGAAAAATGGATGCAATGTACTTTTCTTCTATATTAGTGTTTTTAAGAAGTAATCGAATGGTCTTTATACTCTTATTGAAGTAGATGAAGTATAACCAATTTTCTTGTGCTCTATTTGACTTTGTGTTCGCTCTGTACCTTTGAAAGTTATCATCAAATAGTAAATGTGAAGTTTGTTTTAGAGTTAGAATATTGATTAAGGTACTTTAAGAACACAATGTGGTAGGTACAAAGTTAATCCATGGGGAATGCTATGTCGAATATGCAATTTCAAAAAGTTGTTGAGTTTCATTGATTGTTTTTAAGTGTCTGCTTGAGGACAAGCAAAGCTTAAGTGTGGGGAAATTTGATAAGTATAAATCATCATTTATAGATATAAAGCAATTTTTAGATGATACTTCAGATGGTTTAATTAAGTAAATATTACTCTTTCTAAATCCTTCAAACAACTTTAATCCATCCTTATTAAAACTAATACACTTGTCATGTTCTAATGTTATTTTATACCCTTTATCACACAACTAACATATGTTTAACAAATTGCAATTTAGACCTTTGACAAATAATACATTTTCAGTTATATGAGGTATCAAATTAATTGTACCTACCACAATTATTTTACCTTTACCATTATCACCAAATTTCACATATCCATCTTCCTTCCACTCCAAGTTTGTGAACACTAAAGCATCACTTGTCGTATGTCTTGAGTATCACTATTAAGATATCATGTTCCTTTTAACTTAGCTCATGTTCTTGCATACATCATAGTACAATCAAGTATGTTTGTGTACCTAATGAAGCTTGAGTTCATGAAAATTCAAACTTGACATTTGAATCGAACCTTGATTATTATTGAGCTTATATTTTTTGAAAAAGCAATATTTTTCTATGTATCATAATTTATTATCGGGAAAACAAGCATAAGGGTTTTGGTCATATACATATTGCTTACTACTTTCCTTTGACTTCAATTCTTTCTGACATACCCTCTGTTTAACCTTCTATCTTACCCTTTAAAAGAATACTTATTATTGTTTTGAGTGTCCTATCTATTGTACCTTTTAACAGGTTTAATTGTTTTTCCTTTATCCTTTTCTTTAACTATTTCTTGATTTTCACCTTTTGATTTAACAAATACTATTTCTCTCTTCTTTTTAGATGTTTCTCTAAATTCAAAATCAAGTCCAGATTTTGAATTATCTATTCTTTGACTAGAGATCAACATTTATAACTTTTTATCACTTTCATCAAAATTTCGAAATGTGTTTTTAATTGACTTAGATATCCTCCACACAGTTTTTCAAATTTTTAATTTCTTCCTTTAGAATAAGATTTTCATTGACTAAAGCTTCATAAGCAACATGCAATCCCTCAAAATAATTTTTCGAGAAATCATTTTCATCTGCCAACAATTGATTTGTTCGACTAAGAGCTTGTTTTCATTTTTTAATGTCTTCACTTTTGATTCAAGTTTAGAGATCTTGTCATTTGACTTAGAAAGAGCTTTAAGCAATTTATTGATTTTAGCACATATATCATCAGGTACTTTTATGTTAGAGTTGGAATTTGTTTCAAAATCTACTTTGGAGAGTACCATAAGACATAAATTTGCTTCTTCACATTTTTTTGAAATCTTTAACTTAGTTTTTGAAACTTTTAAATCACTCCATGTAGCTATTAGAGATTTCCGTTTCTTCATGAATTTCTCCATCTTCTTAATTAATACCGAACATTCATACTTAATATGTCTTAGCTCTTTACATTCATAGCATACAACTTCCTTTTTGAAAATTTTCGCCTCCTTTTCCTTAATTGCCTTACCTACATTATTAGATCAGTTTTTATTAAGAATAAATGTTTTAGTTAAAGTTTTCTTATCTTTCTTCTTTAGCCATTTATTGATTTTTCTCACTAGAAATGTCACATCCTCGTCCGCTTCTTCACATGACTCTTCTTCTTCCAAATCAACATCTATTTCTTTGGCCTTAAAAGCTATTTCCTTTTTCTTTGTATCCTTTGAAGTAATATTTGATTTGAGAAAATCAGTGTCATATGTCATAAGTTAGCTATGCAATTAACTCAGGGTTAGTCCCTTCAAATCACAAGCTTTTTCTATGGTATTTTTCTTTGCATTCTAAATTTTGGGAAGGATCTTTAGCATCTTGCGTACCATATTTGCATCACTAGTTGTTTTTCCAAGAGAAGACAATTTATTAGTTATAGTAGTGAATAAACTAAAAGAGTCCTTAATTTCTTCACTAGGAAGAATTCGAAAAGTTTCATATTATCGAACTAGTGAGTTGATTTTTGTGTCCTTGATTGTCTCCATGCCTTCATAAGTTTGCACTAAGGTATCATAAATATCTTTAGTTGTAGCATAAGAAACAATTAGATGGAATTTTGACTGTACAATAGTACTCAAAAGTAAATTCTTAGCCTTTGAATTAAGCTCAGCTTTGATGATATCCTCATTTGATATAATAATGGGTGGAACTTTGAGATCTCTTGTTGAGATGATTTGCTAAGCTTGATAATTAGATACTTTCATATAAGTCTCCATCGTGAATTTTCAATAGGGAAAGTTAGTTCCATTGAATTATTAAACTACCACTTGCTTCACCTATGATCTTAAACTTTACATGATATTAGAGCGAACCTCTGATATCAATGTCATTCCACTTGATTTACTATATTAAAAATAAATCAAGAGAAGCTTACAAATATTTGCCATACTTGGCCTTTATAGCTCTCTACTCTGTCTATTTAACCTTTTCACAATTTAGGCTAATTATAGATCTACAAAGTACAATCAAGCTTCTCTCAAAAAACAAATAATTTTTACAAAGCAAAAGTGAGAAAAACAATTTTAATCTCAAATAGATTGGTATGTAACATAGAAATAAAGATAATTGAATAAGCAACTTCAATTTAACTCTCTAAAGAAGTCTCTAAGAAGTGTTCTGCGCTCTTTCAGATAGTAGAAATTGATCATGATCAAAATGTGATGTGTATAATTTTTCTTCTCAAAATTGTACTTAATATTTTGAAACATCCCTTCTTTTATAATCTTTTGAAACATTCTTTAAGTACTTTCCAGACTTGTTTTTTATTTTTTTTTTCAAGTGATTCAGACCTTCTAAGTAAGTTTTTAAACAAAACTTTATTTACAATTTTAAATATTCAGAAGAACTATCTGAATACCTACATACTTGCTAGTACATTAGCATTCTTCTCTTTTTATTATCATTAAAATTTATGAAAGATATGTAACATTTACACACACACATACACATATATATGTATGGAAAAGAGAAATGGTTACATTAAATGGGACCTAAATAATGTCAATCAATGACAAATCTCAAATGAATAGCTTAAGTTGAGTTTTGTTCAAAATGGGCTACTGCACTCCTTCCTTTACTTTTTTACTGTCGAGCCTGATTTTTCGGTTTCTTTTATTTAAAATTAATTTCTCATTTCCTGATTAATATTAAACCCTAACACATTTAATATTAATCATTGACTAAAGAAATTGATAAATTCAGGTTTTTTATTGAAAATAATTTTTGGAGTTGCCACCTGACTAAAGTCGGGAAAAGAAAAGAAATCATAATCAATTGGGTGTATTTATTACAATTTGGCTACTGGTCTTTGATTTCAATTTGAATAAAGAACGAGAGGGTTCCGAGTTCGAGGTTTAACCTATTAAACCTTAACGAATAACATTATCTACTTACTGAAACTAAAATTATTCTTCTAATTATAATATTTAAAATAAATAAATAGAATCAAAAGAAAAGAAAAAAACCTAAGTTTAACAGATTTTATCGTCGCCCTAAAGGTGTCTACACATCCGTTAGCCGAGATTAGACGATCATAGTTTTTTCCAAAAAAACCTTAACGTATTGGTTTATTTTAATTTTGAAACCAATTGGATTTATATTTTTAATTGATTCAATTTAAAAAAAAAAATCTAAAAGGGGTCCCAACTCATAAGTAATTAAAAAAAAAAAAACTCTCTAAGACACTATAACCTTTTTATGAAAATTTCTCTTTTGTCAATTTTTATTTCTTAAAAAAATAATTTTTCTATATGAGAATTCCTAAAAGAAAAAACTAATCCTAACGATTTCTAAACTAATATATGTAACTTTTTATAAAAAATAATCCATATGATACCCCTATATAATAACTAATACTAAAACATATCACTACTTAGTAAATAAACCTTCAATTAAACCAATATAAACTAATTAATTCTTAATCTACATAATAAATAAAACTAATACACTTTAGTTAAAAACTATTTACAAAAAATACTAAGAATAAAAATCTTCTAAAACCAAAAAATCTAAATAGTAATAGCAATATAAATAAATAAATAAAAGAAATCAAAACTATAAGAAAGTACCTAAACTTTTTGGTTGCGTCCTCAGTACGATTAGAGTCACGACATATTCATTTAAGAGGGGCCTGCCGCAGGGTTACGACAGTAGTAGTCGTGGACAAAGGAATTTGGATGTGCGTCAAGCAGTACAGTGATGGACTTTCGTCGAGTGTAGTGTTGCTTGCAGTTAGGCGTGTACGGTAGTATTCTATACTTGGTCTTTATGCAATTTGCAGCAGCGTAGCATTCGTTGAGTTGAAGATTTCCTGGAGTTATGTCGTTGTTATTGGTAGACTAATTGCGGCGTAGAGTACAGTCGAAGAGCAGCAGCAGTGTGGCCATTCGAACAAGGACTTATTGTTAGAGTTACGCAAGGACGTCAAGACTGTCTCAAAGGCATTGTTGGTGTCGTGTGGGCAGAGACTGAAGAGTGGCGTGTGGTTGAGTTGTGTAACGTGTAGGCTGTGGGCAATGTGTGCTGTCGTGCTGTGTGCGATATTGGACGGGGGGTTGTTGGCTTGTGGCTGGAATTTATTCTAGCATTGCTACTGTTGTCGGATAAATCGGGTGTGCAACTATGTGGCTATGAGCATGGATGGCCTATTCGTGATTGGATCGCGTTGGGGTGAGTGTGTATGAGGTCAATGTACTGTGTTGAAGTGTGAATTGCATGAGGCATTGAGTAGACAGTGGAATGGCAGTTTTTGGGTTAATGGCTGATCGGTGGAGAGCGTTGGCTTGCAGATCTGATTCCATGCTTGTGAAGTGCCGATGATATGTTCAATTGTGGATGTGCAGGCTTCATGTACTGGATGCGATCCAGTTCATGACAATGTTCATCGTGTCTGCATGTTTAGCAGTCAACGTGTGACTGCAGCTAATCATGTGATAGTGTGATCGTGGGAAGTGCAGTGACGTCGCGGATTGCTGCCGCGTGATGTATAGCCTGTCGCTATGTGGAGCGTAGGCTATCACAATAGTTGTGCTTGTATGTATGAATCTTCGGGCGAGGGACAATAGATTGGCATTTGACATGGGGGTTGTGCGGGATGACTTCGATATCTGGAGTTTTGTTGTACTATTGTTGTTGTTGTGGTGAATGTGGAGTGGCTAAGCTAGGATTTTCGGTGATTGGAGATTAGATGCAGCATCGAGTTATGTTGGACTAAAAAAGAAACTCCTTTTCTTTTTGTCATGATGTGTATTTATAAATCTAAAACAAATCTCATCAAATCGTATCCATTTTTATTTATTGTATTTAATTTGATAAAAATTAGATTTAAATCCTCCATATAAATCCAAATCTAATAAAAATCAAACTATATTCAAATGATTTTAATTAGATATGAATCCCGTGCGTTTAAATCGTCTTTTTTTTTTTCAAAATATAAAAGGATTGAAATAAAAGACACTTAAGCATCTAGTGAGATTCAAACCCAAAACCTCAAATTAAATCTAATCTAATACCCTAATGCTTAACCATTATTATTATTTTTATCTTTTATTCATTTTTTTTATTATTATTTTTATTTTTGAATTAGGACCTTTTTTTAAAAAATAAAAAAATAAAAAATTAAGATTATGAAGGAGCAAAAATTAGGTGTCTACATTTACCCCTAGATATTAGTGAATAAAAAGGTAAATTGTACATTATATACTTGTATGTATACATAAATCAATTTACTAATGCAATGTAATCTTTTTCAATAGCTTGTTTACTAACTAATGCATTTTTGATACTTGAATAGGAAAATAGAGTAATATTTTTCATTACAATCATTAAATATCATTATTCCTTTTCTACATGTTTTAGCCTTGATAATGTATTTAATTCTTCTACTTCATCCTCTTTTACTTCATCTTCTTCAAATTCAATATGTGGATTTTATCAAATTGTTGCTTCTTTTGTTTAGAAGATTTAGAGTATGTTGTTATATGCTCCTAAACATCATTTCGAACATTTTTGAAAGATACTATTCTATCAACAAGTTAGCTAAATGATACTTCGTTCTTCCCCATCATGATAAATAGATCAACAATAAAAGCACGTAAATACCTTCTTTCCTTTATCATTAATGAACAAATTAAAACACTCCCAAATAGGGCCACTCTTCAAATTAATAATGAGATAATTGCATGCCTTCCATACCCTAAAACACCATATTTAGACAAATTTCTATAGTAAAAAATCAAGTCCAAAACCACTAGATTTTGCTAAGGTACAACAACAAAATGCAGAATATTATTAAATCCTCAATACAATCTTTGTATTATATATGTAAATGCATGTAGATGTTATTTGATCTTACGTCCTTTTTGTCAAGTAGAACACATCTAAATATCTCTCCAAATGTATGTGGCTTCACCTATTGATTCCGTTATTTTAATTTTCCTCATGGTCTAGTTTTTATCTCTTTATTGTTATTTTAAATTATTATCACGAAGTAACATAATAGAGGAACAATAATCATATAAGTAATAGAGTCATAGTTCATAATCAGAAGAAGGTGATGTCAACAAAAAGAAATTGGAGTGTATGTATGTATGTATGTATCTATAAGTGTATATTGAAATGAGAATAAAAACTGATTTGGGAATTTCATTAAATAATTATGTACATAAGGGAATTTCAACATTTTAGATGTATCAAACACTGCAGACATTATACAATTTCTTATTTACATGAATCAAGTAAAAAATTCACTATGAAAGTTAAATAAGCCTTTTATTTGAGCTAAACTGTAATTATAGAAGATTGTAATAATCAAGTGAGCAATAAAAGAGGTAGCATAGATGCCAAACCATAGACAGAGAGAGATGAAAAATATTAGTTTATTTAAGAGAGTTGATCTTGAGATTACGCTTAAAAGTTGAGAGTTTCAGAGAGTTAAGATTTGATTTTATGAATTTAATTTAGTTTAGGATATGAGGGATTTTTTAGAATTTAGTTTAGTTGTCTTACTAATGGGGTGCATTTGGCTAGGTAAGGCTTCAATTTTATATTATTTTTTCTAAACATGGGGCACATTTGGACCTGTTTGAACTCATTTGATTGATTTGGTTATGTTAGGTTGTTTAAGTTACAATAGGCCAATGAATATTAGATTCTTATGAATGAAATGGTCTAACTAATTTGAGTCGGACAAAATTAGCAAAAACAAAAGCTATAGAAATATAAAGGGGAAAGAGAGTAAAGACAAACAAAGGTAGCAATCCTTTTTTAGAAATACGTAAGGTGATACATTATCCTTGTTGAGTGAAAGCTTTCCTACCAAAAAATACTTTGAAAAGCCCCCAAATAGAACATAATAATATATGAAAAAAAAAGACAAAACCATCATTATTCACTTAGCTTACATGAATCATTACTCATTTAAAGACTTGAAAGAATTGAAGCAAAGGTGCCCATAAGGCCTTTTGGACATGGGCCCCTTGGACCTATGCCGACCTAATAAGGCTCTTAGTTTATGATGTACCCCTTAAACACTCGACCTTCTCTTTACTAGCCGACCTTAACATTCTCCTTACTAGTCGACCTCAGCCTAAGTCCATTAAGTAGCCTATCCAATTACAATAATCACCAATGACTAAAAAGTTCAAATAAGGCCGAAGATTACGTCAAAAAAATACTTCCTATATTTGCAAACCACGTTGAACATCTTAGCTCCATTACCCAGTACTTGTGGACATGGCCATTGCCCACTAACTCTTCCTCAATTACTGGCTTCACTCTTTTATAAATATAAGGGCATTACCCAATAGTAAATCACTTAATACTTTGCATACTTGAGCCTATATTCTGCCTTTGAGTATTGTTACCCTCCTCACATACTGGCCTAACTTAAGCATCAAAGTGGTCACATTGAACAAGACCTCGGTGCTCTCTTACTGCTCTTTGTTTTGTAGGCTCACTTAATTATGTGAAGCCTAATTCTTTCCTAAATCTTTGCTAGACAAGATCCTGAGATGATAAATGACATACCCTATGGTGGATCTATGAGTGTCTAGAAATCTAACTTGATGTGCAATAATAAAAATGGTTAAGGGAACTTTACATTGCATACAATAGGAAGGCATATTAAGAGAGAGCTATGAGAATATTGCAAAACTTATTTGGTTGATTATACAATTAGTGTTTGGAAGATGCATATATTAACTCAACTGATTGATTAAAAAAGTGATTTTTTTTATGTGGTGATAGCAAGGCATTATAGTGCACTAAAAATTTCAAGTAATACAATTAGATAATGAGAAAAACCATGATGAAGATTTAACATGTTGAGTCTCTTAAGAAGGTCATGAGTGTATTGAGAATGGCTTAACTGAGTTCCCTTAGGGGCGCTACTAACATACATACATCGAAAGAAATAGAGGTTACCAAGGTCCTTAATAGCAAATTGGTAAGAAGGGACAACAATGTAGTATGAGAGGAGTATAATGTTGTTGCTATTCAAAATGATGTAAGGAGAAGAACAAGGGATTTAGAATCTTAAGAATAGATAAACATGAAGCCTATGTGTATAATAATATCATTAAAATGATATAATTGGTATAAAAGACCTAGTCTAGATAATAGACGTTTGAAATATTTAAAATTGTACACAACTTAACTTTTACTATGCATTGGAGAAATCTAACAATAACTAGTATAAGTTTTAACAAAAGGTACATGATACTTCATCTTATCCATTTGTACTTTAGATAGTTTAGGTTTTTGTATTGGAGACATACATACTCAATAAAGTTTAATGTAGCTGATCGCATCTTAATGCACTCATCATGACAACAAAAATATCTTGTTTGCCTTATATATATGTTGGAATTTTAAATTTAATTTTATTAGTACCATAATTTAGATCATATCTTTCACTTCTTCACCTAAACTCAATATTATCATTGTTGACTCCTTCAAATCATCCATCTCCCCATGCTCACTACCTTATTCCACTACCTTAGGGATATTGAGTACACTCGCTTGTACATTAGAGCACTTCATAAGTGTTTGCAAGGACCTTGTTACTACATTCATTTGTTAGAATTTCCAATTCATCTTTTGATGCATTCCATGTATCTATCATTTTTTATTTGACTTACACCTCATAGAACCTCTACTAAGCCTAACAACATTGTTGTTGATAATGCATTCTCTAGACATCTTCTCAACATAAGAGCACAATTATCAACTATTGCAAACTCAACAAAAATTTGCCCATAACTAGACAATATAAACACCATAATCACACAACAAAATGCTTAAAAAACGCTCAACTTCAAATCACAACACCTAATCTTGAACTTGCCATTATTTAGGAGGACATTGAAATTAGTACTTACCTAAACTCCATGGATAGTGTATCTTGCCAATAACTCTATTACTAGTTATGATGTTCGTATAATCTAAAGATTGGATTTGAGCATAATTGAGATTTAGGTCAAATCGGATTGAAGGTTATGAACTTAAGATTAAAGCATTTCATGTTATGATATCATTTGTCACCATCTATTGAGATGGATATTGCTGGAAGAAAAATGATTAGTTAATGATAGAATGATTAGTAAGTTACAGTTGATTAGGAAAATCTATAGGTAACTCAATATGTAGAATTGATGAGCAAATGAGAGAAGATTACTCTTGAAATGCTAAGTAAAGTACTATGTATACCTCAAGATATCACTAATATGTAAAGGAACGATATGATTTGAGATTAATGACAAGTATATCCAACTATATAGTCATTATGAGATTATGGAACATATTATCGCCACCTCTAACCCAAAGGTATAATGTGTTCCATTTCTCAATGCTCAAAAGGATGCCTTAGATCTAAAAAATAATAATAACGAATCTATCTCTACCTAAGATATGGAAGGCACTTAACATAGAATGCACATTTAAAAAGGATGGGAAGTTTTTTAAGCTTACACTCAATATTCTTGCCTAATTTTGGAAGAGTATCTTGTAAAAATAATGGACCTAAAGGAATACACTCTAAGACACTAGCTCTCCTAAAACCTTATAGAAAGAGGGACCAACATATAATTTGAAGAAGAAATACGATAGAAGTACGATAAACTATTCTAAGAACTACTTACATAAAAAAAATTTAGTAGATAAAAATTTTATAGGTGAGAATAAAATATCCCCATAAAGTAAAATTGAAATAATGAAATTTCATATTGAAAAGGAAAACAATTTTAAGCTACTTAATATAAAAATGGCTATCTCTAGCTCTCTCAATTAGAAAGCATGGTTGCCTCTATATTCTTCTCTTAAACCCTTTTTCTAAATCTTTGATGTACACCCTCAACTCTATGTCGTTACTTAATTCTTGTAGATTGGTAGAGAAAGTCAAAAATCAAATGACCATTGATGAATTACTAATAGAGGAAGCGTCTTAAGGTAGGATCTTACTTTCTCTCTCTATTTTTGCTATTTACATAATTTTATGAATTAAGTTTCACTAAAATCAAGTTGGATGACTTCCTTAAGATGATTAAAGGAATAATCTAGAAATAAACAAATTCTTTTATGGTTTTATTTGATAATTTGGTTTAACTATGTAAAGTATATGAGGGTTTAATTTTAATAAAAAAAATTAGAGAATTTCATAGTAAAAGTTTTTTTTTTAAATGAAATTGTAATGCTACACTATCAAGCCTATTTTCAGTTTTTCTTAATTTATTTTATGCTAACTTCAACTCGCTTAATATAAAGCACTTTAAATTAATTTAAAGAAAAATATTTTTCTCTAAAAAAAAGTTTTTAAAAAATATTTTAGAAGTCACCAATCAGTAAAACTAATAAAAAACATATTAGGGTTTCTTAGGTAAAAGAAACCCTAATTAGGTTATTGACTTACTAATTTCCTAAAAAAAATATGTTTTAAAAAACTTTAACAAAAAAAATGGGTCTAGAGGCTAACTTATTAAGACACTTGTTTCCATGAAAATGAAAATGGAAGAAGAAACCAAAAGACCTTTATTTTTATAATTTTTCTAAAAGAAAATGTAAAAATATGCAAAATAATGAAAATGAATATTTTATTATGAATTGTCCCTAAAAAAATAAAGAGAAAACAAATCTACATACTCATTGATTGGGATCAAACTAATTATAGTTTTTATATTGGTTCTTTTTTTTTTAAAAAAAAAAAACTAAGCCAGATTTAAATTTGTTAACAATTTTATTTTTTTATTAAAAAACCTAAGAAAACCTTAATCTTTATTTGCAATTTTTGAAAAAACCCTAAAATAAACCTAATTTTTGAAAAGACTCAAATTAAGATTTTTTTTTTATAAAGAACCAACTACGTGATAAAATCTTTTTATTTGTTAAGAAAACCCTAAAAAAAATGTAGTTTATATGAAAACTTTATAAAATATGCAATTCTTGTGCCAAATACGCAAATATTAGTGAAATTGATTTGAATTTTCCAAATAATGCAATATTGATGTCAAATTATGCAAAAAAATGGAGTCTTCTAAAAAATATGCCAAAAGTAGCTACCTAATAAAAAGTGACATCAAGACTTGCAAAGACCAATGGTAGTACCAATATATGCAAAACTAGGAAAAGAAAATATAAAATAACAAAACCATCAATCATTATATGAACTATAACTTAAAACCTGCACAAAGACATAAACTAAAGTTAGTAAAAAATAATAATAAAAAATAAATAAATAAATAAGAAGAATTTACTACTGACCTATTCAATATGGACGCGAGTTAGATCTAGGGGTTCATTACCTTCACGGGTTAGATCTTAGGTTAGTCTTGGTTACTTTAAGCAATCCGAGTTGGGTTACACCTTCTTAAATAATAGCAACAATCTTACATCTTATAAGTTGTTCTAGAGACCAAATCAAATGGGTGACTTAACTTCCATGACAAAGTTATTAATGAAATGTCATTTGGTGTGTATGTCTTGAGTAGCAGTTGTAATTTGAATGGTTTTGGTGTTTATGCAACATACGACGTTGGTCATAGATATTGGCTATGGTTATGTAGAGTTGTTGCATGCAGTTAATGTTCCTAGCTTATTGTTGTATCACACGAGGAAGAGAAAGGGGGTAACTGAGGTTGGTTGTGTCGAGAGAGAGAGAGAGTAGGTGGTGGTCGAATGGGTCAGTACTGTAGTTCATGTGTATGGGGGTTGTATGCGACGTTGGAGTTTTGCTGTATATGGTGGTAGTTAGTGCGCCGTGGGTTTGGGTCTTTCCTAAGTAGTTTTGAAGGGAAGTGAGAGTAGTTGTTGGTTGCGGTACAGGTCGTATGTAGCTGGGTTATGAGTAGCTATCTTACTGTGCATGTGTGTTTTTTATGAGAGAGAGTTGAAGGTTGATGTACAAGGGTAGCCTAAGAGAAGGTTGGTTATAGGTGGTTAGTGCAACAATATAGGTGTACGTTTGGTGTAGATGTTATTGGAATGGGTCGATGTGGTTATGTATGTTTGGCTGGTGTTGCTATATAATTTGGTGAATGAAGAAGATAATTATTGCTTGCTGTTGATGATGTAACTTTTCTTTTTCCTTCTTTGATTCTTGGCCTAACTCTGGTTTTATAATTTTTCTCATTTAAATCCTAAATGAATCTTAGATCAACCCAAATCTACAATGAAGGAGTTTATCTCTTGATTTAATTTTATCAAATCCTCATTCAAATAATATTTACGTAAATCCTTACAAATTTAGAGATTTTGTTAACGATTTAGTAAGAGTCAATCCAAATTCATGAAACCAAAAATGAAGATTTGTTATTATTGGATTTCTTTTCATGGTTGAATTCAAGTACTGCCCATTTAGGGAAGAAGATAAAGTCATTATGTACATGGTACATGACCTTGGTTGGGCAAAATAATTTGCCTTTTCTTGGATTGAACCCTTGATCTCTTATTTACGTATGCCCAAGCCATTCAAGCCATTGAGCTAATGGCTTTTTCCTCATTTATTAATGTACATAAACTAAATTAAGCTTTTGTTATTAGGCTCACCTTAAATTGGCCCTAGCCTAAATTATATATGCTAAATATATTTTAGTGCCACTTTTAAATTTAATAAATATGAAGTCTTATTTTAATTAGTCTAATTAAAATATTTTTTAAATTGGGAAAAAATCTATTTTATGAAATTGAATATTTTATTGGACTATTTAAAAGTATTTTTCTAATGAAGCCTAAAAGTTTTTGAAGACTCTAAATTTACTAAATTACATGTATGTTTCAACTATTACATGATCTGACCTAAAAGATTGATCGATTTGACAAGAACTTCGGATACTTTTTTTTAATTTCTTTTCTTATTTTTTTAATTTTTATATTTAGTAATTTTCAATTTTTAATTTTTTCTATAAATTTAGCAAAAAAAAAAAGAACATAAAATAAAAGAGTAGCAAAAATGAGGTGTTTACACTTGCTTTCCAAGCATCTACTTAAAATTTTTTTTCAAACTTTTGGTATTTGAAGACAGTTTGTTACTACCATTTGAGTTGGGGATAAGGCAAAAATTGGTTTCACCATACAATTCTACTCCATATAACATTTGATTCCATGTCACTTCTTATTAAGTATAATAAACAACAATGGAAGTTTTTACAATGGTGAGCTGTACTTAAAGTATCACAGCTTTTATTGTGTGACTTTGATTCCTGCATCACATCATAATCATCAACTATTGTTAATGCGAAACCCTTCTACACCATCTTCTATGTCTTTTACCCTAAATTTATTAATTGAAGATACTTTTTGCTTTCATCTACGAGTCTTAAAGCTTTTCTTCATCTCGTATTTTAACTTGTATAGTATAAGCTCAACATAGAGTTAGTTCTGCACATTCCTTGTTTCACCTTCATTTATATCATAGTATAAGCTTAACATAGAGTTAGTTCCGCACATTCCTTATTTCACTTTCATTTATATCCTTTGCAATATTCTTTAATTTTCTTGTAGTTCAATTTGCTCTTTCATTGCAGCTACTCTATCACTATTGCTCTGTTATACTCTTGTCTTAAATATTGTGACAATCATATTGACATCCACACGTTTCCTTTGGTACCATCTGATATGAGGCAAGTGCACCTATCAGTTTTAATATAGCGGATGTGAGTCCGAGTCAATCCCTCAAAGATTTTGAGTACTAATATTAACTTTAGCTTTATTATCTAACTAAAAAATTGTGATGAGTTAAATGAATTAAAAATACTGAAATTAACAACTAAACTACTTATGAGACTTAATTACGCAAATTATGAAGCAATAAACTACGAACGACTTCAAGTATGTAATAATGTATTTAGGAATTATTTCCCCTAGTGTTTAACATGTAACCTTTTAAAAATATATTCAATTTAATTTCTATTGTTCTTGACCGGAGGGATTTACAATTAAAGCTAATATCTTTCTCAAGCATATTAACCCTAATCCTAAATTATTTACCGGAATCTCTTCACTTAGTAATATAATTTATAATTGCATTAATGTGTAATGAATTCCCACACAAACAATCAACTTTCCGGAAGAAACATGTATCTTATCTCTAAGTATACATGTAATTCTCTTCAATTATGCCTAGATCTAGTTACACATGCAATTTCTCAATTAACATGCATAATATCATATATTGACACTCTAGAATTATCAATTCACAATTAAACAACATAATTGAATCAAGAAAAGATGGAAACTTTATTGAAATTATAATTCAACCCAAGGGTTACATGAAACCCTAGGTTCCATAATCCTAAATACTTGAATTCTAAGCTATCATAACGAATCTAAAAACGAGTTCCATCAAAAACATAAAATAAAACATGGAAACCCCTTTTGATTGATGAACAATCTCTCTAATCTTGAAGTTGATGTTGTTTCCCTCTTTCTTGATGTTGTTCCTTAAGTCTCTTTCTCTTCTCTTCTGTCTCTCCATTTCTGTAATGTCTCTCATGTCTTTTGAAACCCTAAGATATCCTTTTATATGTGTATTACAAAGATTCTGTTTTCGTCACCAGACACGGCCTAGGACACGACCGTATCCCAGGTCGTGTAACTTTCTGTACTTAAGCAAATTTTCTACACAACTTCAAAACTTCTTCGTTTGAACTCAGAATTGAGTGAAACTTGATTCTTTTCTTCGTTTTCGAGCCTAGAACGCGTTTAAACCCTTAAATCAACATTTTACTCAATTAAGTATCAATTTCTTTAAAGAAAACAAAAATTGTAAGGGAAATACTATAAAATCACCATATAAAATATGTTTAAAATCAGAGTTATCAAATTCCTCCACACTTAAACATTTTCTTGTCCTCGAGCAAATAAATCAAAACAAAACTTTCAGGACAAGAAACGCTAAACAAAATTTATCACTATTTAGGAAACCGGTGAACAAATACACTTGACCCGTAGAAAAGTAAGAAAATCATTCTCAACTAACTTGCAATAATAAAGTTAACTAATTTTATCTGACTATATTCGAATGCTCCAACAATACTTAATACTAGAGTTCATTAGTTAATTTATGAAAATCAAAGCTTACCCAAGTCATTTAGCTAAGGATTCTTAAACTAAAAATTGAATTTAACATCTCGCTAACCGAGAAAGAGTCATAAAAATTTTTTCCATTTGACTAAAGTGTATACAACTCTCTCTTCCATCTCACCAAGCACCATAATCTAAAACAAACACATTTTACATCCACTCTTCCTCTGATCATCCCCCTGGTTCATGCTTTTGTTGAGAGGTCTTTTTAAATTTACCTTATTTAAGCACAATTGTTTTGGTAGCGGGAAAGAATCTCACTCTTCTGACGGACCAAGACCGATCCATACCAACTTATTTCTTATATTGATAGCAGGAAAGAACCTTGCCCTTTTGATGGACCAAGGTCGATCCATATCAATTTTTTCATTTTTTTTCATTTGAATTGGCATTGGGACTCAATCTCGCTCTTCTAACGGACCAAGATGAATCCTTACCAATTTTTCTATTCATACACTTATTATTACTTTTGACTTCCAATCATTGTGATTTTTCAGGGGTTTCTCAAAAGAAGAGTTTCATTTGTTTGTTTGCTAAAAATTATAGAACTCTTAAAAATTTCTAAGAGAAAAGTATACATAAAAGTAAATTTTAAAAATAACCATGACTAACTCTCAACTAGTGATGTTGCTCCAATCTCAAATCCTAAAGTTCGACGCTAAATAACTCGTAACTTTGCCTTCCACAAATTTGACTAATCAATTCTAGTAAAGTATAATAAGATCAACAATAATCAAGATGAAACAGTTAATCTGGCTTAATACCAGTTAATCACCTATTGCAAGTTAACTTAAAAATTAATTGGGTCAAATGTGAATAATTAATCTCCTAAACAATAATAAATTCATATACATCCCTTCCCCACACTTAATAATGTACATTGTCCTCAATGTACAACAAAAAATCATAACAGCACAAAAAAGCAGCATAGGGAAAAAGAAAACATATGTACTAAAAAGAAAACTAATACTTCCCTGCCAGTCGAACAGAAGCGCAAAATGAAGAAGCATCATCATTATATAGCAGAGTTCACAAGCCTTGAACAACAAAAGTCAACACAAAAAATGAAGAACTAAGAAGAGGGATCGAAATCCGTCTCTTCATGTACCGCATCAAACGATGCCTCAGCCATCGTAGCATCATCATCGTCATCACTGGCCTCGACATCCTCATCACAGGCCTCGACATCCTCATCACATTCGCCAGCTGTGTGAGTCGTGTGGAGTCTGGTTGGACACGGGCTGGGATACGACCGTGTCCCACGCCCGTGTAACTCTCTGTATGCTGGTGGGATTTCTGGGCGCACACGGGCTGGTGACACAACCGTGTCTCATGCCCGTGTAACTCTCTGTGCACGGGTGGAAAATTTTGGGTGCACACGGGCTAGGACACGACCATGTCCCATGCTCGTGTAACTTTCTGTATGTGGCAGATTAAAGGGGCCTAGATAGACACGGGCTGGGACACGACCGTGTCCTTTGCCCGTGTAACCTTTTTTTTTTTTTTTTTAAATCCTAAATTCATGAATTAAATTTAAAAATAAAGGAAACTTAAAGAAATAAAAGTAATAAAACTAGAAAAATAAGAAAAAGAAAACTAAAGAGAAGAATAAAAATGAAATTAAAAGGGAAAAGCCTATGACTAAAATTAAAACAAATAAAAGAAGCAAAGTAAAGCAAAGAAAAGTTAGATAAAAGAAAAATAAAATGAAATAAACTTAAAGAACTAAAGTGTAAGCAAAGTTAGACATGGGTTGTCTTCCAAGAAGCGCTTTAGTTAACGTCGATAACTTGACGGGATACGTCTTGTAAAATGAAGAAAAGGAATCAAGTTTCACTCAATTTCGAGTTCAAACGAAGAAATTATGAAGTTTTGAAGTTGTGTAGAAATTTTGCCTTAGTGCAGAAAGTTACACGACCTGGGGATACGGCCATGTCCCAAGCCGTGTCTGGTGACGAAAACAGAATCTTTATAATACACATATAAAAGGATATCTTAGGGTCTCAA
The DNA here is from genome assembly GCA_024138005.1 of Lumnitzera racemosa. Taxonomy (NCBI): domain Eukaryota; kingdom Viridiplantae; phylum Streptophyta; class Magnoliopsida; order Myrtales; family Combretaceae; genus Lumnitzera; species Lumnitzera racemosa. The sequence goes on from JAMXBC010000002.1 coordinate 19,730,752, forward strand.
AAGAAGAGAGACATTATAGAAACGGAACAACATCAAGAAAGAGATTTAAGGAACAACATCAAGAAAGAGGAAAACAACATCAACTTCAAGATTAGAGAGATTGTTCATCAATAAAAGGGGTTTCCATGTTTTATTTTATATTATTGATGAAACTCGTTCTTAGATTCATTATGATAGCTTAGAATTCGAGTATTTAGGATTATGGAACCTAGGGTTTCATGTGATTCTTGGATTGATTTAGAATTCTCAATAAAGTTTCTATCTTTACTTAATTCAATTATGTTGTTAATTATTGATTGATATTTCTAGAGTATCAATATATGATATTATGCATGTTGATTGAGAGATTACATGTATAATTAGATCTTTACATAATTGAAGAGAATTACATGTATACTTAAAGATAAGATACATGTTTCTTCCAGAAAGTTAATTAATTGTATGGGAATTCATTATGCATTAATGCAATTCTGAATTATATTACTAAGTGAAGAGATTCCGGTGAATAATTTAGGATTAGGGTTAATATGCTTGAGAAAGGTATTAACTTTAGTTGTGAATCCTTCCAGTCAAGAATAATAGAAACCGAATTGAATATATTTTAAGCGATCACATGATTAACTCTAGGGGAAATAATTCCTAAATACGTTATTACTTTCTTGAAGTCGTTCTTGATTTTATCGCATTTTCAATTACTTAATCAAGTCTTATAAATAAGTTAGTTTGTTAATTTTAGTATTTTTAATTAATTCAACTTTCATAATTTTCCGGTTAGATAATAAAGTTAAGGTTAATATTAGTACTCGAAGTCTCTGAGCGATTAACTCGGACTTACATCCGCTATATTAAAACTGATAGGTGCACTTGCCTTATATCATGGATCTTCCTGCACGATGAATTGAGTGATGGTCTCTTCACCTTCTTCCTTGATTTCAACGATTAACTCGTTGTCAATGGTCGCCACACTTTGTCTAGGTCGTGATTTCAAATTTTGAAGGGCAGTTCTCTCAATTTCAGGATCAAGTTCTACCAAATCTTCCGGGTTACTTCGAGTCATGCACTGCAAGGATAAGAAATATAGAATCAATTGCAGCTCTAACTAATGAAAATAAACAATGAAAACAAAAGAAAAAAAATGGTTAAAGTAATAAAGCAACTAGTGTTCTTAATATCTAAAATCCCCGGCAGTGGCGCCAAAACTTGATATGAAGCAAGTGCACCTATCAGTTTTAATATAGCGAATGTGAGTCCGAGTCGATCCTTCAGAGATTTTGAGTACTAATATTAACTTTAGCTTTATTATCTAACCAGAAAATTGTGATGAGTTGAATGAATTAAAAATACTGAAATTAACAACTAAACTACTTATGAGACTTAATTACGCAAATTATGAAGCAATAAACTACGAACGACTTCAAGTATACAATAATGTATTTAGGAATTATTTCCCCTAGTGTTTAACATGTAACCTTTTTAGAATATATCCAATTCAATTTCTATTATTCTTGACTGGAGGGATTCACAATTAAAGCTAATATTTTTCTCAAGCATATTAACCCTAATCCTAAATTATTTACCGGAATCTCTTCATTTAGTAATATAATTTATAATTGCATTAATGTGTAATGAATTCCTACACAAACAATCAACTTTCCGGAAGAAACATGTATCTTATCTCTAAGTATACATGTAATTCTCTTCAATTATGCCTAGATCTAATTACACATGCAATTTCTCAATCAACATGCATAATATCATATATTGACACTCTAGAATTATCAATTCACAATTAAACAACATAATTGAATCAAGAAAAGATGGAAACTTTATTGAAATTATAATTCAACCCAAGGGTTACATGAAACCCTAGGTTCCATAATCCTAAATACTTGAATTATAAGCTATCATAACTAATCTAAAAACGAGTTCCATCAAAAACATAAAATAAAACATGGAAACCCCTTTTGATTGATGAACAATCTCTCTAATCTTGAAGTTGATGTTGTTTCCCTCTTTCTTGATGTTGTTCCTTAAGTCTCTTTCTCTTCTCTTCTGTCTCTCCGTTTCTGTAATGTCTCTCATGTCTTTTGAAACCCTAAGATATCCTTTTATATGTGTATTACAAAGATTCTATTTTCGTCATCAGACACGGCTTAGGACACGACTATGTCCCCAGGTCGTGTAACTTTCTGTACTTAAGCAAATTTTCTACACAACTTCAAAACTTCTTCGTTTGAACTCGAAATTGAGTGAAACTTGATTCCTTTTCTTCGTTTTCGAGCCTAGAACACGTTTAAACCCTTAAATCAACATTTTACTCAATTAAGTATCAATTTCTTTAAAGAAAACAAAAATTGTAAGGGAAATACTATAAAATCACCATATGAAATATATTTAAAATCAGAGTTATCACCATCCCATGCCTTTCTCATATCCAAGTCAATAAGATTCTATGCTAATTTCTTACCATTATCCTGACTAATGCTTCTACTTAATTCTTATTTTGTTTCTTTTGATAAGTTTAGACTCTAGCATTAGTTGGTTCCTATTAAGGTTCATAGCCATTGTCCCTTTGTCCATCCCATAGTTTTATTCATCATATCTTTTCAATTAGTCTTCATCACTTGTACATGTCTAGGTCCCAATTTCACTTAAGATTGATCTAACTAAGTCATTTTCTCACGTCTAAAAATTATATTTTACAATCATCACACTACTATCATAGTTAAGGACTTGGGTACTTTCTATAGTTAACACATGTATTAGCAAAACTAAGTTTGATAAATCCGAACTTTCCACTAGCTTATACTTCAATGAGATAGAGAATGACTCAAACCAAGCGGATATGACTTGATCAAATGGAAATTGACACAATTTTGATGAACAAGACTCATAAAGACATTAGACACTATTATGGATGACAAGTGATACAACATGACTGGATCAACAAGATAAGAGACACGTCATAGAAGACATGAGTATTCATAGATTTGCCATCCTTCTCTTGCTCACCACATGTGCTAAGGTGTATACAAGGAGTATGTTCTCATAATGTTGTAGTTATATCCCTATATTACTTCATGTACTTCATCATCATTTAACTTCTCAACCTCATTATTAACTATTACCTCATGAGCTATAATCTCATTCTATACAAGGTCAGCTTCTAGATTAGGCTCTGATTAATCCTCTGATAAAGGTTTTGATTCGTTCTTTAAATTAGCTCTTGATTGCCCACATTCGATATTTCTTGCCATTTCATTCGTCTTAGTAGTAGCTTTAGCCTGCACCACTACAATATGCATATCCTTATTAAAACCTCCCTCCAAAATCTACTTTTGGCTTCTCCTCTTTAGGTTCCTTTTCTTTTAGGTCTTTCTCTACATTACCCTCTAGTTTACTCTTACCTAACACATGATTACTTTGCATACCAAATTAAGCATCATCTTGAGATTCTATAGGGTTTTAATTGTCCTATGGTGCTTCAGGTGCTATTGGTTGAAGTTGATCTTTCACAAACTAACCTAGGGTTACCCTACTCAATCTCATATGTGTTGTTGTCATATAATCTATCATATGCATAATTTCCTTATCTTGAAATATATTTTATTCCATTTCTCTTTAGTTCTAACTTATATATGTACACAAGTCTTCTAGCAACTTCTTCCAATACTCAAGTTTTTATGAATTTCTTATGGTTTCCTTCTCAATAATAACTCAATTTTGTCAAGTTCCCAAGAAATTCCTTGATTGTTCTCATGAAAGTTTACATTAATTCACTTTACTCTACACCGCATCTCATTTGTCCCCTAAGCAACATAATCCATGTTCTTAGTTATGTCTTGATCTTCATTTTCGTCCTTATTTTCACCCATCAAATCCATATAAAACTCTTAATACTTCTATTAAATATACATTAGATCCTTACTCATTGACCAATTATGATACTCTGAGGCCCATTTAACATAATAATGCTCTAATAGCACCCTATAATGCCTTACCTTCCAAACATTTGCTTAAAATTTTTTCTTAACTTTTAATTCATGAGGATGATTTGTTACCGTGATCCTTAAGTTAGGGATAAGGCAAAAAATGGTATTCAACCTGCTATTCCACTCTACATAATATTTGATTCCACATCACTTCTTATGAAGCATAAGAAACAATAGCAGAAGTTTTTATAATAGTGAGTAGTACTTAAGGTATTATAGTTATACACTTTTATTCAGCATGGAAATCCTTTACTAGTACACACATTTGATTGCAATTGTACGTTATATCTTTTGTAAGGTAGTACCAACATCTTTCTTGAAGAATTGCCTTCATATACTCAAATCATATCATAAAGCCAACATCTTCTTCTAAGAGCTTATCTTTAATTAGCTAGTACTTTGAAGTCTCCTTGCCTTTACGGTACAATCTTTTATCTAACTCATCATTGACCTGAGGCTAAGACAATTTATCCCCTTAGCTACTGTAAGGTGAGTTAGAGTGGATAAACATATAGCTAATACCATAATCATATCAATAGTTAGTTAGTCAAAAGTATAATATTTTATCACTTCCCAACCAAATAATTAATGTAGATATGGTATGCTACACTAATGTATATGACATGCATTGGTATTAATATCCTAACTCTACCTTGCAACTCATTTAGATACAAAGTCTAAGAACCAAGAGGTAACAAGGAGCTGCTTGGGAGTAGGAACCCAAAAACTCAGCTAAATGGAAACCACATAAAGTGGTTTAGGGATGCAATTCTATGTGCTCAAAAACACGGCTTTCATAAATCAGGTTGTTTACTTGATAAACTCAACTTTCAAATGTCAAACCATTTGCTTGTCAAAATCCAGCTTTACTTTCATAAAAACTGAACCTAACAAAATCTCAATTTTATAAAAACTTGGCTTATAAGTCCTTTTCATGCCATAAATGCATCAAATTACATATTTCTACTTGAAGCATATAAATATTCACTTACCTAACCTGTAGTTTGTTCTCAAACTTATTCGTTAGCGCATGTTCCTTCTTTTGTAACTTCTCCTAACAAGGGTAAATACTTCTAAGGTCAACTGTAGTTCATGTGAGTCTATATATTTTATCTTGATATTAGCTTGTTGGTTTTAGTTCGCTCTAGATTGTTTCCAACTTAGTCTCTGACTCAGCTTCTGATTTAACTCCTAACTTAATCTCTAAATTACTCTTTGATTCCGCCAAACTTCAAAATTCCTAATCGAATACTATTTAACTCATATCCTTAGTTTACCAATTAGAAATCCATAGCATTTCACTTAACTTAGTCATCTAACTTTAACTTATACAAGAACACTTAAGTGTAGCAGTTTTTTATTTTTTTCTCTAATCTAGCTTTTGATTCCACTAGAATATTATGTTCACTTATAATATTTTTAATTTTCAACCAAACTAAGCTAAGACCATTAAAGAGTACCTCAAATACAATAGTAGCTAATACTTTCCCTTACTACAAAGTTAATTGTACAAATGACCTTATTATTTATTTTTAACAATATATGCACGAATAATAGGAAAATACTTAATATTTAGTATCTATACTCTATTACATCTACGAAAAATACTATAAAATCATAAAATATATAATTTAAGGTATGATTATTGCAACTCTTAAATATGGTCATTACATATATTTTTTAAAATATTGATTTTAAAGCATAATTTCACTAAAAATAAGCTTTAATTAGAAAAATAACCAAATAAAATTACAAGACCTAAACTAAATACTCCTAAAATTATTACTAAGCTCTAGGAATCATTACAAATCAAATTCATTAAGAAATTTAATAAAAAACCTATTATTCCTTAATCACTAAAAATAGGGCAGATTCTATAAAATAATTTTAATAAATACTAAGCATATATTTTATCAAAAATTATTTTTATGTAAATTAGATATATTGTATTTGGAATATATACACCAAAAATCAACTTAAAATAACTTCATTTACTATTTTCTAAAATTGATGCAATATTTGTTAGAACTAGGCTTGTTCTAAAGGTACCTATATAAGCACTTCTAATTTCAAAATTACAAGTTGATTTTTAAATATAATTTGATATTTTTAGTAAAAATAGGAATTTATAAGTGGAAATTTGTGGAATAGATTATTTAAAATTGCGATATATTAATCATAATAGTTTGCTTGAGATTCGAACCCGGAACTAGTTGGATGGAGTAGATAATTTCCTTATTCTTTTATTTTAATCAAAATTTGATTTTTAAAAATAAAAAGAGATAGGTAACAAAAATCCCTCCCCAAACTGTGCTTACATTTTTCATTGCATACAACTTTACCTATGTATCCATCTAAAACTCAGTTTTTTGCCTAGATAAGACTTGAAGAAAAATTGAATATTCAAGTAATCAACCCTTACTTTTCCTGCATAAGCATTTCATATAAAAGTGATCTTTTCATCTGATCATTTAGGAGTAATTTACATTTCCATGATCTGATATTCAATCTTATTCATAATTGACTAGATCGTTAATACAAGTAATATCAAAATACCAAATCTTCCCTCTATATAACTCTTGCGAAGTAGAATAAGATCTTTGGAAGATCAAAGAAAGAACAACTTCTTCTTCCGTAAGGAAGTTGATTCTCTAATCATCGAGGCTCCACTAGCGACAACCCTCTGTTAGAAATCCCTCTTTTGATATCAAACTTTAACTGTAAACTGGTGACCTTTCTTGGTCTTCATCTTCTATATTTTTTAATTTTAATCATATTTTCCATTATTTTTTTTCCTAATTTTTGGTTAATTTGCTAACTACATTTCTAGATAGTGTTTCCTAATGCTAAATGTGTCAAAAATCATAAAGAATGAGGAATGATCTTACTTTTATAATGCCCAAGTCGATGGAAGTGGAAAAGTAGCCTAACATGTGTCATTCTATGTTTTACTTAAATATTATATTGTTAAGTTGTCCTTGTTTTCATTTGCTAGCTCAAAAGTTATATTTCCTATAGAGTTTGGAGGATGCCATGCCTAATTCCAGCTATTCTAAGTGTGTTTGACATTTTTTATATTTTTTAATAATTAATTACTATTTTTAGATATTATTTAGTATATTATGTTAATATATTTACATATTGAGTACATATAACACGTATAGTATAACTATATAATTCCAGTACATGCTACTTGACTCAAAATATTATTTTTATGAGTTAAATAATTTATTTCTAAAGACTCGTTATGTTTCAGGGCTTAAATTTTGAGTTCTGGATAACTATCAAATGATTGCAGCAAAAAAATGTTTTGTTGAAATTAAATATTTTATTTACTTCATTTCGAGGAATTGACCTTTCTAGGACTTTTTGTTTAACTTTTGTGACCTCATATAAAATTTTACTCAATTTGAATAACATTTTTTAAGGCTGTAAATTGTATCGAACACCTTAAATTGTTCTGAAATTAAGTAATTAGGATCTTGTCACACGACTAAACTCATTCATCAAGCTTTTCTTAATAAGTTTATTTTTTTTATTTCCCCAATTGTACCCTCTAGGTCTCATGTAATAAAAGTAACCTATTATCCTGAATATATAGTAGTTGGATGAAAACCAAGGTTTCACCAAAATTGATCATTAGAAACTACATTTAGAAGCATTAGTAATGAATTAAAATGATTTTGGAATAACACATATGAGTAGATAAGATTTATGGAGAAATGAGTAATTTTCATGCTAATTTCTCTATAAAAAGATATATTAGTAGACTAAGATGGAGAACAATTAATTAATTGCCTCTATAACTAAGAAAAATCAAAGTCCATATTAAACAGTTGTCTAAATCTTATGATAGTCGACAAAAATATAGTACTAAAGTTTAATTCTTCACCAAAACCATGTAGCTTAGTAAAGTAAGACAATATTCACCAAAAACCATGTATCTATAAAGAGATAGATTAGCTGACTAAGGTAGAGAACAATTAACTAAATTGCCTCCATAACTAAGAAAAATCAAATTCCATATAGGACAACTGTATAGATCATGTGATGATCGACATACACAAAGTACTAAAGTTCAATTCTTCACCAAAACCATGTAGCTTAGTAAAGTAAGACAATATTCACTCATGCTTATGTTTACTCAATGGTGACTTAAAGATAGTTGACTAGAAACCCTTATATAATCTCTTTATACATTATCTCATGATGATTGGAGTTTAATGCAAGTTATATTCTTGTGGTTTGTCTATCTCGTATGGTATTGGAGATTTTAATTTACTTTTTTGAGATATAAGGTGAGGACCAATACCCTCCTAATTCATTCATTACCTATGGTTGTTAGATGGTTACCATATCATATATATGAAATGGAATAACTCTATTCAATCTTAGTTATTAATTATTGAGTATATTAGTTGTGTTTGTATTAGAAGTTCTAGCTTCTAATGTCAAACTTAGATAGTAAAATGAAGAGAAGTATTATTAGGGGCCTATTCTTAATGTAAGGTAAGGTGTGAGGATATGAATTGAATACTAATAGTGATGTGCTTAAGCACTTAGTGATAATTAGGACTTACTGTAGAGAATAGTAACCAAGTAGGTTTTTTGAGATATTAAAGAAAACTAGGATGGAAGGGTTGGCAAATACAATAACTTCAGTAGAGCTATTCAGAGGATATGATATATCAACGAATATAACACAACTTAATACTTCACTTAATATGACTCATAAGCTAGTGTTAAGGTCCACTTGCTACTATTCTCAAGCTATTAGGTAAGATTAGATAAAAGTGTAAGGAAATCATCCTCAAAGACGGATATCTTATGAGAACAAGTATACTCAGTATCTAAAAGGATGCAAGATGCCTTTCGACTATAGTTAAAAGGACTACTTATAGTAAGTTTTTTAAGGCAATAATATAAATAAAAATAAAATTACATAAAAGATAATGAAAAAAGGAGATTCTTAGAATGTACGAAAAGGGTAAATAAGACAAATGACAAAAGGAGAATATAGTACAAATGTCAGAAAAATAAGGACATGTGGCGACCTGTCAATGGGTTTATATTAGTGATTCTTAAGACATAGTAGCTGAACTGTGATGAAGTTGTGGTTACTGTAGATGGATGGTATTTGGAATTGCTAAGACGAAAGAGGGATGTTGCTATTCTATAGGCTAAATAAGTAGAGCTTCGTATGTTGAGGTCTTGGCCTCAACACTCGGTAACTCAACCTTAGTACTTATCATATCTATAGATTGGAGTTGGGCTCGACATATAGTCACCTTAGCTTTAGCATTTAATAAGTCAGCCTTGGTATTAGGTAAGTTGGTAACTAGGTAAGGGGCTATGTAGAGAAGAATGCATTTAAGCTAAGACTTCAAGGAATTTGCTTACTATCCTTCCGTGTTTTGGCACTCGTCTTTGGTAGGCTAACATGAGAGTATTCTCCTCACATGAAATTGTAGACTTTGGAGGTATGCACGAGTGAGGGGGCTAAAGGTTGATAGTCCATCAATTAGTTAGGATAATGACTTAAGGTATGAGAGTAGGATTGAGTATAATAAAATGAAGATGAAAAAACCATGCTTATGTACATCATGAATGGCCTATTGGATTGATAAGATAAATTAAATAGATGTTTAGTACAAACTAATGCTTTAGAATAACCATGTATGCTTAACTTACTTCCTGTGGAATACATATATATATTTTCCTTAATTTATAGCTAATAGTTAGTAAGTGAATAATTACCACCATATTATGACTTAGAATGTATATATAGGGAAGCATATGTTACTAAGAAAATGATGTACCATTTATACAATAATATAATGTAAAATGAATAAATGATCATTTATTCATTCTAGAATATTAATTTGTTTGTCAATTAATGAATTTATTGAACTACTTGATATGAAAATTTCAATACGATGAGAGATTATATAGTTAGGCTAACAACCTTACACATCATTACCAATAAGTAATGACATGTATTGAGTTAGTAGTTCCCTAAGCTTTTACTCGTGACAGATTTTCTTATTTGATTTACTAACATGGTAGATCTATGATATCTATATTTTATTTATGCATGTTTAAAAATAAGATTTAGAGTCTAATTACAGGGATCCTTATGTGAATTTCTAAATATAATTGGGGAGATAGGCTATGGTATGCTATAGAGGACTTTAATGAAGTAATTAAACAAGATGAAAATTTATTATTTCTAATATTTTTTTAGGTGGGTAATGGGGGTAGGGGTAGAGGGTTGGGGTTTAAAGGGATAAGGGCGGTAGCTAGATATATGGGCTATATGGGGCTATGCTTTATGTAGTAGAACTAAAGAGAGTTAAGAAATCTAATCCAAACAAGAATTGGCAAAGCGTTAAGTGTAGTTCTTGAAAATCTCCCTACTTAATGCAAACATTTTTTGACTTTATCTTCTTTTAAGAACTCAAGTTGAGTTAGCTACATTCTCTCAAAGTAATTCCTTTTGATTCCAACTAATGTGATTATTGTATCATACCTATCTAAACTTGGTAACAAAAACATGGGATAGCAAGTACCTTGAATTCATCCTAACCTCTAACAAAGTTGAGATAAAAGCTAGGGAATAGATTAGAAAAACTTGCTAACTATTTGCTCACAAAGTTAGGTAGAATTTGAAAGAATAATAACCTTAAACCTAAACTCATTCCTTGTAGATTTCCTAATTAATCTAAATTAGATAAACTTTATTCTTCAAAGGAAAGTAATGATAATGTTATCATCATGAATGGACTTTACACATTTCAAAAAGAAGAAAACAAAAAAAAAGGGAAAGAAGGTTAGATGTTCTTAAAAATAGACTAGAAAAAGTGCCCCTAATAAAATAGAATGGGATTTTTTCAAATGGACAATCACCTATCTCAATTTTCCATATTAATAAACTTAACTAATGTTGTCTTATATCACCTCCAAATCTATGGAAGTTGCCTAAATGGATCCCATTTTAAAGCTTTCATTCCATTAAGAGGAATAAGGCAAGGTAACCCACTCTAACCTTAGCTATTCATATTAACAATGGAAGTCCTTAGTAGAATTATTGGTCAACAAATTGTGACAGGACAATGGAAGCTACTTAAGCTAAGAGGGACAATATTTAGAATTACTCACTTACTGTATGCTGATGATGTAGTCCTAATGGAAAAAGTATCGCCAATGAAAATGTAAGTAATAGTACTCTCTCTAAACCTAATTCGAGAATAGTTTGGGCTGTATTGTAATTTGAACAAATAAAAAATCATCTTCAACCCACATGTTGAATGTCACATGAAATTGCACATAAAGGAAATAGTAAGTATTTCACAAATGTCAAAATGGGAAATATCTAAGATTTCCATCGATAAGGGGCTCAAATTATGTTTAGGAGACCTTATCCTGGTTGTGCAAATACTTGAAAACAAATTGGTTGCTTGAAAAAGAAAGTTGCTCAAAATAGTAGGAAAGATAATACTTCTAAAATTAGTCTTGCAAGCAATCTCAATAAATGCAAGGGGGCATTCTAACTTGAAGATTCATTGTCCGCATTAACAGGATAATAAGGGGCCGGGATGTCTTATGGCAAGGAATAATTGACCGCAATAAAATTCATCGTATTACCTGTTCAAGGATCACGAACCTAAAGGAACAAGGAGAGTTGGGAATTGACAGCTTGGAAAAAAGAAACTAAGCTTGGACAATCAAAAGATTTTGAGAATTTAGGTATAGGGAAATATTACTTGAGAAGATAGGAGGGAGGGGTGGGGGCGCGTGGGTTGGGGTGCGGTTTGTTTATGTAGAAATATCAACCCAGTTAAAATGAGGTCGACAATATGGATAGACCTGCTTCATGGATAGAGCTGAATAAAGGAAAACGGTAAGATCATAATAGGAGCTGGAGCCTAAAAAAATTCTGCACAAACTCATGGACGAAACAAGAACCCTCGCGTGCTATTTTTCATAATCCACTACACTAACACGTGGAGGAAATAGCCATTAAAGAATGTAGGATTTCGAAGGCTCAATGGAATGGGAAAATTATAAGCTTTTACATTTCCAGTTGGTTGACTAAAATGATACGTCCCATCTAATATAAATTGCATACCTTCAACAACAAACTCAAGAATACAATTGGGAGTCATCATCTACCAAAAATTGCGGACATAATGATAGCGACAAGCAACTGACTAATATAGAACTCCCTATAGAGCCTAAAGATGAAGCTTTTTTCTTATGGAAACTACGTAATGAAGATCTACCCACAGCCTTTGAGGTAAGGAGAATATTGGCTAATGCTAACGCCAAATGCCTGCATTATGGACAAAAATGAGGATCTGGATGATGCACTAAGAACATGTAGATAGACTACTCCCATTTGGCAGGCCATATGGCCAGACAAGCATTACTAAACCTACATAACGCACTTCTTCGTTGGTTTGAGAACAATTGTAGAACCCATAAATGGGATTTGTGCTCAAGAAAACCACCACGAATCATTTTTGGCTATAGGCAATGGTATGGTCTATTTGAGTAGACAAAAATAAATAGTTGTTTGAAGAAAACCCAAATAGCGCCCTACTAATTAACCAGATTATTAGATACATGGCATATGAATATTGGGGGAACATAAAGAAGAAGCGAACACTCTATATCTACAATTGCACTATCATGGCAACCACTTCCAGAAGGATTGGTTAAATTAAATACTAAGATGAGAATGCATAGTTGATAATGGGCTCGCAAGAAAAGTTGGGGAAACGGATATATTAAGAATAGAGATGGGGGCATCATTTTGGGGACTAAAATACTGCCAATTAATGGGATTTCGAAAATCGAAATCAACATGGACTCTACAATTGTATTTGAGCATAATTGAAAGATGAAGACACTAACCTTAATAAATTTACTCGTGTTAATGATGCATGTAGGGGGAATTCTCTTACTCTGAGGACGTTAGATTGAATTTTGCCTACCAAGAGAAAAATGCAACAGCAGATATCATGGCAGCAACAGCGCGTTGTAATCAAGGTCTTGAGGAAAAGATCTCTTTTGTTCTTCTTGTTTATCATATCAAAACACTTTGATAGGATATGTTGTAAGGGGTCACTCCTGTAAGGGAAGTCTGATCCCGCTCTTGTTTTAGTTAATAAAATCACCCCTAACACAGGGAGGAGTAGGGAATTAAAAAAAAAAAAAAAGAAAAAAAGAAAAAGAGTAGTGTTCCTGCTTTGCTCCATGAAAACACCATCCTTTATCAAGTAGCTACGATACAGCCTTCGTTTGTCTGCCAAAGGATTTAACCTTCTCATTCATCCTTCCCCTATACACTCGCCCTCTCTCCATGTATAAAATTGGATTCATATCATTATTCGACTCAACTAAGTTGGTAGGACAAGGAGTAGATTTAACATTTGGTGTGCAATACCCAGGGTACTTCATGGAGGTGTTTGTTCATGATATATTGATATATAACGGCCGATTATTTGTCAAATTTTTATTTACCTTTACCGACAATTAGTATGCATGTCATATGTTGAAAGCGTATATATTTTCAAATAGACAAGACTAATACACATGATAAACACAGCTAAATCCAACAACAAAAGCTCTTCCAGAAACACTGCATATTTCAGTCTGACATAATTAAACTAGGATACGAATAGAACTCATCCTTAATTGATATAAAATAATTCAAAATCCAGGCTCACTAGGTTAGTGATTGGTCTAAAGTCATTTGAACTGTGGCTAGAAGTTGTGATAGCGAAAGCATTAGTTAATTGAAGTATAATGTCAAATCAGAATCTAAGTATGAATTTTAATGTCCAATTTATACATATCTGCGGAGCTCCATCATCAAGACCACTCTTACGCACGAACTAATTAATCCACAAAAGCAACAAAATTGCAAGGACATTAATGAACAAATTAAAATTAACACAAAAGAGAGTTAGCAACAACCTAATTTGTTCATTTCAGGAAAGGACCAAACAAGGTGCTTCCCACCAAACAGATTTATCTTAAGTACAACTGGTCTACATCAAATCCTATTAGAGCATAGTATCCGTTCTATATATATAGAGTACAGGTAGTATACTCTCATAAGATCTGCATTAGAAATTTTCCTGCCAAACTAAGAACCTTCTTCTGAAATGACAAACCAAACAGAATGAACTTGACTACAACGACATTAAAGTTCTTTTTTTTTTGGCTCCGACTCATGTAAAACCCTAACCAGCAACAAACAGGAAAAGACAAGGAAACAACTAAAAGGGTGTAAAGAGTCCGGACATATCAGATGAGACTAAGGACGAGGTCTCTTAAGGTTAATTTAATTATCCGAAACTTCCTTTGTCGTTTTTCTTTTTTTGGGGGAAGTCAATACCCGAACCTTTTTTTATATCCAGCTTAAACCAAGTGTTGTCGTCATATGTTCGAACATTTTTGTTCTAAACATGACTAAAACGCATGGTGTCAGCAGGATCATACTAAGGTTCGCTCTTGACTTCTCAGATTTCTTCCCTTTCTTCATGCTCTCCATATAACTGCAAAAATATTAACCCAGGAACACGTGATTAGAGATACATAACACGTAAAATTATGTAATTCACATAGCACAAGCATAATATAATTTTCATTTAATGTGACATTTATGAGGAATCTGATTTTGCGAATGTTTTTAATGAGGATTTCTGAGATAAAGAGCTGAGAACCGAAAAAATTGACTCCATATGTAAATAATTTATCGATCATAACACTTCTCCGTCCGACATTTCAGCTTTCTTGCAGGTATTAGACACAATATATATATCGTGCGTCCACTTAGTAGAGTCCTGTGTTTTTAGTAACTGGCCGCTACCCGAGTATTATTTAGAATCTCATTAACTGGAGAAAATGATTAACTAAATAATTGGATTCCAGATAATTTCAACAGCAATAATAATTTAAGAAAATGAAGACCATTGACTTACCAACATAAATAAGCAGCACAATTAAGGGTTGTCACATAAAGCAGCTCTAATCCTCTCCACAGTACAAGCAATCAGGTTGTTAACAGTTGCAACTGATCCTAGAGATAGCTTAGCGGTTGGAATGGAATCCACCAATATTTGGAAAGCCACGGTTAGCAGGCATCCTGACGACCCGACATCCCCACCGCCACCGTGGGAGGCGGATCCATCAGGAAGTATCGCAAATCCAGATGGTAAAAGGGCAACATAGTCCGGATCACCACCGCTCAATACCACATTCATCGCAACAATGTCAACGGGGGCATAGATCACAAATGAACCAGTGCAATCAATGCAGCTCTCTTGAAGTATAAGCATGTTACTCTGACTAGAATTTGCACTCTGTATGAACAATGAACATATGGAAATTAGTGAATAGTGGTTCAATTATAATGTCCACTGTAAAATGCAAAAAATCATTTGGGTTGAAAAGCTTCAATGGAACTCACACACCATGTAAACTTATTAACGACAAGTAAATATCAATACCGATGTAGAGGATTTCGCAAAACATGCAACTTTTAAACAGACTATCCACTTAATAGGACTATCATGTGTTCAAACGTTATTATATTTGCCCAGCCTCTGATTCCAAACCCTAGGGATAGTTACGAAATCAAGGTAGATCCTCTTTAAAACATTGAAAAAGAAAACTGCGATAAACTAACATTTACTCGAAGTAGGGAAACACAGTTGCCAGTGTCGCGACCATTGGCAATGTGTGCCATTTCCTGAACCACCCCTCCATTTGAGAGAATATCCCACTGCAAAATTTATAGAGAATAAGCCAACCTTGCATATGCATGGCTACATATAAGCTGAAGCATCACATTAAAAAACTGACATGGTGATTTCCATGGTTATAAATCAGAAAAACTAGAGCAAATCGCAAGTGAAATTGATCAAGAATTTGGTAAGGATGAATACCTCGCTACGAGAATTCTCATCGCGGAGGAAATCAAACACTCTCTTTGGTGGAATTGGAAGCCAAAAAGAGGTAGCAGCGCTCAACACAATACCAGGAGGCCTGCCAGGATCATCAACGCTCTTCCGGGTCATGACCCGGACATCATCCGCACCGGTTCCGGATAATGTAGTCCATGTGTGAGCCGTAGAGGCACTTACTCCAGAACAAAAGCTTATCACCATTCTCTCAGCCAATTTAAGCATGCTCTTTCTCCCTTCTTGACTAGTAATCACTATGGATGAAACAAGTAAATACCAACACGTATGACAACCATAGTAAGTAACATAGGAGATCAACTAATACTAGCTACAATTAGAACGGTTTTTAGCATAGTAGCTATGTTAGCATAAATTATAATATTACCACCAACTTCGCCTGTCGGAACACTAGTTGCCATGGCACTTGCAAGTCGTTCACACTGGCGGTCGAGGGTTGCGACCCATCTTTTTGCCCCGAAGGCATGGCCAGAGTTAACTAGGTGTCTGTACAAGCTATGAACTCCTCTATCGTCCACTTCGACATGCTCTACCCATGTAACCTAGGTCGTAATTTTCCAGAAATACAAGAACACAGCAAGATTTAGATTCACAATTAACTGATCTAAAAGTTTAAAATTAATAGGTGCTTCTAAAGATATTTGGTCAAGGAGATTTTGGTTACCCTAGAGTAGCCGTTAGGCATTTCTTGAATTAAGCAACCCGAAGGCCTTCTTCGGCATCTCGCAGAGGATTGATTTGGGCGTAAATTATCCAAAGAAACATCAACCACGGCCCAAGTTCCATCTCCATGCTGCTTGCAGTATCGAACAAAATAGCACTCCCGAGTCGGAACAAGAGGAGAAGGTACTTGAAATTCAGCAGTCATCTGCATTATTCCGAAAATCAGAAGCAATGGTAGTTAGTATGTTTCTTGATATCATTAAGTCACCATTGATAAGGGTATTTATAAAGTTATACCACTTGTAGGGCTCCATTATAGTTTCCTGCGACTCCCGTAGATAACACTTCCAATGTTGCAGCTCTTGAGACTATGCCTGAGAACACAGTTGACCATTGATTCTGCAAGTAAACAAAAAAGTGTTAAAAAATACTAGCACTGTAGCAATTTTTACTATATATGCCGAAGAGTACCCCGACATACCATATCCATGAGAATTTCGACGAGGTTAATGTGGTTCATGATAACATCGGCGGTTTCGCGCGAAGCTTCACACTTGAATCCATTAGGTTTCGGCCCGATCCCTCTAGGAAATGTCCTGAGGTATTCTTCCTCGTTAAACTCTCTACATGTACCATCCAAGCTCATTGTCCAAACCGGCTCATCCATCTGAGCCATTCGGATTAATTCCTCCATGGCTGCAACAGCAAGTTCGATTATCATGGGCTTGTCAGCTTCTGTCGGTGCACTGATTGACTTGAGTAGGTCTCCTGGCCCATACATTTCCCCACCAACACCAGGCTGTCCCGGATAGTTTCCGACGCTGAGCTCAAGTGGACGAGGAGGAACTGGTGGGGAAAGAAGAGGGTAGTTCACAACAGGCTTGCCTACGTACTTTGCAGCAATTGCTGAAATTCGATCAATCTGAAAAAAGTTGGAAGTATTAAGGCTTTATTTGATGAGTTGCACGTTTGAATAAAGAACTAAATAATACGAATTTATCTATAAGTGCAAATTTTGAGAATTAGTAATATAATTTATCTGTAGGATTTCTCGCTTAAGCAATGGTGCATACATGTAGATTGAGAATACAACATGTAATCTACTTCATTGATAAGAATATATAGACAAGGGGTGACACATACGCAATGTGTATACCGAAGAATCCCGACGATCATAAATATAATTATTAAACTTACTCAACCATGAATTCACGTGGATTTGATGATTATGCCATAAAAATAAAAAATAAAAAGGATAAAAATGCAATGCAGAAAAGTTGTAAAAATGAAAGGATAAATCAAAACATTCAATTTTACTAATATATATCTAACATATGACGTTGTTATATTAAATGACTACGGGACACGCTCTTTCTTATGGTCATTTATGAATTAAATTTCATACATGAAGGTTGATTATATTTTTTCCTATCATATACCATTTTAATTTATGTCAAGTTAGCTTAAAGGTATAATTTGGAGGGGCGGAAAACAAAGTGTTCTCCCATGATTAAGAAAACACTTCGTTAAGACCTGTAGTTAGTAATTACACTTAATTAAAATAATAAGAATAAGGTATGAAAAATAGATTCGAAAAAAGAGAAAAGAAAAATTTTAGGTTTGTTTTATCATCTAACAATTGTGGAATGCCACGTGAGAAAAATAAAATTTCCTAGCAAATTAAATTATAGTATATTCATCAAGTGAACCAAACATGTAAGAAATCAAAACATTTTTAAATACAAGTTACTAGAAACGTGAATATGTTACTAGGGAATTCCTATGAAGTCAAATTACTAATGGCAGTGAAGAGCACTAAATATGGATAATTCCTCAAGATTGAACGACATTTTCATCAAGAATGTAAATATATAGTGTGATGTAATTTACATGAGGCGGTTGCTTAATTTTGTAAATGAGAAATCACCGAATAATCACATATGAATAATGGATAAATGATGAATTCATAACTCCTTCATGTTTATGTACGATTTGGAAGTTTCCTTTCTTATGTTTAATTATAAAAATTAATCGCATGAATATATAAGCGTGTGACAGAGGGAAAATACGTTATTAATTAATTGTAAAACATTACTCAAGTAAAATAGTCACATGCAATCTAGGGATGTGGCTTGCAAACGATTCTATGATGCATATCAATTGCACAAAAACTAAAATAAAATTTCCATATCGAAACATTAAGTGATAATTTTTCAAAACTAAATTGACATCGTTGGGTTAGGACATGATATATGAAAATTAGATTACTTATTTACTTAAGTAATAATCATATGCAGCTAGGATTGTCATTTTAAAATTAATTAGTTGCAAATCAATTCATAGATCAAAAGATTTTATTAGCATATCAATGGTTCAAAAAGTAAAATAAAATTCCTCATCAAAACATTGGTTGACAATTTTTCAAAATCAATATGTCGATGGATAAGCACGTAATAGATGAAAATTACGTTATTAATTAATTTTAATAGTTACCTAAGTAATGTTCATATGCAATTGGGTTTCATGGTAAATTAGTTAATTATAGATCGATTTACAGATCAAGAGAACAAACCATTTATGTATATTAATTGCACAAAAAATAAAATAAAATTTCTTAGTTAAAATATTAATAAATCATTTTCAAAATTAGCTTTATATTGATAGGGTGAATTTTTTTTCAATTTATTTATAATAATAGAATTTTTATTATTATAAAGAAATAAAAATGAAATTTGAAAGGACGAGGAGTTATAGGGTATGACCTCTTCTCTTAAACGGGCATTTTCCAATCTCAAATGGTGTTCATCAAACGACATTTCACCAATAGCTGTCGGCCCTCCACAATTCGGACATGAAGCGTTGCTAAGTGCCTCTCTGTATCGTATGTTATCCGCTTTAAGCTTATCATTCTCTTGTCGGAGCTGCGTGTTCTCATGCCTCTCATGTTGTGTCTGAAAAAACAAAATCAAATCAATTAAAACAAATTAAGGAAAATAAACGTGATTTTCTGCACTTGCTAATTCACTTACCATTTTAATAGAGTAAACATATAGTAAGATATAAATAAATTAAACATCGGTAACAAAATCAAGGAATATGGTAATCATTTAATTAAAAAAAAAAATTCAAAAAGTGATACATCGTAATAATAATACACGGATGTAATTACATATATGTGTCGGAAAAGTCACGTATATTTTACCTTCATTTGGGTGCGTTTGTTCTGGAACCAAAATTTGACTTGTAATGGCTCTAATCCTAATTGTCGGCTTAGTTCTTTCCTTTGCTTGTCATCCGGATGCGGACATTCTTTGAAAAATCTGTTAAAAAATAGGAAAAATATTCAGCAACGATAAATCAAAAGATTGGCATAGAAAAAATTGCCCATTTATGAATTAGAATTGAAAAACATGTCTACAACGTTTGTTTAAGCGGATATCTAGGAGTAGTATACACATACGCTTCCATTTCCTGGATCTGGTGCTGTGTGTGTCGGTGATAACGCTTCTTCTTGGGGCGCTGCTGATCTTGGTCGTCGCCGGAGGCGCCTTCTTGGTTTTCACTGCCGGATTTGGTGCTTTCAAACTCATCATCTCGAAGTCGGGCCAGTTCGCTCTCGGATGCTATTGGAGCCATGTCCAGAGCATGAAGTTGATGTCCGTCCATCAAATTTGGCTGGAACATTTTTTTTGCAGAGATCTTTAAGATTCCGAAGCTTATTGTTTTTCAATCTAAATAACAAAATAAATTAAAAAAGAAAAAGAAAAAGCTTACCACATCAAAATATAAGGAAAACATGTGATGGTGATAGATTGATAGAATTCACCTTGATGCATGTACGAGAAGTGTGTGTGGGTAAATAGTATATTAATCTTGTAAAAAGGAGATAGCTTTAAAATTTATTAAATCGAAATCCGTGCATAGCGCGGGGTTAGAAGAATTATTGACTTTTGAACTACTAGATTTGTAGATGAAGCCTTTGACTAAAGGGCTCATAGTGTCGCTCCGTATAGTTTGTATGTGTATTTGAAAGGAATTTACGCGTTTCTCGAAAATTGTAATGGGTTTCCCAAGAAGGGCAGTATAATCTGCTTAGTAGGAAGCGAACTTTGGAAAATATTTTTGTATTCTTTTCACCATTTGTAGAAGTAAAAAGAAATAAATCAATAGAAACATTGATCATTTTATACATATCTTTTGCAAAGATGTAAAATCTCACTAGAAAAAAAAAATAAAAAGAAAAACGAAAAACGAAAAAAGAGAAGAAAGAAATGGAGAGTGAATGAAAATCAATAAAGAAAACGACCTGATCCAAGCATGAAACTAAGCTTAAATGAAAAAGGGGAAAAAAAAAAAAAAGAGAGAAATGGAGGAAGGGGGGATGGGCGTGTGGTTGGTGTGGAAGCACTCACCTGACCAAGTGAAAGTCCAGAAGATGATACATACCCACCGGCATTTCCATTACTACCGATCATTGGTGGCATGTTCCTCGCCGGGAGCATGATTCCGGCTGGCATGATCAAAATTCACAAACCCTAACTTGTAGTTCTTGATAATTTTGGAGTCTTTTATATGCACAACTAGATTACTCTCACGTTGTAAAGACCTTGAGGTAACGGACAAGCTTCTTCTTTTTTTTTTCTTTTTTTTTTGGTTCTGTTGCTACTTGCCAATGCACGAGGAGAGAATAAAACCAAAAAAGATAAGAGTTGACAACTTGGGTAAGGTCTTTCAAAGACCCAAAATCAAAAACGATATATATGATGTAGCAAAAGTCAGAAAAGAAAAATGTAACGTTTGAGCTAGGGTTTCGAAGATTTCGGAGAATTCAACGTCGTTTGATTTTGCCCTAGATGTCTTTCTATATTATCTTTTCTTCTTACACAGAACAAAACCAAGCGTTTCTTTCTCTCTCTTTCTCTCACTCTCTCTCTCTCTTACGTGCTATATATCTGCAACAAGTGAAATGAAATAACAAAAAGTTTTTAGACAATTGTCGAGAATTCTAAGGAAAAATCATAAAAAAGAGGAAGGGGGGAAGGAAAAAACACGGACTTACTTTGAAATATGAAGCCGGGTCGACTCGTTTAGATTGCGTATGGTCTCTGGGGAGTAGTTTACTTAGCTGAAGGTCTGCTGAGTGGTTGAGAGGAGGTGCTGCAACTGATACTTAAATGTTATACGAGAGAGAGAGAGAGAGAGAGAGAGAGAGAGAGAGAGGAAGGAGGAGGAGGAGGAGGAAAGGGAGAAATATGGCAGAGAGGAGTAATTGCTGAGCGTATTGAGAGGGTGCAACGGCATTTAATGGTGGATAGGTAGTGTAATTACTATTGCTATGCGAGAGAGAGAGAGAGAGAGAGAGAATTTTGATGCATAAATTTTTCTCTATGGAAAGGAGAGGGAGAGGATGGTGCATCGAATGACGGCTACCAAACTTCAGAATTTCCGACCTTTCACTTTATTTCCTCCCCTTTGAATTTCAAAATATACCATGTTACTACTATATATCAAAATTTCAATTCAACTTTATATGATTTTTATGATGCATGCCTACATATATAAATAAATGTTAATTATATGTAGGAATATATATATATATATATAATGTTTTATATGAACAAAAGAAGAAAATGGAATGAAAATTGGGTTTTTGCAATTCAATGGTATTGAGATATTAAGGTAGGATACTCTCATTATGTTTGGTAAACAATTAAAACCTTTGCATATTTGCTTCCATAAATCATACATATTTGCCACTTACAAGGTAATATAATAACATTATTACTTCGAGGCTTTGCAAATTCATATTAATTTGACCCACCTGTTTCTTGGGTAATTTATCGTTGCTTTTTTTATTATTTTAAATTCCTTTTGGATCCTTTATAACCTGATTCATTTTGTTGAAAAATCAATATCTATGCTACCAAATTATGAGGGTCGTAACAAATAAACACTAGCCTAATATGATAGAGGAATGTTAATCTAAAATACACCTTTGGTTTAGTGAAAAATCAATAGAGTAGATAATCTTTTAAGAAAGTGTAACTTTATTTTTCCACTAAATCCATATGACATTCAAAAGGCCAAGCCTAATTCATACATCTATGATGGCAACCCTATCTTGAGTAATAATGGATTAAAACTAACTAGGTCTTGACAAACAAACACTAGTCTAATAATACAAAGAAACATTAGTCTAAAATAGATGTTTAGTATAGTGTAATATTAATAGAGTAGATTATTTTTTGAGTAAGTGCAACTTTATTTTTCCATTAAATCCATATTTCATTTAAGAAACCAAAGAAAATATAAAGGCTAAGCCTCATTCATACATCTATAATCTCAACCCTATCTTGAGTAAATAATATTTGATATCTAACCTTTTTTTTTTTACCAACTATTATATATATAATTTTAAGAGAGGAGGAATCGAACCCTATCCATTTCGTATGGGAGACTAGTGTTCATATAATTGGGGAACAATAGCCTTAACGATATTTGATGTTAGTAGGTTCAACATGTCTAGGAGCAGATTAAACCTCAAAATAAGACTATCATTCCTTCTCAGATTATCTTTTGCAAGTTTATCATCCACGTTATAAATAATATAACATTTAGTTGTTATAAAATTTTCTCTCTTAGTAATAGTATATTTCCTATTTTTTATCACCAACTATGTTTTTGTTCCTTTTCAAGCCATCTCAATTCAAGAAGTATAGGGTAATAAATAAAGACTACCCCAAAAATTGTAAAGTTTGTCCACCCATTTTAAAACAAAAAATAAAGTACTTATAAAACATTAAATAAATAAGGCCCAAAGAAGAAACACACAAAGTTTGTCCCCACCAATGTCAAACTTCTAAAAAAAGCTATATATTTTTTCACTACAGGTTAATCAAGTTTGGATTACCATATTAGGTTTAGGGCAATTAATTTTCCGAATGACATATTGACCCATTACAAGTGGGAGCATATTAAGATAATCAAATTCAGAGCTTATTCAAAGAGAAGTTGGTGATAAAATTGCTTTACATTTGTTTACCAAGGAAAAGCATGTCCTAATTGAAAAGTTAATTAAAATAGGTGAACCAATTTTGAAATATCAATACTAAACATTAAAAGATCCAATTTGAACTTGATACACAGGTTAAAATGATTCATTTCATTATCCCAAACATATTTGTCCCTTACAAACACTTTTTGTGCCTTTTTAAGGAAATTCTTTAAAAAATTAACCCTATTAAGAACTATCCTATCATAAGGTAATTGGGAAGTTACATTATTATATAGGTGAGAAGGATAATTTGCATCGATTTTGCCTCAGTTGCATTAATTCATGAATAATAAATATTTGCTAAGTTATTATCCTTTAGGTTGAAGAAGAGCATTCATCTACATATTATTTTGAGCCTTAAACTATTCAAAATGGTAACCCAAAAAAGATACAAAGTGATAATCTCTAAAAAGCTTACTAAAAAATAAAAGAAAGAAGAAGAACAGATGAACGGGAAAAATAAAAAAGAAATGGAGAACAAAATAAAAAAAAAGAAGAAAACAAGTTAGAGTGTAAAGAAAAGAAAAAAAATTGCTAAAAAGATTAAGAAAAAAAAAAAGATAAGAAGAAGAAGAAGAAAGCAAGCAAACAAGATGATCACTTTAAATTATATTGAGTTTAAAGCCTATATCATTAACAAATCAAGATTTATAGCTCAAAGTCTATTCCAATTCTAAACCATAAAGCTACCTACAAAATTGCCCTTTAAGGGTCTTTTTTTATCAAAAGAGATGAATTATCATAGGAAAAATTCATTCACAAAACTAATGCAAATCCATTTTAATTTTTCCTATGGGTTTTAACTTAGAAAACTTAGGACGAATCAATGAAAAGATTAATTTTTTTTTTAAATTAGCTAAACTATGAATATCATTTTTGTTTAAATCATTACCTAAAGCCTATAGTGCAGCTTGAAATCAACTATGACTAAAGGTTGAAAACCCTTATAGATATCGAACATATTGATTTCTAAAGATATAGTTGAGAAGCTAAGCATTATAGTCTTGAAAGGTAAAGTCAAATTAAAGACTATAATCTTAGAAGAAATTCCTACTACGAATATAACTTAAGATGTTAATTTTAAGGTAGGTCACTACAATGAAAAAGTAAGACTTAAAAGTGATCCACTTAGATGACTATGAGCTGATCATTAGTGTAAGCTTCTTCGACTAAGTAAAAGCCTAAATCATTCCAATTACAAACTTGATAGTAGTAATAGATGAAAAGCAATAGTGTATGGTTATAGTCAATCATAAACATAGCTAAAGCCCTAAGATTTTATATTCCTTTTAGGTTGTTTGGCATGAAGAAACCTATTGCCTAAACCTTAAAGGAAATAGCTTAAAAGGCATGGGAAGTGTCCAGGATGAATGAGCAAGCTTAAGTAAAGGCATTGAAGGAGCTTGTTAGGCTTAAGCCACCGAGAAAGAGGTAGCTTAGAGTGAAAAAGTATGTAATTCAAAAGTAAGTACTTTAGGGGAAAAGATAGTGACCCTAGAATTTAGTAAGGTACTTAAGTAAATAAAGGTAGACCTAATTGAGATCATTAAGCCAATTCATTGTTGGAGTAAGGAGGTTGATCTAAGAAATGATGGATGGAGAACTGAGCTATTCTATTGAAAGGAATAAAAGATAGATGTATTGAACTATGAGGATCTTTAAAGGAAGATATTGGAGAGATTTGATATCTAAGGGAATCAAAATGTCTAGGAGTCTACCAAACACTAGTTGCTATAGATGACAAGTTTCTTTGGCTAAGTATATTTAAAGATAGAAGCCTTTGTAGGGACTGTAGGCTTTGCTAATTTAAATAGAGCACACCTTAATAGTCAATAGAAGATAGATTACTCAGACTATTAGAAAATATGGCAAGAAGAAAGTAAAAAAAAACTTCTAAGAGTGCTTGAAATGAAATTTATGCCTATAGTCATACTTGAAGTACCTAACATAATGGAAGGACTTGCCTTTCAATGAAACAACAATGGTTAATTGCACACCTTTTAGGATTTTAGTGAGATGGTATTCTATAAGTTGATTAGGAAATTGTCAATTTAGGTAGAGGAGAATGCTAAGGGTTTTTCCTCTAAGCCTATTTTCTGTTTTGTGTGTTTTTATATAGAGATCCATACCTTATAAAGCCCATAAACAAGGCCTAAGCTATTTACTTGAATATTCTAGAAGTATCTGAATACAATAAACCCTTAGTTGGTAATATTAGTTAGATAAGGTTAGGTAGGAATAAACCTTAGTAGTTACATAAGATAAATCTAGGTAGTTCATCTTTGGAGACCTCTTATATAATAACGGATTCCTCTTATACATAAGTAGATTATCCCCTCATTTGTACATGATCTAATTCATCTAAGTTTATTTCTGTTTTTTATGAAGCTTTCCTCTTTAAGGTTTTTTCTCTAAATTGTGTGAACTTAAGTGTTTCAAAGGAAAAACTAATTTAGCCACTTAATAACGGTTAAGGAGAGCCTAACTGTTATATGTGCTAATTTTGAGTACATGACACACATCATACACATGTATAGCAGTAACATTGCTACTTGAAGAATTTTAACTAACACTTCAACCCCTTTGACTTTGTCTAAAGAGCTATTGTCGAGGTATACGATATAAAAGGATAAAATGGTTCTACAAACATTTGGGCTTATCCTTATAGTAACTTATGCTTATCCCTTTAGTTCAGTAAAAGGGCTCAAGGAGTCGATTTACATTTTAAGATGACTTAGAAGATCTAGTATGGTAGACTTAAAACAATGATCATTCGGTTAATACATCTATTTTCAACCTTTCTCAAGCAAACTTATGTACTACAAGAAGCTCATAAAGGGATCCATTAAGATGAGGACTTACATTGCAGTCAATGTCAATACAATTCTATAGACATCTTCAACTAAATATTTAAGAACTCCTCCTTATTTGATATAATTGAAGGGCCATTGAAACAAGTAATATTCAACCATAGGAGCATTAATCTAAAATTTTAATAATAAAAAAAAGCTCAAACAAAGATAAATTTCAACTGATATATAAACCATAAGGTCAAGGCCCTAGGCTTTGTTATCTTTTACACATGTATTTGAGATTGATATAACTTGTTCCTCCTCCTTATTGTTCTCATTAAGGCATTCGTACTTGTGCCATCTCCAAGTTCTTTATGACCATGTAACATGTTAGACATATGTCATGTGTACATATGTCGACTGGATCTCTACATCTATATTTATCATGGGGTTATAATAGAAGGACCTCCACCTTCCAACAACATTTATTATTTCAATTACAAATCAACTTTGCTATTTTTGGTTGTGCCCTCCCATGTAAATTTTTATTTATTTAATTATAACTACAAAGATGAACCAATATATTGACTCTCATTTTACTATTTTATACCATCATTATGAATTTAAAATTTTTAATTTATTTATGAATACAATTACATAGAAAAGAATAGTAATAACTTACAATTGAACATCGTCTGATGATTGTTCCTGATAAAAATATAATAGGAGTAAACAAGATGGGCCACTTAACCCAATGCATAACTTTTCTAAAGATTCCAAAAGAGATACTTTCCATCAAAGAAATTAGAAAGTTACTAATGAAGAAAACAAAATTTGGTTCAATGCCAACGAAGGAGAGGCTATAAGTATGTAGTGAAACAAAGGTAGATCATTGGTATCTTATTAGATTATAGTACATAGCAAGCACCTATGAGAAAGCTTTTTAGTAAAAGCGAAAAGGAGAAGAAAGGTTAGTTGAAGAGGAACTAAAAGGCAAACCAATCAATGAGAGAAGAGGAATCAAATTTATTGGATTTGCAAGACAAGAAAAAGGAGTAAATTAAGGTTGGAACAGTTTCATCGTAGGTTAAGCTATTAGACTAAACATTGACTATAAGGGCTAATATATAAGTCTCTTAAATTTATGAGAAAGAAGAGATAAATTCTTTATAATTATTGAAGGTTAAAGGTTTCATACTATGTCATTTGGCTTCGAAAATATGTAGTAGGTTAAAAGACTAGGGCCTTAGATCATCAATGTATACTTTTGGGTAATTTTTTAATGGATTCTAAATCTCAAGTCTTCCTATGTTGATTTCAATATGGTAGTAATTTAGGCAAGGATTTTTGAACTACCCTCAAAATGCTATTTGTTAATGGCCTAGAGGAAAATTGTTGAGCCCATTTGACTAGTGTTATGGTTAGATAGGGGAAGGGTTTTGCAATAGGGACAATTTGCAAAATTTTATGTTTAAATTAATTTTAGTACCCGTTTATTGATGTGGCAATGAAAGAATATAAGAAATATGAAGTCCACTATGAGGGAGTTTCTAAACTATGCATAAATTATTGTCATATTGGATGCTAGGAAAGATATGCATCAAATAGAAAGAAGAAATGTTTTTAAAAAGAATGAAATTTTTAGAGAAAGTAAAGAGATGGATACGATAATTATTAATGATTAAGTGTGGGATGGTAACACGGGAAAAAAAGAGGAAGACATATGTGCAACAAATGAGAAAAAATAAATAATAGGTGTAAAGGAATGAACTAATAACACTAAAAGTAATACGTTTAATAAAGAATATTGAAAAGTGAATTATTGTTAAAAGAAAAAGGAAAGAGATGAGGAAGAATATAAAATAGCTTAGATTGAGAACATTGCTTTGAAAATAAGGAGAAATGAACCAACTTAATAGATTAACAACAGTTGCAAGAAGTAGTTAGTGTAAAGTATTCATTGTGAATGGAAATATGATAGTTGCTCTCTTGAATTTTACAATAGCTAGAGAAAAGAATCTATGATGCTAACCTTAACGAGTCTAATAAACATCATGTCCACAAAGGAACAAAAATCAAGCCCTAACCTTTAGAATAACAAACACTTTTTTACTTATAAAGATTCATTTGGAGAACTCACAACCAAGAAAAGAGTAAACCCTACAAAACTTTCTTGAAAAATTCCATAAAGCCATAGAATAACCTAACTTATTAAAATCCTCTATAGAACTTCAAGCCTCCATTGAATAAACAATATCTCTAAGATTTGATGGATATGATTAATAGAGTTCCCAAACCCTAATAACCAACCCATCCCCTTCCTCCTTCATGGACACATCCCATAGTCATAGGATTCCTAAACAATTTATTCAAACTCTAAAAATCAATATCATAACCAAGCATCCTCCCACTCCCTTGTTTAGACCAAGTTGTGTAACATAAGCTATGAAAAATCTTCATTGTTAAGTCATGCACAAAGGTGTAGTGGAATTAGCAAGAATTTCCATACTAGCCATGCCATGATGCCAATTGCATTCACTAAGTACTTATGGTTTAATATAGAGATACCATACTAAAGGGAGATAAGTAAAAGGGAATATGAATTAAAAAATTATTATAGCAAGAGAGTGAGAATTTTGGCTAATTGTATCTCCAGAGGAAGTAAGTCAAACACTAGTGTAGATTCTGCAAATTAAGAAAGGATGTATTGAATTTTTAACATGCAATGACTAGATTTAGGTAATATTGATTCCACTTGGAGATCTTTCAAACAAGGGATCTCACGATAACTAAGATGTCATGAACTATATACATGACATCAATTTATCCTTTACTTTAGATGCAAATGAGATTGGTGCAATAATAATATCATTGAGAGTTTTTTCTTGAAATGCTATAGAAGCAACTTTACATCGTTGAAGATGGGCCATTAAAGAGTTGTCATTTGCTTATACCCTAAACTTTCTTATCTTGTCAGAGATAAGGTCGAATAAGGTAGATATAAGGTGAGCGAGAACTATAACCATAAGTTTTTAATAATTAAGGTAATTAGATCTTAAAAAAGTGAAGTAAATTTAAATTATTTTTATAAATTTTATGAAGATCTACTTAAGATAGAGATGATGGAGGAAATGGGGAAAATGAAATTCATGATATTAGGGGGAAATACCTTTAGTAAGGGGGATAGGAAGATCTTAGGTTATGCTTTAGTGAAAATGAAAATCAAGCTTACCCCGATATACATTTACCTAAATAAAATCTTAACCATGGAAAAGAATTATAGAAAAAAAATTGTATTATTAAGCACATTAATAGGAATGATACTTTGTTTTGAAGGGACAATTGATTTGGGAATGGACATATAAAGTTTTTGTTTGTTGGCCTAAAACTACATAATGTAGAGTGAAGAGAATATTGGATATCTACTATATGAAAGCATGAAAGCTCTAATGGGAAACATTATTCTAAACCTAAATAGCATGGTTAAGGATAGATGGATGTAAGAGTATAATCATAGTAGGAAATTCTTTGCTAAGTTAATATACAAAGTGTTCATGTATTAGGTTAATATGTAATTAGAATATCAAAATGGTATATAAATTTGAAAAATTCTAACAAATTTTTAAATATAACTTTTTTTTAGAAAATGTCTTATAATACTTTGTTGATTATTTAAAAAAGAGGAAGCGTAAGGTAAGCATAGAAGAAGTACGTGTTTCCTATGGCAATGAAGAAGAAATTATTAGTTATATTAAAGGGCTATGGATAGATAATAATAGTTCATTCACTTTACTGAATGGATTAATGGAGAAATATAATTGGAATTCTTAAGAAATATAATAAGGATATAATATCTATTATTTTGTTTAGTTAGATTAATAAACAACTTAAGAATATACATGTAATAAAACATTAATAACTAAAATACCCTTAATTCATTTACTTTTTCAAGTAATTCTAAAGTAATAGGTAATGGTGGTGAAAATCGATTGTGAGGGTAGAGGCAATGGTAATAGTTGACAATAGTTGGGAGCGGTAGTGATAGCGATAGTGGTAATAGTAGCGATAATAGTACTTGATGGTGGTTGTTGTGGTTGGTTTATGGTGGGGATAGTTGCAGCGGTGGTAATGATAGTAGTGGTGATAATGATAATGGAGGTTAAAGGTGGTGGTAACAACGATGATGGGCAAGGGTAACGATGGTAGTGGTGGTAATGGTGATGATGAGTGATAGTGGTGGTAGCAATGTGATGGTAATGATGCTGGTGGCGATGATGGTGATAGTTGATGGTGACAGTTGTGGTGATGATAGGTGGTGGTGGTAGTGATCGGCAGTTAATAATAGTAACAATGGTAGTGATGGCGGTGGTAGCAATAGTAGTGGTAGTGGTAGTGGTAGTGGCAATAACATCGGTAGTGATGGCATTGGTAATGGTAATCATCGTTAAATTGATATGAGATTATTTTTAGAAAAAAATATGAAATTTTGTGAGAAATCATGATTTTTTGATTGAATCAATGAATTCCTATTACTTGATTTTACGTAATAAGGATTCCTAAAAAATTCTGATTTGGAAAACCAAGTGAACACTATAATAAAGAATAAGGGGGGAATTGAATTCCAATTCCCTTTAAGTGAATAAAACATAAATGTTTAGAGAAGGGTTAGCAGGTTTTCTACTTTTTAGTATTCTTGGGCCATGAACTTCATAAACTAACTTAACCTTAATGCAAAATTAGATAAAAAAGGAAAAAGAAAAAATAAGAAACTCTAGTTAAGTGCATCTTAATATTTTAGGGCTTATGGAAAGAAACGAATAAAAGATTGTTCAATCTTAGTAAAAACTATCTTGGTTAGGTTCAAGTTTGTTGGGCCAATGCTGCTAAACAATAAGGTGTTACCCAAAGTCATTAACTAAATCATAATTGGACTTTGCTCCTATTAGAAAGGGGCCCTCCACCATTGCGATGGTCTAAGCTAAACTTTAGTAGAGCATAAACTCGAAGAAAGTAAGGCTAGTGCAAATGGTATGGTTAAGGATCAACATAGGAGTAAGCTTAAGTAGATTTAATATGAAACTAAATTATGCATCTCCGCTTGAAGCGATATTATGGATCCTTTATTAGTTGTTGGTACTAGTGAAGAGGATCGGGATAAGCTAGTTGATTGTTGAATACAAAAGAATTGGTTACACAACCTTTCCCTTAATCTAATTACATTTTCCAACATTATTGTTTTGTGAAGGTAAAAGTCCCTAATGTTTGAAGGAAAAAAAACATACAAAATTGAATTGCCATGATTGTAACTATGTTGCTAACTATTTGGGTGCTGCAAGTCTCTATTGTCCAAATGACCTATTGTTTATTAATGATTTTTCCAATGAAAATTCAAAAGTTTATCTTGTTACAATCAAACATTATGTTTGGGGATGGAGGAGACAAGAAACATTTACAATTTTCTTTTAGTAGTTTTACTCTTGTTAGTTTGTGGGGATGCCTACCGATGATGTGTTGCTGTAATCTTCTAATGTTGTTTCTTACTTTCTCTTTTGGTTTGTTGAATGAAGTTTCATTTCAATGAAAGCAACATTTAATATTGTCGATTAAGTTGGAATTTTTTTTAATTATTACCTATGCAACTATTATATATCATGGCAACGTGTGCACATAGTAATTAAATAATAAGGTAATTATAAATCTGGAATCTATAATTTATATGGAATTTATTAAATTCAACCTATTATATAGAAGAAGTTTATAAGAATTCCAAATCCTTATACATCCAATTAAAAAACTCATCCCCATTTTATGTGCAGGAAAGTGGATTTTTAATTTCATGTTATTTATTATATTTAGTTTTTACTATGTGTTGAAGGAAACTTAAACTTAGTTTATATTCAAGAATAATATAATAATTTAAATCATTACGGTAGCTCAAGATCATTAAGACATGATTTATAAATTAATTATGTTCGTTATAAAGAATAAAACAACAAATTGTCATTCATTGTTGAGAGCAACCATATTTGTTAATGCTATTATGATTCATCAGAGTAGTAACCATGAAGTCCAATGTCCCATGAGGAAGATTAGCGTCTTCTCCTATTTATATTATCCATCTTATGTTACCCAATAAGAAGTCGTGATATTTCTTTCTCTCTTTTCCTTATCGAACATGTATCATATTTTAATATTTAGCTTAAACCGGCATAAGAAAATGATTGGAGATAATAGATATTATCCATCCTATAACATCCGACAAGATAATAAAAATGGAGACAAACAATATTAGAGAAGCAAAGACAACATTTAATCAAATGAAGAGATACACCAATAAAGAGGAGGGACAACAACGTTCCCCTACAAATTGTTCGCCGATTATCATCAAACTAGGTCATACCTTCTCATATGCCAACTTCACTTCATAGAGGGGAGAAAAAACAAATATAAAGTACATTTTCATCTAAATCAAATAATATTATATCATGAACAATATAGAAAATTTTGTAGGATATTTATATATACTATTAACTCTCTGTTAAAATTAAGATCTTTTGTATAATCTTACAATCATGGTCACAAATGTTGAAAATCTCTCTCTCTCTCTCTCTCTCTCTCTCTCTATAAATATTACATAAAACTCAATATACATAAATATTTAAGCTATCAACCAAATAAAAACTAGCTAAAATTATGGAATCTCCATATTATTTGTTACATCTCCCAACCTAACTAAAATTGGGGAAAAAATGCAAATGACTAGATACTTCTATTTTTAGACTTATTACACAATTAGCAAGAATCCAAATCTCAAAACATCAAACCTCAAGATCTTTCATTTATTTGCAATATATATGCATAATTTTGAGTATAGATCTCTCTTTGCAAAAGAGAGAGAGTGAAAGGAAAAATCTCAAGTATAAATGATTGGACAATATAAAAGTTAAAAAATTAAGTTTGTTATTAGAAATTTTAAAAATAACTTTATCATCTAGGAGTCAATAGAATACTGTCCACTAGGTTCTCATCAACACATCAATTAGAATCGCCATCACCAGTACTATACTTCGCAAAACCCAACGCCATCATGCCAATTAAGTGTGATCCCATCCTCAGCACCAACATTAGTTGTAGAACATACCAATACCTGAATCTACATCAAGAATTGGTGACATATAAATCTCATAAAACTCTTGGAATCACCAATAATTATCTAATGATATCAATGCTGATGTTCTATTAAGATAAATTAGATGTAGTCAGTGAAAAGAATTATAAAAAATTAACACTCTCGTAATCTTCTTTTGAGTTTGTATCTATCCATGATTTTATTAAATCTTTAGCCTTATGCACTACCACACCCCCATCTCCCCCCCCCCCCCCCCCCCCCCCCCCCCCCCCCACCAATCAAGACACGATGACTCGTGAAGGTTTTTGCTTCAACATTATTTTTCAAAAATTGGTTTCCTTCCACTACAGTAGAGTCCACCACCACCAACCACTAGTTAATTTTAAAGAACTATAAATTATATGTTATAATAAATTAAAAAATCATTGATGTTAGCAACTGTAGGATTTATTACAGTGGTCGCAAAAATCTTAGTTAATGTGGAGAAGCAATAAGAATATATGTTTTACTATGTTCATAATTTAAAGTAGAGCAATGGATGTTGTTCAATGATGAGGTGGTGGGCTTTATCTGAACAATTAGTTGCATTTATCAGTACATGCAAATGGAAAAAAAAAAAATCAATACATGCAATTATCCATAATGGTCTTATTTAAATTAAATATCCATAATGGTAATATCTATATTTTTTCTTGACGAGTTCCCTTCTAAATTTTTTGAAAGCATATAAGGTGAAAAAGAAAACCATAATAATAAAAACGATCTTTCCATCATTTTTATTGTAAAGATATATATGTTACCAAAATATAAATAAATAGAATTAACTATATGTGGAAATGTATTTTCATTTTAGCTTGTGGTAATATGGCTCGATGCATCACCGTCAATTATAAATAAAAGGAAACAAATTAAGTGGGGATATATGATGACAAGATTGTGAATATCAAAATAATGTCTCAAATATAATGCATTTATTAGTTTCTACAAGGCGAAAAAGGTATTTTTTATTTATTTTCTTTTTCCTGCAGAAATGTGTTTTATTTAATACATGCAATTACTAGACTTGGCTGTCACACTAAAAAATGATAGCATCAATTATAACCTTCATTTAATTGCACAGGATGTATGCTTCTCATGAGAGAGAAATATATTCGGGGATGTTTCTGGTTCAAATTTCCCGGAAAGCTGGACTTTGAGAACAACTTTTGCATCCCTTGAATATAATGGACCGGGGGAGTGCAATACTAATGAGAAGTTGAATTCAAGTAATATATAAGGAGGAAACAAATTTAAGAACTCACAGAATAAAAATGTGCGCGACTTTCCAGTTTTTCGAATCCCCTAGTTATATCATATGTTGTTGTTGTTTTGTTATTATCTTTTTTTTTTTTTTATTACACATAAGCTATACAACTTAACTATCAAAAAAAAAAAAAAGAAAGAAAAAACAAAATAAAGTGCTACAGAAAAAGTACAAAAAGATACTTTCACTTTTGGTAAGATTTATTTTGAGTCCCCCAATAGTATTTATGTTTATCAACTCCTCTTTTTTCCTTCTTTCCATTTTGTTATCAGGACAAGTTGTACATGCACTCCTAAAATTATTGATCAAATACACATAAACCCTATAAATTTGATATTTTTCCTTAACCTTCCAATAGGTCATGGATATATATACCTGACTTCCAAACAATCACTAAAACCTTTTGCACCATATGGTCTTTCTAGCAACGACTTTGAGGTTTTAGTAATAATTTAGAGATCCTATATTTTCAAAAATTACGAAAATATAAAATTATGTGTTGGGAGTTTTCCTATTTGTTTTATTTGGCCAATACTAAAGGAGTATATTCGAAGTTATCCCTTGTAATTATCCTTTCTTTTGTTCACCGAAAAAGAAAATTATCTATTTCTTTAGGCAGTTTAATTTTATCGTGTATCAATCCAATATAAAAGCGAATTTTCACGTTGCTAACGCTCACCATGTACATTAAAAATTGAGAAATAAAAACATACTAGAAGAACAAAATTAAATCGCTCATAGAAAACATAAGTCCTCTCTTTCAAGACAACGACAAGTTTGTTCTGGGCTAGGGTCGGCAAGTGTAAATCGTAAAATAATACAATGTTTGGTTAATGAATCACAACCGTTTGTGATTCTTCCTTCCCAACAAAGCCAAAGCCATGCCCACACGCCCTCTTTCTCTCTATCCTACACAGCTATTAAATGACTCTGAAACCAAAGCAGACTTTGCATACGGAACCTCATTTACTACATTCATGCCTTTCTCGCAAATTTGGCATCGCACAATAATGTGTATAAACAATATATCATCAATTGGTGCTGGAATATAATTTTAATTTGAATAGCTTTAAAATTCGAATTGTATATCTTGAAAGTGACATGTCATATATTTTAGCTATCTATAATATAAAATAACTATTTGTTGTTTTGTCTTTCTCATGATTAAAATTTGTCGAAATGGCTTGCAAGAGATGAGGTTTTAATTTATAGGTGTGATTGCACTAATGATCCTGTTGATTTAAATCATAGAATATGATGGTTAGTCAATGCATTTGATACACATTCCTTGATGGAAGTTTTGATAAGGTAGTAAAAATCAAAAAGCCAATGCCATTATGACTTATATGAACACTGGTTTTTTTAATGAAAATGTTGAAATCTTTCCTCAAGTTGCAATGTAACTGTAGTTAGTTAAAGGAAAAAAAAAAAAAAGTTAATGAGAAGGAAAATCTTAAGTTTTTTTTTTTTTGTTTTTTTTTGAAAGAAGTGATTCAATGAGATTTTTATCTCTAATATGTCTAGGGATAATTATAGAAAGTGCACATTTGAGAAGATTCAAATATCTCCCTCTAAATGTACTTACATTCTGACTTTTTAATCTTGTTTCTCTCTTTCTATTTGTAAGTATGTTTTCATTTTTCAATGCATAGTACCTAAGTGATTGTATGTAGATAGTATACATAGCCACGTATAGCCTAGGTGGTACAATCTCATGACTTGGCACTCATCCCATATTTTACCATCTCTCTCATGACTATTTTTTATTTTAAAAGTTAGACTTGTTTACCTAAACAGCTAAAATTTCAAATTATTGAAATAGGGCTCCTTAGGCCCAATGAAAATAATAATAATAATAAACACAAGAAAGAAAAGAATTAGAAAGACTCAAGTTGATAATTATCAAATGGCTTTAATTTTCATCTTATCAAAACCTATACAAAATTCAATTGGTGGCTATTGAACGAGTATCAGTATAATTTAATGAATTATGCTGGTTTAAAAGACAATTATTAGCACCAAAAGGCTCCCATGTTGCAAAATTAAGGGCATTTTTTATTGGATGAATTGATCTGCAATTATGTACTCAAAGTTATCCTTATGAAGGATATGTCCAGATTTCTCTAACAATATGAAGGTTGCTATAATAAGATATATAGTTGGAACAGTTATACTAGTTGAAATTTTAGGCTAAAGATGGTTTCTATTTGAATTTTTAGGGGTTCTTCAAAAGTAGAGAGAATAAAAAGAAATCGAACTTCATTTTGTAAAGATTCATATGTTGATTTTTTACCATAATTAATAGATGTTGTTTTCCTATATTAATCAAAATTGCATCGCAGTCAAATAATAATGAACTATACATGGACTCCATGTAGTGTGGGCAAGAAAGAATAGTGTACAAGCTCATTGTTGGGTATAAATTTTTATATTAAAAAAATGAAAAAAAAGGATATCTAACTCTAAAGATGGGTTGAATGGGTTATTAACAATTTTCTAGCACATCAACAGGGAATTACTGTAGTTTAGGGGGAAAAATAAATCAATAATAGGATATACCGATATAGTTATTATATAGAGGAAACGTAAACAGCGAAAGGATGAGAAAACAAAGTGAAGTTTACTCATGCACGCTTTTATTGTCCATCTCCACAAAGGCCATTTGTAATACACTGATTCTATCATATAATTGGAAAATTAGTCCTTTTTGTATTCTTATCAACAGTATCGATTGGTTTTGTATAAGCGAAAGAAAGGTAACATCTTTCTCAAAAAAATTGAAAACGATAATTATCTTTCCCGTTGCTGTACTGAATTTTCTAATCAAAAGACGAAGGAAAAAGGGATTTGAGGATGATAGTCAACATCATTCCTTGCTTAAAATATGAACTGGACATGTAGGAGGGTGGGCGGACAGCTCTAACTTCTTTCTCTTCTTGGCTATAAAGGCATGCTCGCCATTTCCCCTCTAGAAACTCTAATAGCGCATGATAGGGATGCAAACCCCACAAGCGAAATTGCTAGATTTCTTCTTTGAGAGGACTACATATGCTTAACATATGAGCTCTTCGAGGCTTAGATTGATTAGAAGTGTCTCGAAGGTTTAAAACTTATGAAGTACTAAAGCCGTAGTGTGTCCTTGTGGTCTACGACATGTCCAAACTTGGATGTTTGCATCTCTTTTGATTCATCTCTATGTTTGGTTCCACTTCATTAGTTTTTGTAATAGCCCTCCACATGTCAACTTTAGAGGCCAACATGTTAAGACATTTAGGATCTTGCAACCTATCTATAATCCTATAATCCTCAAGTATTCATAAATTAATTAATTAAAGAGTGGTAAGTTTATCCTTCCATTTCCAAATAAATAGTACCTATTTACGACCTCGTTTAAAGATAAAACTAAAACTAGCAATAATTAAATAACGAGTCTTTAAACTCTGACCAAATTCATAAACAAATAAGCGAGTCATAAATGACCTCGATACAAGTCTATAAGTTATAGTCTCTAGAAATTGTATTCATCCAAAAAGTCTCCATAGAAACCTCTCAACCAATTTCATGACTAAGCATAACCTGACCCATCGTAAAAATAACAATAGCCAGTTTTCTCATCAAAGTAGTAAGAATCAACTCAGTCTTATCAAAGTACTCAACATTCTCCATGCAACTTGTAGCTACAACTATCAAAACAAAAATTTTCCTAAAGGGTGAGCTATACCTAATACGAAATACTACATACACATGCACGTAATACACACAGTCTCAAATCACATGCATACATAAATAAATTTAATGCAGCAAGTACCATTTACTGTTTCAACCTATCACTTGAATGACTTTTCTAAAATCTAATTGGGCCGTCTTAATACGGAACCCCTATAAACCGAGTTACGTATAGTCATCAATTATATCACCAACCTAATTGGACCTTACCAAAGGAAGTTTAAAGCTAAGCACAAGTAGCATACCATAATATTAAGTCTGAGTTTGAATTAATTCTGGTTATATGAATACAAAAACAAACTATTCAATCACAACAAGCAAGCAAGTGTCTATACTTAGATCAGAAAATATGATGACATCGATTTGCGAGTCAATAAGTTACTTAGAAACTATTAACAAGAAATAATCTATAATTAGAACTAGGAAGTAAGCTCAACTTAGTATTGTACCCTTCTTATCTTAGCTAAATTCTTTATTTATCTTTCTAAATTCTTAAGTTCAAATTTCAGCATAATCTAAGGTTTTAGAACCATCTTAAACTCGGAACAAGTTTAGAATAGGTTAGTTTATAGGTTAGAAGGATAAGAAAAAAGAAATAGTAGGAAAATGGAAGGGTATGATTCATAGTCATGATTTATGCCTTGAAATCATCACTGTGAATCTTAGTCGTGTTTTTCCTTCTTACAACATAACCTTAGCACACCTTGGGTCATAGCTATGAACCTTGATTATTGTCCTCTCATCCAAAATTTCCTTTCAATCTAATGTATTGCACATCGGTGATAATTACAATCAAGATTGCACCTGCTATCTGAGGCCATAATTCCCTCATTTGAAATTTTTACTTCGAAAACACCACTTCTTTCACCATCCAACAACAATTCTTACTTTTTAATCCTCCAATTCCTCTCAAATATCACCATTAAGTTAATCCACAATCCTTTTCTTCAACATTTCCCACCAATATCAACCACTATTTCATTAATATATAAAACATCAACTTACCTTAATTATTCCTTGTACAATCGAATTGAAGCAAAACTAAAAGATTAGATGTACTTACTGGCTTCTCCCAATTGAATAAATCCAAAGCATGAATTTACATCCTTTAAATGCTACTAAATGTGAATCCCTTTATTTTATTTTATTTTATTTTATGTAACGCCCTAAGCCATGAGTAATCAATAATCAAGCTAATAAAAACTAATGGGCCTATTTTAACTACTTAGCTTAAAAGTTTTAAGCTTATGTTGATAAGATATTTACAATTATGACCTTATAAACTGATACCATAATCTCCCACAATCCATATGGGACACTAAACTATGGGGTCTCACATTTTATCTTTCTTTAAAGGAAAACAAATTTCCTTTGATTCCCAACTCTCGTACATCAAGGATCCGAATTTTGAATTCGATTTGTGGTAAAGACTTGAGGTTTTGTTGTTGTTAGGGTTAAGTAAAGGAAGGAAAAAGGAGATTAGAAATGGGCTTTAGGTTAATAACATATGTTAAGAGAGGGGGGGCTGGGGGCTTAACTTTTATTGGACTAAAGTACCTCCATAAACAACATCTAATATCATGTAATACTAAGCCCCCTAATATTATTATATTTTAATTTAATTCTTTTTATTGTTTTTGTGGCTTTATAACTCTTCCCCCTTAATAAAACTTTTGTCCTTAAAAATTACTTACCTTAGTCTCCAAATAGCTTTGCGTCCTTTCTGATTTCCTCTTCTAACTCCTAAGTTGCTTCATTTTTAGACCAATTCAACCACTATACTTTGACATATGGTATACTTCTTTCTCTTAGCTTCTAGAATTTAGTGTTCACTATCTTGATCGATCATTATTCCACTGACATGTCAAGTTGTAACTATAGGTCTTTTAAATCCACTAGTTTGCACATAAGATTTCTCATCCTACTCTAAGCTATGCTTTTTACATTCCCTTAACATCAACATATGGAACGTATGGTATACTCCTTGAAGCCTTGGAGGAAGTTCTAATATGTAAGCTACTTTTCCAATTCTCTCAAAGATTTTAAAAGGAACAACATATCTTAATGCTTAACTTTCCTCTCAAATCAAATCAAACAATACCCTTTGTTAGAGATACTCTTAGCAATACTTCATCCCCCATTTCAAACTCTAAAAGGCATTGCCACTTATCAACATAATCCTTCCAGTGACTCTCCGTAGCTTACATCCTTTGTTTAATCAACTTGACTTTGTCTACTGCTTCTTATAC
The DNA here is from genome assembly GCA_024138005.1 of Lumnitzera racemosa. Taxonomy (NCBI): domain Eukaryota; kingdom Viridiplantae; phylum Streptophyta; class Magnoliopsida; order Myrtales; family Combretaceae; genus Lumnitzera; species Lumnitzera racemosa. Next base: position 19,771,653 of record JAMXBC010000002.1, read on the forward strand.
CATGTCCAATCCCGTTAATTGTCTCTCACCTACTTCATCCCAGTGAATAGGTGACTTGCACTTCCTTCTATATAAAGCTTTATAGGGAGCCATTTGAATAGTTGTTTGATAACAATTAAACACAACTAATAGCAAGTGCTTGTCTTTCTAACTGCTAAAGTTAAGTGCACATACTCTTAATAAGTCCTCTAAAATCTAAATAGTGCATTCTGATTACCCATTTGTCTAAGGTGGAAGGCAATACTGAAATGTGGTTTTATACCCATAGCCTTATGAAACTCCTTCAAAATTTACTAATAGACATGTTATCCCAATCTGAGGTGATGGATATTGGTAGCTCATGCAGTCTCAAACCTCTTGAAATAATAACTTCATAAGATTCTCTATTGAACATCTGTTGTTTACAAGGATGAATTATGTAAACTTAGTCAACCGATCTATAGTCAAACATACCATGCTGTGTTTTGCTAAAGTCTTTGGTAAAGTGGTGAGGAAATCTATGGTCATATGCTCCCATTTCCATTTTGGGGTTAACAACAGTTGTAATTCTCTTGCTTGTCTTTGGTGCTTAATTTTGATCATTTGGCAAGTCTAGTACCTAGACACATATTTAGCTATCTTCTTCTTCATATTATTTTAGGCAACGCCTCTATCTCATATTAAGATCCTTCTAAGTAAAGTAGTACTTAAGACTTTTATGGTCTAAAAATACCTCAAATTTCTCACTTACAAGTAGTACCACTAAAGCTCCAATGCATGTGCCATCACCAACTCTAGATCATGGGCAGGGTAGTTCCTTTATATGATTTGAGTTGGTAGGACGCAGAAGCAATTACTTAAGCCTTGAAAGGAATCATTATTGTATATCGTAAATTCATCACCATTGCAAGGTAAAGTTAAAATCGGTGTAGTCACAATCCTATTCTTCAACCGATGGAAGCTCTCTTCACATTTATCAATTCACTCAAAGTTTATCCCTTTTTGAGTCAATGGAGTTACTATTCTTAGGAAGCTTTTCACAAACTTTTGATAATACCCTGCTAACCTAAAAAAGCTTCTAACTTCTAACACTATTATAGGTCTTGGCTAGTTAACCACTGCCTTTATCTTCTTAGGATCCATAGCTCTGCCATTCTTATTCATAATATGTTGTTATGACTCAAAATTAGATTAGAGAAATAATAGTTTAGTAGTTTAGTTTTCTTTTAATATGTATAGTTAGATATTAGTTGATAATAGTTTTGATATTAGTAACAATTAGTTAGTCAATTAGATATTTGTTTCATATTAGGTGTTAGTTGAGAGTATAAATAGCTTAAATAGAATTGTAATAAGATTGTTCAATCATTTTCAATAAAACTCAAGAGTTCCCTTTGAATTCTTTTGTAGAGATCATCATCGTCTTAAAATAAGAAAATTATGAGACTATCTAGTCTCAAATAGAGGAAATTTCATATTTTTACTAAAAGGAACAAGGTGGTTCAAACCTTTCACCTAAGTAGGCTTAACAATGGTGTTTTCGTTGAGAGAATGAGTGGAAATAGAAAAATTGCTTATGCAAATGTTAGAATGTACGGAAAAAATGCAAGTGGAAATCAAGAAATTACAAAAAGATATGAAGAAAACACAAAAGGACACAATTATTGAAGGAAGGTTTTAAGCGTTTATAAGAAGTAATGGTGAAATGTATGGAAGAAGAGTAAATAATAAACCAAAAAGAAGAAGATGCCACACCAACTATTAATGATCTAGGTGAAGACAATTTTCATGAAATAAATCAACTTGTTACAAAGAAGTAATAAAGAGGTGAGGGATTTGGTGTAAAAAATTGATGTAAAGATTGATTAAGAAAATAGCAACACGAACATTCCTAATGCAAAGTTACAAGAGGAAAGACATCTTTCCATAGTTGAATTTGTATGTATAACAATATCAAAGGTAGATGTTTTTATGGAAAATTTAATTGGAGAACAAAAATCCATATTGCTTAACAACATCAATTATGAACATGAAATTTAAGGACAAAGAATTTTATAAATCAAGTTTTAGATTTTCTGACTTATGAAAATCTTGAACTAAAAGAATAAGAAAATGCTTCAGTGATACATCATGGGGATATCCAAGGCAACATTACCTTCATTGTCTTAAAGAATGAAGTATATATTGAAGATCTTATCAATGATTTTTTTTTTTTAATATTACTAAATCATATTAGTTAGTGATTCTTTTAATAAATTTTTCTTCTTAAAACCTTAAGAACAAGGTTCCTCAAAAAGGGTTAGGCATTAGATTAGAAAAATAATAGTTTAGTAGTTTAGTTTTCTTTTAATGTGTGTAGTTAGATATTAGTTGATAATAGTTTTAATATTAGTTATAATTAGTTATTCAATTCGATATTAATTTCATATTAGGTATTAGTTGAGAGTATAAATAGCTTGAATAGAGTTGTGATAAGATCATTAAATCATTTTCAATAAAACTTAAGAGTTTTCTTTAAATTCTCTTATGGAGATCATCCTTGTTTCGAAAAGAGGAAATTAGAAAACTACTTCATTTTAAATAGAAGGACTTTCATATTTTTACTAAAAGGAATAAAGTGGTTCGAACTTTCCACATAAGTAGGCTTAACATATGCCTTAGGAATGACACCTCTTCAAGCTAAAACTCACATTTACTAAACTTAGTGTACAACCTTTCTTCTCTTAAGTTACTTAAAACAATTCAAAAATTCTTGGCATGCTCTTCATGACTCTTGGAGAAAGTGAGGATGTCGTTTATGTATACTACAACAAACCTATCTAAATACTCTCTAAATACCCTATTCATGAAGTCCATGAACATTGTTGGTGCATTAGTAAGGCTAAATGGCATTCATATAGGCCATAACTGGTTTTAAAGGTAGTCTTTTCAACATCTTCTAGTTTAACCCTCAACTAATAATAACTTGAACACAATTCTATCTTGAAGAAAAATTATGCATCTTACAACTATTCATAGAGATCATTGATTCTTAGGTAGGGGTATTATTCTTTATCATCTCTTAGTTCAAGTATCCATAGTCAATGCATATGCATAGACTAGTATCTTATCTTGTAACTTTTGTATCTACTTCTTCAACTCCACTACTTTTGTAGTTGTCATTTTATACGTCAACTTCAATATATGTGTAGCTCTTGTTTCCACCTCTATTTTGAACTCAACCTCCCTCTTAAGTAGTCAACCATGTAATTCTTTTAGAAATACATTCTAGAAGTTTTGCACCACCAATACCTACTTTAACTTTAACTCCATTCTACTTGACTCGATTATCAATGCAGCTATAGTAGGCATGTGAGGCACTAGGTTGGTTTTAGCATCTCTATTTGATAGCTAAATGTTTTAGCACATGGAGGCTTAAAGGAAAACACCAAGTTATGACAACCAATGGTGGTGTGATGCTTTGATAGCCTATTCATACCCAAAATGATATCAAATTCAGATAGCTACAGCATTAGTAGGTCAACTAATAATATCCTCCCTTTAATAAATATCTCCACATTTCTTTAAACTTGGTTCAAAACTACCCACTTTCCTATAATGAATTTACAGATAGCTCAAAGTTCAGCGTTGAAGCATATTAACTACACAAATTCATACAAGTTTCAATCACACAAGAATGAGATGTACTAGTATAAAACAAAGCATAAATACTATAGGAGTAAAAAGAGAGCATACTTATCATGATGTCTACGTTTGAGGCAATCTCTTGGTGTTGAGCAAATCAGGGCTCTTTAGCTAGTGTATTTGTATGGCTTATCCGCAAGTTGAGGTCATGTGGCTTAGAGAATTAGAAAGGGTTTAACAATTGGTGCCCTATAGTGGTTTGATTAACTGCATCTTTATCTCAAAAATCAATAATTTTGTTGTCCCCCTTAAATACATTTAAAGAAAAACCTTTGATAGAGAATGGTAACCTCCTTAAAATCTTTACTTAAATAACTTGCCATACTACAAAGGAAACAAGCCCCATGCATTCATTTACAAGTTGTCAGTGTTATGGCCCAAAGTGGCTTAGTCGCAATGGTCCTTCCGTATAAACTAACTTAAGATAGAAGCTAACATTACAAACTCTATTGTAAACTTGATATACAAGGTATCCATGATTAACTTACTTTGAAATAAATAGTTTATACAAAAATATTAGTAAAATTATATATGGAGGTTTAAAAAATATATATATATATGTATATATATTAACTTCGATATCCTAGGAGATATTCATATATCATAGTAGCTTAGGATAAGGAATTATTCATACAACTAGATTCATAAGACTAAGAGTCAAAAGCAAAAACTCTCAAAAGTCTAGTAGTTTTCCAATTTTATTCCTTACTCCCTTGGAATTCCAAAAGTAACAAACTTTTTAGTAGTTGTAATGTGGTATTTTAGTCATCACATGCAAAATAAATCCATAAGGGTGTGAGCAACTAACTGCTTAGTAAGTAGAGATGAAGATATAAGACTATATAATAATCACAAGTAGGGTCATCAATCGATTAATTAAATATAATGCAACAAAAAAAGTCATCATACAACATTGTCCAGTCCGTCACAAAATTAGAGAAATTTCACTCGCTTTAATTCGAGTTTGAAGAGTTTCAATATGTATGCAACAACTTACGATCAAACTCAAGTTTGTGCAATGGAGATATCTCTCATCTCGTAACTATCCTTCAAACCAATACCCTCACCCTTACCACGATTCCCTCTTCTATCACTTAGTTTGACTAAAAATGAAGAAAGGACTATTATGCTACGGTACTATCCCTTTCGAATACATCAGTGTTTGGTCTATCCCTTAATGGGTTGCACTGTATGCTTAGTTAAAGTTTTAAATTAAATATAATTAAGTTGAGTTTCAGGTGAGCAAGAAAGTCTATGTAGTATAAGCAGTTGCAAATCACAACAGCAAGTCAATAGATTCAATCAATCTCAAAGACACATAAGCACATATACAAACAAATCACTTACAAGCATAATCAAATATAATTTTAAGCTTTTGATTAATATGAAACAATACTCTAAAATACAGTAACCTATTCCAAACTTATTTAAACTCTTTTACTTGCTCATTTAGGTGTAACTTATGTTTTGCCTTCACTATTAGTCCCTATAATAGAAATAACATTTTAGCATTCATATACTTACTACATATTAGCTTCAAATTATTATCTTTAGTTTAAGATTATATTTTACTTAGTTGTCTAGGTTTTATGTTATAATTAGGCTCATCTTAAGCTAGTCTTTGATTCAAAAGTTGAATCAATTTCTAAATTAACCTCTATTTACACATAAGTTCTACAAACTCCCCTTGATCTATTATGTGAAGTTCAACTAACTATATTTTAGGTATACGGTCTCTTATTTAGTTCTAAGTCAATAGCCTAATTCATCCCATACAACTTATTTTTTATCTAACTTTTGAATTTACTTCTAATTTGAGGGTATTCTACATTTTTATCATAATTCCCAAAATTTTACTCATAACCAGAATTATAATACCCTACATAGCCCAATCATCACCTTAATTTGCATCAATACAACCCACTACATTTCACATATTAAGCATTTTATCAATACTATGCCCACAACAATCAAATCTAATACTTCCAACACTAAAAATTTCATCTCTAAACATCATTCAACATTTCAAAATATCAAAGTACACCTCGAATTAGAGTATAGGACCATTTCTTGAAAAATTTCTAAATATACTTAAGAAAATAGTCATTTAATAGAATTTTTAAGGCCAAAAAATTAGATAAAAATATGGAAAAAAAATTTTCATGAAAAATTTTTATGAAAATTTTATATAGATCATAGGTAGTGTACAAAAAAATTTTAAGGCCAAAACAGCATTAACAAGGTTTTTGAAAATAAAAGTGAAATCAGCTTGGGTTTAGTGATTTTTTACGGGTGATATATTTTGGGACTTAATTCTACCAAAAATAATATTTTTCCCTTAAACAACATATAGAAATATGTCAAATTTCTAATTTTCATAATTTTCCACAAAGATTTAGTATTTTTAGTATATTTTACAAAAATTGAGTTGCAAATTAAACTCACTATTTGCTTAGCTTCCACTCACCAATGATGGCTTGACCTTTGTTGATAACCCCAAATGATGGCTCAACTATCAAGTGGTGGTAGGTGTTTCCTTCTAAGTAGAGGTATGTAAGTGGGTTAAATAAGCCAACTTAGCTCAGCCCACTTTAGCTCACGATTTAAACGAGCTAAGCTCATTTGGCTTGCTTTTGGCCAAAAAACCTTGATCCTAACTTGTTTAAAAATTTTGTTAAATGGGTTAGCCCGCAGACCAAAGGCATAAATATATTAAATAGGTTGACTTAAACAGGCCTACTTTGACTCACGGGTTAACCAGGCTAAAAAACCTTGACCCAAACCTATTTAAAAAGTGAGTTAAATGAGTCAACTCGAGGGCTAAAGTCCACTCACTCACCTCTACGCCCAGGTCATGGTTTAATTTTTACACTCTAAATAAGCCCTAAAACACCCTATTTTTATCAATTTTTGTAAAAATACTCCCTTTACTTTCCTATGCCATTCTCTATTTTTATTGAACTCTATACAATAAAAAATGAATGACAATAGAGGTTTTTTGATTTTATAGATGGTGGTTTATTGGTTGGAAAATTTTCCATGGCTAAGTGTCCTTCACTTTTATTTTTTTCCCCTTCAAGTGTCCTAATCTTCTTAATTCCAGCCCTTAGTTGCTACGACACATTCTAGAATATTTCAAGTTGACACATATTTTTTTTCTAATATTTTATTAATTTTCTTTAGTTTATTTAGTACATATTAGGTATTTTAAGTAATTTTGGGTATTTATGCCTATACGTAAATACATATATAATACAAATAATACCCCAATATTATTTAAGTTATTTAATGATTTTTAGTGTGTATATATTTTATTTTTAGGGATTAATTAATTATCGGAATTCGTTTTACGCATTTCTAATAAATAACAAATGATTTACGTATAACCTAAACAAATAATATTAAATTATTTTATTTTCTTAAATCTAAACTTACGGTGTCATATTTACTAAAATTCTTAACTTTACCATAAAATTTGGGCTTAATTGGACAATTTACGTAACCACCTTAAATTTTACGTTCTAAGTCCAAAATATCCAATTGCAAGGCTTATAGTTACTTTATGTGGTCTAAGACACCATGTGCATGTCATAGTTGACGCTAGTGCTTTAACCTAAGGGGTTAGCTGTAGTACCATGGGTTTAGGTTGTATCACAACTAATCTTGGATAACAATTCTTAGGGCAGGCTTCTTAATGATTTTATTTGACCCAAGTATGACGTAACTTGGTAGTAGCCTCTTATCCATGGCTATCCTAGCCCTGAAACTCAATTAATCCTGTTTCCTTTTCAGTAACTACTTAAAGTACTTAGCCTTATCTATTACGTCAAAGTAAATAGTAGGCTGAATACTGCCACTTACTCTTGTATATTAGATTCTAGCCAATGAATAAAGTGGTTGATTTGCTAACTTCTCATTTGTTTTAGTTGCCTCAAGTATGAAACATGCCAAACGATCTAATTTGGCCTCATATTGTATCACTAACCATGTCCCCTACTAAAACGTTTGATAAGCCAGCTACATTTGTTCTTGGATACTATTATGAATGAATTGGTCAAGAAATGCTTGCTTGAACCTATCCCATTTCAATTTACTCATGTTTGGCATTATGCATAGAGCACCATCTTACCATTTGAGGCATCACCCCTTAATGTGGGAATTGAACCTACATTATTAGCTTGGAAAGCTTGTGGTCATAGTTGATACAATAGGATTCTCAAGAAATTCTTCAATTTCTTCTAGGAAAACAACATTAGACATTTCATCCTTTGAAATAACTGCATAATCTATCTTTTTTATCATTAGGCACTTTAGCAATTACAAAATCTTCTTTAGTTTATCTGATCCAGTCCTCTGTAACTACTATATCATTTGGCTTAGGATTAAACTCCTTAGCTACTTTCAGAAAACAATCTATGCTTAGTTGTTTAGTAGCTTACCATTCTTGTCATTGTGTTTCAGCATTGGACTGTAGCATCCATATGTCTCTTTGAATTTGCTGCTACTATTGGGACAACATCCCCATCATGGCATTCATAGTATTTAACATCTAAGCAACGGTTACATTGTTAAACCCTAAACCTAGTTTTTGACTGTTGAGGTAGTGCTAAAGCTAGCATAAGTAATCCCTAGTGTTGGGAAATTAAGATTCAGCTATATTTGAGTGGGAACAAGTAAAGGGATTATGTTAGGATTTTCAACCCTCTCTTTCTAATGCCAGGAAGAAGTACTAGAAGCTGCAACACTACGTCTAGGCATTCTATAAAAAGGAAGGAACCAAACACAAGAATAATATAATAATTAGGAAATGGTAAAGTAATAAGAAGTAACTATAGATAACCATAGAAGAGGGTAAAGACAAACCATTTAACATCAACAATTCTATTTTAGATTCAACTTATACCTTTTACAACCTAGTCTCTTTATATCTCATTGTCTACTAAATCAATGCTCAAATTTTCTAGTGATCCTTGACCTAGACTTTGATACCACTAAGAGTTGAACATCCTGAAACTTGGGAAGTTATAACCTTGCTAAGCCCTAAAAGTAAACATGCTAACTCAACTATGATCCTGTCATTTATCTATAATCCTTAAGTATTCTTTAATCTAAAGGATCTCACAATAAAGAACTCTAAATTAATTAATTAAAAGTGTTACATTTGTCCACTCATCTGCAAACACAAAATACTTGTTTACATCCTTGTTGAAACATAGAACTAAAACTAGCAATAGTTAAATAAGGGGTCTTAGAATTTTGACCAAAATCATAAAACAAATAAGGGAGTCACAGGCAATCTCAATACAAGTTTATAAGTTATAGTCTCTAGAAATTGTATTCATCCAAGAAGTTTCCATAGAACATTTCAATTGATCTCATGACTAAGAGTAACTAGACTTATCATTAAAATAATAATAGATAGTCTCCCCATCAAAATAGTGACAATCATACTTAGTCTCATCAAAATATTCAATATTCTCCATGGAACTTATACCTGCAACTAAAAAATGAAAAGTTCCTCAAAGGGTGTTCTGTGCTTAATATAGAATACTGACTATACATGTTTTTGATATGCATGGTCTCAAATCGCATGGAGGCATAACACTGACTATACATGTTTTTTATATGCATGGTCTCAAATCGCATAGAGGCATAAATAATGCTAATAAAGCAAGCATCATTTATTATCTTAGTTATTAACCAATAACCAATATAATTTTAACATCCTAAGACTTAGGATAACTTGTGACACCTAGACGGATATATGCAAGTATTAGTATGGCTTACCCATCACTTTAGTAACTTTACCTAAAATTTAACCGGGTCGAATCAATATGGAACCTCCATAAGATGAGTCATGTATGATCATCATATGCCTCACAAAACCAATTGGACCTTACCAAAGGGAGGTTGAAACTAAGTACAAATAGCATACCACAATATTAAATTTGCGTTTGAATTAATTTTTAATACATGTATATAACTACAACCTACATAAGCACAATAAGCAAGCAAGTGTCTATACTTGGATTAGAGAATATGATTACACCTATTTTCGAGTCAATGAGTTGCTTAAAATTTGTTGGCAAGAAATAATTTACAATGAGAACTCAAACCAAGTTCAATTTAGCACTATTTCCTTCTTATTTTAACTAAATTCTTGAATCTAGATTTTAGCATAATTTAAGGTTTTAGAATCACCTTAAACTTCGAATTAAGTTTATAATAGGTTAAGTTATAGGTTAGAAGGATAAGAAACAAAAGGATAAAGGAAGGATATGATTTACTCCCTAGAACAATGGCCATGAATCTTGATCATGATCTTCTTGTCCAAATTTTCCTTTTAATCTTATGCACATTCTTCACCCCCAACACATTAGTAAGAATTACAATCAAGATCACACCCTTGATCATATGTCATGATTCTCCTATCTCAAAATTCTGACTCTGAAAATAGTGCTTCTAACACCATCCAACAATGATTCCCACCCCAATCTTTCAACACTCCTCAAACATCACCATTAAGTCAATCTACAAACATCTTCTTTAGTAATTCCCACCAATATCAACCAATATTTTATTAATATACAAAACATCAACCTACCTTTAACTATTCCTCATATAATTAAGTTGAAATAAAACTAAAATATTACAAGTACTTACTCATTTCTCCCAATTAAATAACTCCAAAGTATGGATTTACGTCCTTTAAATGTGGCAAACATACCTTGGGGTTCTTTCATCTCTCTTGAAGGAAAACAAATTTCCTTTTTGTAGGGTTAAAGAGCTTATCTTAAATCCGTATTCTCTTATGTTTTTTGTGATTCTCTTTGATTCTTAACACTCATACGTCAAATATTCGAATTTTGAATTTAGTTTGCGATAGAGACTGAGGGTTTGCTATTGTTAGAGTTAAGCAAAGGAAGCAAAAGGGAGATTAGGAATAGACTTTAGGTCAACACCATGTATTAAGGGAGGGGGAAGGCCAGGGGAAGGGGTATCTAACTTTTATTGGACTAAAATGCTCAACAAACTATAGTTAATATCATGCCATACTAAGCCCTTCTAATATTATTATATTTTAATTTAATTATTTTTTACTATTTTCAAGACTTTATAGTTCACATGACTCACCTAGAAGATTGTTAACTTATGCTGAGGTTTCAACTCTTCCACCTTATTTAGATTAAACTAGAATCACTTATTAATTCAAAATAATTTCTTGCTCATTCATATTTGTATGGGGCCTTACAATAGGTGGCCTATCACTTAAGATAAGCATGCCAGTCAAGCTTTAGAGAAGCTTTAAATTGATGACATGTGGAGGGAAGTCGTAGGTAGAGGCAAAGAATGAGTATAGACACCTTATTTTTGCTGCTTTATAATTTAATTTTTTTTTTAGAATAAGGAAAAGCATACTAATTCAAAAACATAGACAAAAAATAGAAAATTTAGAAAAGGTAAAAAAAAAAAGAAGAAGAAGAAGAAGGAAGTAGATAATTTAAAATAAAATAGGAAATTTTAGTTTAAATGTTTGAGTCTTAAATAATAAAGAGAACTTTTGGGCGTAGGCCTAGATTTAAATCTAGCCTAAGCCAACCTAATCTATATACGTAATTTCATTGCATATATGGATAAGGAACTAACCAACGGCTTAATGGTACTATAGTTGCTTTTAGCATTGCATGAAAGGGAAGGTTTTGGATTCAAATCTTGCAACAAGTACATTGTGCCTTTTTCATTTTTTACAAAGCACACTGGACATGCATTGAAATGTTACTAGGCTATGTATCTATTGTAGATACATGGTGCTACTTGGTTTGATCTTGATGGCACTACATCAGCATCTTTACCATGTGTTGGGCTACATGTCTTGATACATGGCATGATAATACGTCAGCATTTTTGCTACATGTTTGACCATGTATCTTGTCAAGATACATGGTACATCACCATTAAACTTCATAGTTGATGTGGTGCCACATCAACACCCTCTTTTCTCTTTTTCCTCCTTTTTCCTATTCTTTCCCTAGATTTTCCTGCATTTTCCTCCCTAGTCAATTGCTTTCAATCATGATTTTGAGCCTTTTTATTTTGCAATTTCACCAAATCAATGGTGAAATTGCAAACCAAGCGTAGGATACTTCAATCCCAACACAGCAATTCGTCTAGATTTGCAATAAAGTAATCAAAATTGAATCACAAAATGGAAAAAAAAAACTTGAATTTACTTAATAAAACCCAAATCAACTAAGCTTGATTCGTGCTTCAGTAATGAAATTCAAAGTTTCTTTAGCTTTGTTTTGGTAAGTGCAAACATAAATTATTGCGTTTTGGCCATCAATTGTTCCAAATTCACATCAATCTCAAAGTTACATTCAAAGACTCATTCAAATCATAATCGTCCAATTGAATCTGATTATGAACTTGCCAAGCGAAATCAAGTGTTAATTTGTATAAATAGGTGTTCAAGCTTCGATCCCTATCATGAACTTTTGTTAGAAACACTTAGAATCACATTTATATAACTAAGCTTTCTCTATCTAGCATTGTTGGCCCTCTCTCTCTCTAACATATCTCTCTTGCTTCTCACTTCTTGAGCTCAAGACCACTACAGCCAAACTCCCTACTTCAAGCTCTCTCAAACCTGACCCCTTTCACACTTAGCCATGCTCCCAGTTGCAAGCACAACTAATCGTCCACTACTAAACCTTAACCACCATCACTATCTCTCTTGAAACCACGCTCACGGCCACCTTCGATGCAAGTTAATACCATGATTGTGCTCACTTCATCCTAAAACTCTAGGACCACCCTCTTTTACGTGCTTAGTAACCACCACCACAATCGCTTAACATCCATTGCAACCACTGCCTTGCGCCACCACTTAAACTACCTCTAAACCCTGTATCACTTCACCAAACCCCCTTAAGTCCGATATAGTACATATGATTCTTCGATCACTTGTTGAAAATTCATCCTAGAAACACTTATGGAACACCATCTTTCGTCTGTTCTTGTATGACCCAATTGAAGACTATACTTGGATTTGACCCAAACTAAAGTTCACCTATCTAACTCGCTTAGGATCTAATCTCTGTAGCTCATATAAGTTCTTTGGTTCAACTCTCTTTTATTTTTTGTTTCAGATTTGTAAAAAAAAAATGAAAAATAGAAAAGAAAAATGAAAAAGAAAAAGAAAAAGAAAGTAAAAGAAAAAGAAAAAACATAGGGAAGTTTATTTTTTGTATTATTTCTTCAATAAAAAACATAAACAAAAAAATATATATGTAAAAAAAAAAAGTAGTAAAAAATGAATTAAGTAAGAAAGGAAAAAATAAAAATAATAAAATAGTGAAAATCATTTTATTACTTAGAAGATCAATTTTCAACAAAAATAAAATAAAATTGATCTTTTCAAAATTTAGACCTTTCTTGGAATTTTTAAAAAATAAAAAACCAAATTTAGGATTCTTTAGAAATTTTTCTTAGATAACTTGAACTAAGTTACAAACATATACTCAACTATTTTTTGAGATTAAAACGAATTAACACTCTAACATTTTCGGAAGTGAACTATAAAAGTTTAATCTTGAATAGCAGGTACATAGGTACTTATATGCAATTACGAAGCGATTTAAGACATGGAAAATTTTGTTTTTTTCTAATTTTTGTAAATAATTGTTTAATTATCCTTTTTGGTAGATTTAATTTTATTATTTGCATGTGATTAATTTTTTTTAGAAGGGTATTATTAAAAAATAAGTTTAAATTTAAAAAGTTGAAAGCGGTATCCATTAAGAATTTAATAAGATAGCTCTTAGACTCAAATATTGGGTTTGAAAAACTATTTTAAAAACTGGTTTTATCGAAAGACGGACATCTAAGTTATAACTAATTCATCTAATTGGCTATAACTTAATTCTTTTTCTCGACTCCAATTGAGTGAAAACTCTGAACAGTTATTAAAAATTAAGTTTTTCTTTACTCTTCATTGAGGATTAGTATTAAACGAGTTAGGATTTAATACCAATAGAGATAATGAAAATAATAAAATCAGAAAAAAATTCAAGCTCGACAAGAAGGAATAAGCAAGATTAGTATCTTAATAATGTATGTGTGATAGCAAATCACACATAGTGTTCTTGAGTATTCTTGATTTATTGTTCCTAAATTAAGCGCTTTGATCTTTTTCGGCATTAGTTTGGTAGAGCTTCGATGATTGTTTTAAGTTTCCTTGTGCTTTAAGTATATGAATGGGAAGATAAGCCTTCTATTAATAGAGTTTAGAGGCTAATATGAGTTGTCGAATGATTTTGAGATGGGTGGATGACATCAAGTGTTGTAGATAACTATTGGATCACTTTTTGATCTAATAGATATATATTGAAGTATTCTTCTCATATGATGAACCATGGTCTTCAACCTACAAATGGACTCCTAACTTCTCTTAAGCTTATCTTAACCTCTTTATAAAACATACCTAGCTTCTTAAGAGATAAGTCTAAGGCTCTTTAAAGATTTTTAGGCCATGAGATGCCTAAATGAGTTCGAGAGGAGCTTACTTGAGTTTATTTTTGAATGCGAGAAAAATGAGTATGGTCTTGAGTGAGTGAATTGATTAAGTGATCCTTATTTTGAGCTTATCAAGCTAGGTCGACCTAATACATCCTTAATTGGACTCGATTTCCTAGCTTTGTCATTTGCCTAAGAAACTGATTTATGGTATTATATTGGCTTAAAGGCCTAGTTACCCAAATGGTCCTTTACATTTAACTCTAGCTAAAGCTCCTATAGGTTTTTAGTATTTTGCTGTAAGCTTTGATTATCATATTTCTTGCATGGCACATGTAGGTGGTTGACTTATAGGTTCATTATTTAGTTTTATCAAGCACGAGATTTCACTTTTTTTTAATTAGACTTATATTAACCTTAAGCCACTTAATAAAGTCACTTGACATAAATTATGGGAAATTAAATTTTTTTATAATAGCCTTTTAAGAAAAATAAAATAAGAATTGTCACTAATCGAAGTTGGAAAAGTAGAAGGGCTAAATGGATGGAGTATTCCTAATTTCAGCTACTAGTCAGTTTTCTAAAAGAAAAGAAGATTTCTTTTTATACACAAAACCTTGTGTTTTATCTCCTCAAAAAGGTAGAAAGATAGAAGAAAGTCATACATTGAGCCCTTATGAGCAATTCCTTGTCAAATGGCTTTTGTCTCCTTAAAACAAGTTCATTAGTTTCTGCTTTAGTTTGTCTTAGTTTGTACATCTCTTAGTAAGTAATGCACTGGCCAATAAATAGTCAATAGTCAAGTTAACAGGTGACTAATGGATATTTTTAATCACCAAACCTAGTTAAGACTATTATAGCCTAATGACACAAACATTGATCCCTTAACAAGATGGATTGATTCCTTCCACTCTTAAAGTTGTATCAATAATAGTTGACCTAAAAAAAGAAAAAAATATCACCAAACCTAAAAATTTCTATTCCTATATAGTAGTAATTTAGTAATCATTACCTTAACCTTATAAACTATTACTAATATTCCCATGTAATACATGTGAGACTTATATAAGATATCACAACTAAAATTTCAAACATTATAAAAATCCTATATGATGATCATAACTTATAATCCATCCACAACTTGATATCATAATAATGGACAAGTCTTTTAGGGTTGGTTTCCGGGGGGTGGTGGCGGTGGGCCCTTGCCCTAAACATCAACTTAAATCTTGCAGTTGTATGATTCTGCATTCGTTCTTGCTTTTTAATTTTATTGAAACCATTACATTAACCTTTTTATAATTTATCTATAAAAGCAATATTGGTTCATACTTGAATAAGATCATAATCATGAATGGCTGTTGTGTTTAGAATTAAAAGTAAAAATGAAATTATAGGTCCATTGAATACCCTAAATCCTATGTATTTTATTGTATAAATGTTTCAAGCTAATTCTAAGACATTATAAGATAAGTTCCAATTTTGATTTTTCTATTCAAGCGTATATATGGTGGCTAACCATTCATATATGATGAACATGTAAAAAAAAATTAACATACAACGGCAAAACCATCATTTTAGAACAACTGCATCATCACTATTTATAATTTAGTATCTTTTATGAAACATGGAGAAAGATGTTTTAATAAAAATTAACTTATCATGATAATTAAGCTGGGTGAAAAAATATGTGTGATAACAATAAAATAAAAAATGAGGTGGGTCTGGATTAATATTAATAATTACTAAAGATAAAAGACAAAATGAGTGATAGTAAAGCCAATTCTCCACTTATAAAGGTTAGACAAACACACTGCTCATGTACGACAAAGGAAAATTTTATTTTGAAAGAAGTAAACATTGATCTATATGAGGAGAGATGAATGTAAAGCTGATGTTATTAGTTTGGTTTTTTTTTTTTTTTCTTTTTTGAATGTAAGGGTAACATTGAAATTGAAGATGGTTCTAAATAAGAAATCCTACTATATCAATGTCCCTTGAAAGAGATATTAAAGCGTATATATAACAATCGATATATTGAATATTAGGTTGGATTACGGATAAAATGGGTTTGTAGAGATTATGTTAATAGAGGGATCAAGAAAAGGATGGGCATAAGAATCTCCAATTGAAGGTAGGTAAACGAGATTAAAAAGATCACTGTGGAAAACCTATAAATTTACATAAAACTGGTTAATTTTACTAACTGTATGTCGTGTCGCTTGATAAGTTCTAGAAATAGATAAACATTCTTTTTTTTTTTTTTAATGTTTGATAACCATGGAGGATACCCCTTATAAATTTTATAAAGTAAGAACCTTATTTGTACAAGAGGTAGTATTTTTTAGATCCAGATTAACTTACACAGTTCAATCCAAATTGACTTGATCTGCTCATAGAGCTAGTTTGGATCACCTGTTTGATCCTTATTTATAATGATCTTGGTTTGATCTAATTGATCCAACTGCTCTAATTCAATTCTTATAAGATTCAATCTTGTTTTTTATGTTAAAAATATACTCTTCTCTTTGTTTTTTTATTTATTTAGAAAAATTTGTAAATTTAACAAAAAGTAAATGGGATCTAAGAAAAATAAAAAGTAAAGTGTAAAAAACTCGTAGCATTCAAATCTTACTAATGTTGATAATTTTATTGCATTATAGATAAATACAAATTATTTTATAATATTTTTATTAATCACGGTTAAACCCTCGTAACTTATAACTCTTTCTCATTATTGAGTTAATCTTCTAATTCGAGTTTGACAATCATAGCAAGAAGCGGTGTAAGGAAAAAGAAAAATTAGGATTATTACCATAATCTCAAAAGTTTATAAAATGATCATCATTGTAATTTATCTAAGGAATTTCAGAATGGTTAATCTTATTGAAGTCTCGTAAGACTTTATAAGACAATTTTCAATATTTTCTACTTTGACTCTATCAATCCATATTCTCCAAATTATCTCCAAAATCTAGCTATTTCTTGTAAGATATAGTCAAACCTCATATTAAATAGAAAAAAAAAAAAGTAGGGCTTTTTTCTATTTTATATTTCCTTTCATGTGGAAAAGGAAGATTCAATTATGTTTGGAAACAAAATCAGAATCGGAACCCAAACCAACTGCATGACGAAAAGGTGGAATACTTATCATTCTTAGACTTACTTACTGATTGAACCTATTACTATTAAATATTGATCGAATTAACCACCTAAGATAAAAGAGCTCAAGACAAAGAAAACCATGTGCGTTATGTGGGACTCACATTAAGAAAGTTGGGACTCCATATTTCATTTTCATTGTGGTGTAGTGGTGGGCATATGCTTCTCAATATCGATTTGTATGGAAATAGCACGACCGGACGATCAAATTCTTGGTGGGTGTGTTTTCTAGTGGAAACCTAATGCAACTTGATTAGTATTAGTTGGAAGCATACATTAATTTAATTGATGCGTTTGCAATCTCTGAGAAGGTAAAAATACAATTTCAATAATCACAATGCTTATCATAATAAAACATTTTCTCTTCACTTTGGACTAATAATAATTCCATTATGGCTCTATTCCTTGTTGAAGAGTTAACACGATGTCTCGTAATAGCAAATTTATAAAATATTCCTATTACAAAGAATATTAGAGTAGTTGTTCGTTACTCATCTTAGAAATATTAATTCAATTTTGGAGTTGACCTTTTCTTCAAATTATTTGCATTAAAATCAAAATATAAAAATGGCAATTTTATTCCAATTCTACTTGATTTTTCAGCCGTACCTTATGGCTATATTTCATTTGGTGAAGTGAATAGGTGGTTTCTTTAGAAAGAGAACAAGTAAATTTATTTGTGAATTTATTCTTTATGCGTAAGTGGTCTATCGAGATTGATGAAGCATCTTCAAGACAACATTTACAGGACAATACATAGAGAAATCCTATAACCTCCATATTGGAATTCTATACCAACAAAATCGTAAATCTTCCGTTATGAACTAAATCACGTCCGAAGTCAAATGTTTTATTATTGGTTTATATGTATCTACATTTCGAAAGGGTTCCAGAATTTCAATGAATTATACACACGCAGACCGACGAGACGATCGGGTTTTGACTATTGAGACTTGGACCATGTCAGCGGTCCACTTCCTTTTCTTGGGTCATTGACTCATTGCCAACGAATATTATGGCAATGCCATACAGCGGTGGCTCAATTTTCTCCGGTTGTTATAATTGTGACTCCAGAGGGTACTCACAGGCCATGTGATGGCAACTCACCATACATGTGGGACCACCATCGGTTGAATTAGTGGTGTAGGGCCTCTCATCATCCATGCAAGCATGTATGGCCAAGATATTCTTTTTCATTGAATCGATATTATAAATTCTTACTTAAAAGGAAAATTTATTCAAATTTGCAGGTTTAATAGACATCTGATGAATTTAGAATGATAGATAATGTTATAACATGCTTTTTGTTGTGATTATTTGAATTATTACTTTTGAGAAATTGTTGGTGGAGGAAAAAAAACTATGTTAGCCATCCAAAAGCATTTTGCCTCAAGAAAGATGTTTCTGCTAAAAATTTAGAGAGAGTTTTATGTCAATTTGATTATAAACCACTAGCTTGCTCTCGTTACTAAATACTTCTTGCTACCAACAACATATTCTTTTTATTGCTACAAATGTTTTTACTTTTATATTCAATATGATCACAGTTGATCCATGATGTTGCTCTAAATTTAGGAATGATTACCAAATTTTAGAGATAGGTAATGAAGTGAATCCTAAGATATGATAGAGATAGTTTAGACAACTGCTCACTAAGAGAAAGCTTAGATTCAAAAAGCCATAGTATTGAGTATGGATTCTTTTGTGGACTCTTGTTGGGCGTATGTATCGAATGTTCAACCATTAGCCCTTTAGGTCTCAATCTAGAAGGGACAAAACTTGCAAAATATACGCCTAAAATGGCTTTGATGTAGGTATTTTGATGCTCAAGTCAGTAAAAGAAAAGATTAATGGTAGAAATTCAGTCAAGAACTTAGCTTTTATACCTAAGGGTCTCATCCGTTGAGTTAGTTTATTATTAAGGAAAGGTCCTGATAAATTGTGTTTAAAGTGGGTTGTCCTAGTTAGGAAAGCGCATCATAATATTTTAAGAAAGTGGTGTCCAGGTCGGTAATCTTGATTAGGCATGCACCCTCTTAAGGAGCACAAGTTAACCAGGTCATTGGATCTTGATGGGCATCAGAGCAGTTTTGACGTATTGGCTTATAATGGCATGTCCAATATTGCTTTGTGGGCCATCCTAGGCTAGGCTTGCCAAGGTGACTAGGCCTATCCTGATGGCATAGCATCATTAAGCGTTGCCTATAGGCTGAGCTCTTTTCTCAAGTTTGCTAAGACAATCTTTACTAATAATTAGAGCTTGTAGTTTCGACTCAAATTAGAACTAGGGGCTTGGATCTAAGATTGCCTGTCAAGACATAAATAAGAGTTTAAGAGAGGGGATTACCATGCTGGCTACTCGATCTTAAGGCGAAAGATGATTAAGGATAAGTTAGCATGCCAAGTTAAGTCAAGGAACTCATCTATCACTAAATGCCTATATTTCTAAGTTAGATTTGCCTACATCTACTTTATATCTTTGAGCTTAACATCCATACTAGCATTATATGTAGAAGATTAAGCCTCATCGAAGAGTAATGGTTAAGCCAACGACGAGATAGGTTCTCCATACCCTAATTTGTAGTAGTACTAAGACCTGTATTTGGGAACCTCAATCATGATGTCCCTTGCACTTTGTCTCCAACAAGTGTACATTTTTCTTGGATCCCTTTTGCAGTATCTTATATAATACGGACAATTTGTTAGTTATATAATGTTATAAAGGTCTTAAAAGCTTTTACCAAACTTTAGTTAAGTGTCCTTCTGTGCATTTTTGTTCCCATTGGGTCAGTCGATTACAAAGCATGCTATTCTCTCTTCTACTTATGTGTATAGTCAAAAGTCTAAATGCTTGCCATCTCCTACAAAGATGATAAAAAGATTAGTATGACTTTTTAAACTATTGTATACCCAAATGGAAAAAACCAACAAAAGTAGACCTTCTTTAGCTTATGGAACAAGAACAAGCACATCCTAATTGTGTAGTGGTACCTCAAGTTCTTTTTGTTTTGTTTTTGTTTTTTTTTTCCTATCTTCTTTGTTCACTCCTCGTTATTTTTACAATTAAAAAGTATGAAAATGTGTTAAATTGTGATAAGTATACTAGGTTGTGTAGATAAGATTCATTTAACTATCTATATTATTAAAAGCACATCCCTTTTTAACTCTAAAAAATGTCAAAACTTGGTGCCTTATGATTTTAAGATATTTAATATATTTCACATGTATAATTGGCGATTATCACAACAGTTTGAAAACTAATCCCATATCTTCTTTAGCTCTATCCCATTTACTTGTAGAATTTGCCTAATTTTCCCTTACGTACGTGATACTCTAACATTTCTCTCATTAAACCGACGCCCTTAAGATTTGTTTTATTAATAAGTTCATTTGTTCCTTTCATTTTGTGTAAGGATGGCCAAAAATAATTTTTTTTTATTTTGATAATAACAAAATGACACATAATTCAATTAATGTTGATAACATTGACTTGGTAAATTGAAAAGGTTTTGTATGATTCATAAATTTTATAATTAGATGCCAAAAAAAAAAGAAAATCTTAAAGGATTTTAGTTATTTATTTTTAATTTTTTAGCATATGCATCATAGGTGCACAATTTGCTAGTTTTTTTTTTTTTTTTTTGTAATAGTTTGGGTCTATGTAAAAAAAATTGAACAATTGTCTTTGATTCTAAGTCCAGTGCTTAAATTTGGTTAAAGGCATGTTATAAGCGATATCTTCTCCCTCCCACACAACCCTTTCCCCCTTTTTCCAAGTAGTAGATAAGATGATTAATACGCACATTGCTATAACATTTTAGAAGCCACTACTTGTAGTATCCATTACTATAGAGGCTTGTCCTCCCATTCAATTATCAAACTTATTTTACTTTATTAGATAGATAAAATTAATCTACTAAATAGGTATTATAATTCAATTTATAATGCAAAAGTTAATAATACTTACCAAGAGCTTCTTCTCAACCCCTCGTTCTTGCTCTCTATTATGATTATCCAAGCTTTCCTACTAAGGTTAAAGACACATAGAGGGTTCTCCTAACAATGTTCCAATGTAAACTATTTGCAAATTATCAAGATACTTGCCTATTACCCCACTAATGCCCTTAATGATCCAAAATTTTAAGCCTTGGTTCATTCTCTCTTCAGCTTACATGGAAGTTAAATTTTGCTAAAAATAAACAATTAAAAGCTTATTGAAACACTATTCAAAATTGAATTAAGCTTAAATTTTGCTTGTTTTCTATCTTAAAAGTGAAAAGCTAGATTTAGCCTCAGTAAAATTGATTTTAATAAAACTTGTAGTTTTTTTTTTACAACTCAAAATCCACTAAATCATTTATATGTATTATATTCAGAAAAATCATATTTCACTCAAAAATGATTTTTACCCCCAAAATATGTAATTCCTCCTTATTTTACTTTCCCAATTTTTCTTTTTTTTTTTTCCTCTTTCCATTTTCCTTCTTTAAACTTCTACTTAGTTTTTCATATTTCAAAATATCCATTAAAAGTGTATCCCAGGCTAGAAACTAAGAAAGGGAAAAACGGAGTATCTAGAAGGTTAATAGTTGTATGTCAAGAAGTCATTGGTGGTTGTCTATAACGAAGTTGCATACATATAGAATGACCAATCAATCATTGCCCCACAACTCTTTGACAACAGGCTACATGTCTTCTACCATTGATCATGGTCTTGAAATTAAGAGTGACTTCATCAAATATGGCTCCTTCGTGCATCTCCAAAGGGACCATTATGTATGAACATATTTATCAATCACATACCAGACATGATATTTAGGTTCTTCAAGGGCTTAATTCCATCCGTTGCAAGACCTAATATAATGTTTTGAGGCTCAGAACTATAGGTTAAAAATTTTATATCTAAGATTTCTCATGCTATAGGGTTTGATGAATGCCTTCAGACTCTTTCCTTAGTAACACAACGTTACTTATACCATCTCAATTCTACAACCATTATCCTATACACAAGCATCTATTGGAGTCGATCTATATTAGCAAAAATGAAGTAAACCCTTAACCAGAATCGTCTAACACAAGAATTATAGCCTCTAAGTTACTTCTTCCCTACATCTTTGAATGATTAAATGGTCAACAAATAGCCATTCTATAACTTTTATGGTAACTAATGTTGGATTAGGTAATCTACAATTGTTTTAGCCCCTTCATTGCTAATTGATCCATGGCCCCCATACTTTACTCTATTACAGGAGTAAGCATACTGAGTCCGTCATCTATGTATCCTTTCTTATATTAGGAATAAGATGAGTCATTGGCTAAAAAAAGAAAAATTAGGAATAAGAGTCCCTTGATATATACGACCAATAGAGATTAACACTTAGCATGCATTTACATAGGTGTACATACACTTGTGCATATAGACACATTTATATATGCATACACCAAGACATAAACACATGCATACGTACACATGTATACATATGTATGGATGTATACGCGTTAACACATACACATATGCATATGTACACATACAGACAGATAGACATAGGCATGTATGTATGTACACATATTAGGTGCACTCACACAATCGCACATTAACATGATTGATATCTTTTGATTAGTATGAACAAAAGTACCAATAACCATAAAGCATCAATTACTCACTTAGAATGAGTCTAATGAGCCTTAAACTTATCTATAGATACTTATAATTTAATTAAGAACTTAAGTAGCAATTTATATTAGAAATATAAGATTTGATCAAGCCATATTAAGGTTTGATCAACTGAACATGTAAAAACATCTAAAAGGGCCTAGTTTAACCAAACATAGTTAAGATTTAGTACATTGAACCAATATAGAGGAAGAAGTATTTAGTTTAATCAAGTTTGGTGGATTGTTTATACTTAAATCAATTGAAATAATCAAAAGTAGGGCCTTTCTTCTGTAAACCCTATAAAATATGTAGTCTGAACCCTAATTTAAGTTCGAGTATCTTAAACTATATCATGAGTCAATAAGGCCAGTAACGATAAAAATTTATGAAATTTAATAAATCGAATATAATATCGGTAATAAAAATCTTAGAAATTGATCGAAACCTAAATTACGTACTAAAAACCCTAAATCTGATTTATATATAATTACCCAAAATCGAACCCAAACTTGATTGAAATCCTAAAACTATAACTTTAAGCTTATAAAATAATTAAATATCACTTAATAGTGATATAATTGTAGTCGATTACAATTATTGACTAAATCACGTAATTATGTAATAATTATAACAGGTACCAATTAAATTAATAAATCTTCATAAAATTCCAAAATTAATTTATAATTATTATTTTTATGATTTTTATATTTAGAAAAATTACATATAATTATTTTAATTTTCCTTTTTCTTTTATTTTCTTTCCTTTCTTTTTCTCCTTTTCTTTTTCTCCTTTTCTTTTTCTCCTTTTCTTTTCCTCTTTCATTTTCTTCCTTTTTCCCATGTGAATGGAGCTACAAATTATAGCAGCCCATGTGCAAAAATATAATGTCCAGGTGTCACAAATTAAAGGAATAAAGGACAAAATAATAAAGTATATGTCTTATCTTAATTAATGCCTAAATTGAGAGGATAAGCTTTTTTATTTTTATTTGCTTCAAAATTAGATGGATTTCATGTCTCAAATATCTAGAAAAATCGAACTGAAAATATAGGTGGAAAAAAAAACAAGAGAAAAGAAAAGAAAAGCAAAGTAAAACAAAACAAAGTTTAAGAACAAGAAGAAAAAAAAAAAGAAGAAGAAGGAGAAAAAGAAGAAGAAAATTAAGGATATTACCACCATATTTAGGTAAGCATATTTATTTTAGTTGTATATATGTATATTATATAGTATGTGCATGTATATACTAAGTATTTTGTTATATGTTTCATTGCATGTACATGTATAGATGCATGAGTAGATAAATTAATATATATGTATATCTCTTTTATGTATATATAAACATATGTATGTGGACATGTATATATACATTATTATGTAGAAGATACGGTATATGTATATATATATATGTAAGTATAAATAAGAATACATGTGCTAAGTATTTAGTATTTTCACTAATAAAGTATTGCTAGATATATATATATATATATGCATGTATACGAAAATATATCTATGTATGTATGTATTATATATTTTTGAATAATTAGTATTTGGTATATTATATATATACATGTATTAGGTATTTTTGTACTTGTGTATTCAAGTAAGTATTTTTTTTTTGTATAATAGGTATGTATAATTGATGTGAAGGTATGTATGTATATATATAAACATAGTATTTTATATTATCTATATGTATATGTGTACATATATAAAAGTAGGTATGTGTATATAAAATATAAATACATCCATATTATACTTATACATATAACATATAGTATATAATTAAATTCAAAATAAGTTCATACATAAAATAAGTTAATAAATATGCATAGATATATGTATAGGAAGTAGTTATATATTTATATATATATATAGCTATCGTAAATTAGAAAAAATAATTAAATTAATTAATCAAATATAGTAATAAGTATTTATATATATATATGTATATTGTAAAATACTAGAACATAATAAATTAGAAAAAAAAATTATAAGTCTAAAATCTCAAAAATAGATAAAACTAAGTATTTAGGATAAAACAAGCTTAAAATAATAAAATTATCACTTATATAATTTAAATAATTATTAAATCATTAATATACTAAGAAAAAGCTAAAATTAATATTTTATAACTTTTTAAATTAAAATAATAAATTTTATATATTTTTATATCATAGTGCAAATTGTGAGTCACAACATCTAAAACGGACCTCATTACTAAAAAATACGTCCGAAAACGATCAAAATGGACTGTAAAATCATAACGATCAGAGTTAAAACGAAAAAAGTTATATGCAATCCGATAAAAAGTTCGAATCGATAATTTTGCATAATTAAGTGAAGTAAATATTACAAATTACGATACTAGTTTAGCTTTAAAGTCCCAAACTTAAAATATTTTATATTCCTCATTTTCAAGTGATCTTGACCTTGACCCTAAGCTGCCATCGGATTATTACAACCCTTGAGTCAATTATAGTTAAGTGAGTTTTTCCTAATGATTCCATACTTGCTTGTGTTTATAATTAGCGAATATAAATTATGATTAATAATTGAATACTGTATAGGATTGGGTTATGCTTATGTATGATAACTATTTGTTAATGGTGAATATACTTTAAAGTACGATAACGTATTGATTGTTGTATAGTTGATTCGCTAAGAACTGATTGTTTGTAACCTTGTTGATCACTGAATAATAAGACCTAATTTTACTCGACTAGAAAAAGTTAACTTAAAATATGCATAATCATACACCATATAACTAATTCCGACCGTCACATTACATGGAGATAGCGGGAGGCCATACGTGGGTTGATATTTTATTGTTATAGATTTCGTATGGTGTACACATACGATATAATCTGACCCTAGCCTGCGGGATTACTAGGGGTTGGAGGCGTCAATCGCTTCGCTAAGGGTTGAATCCAAAGGCCTCCGTTTAAGAGTAAATGAAGGCTGCATGAACCTACTCATAATCATATATAGAACTCGTTTTTTATAAAATTGAGAATGAATATATCATTACATTTTAAATATGAAATGCGAAGTTTCATTATAAGATAAGTTCTAGTATGATACCCAAATCTGATTGTATCGATGTATCTCCAACCCTAACTTCGGAGAGCGTTAAATCTGAGTTGTATGCAATACCTAGTCACCTGTATATATTTGTTTGGGATACTAATTAACATGCATTCATTTGGTTGAATTTAATTGATGTATAACTTTATTGTTGTATGGTTGAGGAGATTATCTTATTAAGTTAGTTAGCTTATACTCTTGTAGTCTTCTTTCACAGGCTGAGTTGTTCGTAGAGTTGGGCCACTGCATGCCTGAGGTTAGTTATACATTAGGGGATCGATGTGGGAGTAAGACGTGATTAGAGTGTATTCGTAATAGTTTATTTAGATTATAGATTTGATTATGTAATAAAATGATATTAGTTTGAGTTAAGAAGTATTATAGACTTCTTATCTATAAATTCTTATATAAATAGATTGTGTTTTATATTTTCTTAACTTCTTCTTATTATCATGAAATGATATTGTTTACACTTACGTAACTCTTGGTTATTAATTGTAGCTATAGTCTTGTGTATCGTATAAAGAGTTGTCGATTGTAAGAGAATTCAATTTACAGTTCTTTGTACGGTATACAGCGATTGCCATGACTAGCCTCCCTCGGGTCGTGACATCTTCTCCTTAATTAGTTTAATTTTGCTGAAATAGAGTTAAGTTAATTCCAATAGATTTTCTAATTAACCCAGTCTGACTTTCAAGTTCAATGTCCTCTAATTGATATGTTAATTTATTTTGATTTAACAATTGGTTTCTACTTATATCAACCCTTCTTGAACCTATACTAATTTATGTTTCTTTAGTTTAGACATCTATTTGCTTAAGTCATTGAAAGAACAAATAAAATATTTATTTGTTAAAAATCTATTTAATAAACATAACTAAGCTAAATTCTAATTCTACTTTAATCTATTTCTAGTCTAATTATTGTTTTATTCATTAGTTTTTCAATTAATTTAAAATTTCAGTTGATACCTTATCTAACTTTTTTTAAACCAATTTGATCTATTGATTGTTCTATTAAGCCTCAACCTATTAACCTTTTAAGATTGTAATAAATTCTATAATTCATCAAGAATAGCAAATCATTCATACATAAAGGATCTAACCCCATTAACATTTTTCATCTTCACTAAATCTTTGGTTGTATTAAGAAATGGAGAAAATCTAAAATGGAAAGTGGCTCCAGGTTTATAAATTAAGATCATAATGCATTAAAGTGTTAAAAGGGTAAATGGACTATAGTATCCTCGTTTTTAAATGATACATTAAGTTTTAATTCAACTAGTTGGTGTATTTTATTATGGGAATTATATATCAACATACATGATTATTCAAGTGCACCAAAATGGTAGATAGAAGTAATTGAGTGGATATAGAGAATATGCGATTGAATTCCTATCTCTTAATGTTGGGCAAGCTATGCGAGTGGTGAATTCATCAAAATGCATGACTATCAAACTTGCAACTCTACTTATCTTGTAAAAAAGCTTATAGTGAATAAAAGTGTTTATGACTTAACAAAACAAATTTTCTAGAAATAAAAAATTATAAATATACTTATAATAGTTGTAAAATGACTTTAAAAATAAAGAAATTCAGTATAAAATTTTGTTAACATATAAATAATAGAGAAAATAATTATTCATATAGCGTTATGTTAAAAAACTAAAAGATAAATATTACTACCAATATAAATTATATTACAATATAAATCATTATAATAAAATACTAAGTTAAAATAAATTATTAATCATCAATACCTTGTTGTCACTAAAACTACTACTAGCTCTCTCATTACCACTACCATAATTGGTATTGTCAATATTGCTATTAATACTATTACGAATGATGTCCATATATTTTGATTCCAAGGCTTATAAAGAACTTGTTCATACTTTATCATCAACAATATCAACATCATAAATTTCCAAATTATCTTAAGTTATAGTCTTGTAACTGCAAATATATATAAGCACTAATATCTCTTTCATTTTTTTTTCTTTATCCCCGATAGTTGAAAGGATACCCAACCAATTCTCAATCAATGAATTAATGTAAATTATTTATTAATATTTTTTCTTCCTTAATTATTTATTCATCATTGAATGAGATATTTCTAATAGTGAACCTAGTAGATTGATAAGAAAAGAAAATGCAGCATCATTTCACTCAAGATTTGATGAATGAGATATTTCTAATAGTGAACCTAGTAGATTGATAAGAGAAGAAAACGCAACATTATTTCACTCATGATTTGATGAGTTTGTTTAAATAAAAAAAAAAAATCGATAATCTATTTGATGCAAATCAAGATAAGATGTAGAATTAATGGAATCTTAAATTTCTAGAATCATAAAAAATTGGTAGAATTGATAAAATCTTAAAAATCTTAGATTTCATTTAAAATTGGTAGAATTGTAAACCCGTAATATTATATACCTAAAATAACAATTCTTGCCTGAGTTTACACTTAAACAATTTTGTTCCATTTCAATTGAAAAAGAACCTTATAATATAGTGAACTCATAGGATTATATGATTTTAACTCGCAATATTAACAATCATACAATTATCGCTATTTAATTGGTCTGGGATGTTGAAAAGAAGCAACTATTTATGGGATCTTAGGTTGATTCCTAATTGAGATGACCAAGTATAGATGTAAGAGTTTGAATATAGTAGTCAACTGCATGTTAAGTGTGTATTGCACTACACATGGCTTCAAAATAAATGATGTGGATGATACATAAAGGTGATTAAGAGAAAAGTGAAAGTGGAGGAGTAGGTAGTCTCAACGGATTCAAATGCATGCTTATGACAGGTAGAGGAATTTAGTGGCTCCAAACTCTACTAGATCATTAATGAATAGTGTTGTGCTCTTCAAATATTCAATGGTTTGATTTTTTGAGGAGGGAATTTGGTAGCATTACATCGTTTGTACATAATTCTTGAAGATCAAAAGAGAAGGGACCTTAGATATTTATAGAAGTTAGTTGATGATATTATCCATTGGATTGTATTGACAATCAATGGTTGATATTAGTCCATTCATTATTGGATACTCAAATGAACTTTCTTTTGGATCTACGCTCAGTAAAAACCTTATTTAGGGCATGACTCTTATTGAGAAATATTTCTATCAAATGAACCGATCAAATAAGTCTTAATCTACTTTTATATTAAATCTTTCTTAATCATCCTAATTTTATGACTTTGACTCTCCAAACCTTCTTAACTTAATCTAAAGAGTTATACTTAATTCATTACTGAGTTTAAATATCATGAATTAGATATAACCCTCTATAGTAGGTTACAAATAAATCTTATCAAAATCTCTACATTTTATCTATGACTTTCTTGCAGAGCCCGTGTGGCAAATTGACACATCGCATGACAATACATTTATAAATATATTGATGGACTACTTATAAGGTACGAAATTGTTGTGAATGGATAATAGTTATCATAAGTATAGACAAAATTGTGAATACTCGGTATAGCGAAGAAGGGAAGACACGGACTGGCACCAAAATTCTCATCCGTCATTCTGCTTCTTCCTACTCAACAGAATGCTTTCGAGAGGAAGTGATTTTAATGCCACCACGTAACCGTGAGGGCTTGGACCATAGACTTAGCTTTCCGTTTTTCCTTAATGTGGGACACACGATCCTCCGGCATTCATCTATTGATTTGGTGCTATTAGCCATATACCGGTAGAAAATCACAGATCTTTTCTCTCCTACGGGGGAAAATGTCGAAGGATTGGACTCGAAGACGCATGTTCAATAAATATAGTAAGGGAAAATTTTGTTCTTTTTCCTTGTTTACTCGATTAAAAATAATAGGTTTTGAAATTATACCAAAAATATTATGCATAGCAAATTTGTCTACTCTTGAGATTCTCGACCTTTGACTGCATGATCTCCTCTTCTGATTGAGAAAGATGTTTATAAGTTTTATAGGTTACATACAAAGACATACACACACACACTCTTAGTAATTATAATCATGGGAATATATTTTTCTGTTGTAACTTTGTGTGTTATGTTATTTAATTATGCTACATCATAGCAATTTGACCGCCTAGTATATAATCATTGAAATATGGAACATTAAAGTCCATTATGTATATGGAGTTAAATTTATGTATGTTCCGCACGTTATAATTTGGTCAAGTTAATCTATTATCCAGTAAATTCGAAGCACTTTTTTCTTAAATGCTTAATACTTATTTCATTTACGTAAAATTACGTAGAGATTTTGTGATGTATTATTGATAGCAAAACTAAATCGGCTTATATTTTACCTACATTTTGTCGGCTCTTTGTTTTACCCTCTTTTTGTTTCTTTCCACCCCACCCCCCCCCCCCCCCCCCCCCCTTTCAATAACAGGCTGTGTATTTAACCAAAACTACAAAAAAATGGCTTCTAAGAGACACGGGCGAATTATTGCCCTTTTCGAATTTTTCTGGAGCATAGTCGACCTCATTGTCAGAAAACAAAATATTATTCTAAAAACCTCAATATTAAGGTAACCCTACTTTAAAATAGTTCTTAAACAAAATTTTATCTTTGATAGAAAAAACATGAAACATAGAATTAGAGGGGAAAAAAAAGAATGTAGATAAAACATAACCCTCTTGGTATAATTATCCAGCATCAAGTTGTTCTTTTCTGACTACATAGGCTCAATTTAGGAACTCGAAACGCAATTACATTACACTTTAGTTGAACTTTCAGATTTTTAAGCCAAAGTTTGCTCAAGACATTGATTGATGAGTTCAACCTCAATATGATTAAACTTGTTTGTTCAAAAATGATAAAATAAGTTCATAGTCTTAAGCTTTGCTTATCCCTCAGAAAATATTCAAAATTGAGCTTTAGAAGACTTGGATAGATTCCTTGTCAATCATTTCTTGGAGATGAATGTGTCCAAATGTAAACGTCATGTGCGTATTACATGTACGTCACGCTATATGTGATTGAATGGTTTGGGTGGGAATTATCGGGAGGAGAGTGGTAGAAAGGAGCAATCTCAATGATTCTAACAAAAGTTATGACACACGAAGGAGTGTATAAGCATCAACCTTCATAATTTACAATTAGAGTGTATTATGTTCTTAAGTAATTAAGGTGTTTGATCTTTATAGGAGTGAATATGTACTCATATATCTACATCTTCTAAAGGCAAACCTCGTTTACGTAAACAAAATAAAATAAATATAGATTCATATAGTGTGATTATCCTATTAAGAAAAGATAAGTTATATCCCTTTAATTAAGCGTTTCTTAAACGTCTCCTTCTGATTTACTTGAAACCTTAATTGCAGTAAATTTCTGTCTTTTTCATTGTCTATTCCAAACACGTCGATTATCCTAAATCACTTTTTTTCTTCGCTTTAGTTAAGTGACTACAATAAGTTTATCATTTAATGTATTATTTAAGTGCACTGATATTCCATCCGACATAAATCGTTGTCATCCCATCTGGGTGTGATTGATCTCTAGCCCAGGTTGGCTGCAGCTAAGACGTCATATGTTAGTCCTTAACCATCTCGTCACGTGCAAAGTCTCCAACAACTCTGGCCAAAGCCACCACCTCCAACCCCCTTTTTATTCGATATAAATATTGAAATAATTTTTTTGACAAAAAATATTAAAATAATTAATAAAAGAATAAATACAAATTCACCTTATCTTTTAATCAGCCCTCAGCTTTTTCTGCCTATTTTTTATTTAAAATTGAATTGTTAATGTTTTACAACTATAAAACTGCGATTTCTATTAATTCCATCAAGTTTTCTATGTATCATCGATATGCGGAGCTCTCGATAAAAATAACGTAAATATGGTTACGCGACCCAACAATGATGACCATTACCATCTTCTAGCCTTAAAATATATGGATTCTTCATGGTGATATATATCCACTCAAAAAACAAAAAGAACTCATTAGGTTGCTATAGAATTCCACAACTTGAATATAGCCCAATTATGACCCAATAACTTTTCCTTTTCTATTTTAGGTTCACCACCTATCACTCTAGAAAGGTTACCTCCCGCCCCTTTAGCACTATGTTTAGGAATATGGAAAGAATTTGAAGGGAAAAAAAGTAGGAGGAATAAAGTGAAGAGGAAGGAAAGTGAAAGGAGAAAATTATATGTTTCCTTATTTGTATAAGAAAGGAAAGTGGAGGGAAAATTAGTAATATAATTTTTATTATAATAAAATTTCATAAAAGTCCATAAACTTTATTTTTATTTTAAGGGTAAAACTGCAATTTAATATGAATTCCTTCTAATTCTCTCTACATTTGGAGAGATTTGTTTTTGTGAACCTAAAGGAAAGTGTTCTTTTCCAAATCCTTCCTATTCTCTTTCCCCTCTTTTCTCAAACAAGAAATTCTTCTTAAAATTCTAACTTTTTTTTTCCCTCCCTCATTCCTTACTTCAATCCAAACATACAAGTAAGATGTTAGAAGACCACCCAATACTAATAGTTCAAATGACTCACAAGCATTGTCCTAAAGAATTTGGCTACTAAATGGAAAGAGTGGTTAGCGACCATATATTGAGAGTTGGTGAAACACCCAATCACCCGCCCCAAATCCCCCCAACAAAAAGTTGTGATTCTTTTTTTGAATTTTTTTCTTTTTTTTTTATTATTATTATATTAATTGAGATATATTCATTGGTATTATTAATTCATATGAATTATTATTGTCTAATTAAGAGCTACTACATGTCAATGATGAATGGAATATTTGTTAGAATTAATGGAACTAAGTTTGTAAAAATGGAAAAACAATGGGAACTCAAATGAAAAAACTAAGGACTTAAATAAAAAAAAGTAAGTAGACATTAAAAATTAAATTTATATCTATCCTTCTAATAAAAGCATAATATATTAGGGTTATAACTCCAACTTCTACAAATACATCTTTATTTTGATTTTCTTAAGGTGTCAAAATTGTATTGTAACCAATTTTTGATCTAATTTGAAGAGTTTCAAATGAACTTATAATTTGAAACCATTTATAAACACCTAATTTTTGCTCCTTATAGTCCTACTTTTTTATTTTTTTTTAAAAGGATCCTAATTAAAAAATAGAAAAATAAAAAAAAATAAAAATTGATAAATGATGAAAATACCAGAAAAAATGAGAAAAAGGAAAAATTATAAAGATTTTTAAATTTTTTAGAAAGTAAATTATTTTAGGGTCAATTAGTTTTAGTTGTAGCTTGATTTAAATAGTTTTAGAGAGTCATTCAGTTTAAGTATAATTTAATTATATTAAATATCAAAGCACAACCCAATAGCCTAACAAATAAGTATTAGAAAAATGACATTGAGTTAGCTTATGATTACGGGTTTGAATCTCACTAAGTATAAATATCCTTTTTAGTTCTCTTTTTTTTTTTGTGAGAATTGGTTGAGCATACAGAATTTAAATTTATTTTTAAATCTAATTGAATTTTTTATCTAATGCGATAGAGATCGGTGAGATTCATATTTAATTTGATTTTTATCAAATTAAATTTAAATCGATATAAGTGATTTAAATCTCATTTCATTTTTATCAAATCATATATGAATCGATTTTAAATCTTTATCAAATTATGATTTTATATAATTTAAGATTGATTTGTTTTCAAACTATAAATATACGACTTTCTACTATAGATATACGACTTTCTCCTATTGAAGAAGGGATAGGCCCCAAGTTTTCATTCGAGCACGCTACTGCCCACTCCATCGAAGCACGCATGCAGATCACTTCACTACACATTTACGCCGTCTTCGTCCACTACTTCGTACGCTGCTCATACACTGTCAAGTACTGCAGACCATGCACCACCATAGCTTTACATAGCACCCAAATACATAACAGCAGTCTACTCTCTCTCACCATTGATCCAAAATACGCAGCAGTAGCACAATCGGCCGAACGCTCTACGACATCCGTCCACGAATCAGCAAGTCCCAACCTTACCGACTAAGCCAATCACGAATGTCTACTATACTGATTGTGGACTACAATCGAACCCAGTCACCACCCTGATGAGAAAGCAACTCTATCGAACACCAACATGATAGCATCCCGAATCTTTCTTTCGCTAACCGACTCCAAATTCCACAGTAACTACAGCAGTCATCTCCCTCGCATGTGACACCATATCCGTGCTACCAGCAATGCTCCACTATAGAACTCCCACAGACAGTAGCAGTGCCAGACTCACAACTGCAGTACTCTACCGAAGCCACAGGACGCTTGATCTTCAATATGCTGCAATAACACCTGATCAGCATCAGAAACAACATAGCACCTACTACACCCAATCGCGCTCTACTGCTAACCACGTTTCGTTGCTGCTGTGCTCCACTGCTGACCATACTCCATTGTGCCATAAGATCTGAAAGCTTTTGTACAGTCCAATCCAGGAGAAACTCCAGACAAGTGTAACTCCAAAACAATAAGCCCCAACGTCAAATTGTACACTCCACAGTCCAATATCGTCGCTACTCCGTCCACGTCATTGCTGTGCAAGAACAAGCTAGGTTCAAATTTTCCGAGTTTTAGTTTTCTTATTTTATTTTATTCTTTTATTTATTTATTTATTACTATTAGTTCCTTAATTATCTAATGTAGTATATGTGTATATGACTATATTAGTTTAGGTGGTTTATTAATATTAGTTTTATATATTAAGTAAGTTACATAACATTACCAATTTATTTAGGTAGATAGTTGTTTAGTCATAATAGTATATATCTATGTATATATGTATATATATATATATATTGGTCTAGGAATTTTTTAAGATTTCTCGCTTAGAAAATAAAAAAAAAATTAGAAGTAAAAATTAATAAAAAGATAATAAACTGTTTAGGATGTTTTAGTGATTTTTTTTATCACTCATGACTTAAGACCCTTTATTTAATTTAAAATAAATTAAATTAATTAAACATGTAAATCTGATTGGTTTTCAAAATTAAAATTAACCAATACATTAAATCTTTTTAGAAAGAACTATGATTGTCTAATCTTGGCTAGCGGGTATATAGGCACCTTCGGGGCAACGATAAAAATTGTAGAAATTTAGGTTCTTTTTCTTTTGATTTTTTTTTCTTCTTCTTTAAAAATATTATAATTAGAAGAATAATCATAATTTTAGTAAATAAATAGTGGTTTCCGTTATGATTTAATAGGTTAGCCCCCGAATTTGGAACCCTCTGATTCTTCACTCAAATTGAAATAAAAAACTAGTAGCCAAATCGTAATCAATTCACCTAATTGGTTATGGTTTTTTCTTTTTCTTTTTCCTAACTCTGGTCGAGTGGCGATTAAAAAAAAAAAAACTATTTTCAATAAAAAAACTAAGATTTCCCAATTTCTCTAGTTAAGGATTAATATTAAATGGGTTAGGGTTTGATATTAATTAGAAAGTGGGAAATCGAATTAAATCAAAGAAAACCAAAATTTAGACTTGATAATTAGACAACTCTACTAAGGACCGCTAGAGAGCTAACCACTAGAATTTATCGAAAATATGATTATTTTTCAAAAAAGAAAAAGAAACAGCAATAAAAGACAAAAAAAAATGGAACTTGGGTATGTTATTTTATTTCTTTTTTACTAACATTTTTTTATTGCAGTTTATTTAGGGAGGTAATTTTGGGGGCTTACTTTATTTTTATTTTTCTACATTATAAATACATGATAAATATGGTTAGAACTAGGTCGTCTTAAGACCTTTGGAGGGGGGGCATTGTGTAAGCTTTGATGTTATGGGGCAACCACCTTTTGGGACTGATCAGGCTACCACACTCAAGTTTAGATACGATCATAAAACCATTGCTTTGAAAAAATGTGGTGGTTGCAGAACTTAAGAACCTTTAAAACCTTCCTTTTGCATTACATCAAAACTTTTTTTTCAAAAAAATTCACAAAAACCTATGATGTGGTAGACCTAAATGCACAAGGGTAGTTATGAAGTTGTGGTTGTATTATTTCCCTGTAAATAATTTATAATAATTATGTGTAAAGATTAGAATAGGTTGTAATTGTAATTTTGATTTTTTTTAATGTAGGCATGACTAGATCAAATCAAGAGCCCTTTAAAGAAATTCATGTCCACCTACTACATTGGCCCAACTCTTTAACCCAAATAAGTAGGAGTTTATTAAGAGCAAGATTAGGCTCATTCTCTCTTTGCAGAAGATCCTCGTGAACATCACTCTAGTATGGGCCTTAGTCTACCTATAGGAGCCTGGATCCGTCAGTTTTTATATGGGCCTACATCAGCTAAGGCAAACTTTAGAAGAATACTCCCAATTGTTGTGGGCCCTTACAATCGTGGATGATATCTACATCCTAGACTTAGAAGCTATAGCACTGAAGATCTTCAGCAAGTTAGGAATAAAAAAGACTAAGATAAACCGGGTTCTAAATCAAGGAAAGACCATTCAGTTAAAAGATGTCATGGACTAGTTTTCTATTAAACTAAAGTATAGAGACAAACGAGAGGTTTTTTGTACAAACTTGGAAGCATGGCACCAGTATAGAGTCAATGCTTTTATATTGGTAGTCTTCAATACTATCTTGTTCCTTGATGATAGATGCCATGTCCACTTTAGAATTACAGAAATCGTAACTCAATTTCTTGAAGGGAAATCATATGTCCTAGCCCTCTTAGCTGAGTAAATTTGGTTACTAAATCACCTCAAGAAGAAGAAATGAGGGGATTTGAAGACCAACATGGTTCTACTCATAGTTTAGTTTGTCAGCTACATGAGAAGTTACCAACTTAATTTCAACCTGGTTGAGTTTACCTAGCAATACAATCTCATCAAGTCTTTTAAAAAAAGAATTAAGCTGCTAGAAAATATAGCTTGCTGCTACTAGGTCCAATATTTTTAGAGCATGAAAATGAAAGAGTTACTGTCGATACCCAAGTAGTTTGTAGGTAAGGAAATGATAAGAAGATGTGAAGATTTCAAGGTGGTGCCCTTAATCGACTTCAACCTCTGCACAAAATATGTCCCAACCAATGGACTCATTGAAGACATGACCCCCAGACCATCATTAGAAGCCATCTCATTGGACTTTCATGACCCCATCATGTTAGTGGTTGATAAAGTAGCTAAGCTACTAAGCATCTGAGCTCTTTTGTGCACAAGAAAGACCACCCTTACCACTAAGGGGATAGTAGGTAAGAGCTAAACAACCAAAGGACTTCTTTATTGCTAACTAAAGAAGTTGAAAGATATGGAATAAAATGGAGAGAAGGGAGAAGTCTAAGTCGAATTTGAACCCAAAAAAACGAGTAAAAGAGAGTAAGAGTTGGAGAGTCGTTGCAAGGAGTATCACCAGAAGATGAAGGCATTGGAAGCACAACTGAAAAGGACCAAGGGTAAGGAAGAAGAGGTTCCTAGGATCTAAAAGAGGGAAAAGACGTAAGAGGAGCCTACTAGCTATAAGAAGATTAGAATTTAGATTTTTTTTATGCTCTTTCAATGTTTTCTTTAAGATTCTTTCTCGAATAGAATAAGTGATGTAAAGCTTCACAATTGCAAAAATTGATAAAAATTAGTTAGGTTTTATCACATCAAAGGTCTTTTGTTAATTCTTAATTTTTTTTTATTACATTCATATACCACGCATCCTGTATTTATATATTTAATGACTTTCTTTCCTTAGAAAAATGCAATATATGGTAACCCTTTATTGAGTTACCAAACTTAGGTAAAATCTAAAGATAGCTCCCAAACGTCAAGTCTTTTAGAGAAGTCCAATTAGAACGTGTTCACAGACCAGGATGGCCACTACTTAAGGAAATGATGGTAAACCTAAAATCACTGATCCTTTTGAATTGAGATTTTGCTCTATAGAAAGGGCTATGGAGAAGATGGCTGAACAAATGAGCTTCTTAACAGACAGCATTGTTTTGCTGCAAGCTACAGCACCAGCTAATGAAGAAAGCTTTAAAGCCCATTATGGGAAGAATATGCAAGCTCCCAAAGTAAAGCATGAATACCCAAAAGACCCATTTAAGTTAGAAGGAGTTTACCTAAAAGTCAACTCGACCTTCAAACTTGATACGTATGTATCTCCGAAACCAGCTGACTAAGGGCTTAGCATAGACAGCTTGAAAGAACTGAAAAAGAAACTGATGTAACAGATAGCTGAGAAGATGAAATCATTTGTAGGGTATGATGGATTTGAATAGGTAGGGATCACCGAGTTTTCTACTTACGACATCGGATCATACCCTAAGAAGTTTAAGGTACCAGAGTTCGAAAAGTACAACGGGACAGGTTACCCTAAACTCCATACTAGGTTGTACCTTAGGAAGATGGTAATATGTCCAATATGATTCACTAATGGTACAGATGTTCCAAGATAGTTTAACGAGACCAGCCTTAACTTGGTATACCTAGCTCGATTTAAACCAAATAAATACATAGGAGAAACTTGCTAGGGCATTATACGAGCAATATAAGTTCAATGTTGAAGTAGCTCTAACCATGATGGATTTGGTTACCTTACGTAAGAAGAATAACGAATCTTTCAAAGAATATGTTCAAAGGTAGAGGTCCTTAGCTGCAACAATCTCTACTCTTACTATAAGGAAAGAGCTCGCATTAGCTTTCATTAACACCTTAGAAAGGCCCAACTTCTCTCATCTCATCGACCAAGCCTTGTTTAGTTTTACTGAAGAAGTAGTAGTAAGGTATAAGATTGAAAGTGCTGTCTCCTCTGGTAAGCTTCAAGAGCCAACAGATAGAAGATCATTGGTGTTGTCATCTGGTCCTAGACCAGTCGACAGTAAACCTAAAGAATCTATGGTTGGCATGATAAATTCAAATGTCAAACTAAATGCTCAAGTTACTTTCAAGATGAATCCTCTTATGACTCAACAACAGTTCAGAGACTAACCATAGGTTAACAGGACTTTTAGATAGTTTACCCAAATACTGGTTCTCTTAAGTCAAGTTTTCAAGAAGTTGCGAAAGGATAATTTGATACAGTACGAATTGCCTAGTGATTAGTACCGGCCGAGAAGCTTTGACCCTATAATAAAGTGTAAATACCATTGTGGGCAAGTAAGGCATTTAACTGATGCGTGTTGGAGACTGAGGAACAGAATTCAGGACTTGATAGATGAAGGGATAGTGCATTTAGATTTTGTAGAAGCCCTGGCTCCCAACATTAACAATAATCCCCTACCTAATCATGGGCTGATGATTAGTATGATCTTTTATGACTGTACCATCAATGTCATTAATTCAGATATGAAGCCTAAGGTTTTTGAGTTCTATACCAGCAAGCAGGTTCCAAAAGCGAAGAGGTATACATTTTGCGTACCGTTGGCACCAGAAAATTACAAGGTTGCCCCATTTAACTATCACCTGGTAAATCAAGAGGAATTAGGTCCTCTAGTAGGGGGAATTACTTGATTGGAGAAGATCTACCACCCAAGAGAGGAACATCTGAGAAAGGCCATACTAAGGAAATTGAATGATAAGACGATGGTCGATTACGTTGAAGGCCTATTAGCCTTTACCAAGATGATCAAGTCGAATGAGTATAAGATCATAGACTAACTCAGTAAGACTCTTGCATAAATATCATTGATGAACTTGTTGATCACATCTGAATCGTATAGGGAAGCTTTGTTTCGTACTTTAAAGGAAGTGAAGGCCCCTTACGAAATTCCAATTGAGAAGATGAGACTAGTCACTAATTCCATCTTCGCTATAGATCAAATTTCTTTTTCAGTTGAAGAATTAGGCGAAGAAGGGAACAAGCATACAAAACCACTCTTCATCATGGTAAGGAGTAATAATATAATCATTACCAGAGTACTCATTGACAACGGATCATCGTTAAATGTTCATCTACTTGCCACCTTAGATTTGCTAGGCTTCAACATGTCTGCAATTAGGCCTTCTTCCACAACGGTTAGGGCCTTTAATGGTTCTAGAGGAGAGATTATAGGAGAGATAGACTTACCTGTGAGTATTGGCCCTTAGCACTTCACTATTCGATTCTAGGTCATGGACATTCCAATATCTTTTAACTTGCTCTTGGGAAGACCTTGGATTCACATAGCAGGGGCCATACCTTTGAGCCTACACCAAAAGTTGAAGTTTATCTCTAATGGCCAAGCGATTATAATTCTGGGAGATCAAGATTATGAAATTTACAAGGAAATAGTCATACCTTATATAAGAAGTGAAGGGTAAGAAGAGCTAGACTTACAGGTATTTGAAGGAGTAAACATGATTACTAGGCCTAAAAGGGAAGAAGATAGAAGAATAGAGTTCAAGGAAGGCCAGATTAGCACCTATGGCCTTAGCTATAACCCTACCCCGGCAAAAGAATTCTAGAAGAAACAAGAGAAGGGCAAGAAAGGCGACACCATGCCTCGATGACCTTCCCACTACTAGTGGAGACATTCATATGGGTAGAGACTCAGGCCCTGGAATCTGCTAATGAAGGATCAACAAGCTCGCTTAAGTCTTAATGCCATTTGAGTAACTAGTTCTCCATCCGGCAAATGGTAACATGTCTTCCCTAAGGTAAAGGGTAACCCTTAGTCAATATTTTTTGAATTTTTATTTTCAAT
This sequence comes from Lumnitzera racemosa, assembly GCA_024138005.1. Lineage (NCBI taxonomy): Eukaryota > Viridiplantae > Streptophyta > Magnoliopsida > Myrtales > Combretaceae > Lumnitzera > Lumnitzera racemosa. Next base: position 19,812,367 of record JAMXBC010000002.1, read on the forward strand.
AGTCATCGTTCTAAATGTATCATCAAACCTTTCATTAAAAAAAAAAATTAGTTAGGCCTTTATCTCATTTGTGATTCACTTCCATTCATTCAATAAAATCTTAGATTGTTTCTTTCATTTGTTACGTTTCAATTCTCTTCTACTTATGTACATTCTTCTTTATGCGCCTTGGCCAGATCTAATGAATCGAGTGAAAACTAGGAATACCTCGCGTAGGTAGAAAATGAGAATATCGACATTTCTTCCGACTCTACTAGGTTAGTCGTCGGTAGTGATGTCGATGACCACAGTAATACACAAAAGGAATGGAAAAAACATGAACTAGGTAGAATTACTATCGATGAACTGTTTGAAACAATCAATGTGGGGGATGAAAATAATCCTAAGAATCTAAAAATCGGAGGGAATCTAAAGGAGAAACAAAAAACCGAAATGATTACATTGTTGGTCGAATATCAAGACATGTTTGCTTAGTCGTATGAGGATATGTCAAGGTTGGACTTATCAATCTTAGTCCACCATTTACCCATACAAGAATAAGCCAAACTAAAAGGGTAAAAGTTAAGGAGATTTCGACTTGACGTCTTATTGAAAAGTAAAGAAGATGTTAAGAAACTATTGTAAGTTGGATTCATTGAGGTGTTAGATTACTTAGAATGGATAGCCAATATTGTTCCATTAATGAAGAAGAATGAGAAGGTTAGAGTATGTGTAGACTTTCAAGATCTCAACTAGGCAATGCCTAAAGATAATTTTCCATTACCTTACATTGATGTCTTGGTGGATAATACGGTTGGAAATCATCTATGCTCATTCATGGATGGTCTTTCGAGATACAATTAGATCTAGATATCCGAAGAGGATAAAACTAAGATGACTTTTGTTACAACTTCGAGTAGGTTTTGCTATAAGGTGATGTCGTTTGGGTTCAAGAATGTAGGGGCAATGTATCAAAGGGCCATGGTTGCGATCTTTCATGATATGATGCATAAAGAGATAGAAGTGTATGTTGATGATATGATTACGAAATGTAGGAAATAGGAAGATCACTTAGAAAACCTAAGGAAGCTATTTAACAGATTGAGGAAGTTTTAGTTGAAGTTGAATCCGGAGAAGTGTATTTTTGGAGTGAGGTTAGGAAAATTGTCGAGTTTTATAATTAACCAAGGGGTATCTAAGTCGATTTTGATAAAGCTAAGGCTATAATCGATATGCCTCTTCTACGCATACTCAAGGAAATACGAGGATTATTGGAGCATTTAAATTACATAGCTTGATTCATATCATAGCTGACAGACAAATGCCGCCCTCTTTTTAAGCTATTAAAGAAGAACGTAAGGATCAATTAGGATGAGGAATGCAAAGAGGCTTTCACAAAAATTAAAGAGTACCTCATAAAACCTCCAATATTAGTAGCTCCTAAGCTTAGAAAGCCATTGTTTTTGTACTTGACCATAATGACCGAATCTATGGGATTAGTACTTGGTCAGAAGGATGAAGAAGGGAAAGAGTAGGTTGTTTACTATATGAGCAAGAAGTTTATAGAAGGGGAGAAAAAATATTTAGAAGCTGAAAGAACCTGTTGTACATTAGTTTGGATCATGTATCGGCTTAGACAATATACACTTTACTATAAAATTGAGTTAATAACACAACACAATCCTTTAAAGTACCTAACAAAAAAATCAGCTCTCATCAGTAGACTTTCAAAGTGGCAGATACTGTTGACAGAATTTGACATCAAGTACATGAGCCAAAGTTTAGTCAAGGGGGCAAACCTTGGCATATTAGCTAACAGAGAGTCCTTTTGAGGATACCTCTTAAGAAGCACAAGTTGAGTTTCTTGATGAAAGTATCCTGATAGAAAAAAATGATTCTGATAGCGAAGTTGTTGAGAAGCCTTCAAGGTGGAAAATATTCTTTGACGGAGCAGCTAATGTGTCTGGATGTAGAATTAGGGTAATTCTAATGTCTCTTAAAGGTACACAATTTTCGATAGCTGTGAGACTAAGTTTCCTGTGTACTAATAATATTGGAGAATACGAGGCATGTATTTTAGGACTCAAGATTGCATTGTTTAAGGAAGTACGGGAAGTAGAGGTATATAGAGATTCCTTGTTGATCATAGGCTAAGCTTGGGGTAAGTATAAGACGAAAGACCCCAAATTAGCACCTTACCATCAACACTTAGCCAAGTTGATAGCTAAGTTCAAAAAGATTACATTCATGTACGTACCAAGAGTTTAGAACCAATTTGCTGATGCTCTCGCTACTTTGGCATCCATGATCCAGATATCGAGAAGAGTAGAGATTCAGCTACTTAAGATCAAAATTAAAGATAAGCCTGCTTTCTATTTAGCAATGGAAAGATCACATGATGAAAAGCCTTGGTATTATGATATCAAAACATTCTTGTAACATAGAACGTACTCTAAAGAGGCTAAGAAGAAGGATAAGAAGATAATCAGAAGATTGGCTGCTCAGTACTTGATAAGTGAGTCTATGTTATACTGATGATCATTTGACGATACATTTTTACATTATGTAGATGAGAAAGAGGCAGAAGTGCTAATGAAAGAAGTGCACGAAGGAGTATGTGGCCCCCACATGAATGGCTATATGCTCATTGAGAAGATCATGAGGATGGGATGTTGGCTATAGAAGCATATTGCATCAAACATGTTAAATACTGCCATTTGTGCCAGATCTATGCAAGCAAAGTAAATGCTCCACTTCAAGAATTGCACACATTATCTACACCATGGACTTTTTCAATGTTGGGGATAGACATCATTGGCCTGATCACTCCAAGGCCATCTAACGAGCATCGATTTATACTGGTAGCTATTGATTATTTCATTAAGTGGGTTAAAGCCTCATCCTACTCTAGTGTGACAAAGGGAGTAGGGGTCAAGTTCATTGAGAGAGATATATTGGCTCGATATGGTACATCAGAGACAATTATTACTGACAATGGTACAAACCTAAACAATAAATTGATGTTTGAATTGTGCTAGCAATTCAAGATCATTCATAGAAATTCCACTTCTTATCGGCCCCAAATGAACGAAGTTATAGAAGTGGCCAACAAGAATATCAAAAGAATCATTGAGAATATGGCCGTTACATATCAAGGTTGGCATGAGATGTTATCATTTGCACTCATGGCCTATTGAACTTCTATTAGAACATCAATACGGGCAACCCCCTACTCGTTAGTATATGGAATAGAGGTTGTAGTGCTAGTGGAGGTCGAGATTCCATTTTTTAGGATGTTGTTAGAAACCTACTTAGATGAGGCCGATTAGATAAAGAAGCGAATTGAGCTGTTGAATCTAATTGACAAGAGGAGGTTGGCAGCTTTGTGCCATAACATTTGCTATCAGCAATGAATTGCTAGGACTTTCAACAAGAAAGTGCAACCTTAAAGTTTTAAGTAACGAGACATGGTGTTGAGGAAGACTTTGCCTAATACACATGATTCGAGATGGAAGTTTGCTCTAAACTATAGAGAGCCTTACATTATTTAGAAAGTATTGCCTAGGGGAGTTGTTATCTTATCTCAAATGGATGGTCCAAACTTGAGAGACCCAGTAAACATTGACTCATTAAAAATGTATTAGCCTTGAAAAATCAATAGAATTCTTGCTTAGATTATGAAATGCAAACAATCTTAGCATTACTGTGGTCTTATTTTCATTTTCTACATGCAAAGTTGGTAGTCCTAGTGGTTGTCGACATTAGGTAACATCTTTAGCCCCTTTCTTGTTCCATTAAAAGTCCCCACTTCTCACTCTATCCAAATAAACCCTATACATAAGAAACACATGAAAAAATAAACACTTAACTTGAAATGATGTCTATTAATAAAAATTCTTTTAATACTTTATTATGGTGTACCCCCCGAAAAAGGAGATTTGTTTTCTATTTTTCAGGATAGGCCCATGTTTAGAAAGAGTAATGGGTGGCACATAAGTAGAACCTCGCTTAAGAATAGAGGATTATATGGAAAACCGATTAAGTTAGACCGGAAATTCAAGATGTGACATCTTTGCTCAAGAGATGAAGATGCTTCATTTTTTAAAGTTGCCTTCTTGAATGTATCTTTAAGTATAAGCGTATGTACATTTATTTCAAGCTTAAATTGCTTTCCAAAAAGAAAAAGAAAAAAAAAGAAAGAAGAAAGAAAAAAGAAAAATTAGAAGAAAAAAAAAAGAGAAGAAAAAGAAACAAGAAAAATTAGAAGAAGAAGAGATAGAAGAAGAAAGAAGGAGAAGAAGAGGTAGGGGAAAATGATCAAAACCATTGGTTCTAATCGAATTGCTCAAGAAAACACTTGACTGTTTAGGAACTATCTTAGAGCCAGGTAAGTGGTTTTGAGCTTTATAAAATATTGCATTCGCATTTGCATTTGGTTTCCCTTTGAGGATGATAGTTTGATTTAAAAAAAAATTAATTCCAAAAAAAAAAAAACTCTTGGGACAGTTGGCTCCTAGAGCATGGTCCCAATTCATAATCTCTTAGGGAGCTAGCCAGCTATGGTGTATACTTCCAATCTAGAGTTTCTTGGACTTCCAGTCATTCGACTTATAGAATGTTGCCTAACTCATAATTTCTTAAAGATATTTAGAAAGCTCAAGAAGCGCTATCCTAATTCAAGTTTTTTTATTTTTAAGTGTTAGCTAGCTTAAAGGGTGCTTTGACCACTTTGGTTAATTAGCTCATTAAGGTATGGTCAAGTTTTCCTTATCTTTAGGTCCTAGCCAACTCAAAGGGAAATTTGATCGCTTTGGTTAGTCATCTCATTAGGCACGACCAAGTTTTCTCATTTTTAGGTCTTAGTCAGCTCAAAGGGCACTTTAACTATCTTGGTTATTCAGCTCATTAGGATACGTATAAGTTTTCCTTATCTTTAGGTCTTGGCTAGCTCAAATGGCACTTTGATCTCCTTGTTTAGTCAACTGATTAGGGTACAACCAAGTTTCCTTATTTTTAGGTCTTAGCCAGCTCAAAAGGCGCTTTGACTGCCTTGGTTAGTCAGTTCATTAGGGCATGTACAAGTTTTCCTTATCTTTAGGTTTTGGCCAGCTCCAAGGGCACTTTGACCACCTTATTTAGTCAATTGATTAAGGCACGACCAAGTTTCCTCATTTTTAGGTCTTAGCCAACTCAAGGGGTGCTTTGACCACCTTGGTTAGTTAGCTTATTAGGGTACAATTAAGTTTCCTTATCTTTAGGTCTTAACTAGCTCAGAGGACGCTTTAATTGCCTTGGTTAGTCAGCTCATTAGGGTATGACCAAGTTTTTCTTATCTTAAGTCTTAGCTAGCTCAAAGGGCATTTTGATCGCCTTTGTTAGTTTGTTCATTAGGGCACCACTAAGTCCTCTCATTCTATTAAGGTTTTAGCTAGCTCTAGGAGCACTTACCCATTTCATCTAGTTTAGGGCTTGAGCCAGCTTAAGGAGCGTTTTGCCCACCATGGTTAGTCAGCTCATAAGGGACACAATTAAGTTCTTATTGTTCTCTTTAAGGGTTCTTGCCATCCCATAAGGGCACTGCTGTTGCTATTCTTTGTTTCAAATTTATTGTTGTCAAACATCTTAGCGTTCCTTAGGATAAAGTTGTCATGAGGCAAAAATGGTATCTCTTTTGTCTTTATGACAAAGTTTTACTTAAACTTTACTACAAAGAGGGGTAGTTGTAGACATTTAATTTTTGTCTCTCATAGTCCTAATTTTTTGTTTTTTTTAAAAGGGTCATAATTAAAAAAAATATAAAAATAAAAATTGATAAATGATGAAAATACCAAAAATAATGAGGAAAGGAAAAATTATAAAGATTTTTAGATTCTTTAGGAAGTAAATTATTTTATGGTCAATTAGTTTTAGTTGTAGCTTAGTTCAAATAGTTTTAGAGAGTCGTTCCATTTAAGTACAATTTAATTGTATTAAATATCAAAACATAAGCCAACGACCTAACGTATAAGTATTGGAACAATGATATTAGGTTAGCTTGCGATCATGAGTTGGAATCTCACTAGGCACAAATATCCTTTTTAGTTCTCTTTCTTTCATTTTGTGAGAATCGGTTGAGCATACGGGATTTAAAACTATTTTTAAATCTAATTGAATTTTTTATCTAATGTGATAGAGATTGGTGAGATTCATATTTAATTTGATTTTTTATCAAATTGGATTTGAATCGATATAAGAGATTCAAATCTTATTTCATTATTATCAGATCATATATGAATCGATTTTAAATCTTTATCAAATTAGGATTTTATATGATTTAAGATTGATTTGTTTCCAAGCTATAAATATACGACTTCCTCCTATTGAAGAAGGGATAGACCATAAGTTTTCATTCGAGTACGCTGCTGCTTACTCCATCGAAGCACGCACGTAGATCACTTCACTATAGATTCACATGGTCTTCATCCACTGCTTCATACGCTGCTCACACATTGTTAAGACCATACATTACTACAACTTCACATAGCACCTAAATACAGAACGACAGTCTACTCTTTCTCGCTACTGATCTAGAATATGCAAAAGTAGCATAATCAGCTAAACATTCCATGATGTTTGTCTACGAATCAGTAAGACCCAACCTCATGGACTAAGCCAACCACGAATGTCTACTACACTGACTGTAGACTACGACCGAACCCAATTACTACCTTGTTGTCATACCCCGAAGCGGTAGAGTTATAACAGCTCTGCTGTGTAAACCATTCTAAGATAGAAATTGGCCTTACAACCGCTATCTTAGAACTGATGTACATAAGGCGTCTACCACTAACCTGCTTTGAAGTAAATAGTTTGTAATTTAAATAAATCATTTACCTAAGAAAGTGAGAAAAATATATATATATATATATATATAAATACTATAATTCAGTTATTACAATTAACGTTTACAATATTTTACCGTAATATATTTCCTAGTTATTATATTATTCAGAAATGAAAAATTCTAAAATAAAAGCTTAGACCTTAAAAATATATGTTTGTTCTTCAAATGTTTTTTCTCACCCCCTAGGATCTAGAAGTTGTTAGCTTTAGAATAGTTGTAAGCCGCTTCTTAGCCAGCACCTACACGGCGTCTATAGGGATGTGAGCGACTATATCTTAGTAAGTTAGAATGAAGGATTTAAAACTATACCATAAATACAAAAAGGTTATCAACCAACTTATTAGGTGTAATGTATGTTCAAGCAAATAGCATCGTACAACGTTGTCCAGCCCGTCATGAGATTAGAGAAATTGCATCCGCTCTAATCCGAGTTGAGGAGTTACCGTTCATGCAACAACTCACGACCAAACCCAGGTTTCTACAATGGAGACATCGCTCCTCTTGTGACTATCTTCGAACTATTGACTTCACCCTTGTTGTGACCTCCTCTCCTGTTACTTAGTTCTACTAAGGATGAAGAAGGGACCATTATGCAATTCTTGCGTTATCCCTTTCGAAGGGTCGGTATTTGGTCGGAGAATCCTAGGTTTCCCCTAATGGGTTACCATGTAGGTCCGATTATAATTACAGGTCGTATATCTGATTAGGTCTAGTTTAGGGTGATCAATCATTTCATACAAATCATACAATACAAACCAGAATAACAAACAGAATCATAGCATCACTCATAATCAAGCGCAAGCACATAACTAACTATCTAATAAGCACAATCAAAGCCTCCAAAATACAGCAACGTATTAATCCCAACTTACCTGGACTCTTCGCTTACTCACTCGAGGTTCAACTCACTCAAGTCATCGCCGATCATTCCTATAATACAAACATGGTTTCAATTTTTTATATAACTATTATAGGTTGGTTTTATCCTATAACACTTATTGTTTTCTTTTGTTCAAGGTTTAATACGTCCAATTATCTAGGTTCTCAAATCTTTTATAATTATTCTAGGTTTCGGGCTAAATTCGAGTCAGTTTTCACATCGATTTCTAAATTTTGTTCTAGTTCAATTTCTATGTATTGTTTTATATCTGAAGTTTAGAAACTTGTTTTAACTCATAATGTGAAATTAATCACTTACTTCCAGATATCCTAAATGCCATAATTACCCCTAGTTAGTATTTTATTATACTTGGTATACTTAAATCCTTAATAGTGTACCGAATTTACTCCTGATATGAAATTTTTTTACATTTTTCATATAATTACATAAATTTAAGATTTCTATTAGATTTATTATATATCCCTATTATTTATATAATATCAATTTTTATTCTAATATCTTCTATTTATTATATTTCTAATAATTACATATTATGTATTATCACCTATTATGTATACAATACACATATAATATTTTTAATACTCTAATTACCATCTCTCAACATCAATTATCATTTAAAAATGTCTAAATTTATCCTAAATCAGATGTTACACCTAATTACCCTAAATTACTAAATTAACTTAAAATGTAACATTTTCCCTATTACTTATTTATTACATAATTAGCCTAATAATTATATCTAATACCTTAAAAGCTATAAGTATCATACTTCATTAGATTTCAACATCCTAAAATATATAATTATTCACTAAATCAGTAATTAACCATTTAATTACTTAGTTAACCCTAAATTACTCAATTGTGCCTCATTTCAAGGCCTAAAAATTTTGAAAATTAATTTTTGAAAACAGGATTTATAGTACTATTTTATATCATCTAAATAGTCTATACAAAAATTTTGAGCTTAAAACTATACTCCTAAGGTCAATTATTTCTAAATTGAAACATGCTTGGTTTTGCATGATTTCTTAAGGACTATATATCACGGGACATATTTTCATCAAAATAATATTTTTCCTAAAAACTACATACAAAAATATTCAGGAATAACAAAATTTATAATTTTCTAAGAATATTTACTATTTTTACAAAATTACATAAAATCGGGTTAGAAATCGAACTTACCGATTTGGGTGGCTCCGATCACCGTTGGTAGCCATGGGTGTGTCGACCCACCTGGGTGCCACCTCTACCGTGTAGTGGTGGTGGCAGCCATCCACTCCCAGTTACTTGTCGGGTGTAGGTTCTCCTTAGAAGCCCTAACTGCATAGATTTTTTGTGATTTTTTCTAAATCCCTAATTTACTCTCAATTTTGCCTCTCTCTATTTTTATAAACTTCCTGACATCCTAAATGAGTTTCTGAAAATTTTTGAGTATTTTTAGAGCTTTAGGGAAATTATTGTGCATTAATTTGATTAGATAATTACCTTATCTTCTTCCAATTTGACTTTTATGTTATTCTAATTTAATTGACTAATTTTTTTTTTGTATTTTCCCCAACTGAACGACCCCAATCTGGATCATTCCTTATTTTTTATGATTTTTCTTTATTTTCCCTTAATTAATTATGAATTTTTTTAATTATTTAGTATTATTTTAGTTCATTTCGCGTATTTTAAGTAATTATGCGTATTTCTACTTATATGTAAATTCATATATAGTGCAAATAAATATTTCTAAAAATTATTTAGGTCATTCTATGATTTTTAGTATATATATAATTTATCTCTAGTGATTCGTTAATTATTGGATTGCATTTTACGCATTTTCGATAAATAATGAGTTATATACTAAAAATTTGGAAATTTTATATTTTATATTTTATTTCTTATTTTCTTAAATACAAACTTATGTGATTATTTTTATTAATATTTCTAACTTTACTTGTAATTTAGGCTCGATTGGATATTTCAGTTGATTGGAATCCTAAGTGACTAGTTATGAGGTTTATACCTACTACCACACTGATGAGAAAGCAACTCTGCTGAACACCAACATGATAGGGTCCCGGATCTTTCTTTTACTATCCGACTCCAACTTCCACAACAACTGTAGCAGTCATCTCCCTCTCATGTGATGCTCTATCTTTACCACAGCACAGTAGCTTATGACCGTAACTTTGAACCAGTGATGCTCCACTATAGACCTCTCATGGATAGTAGTAACGTTAGATTTACAACTATAATACTCCACCAAAGCCACATGACGCTTGATCTTTAATATGCTGCAATAACGCCTGATCAGCATTGAAAACGACATAGCACCCGCCACATCCAACTGCGCTCCTCTACTGACCACGTTTTGCCACTGCTACGCTCCACTGCTGACTACGCTCCGTCACACCTTAAGATCCGAAGGCTTTTGTCCAGTCTAATCCAGGCAAAACTCTGATGAATGCAACTCCAAAATAGCAAGCCCCGACATCGAATTGTACACTCCACAGTCCAATGCCGTCACTACTCCATCCACGCCATTGCTATGCAAGAATAAGCTAGGTTCAGTTTTTCCAAGTTTTAGTTTTCTTATTTTATTTATTTATTTATTATTAGTTCCTTAGTTATCTAATGTAGTATATGTGTATATGACTATATTAGTTTAAGGGATTTATTGGTATTAGTTTTATACATTAAGCAAGTTACATAACATTACTAATTTATTTAAGTAGATAGTTATTTAGTCATAATAGTATATATCTATGTGTGTATATATAAATAAATATATACATATAATATTTTAAGAATTTTTTAGGATTTCTAGCTTACAGAATGAAACAAAAAAATTTAGAAGTAAAAATTAATAAAAAGTCAATAAACTATTTAAGATGTTTTAACGATTTTTTTTTATCACTCACGACTTAGGGCCCTTTATTTTTTAAAAAATAAATTAAATCAATTAAACCTGTAAATCCGATAAATTTTCAAAATTAAAATTAACCAATACATTAAAATTTTTGGAAAAGAACTATGATCATTTGATCTCAGTTAGCGGATACGTAGGTACCTTCGGGGCGACAATAAAATTTATAGAAACGTAGGTTCCTTTTCTTTTATTTTTTTATTCTTTAAAAATATTATAATTAGAAGAATAATCCTAATTTTGGTAAATAAATAGTGGTACTCATTAGAATTTAATAGGTTATCCCCTGGATTCAAAACCCTCTGATTCTTTACTCAAAATGAAATTAAAGACCGGTAGCTAAATCATAATCACTCCACCTAATTAATTATGATTTTCATTTCTTTTTCCCAACTCCGGTTGGGTAGCGACTTAAAAAAAATTATTTTCAATAAAAAAGTAGAATTTTCCAATTTCTTTAATCATAGATTAATATTAAATGTGTTAGGGTTTAGTATTAATCAGAAAGTAGGAAATCAAATTAAATAAAAGAAAACCAAAATTCAAGCTCAACACCATCCTAAGCATAAGTGACTTTCCAAATGACCCTTATTTTGAACCTTAATTGCAACGTAAGCTCTCACATAAAATCAATTGGTATCAGTAGCCCATCAAGTCAAATAATTGATTAGAAATATTCTAAGTGGCTCAAACTTGAATTCAATCTAATTTTAACTGATCGAACTCAAGGAAATATTAACTCTAGCCAAAAAATGACTTCTAACTTGTCTGATAGATTATCATAACAAACAAACTTATATTTGTTTACTAGCTTTTACATGTCAAGAAGTTTACATCAGATGCTAAGTCATTCATCTACGTCAACAATCTATAATAGTTTCGCTTAGTTGTAGTTTGTTAGATTACTTATTAGTTAGTTAGGTTAGAAGTGTATATATACTGATATTTCTTTATGCAGAGGTTGATTTTTCTTTTTAGATAAACACTCAATCTTTATAACTTCCGGTCCTTATCATTTTCTCTCTATTTTCTTATTGAATAGTTTGTTTTTGCTCAAACTGAACATGGTATTAGACCAGGTTCAAGGCTGATTTATAAGGATTGTGAAGCATTTTCTAGTTGAAGCTACTACATTGATATTCATTATGAATAATCAAATCGTTAAGGTAGTGTGAATGATCCATATTATCTTTTCGATTTCGATAATCTAAGTATGTCCATTGGAAACGTTCAATGCAATGGAATGAATTACATTTCATGGTGCAACTTAGTATGATTAAGTTTAAGAGCTAAGGTTAAAACTGGTTTTGTCAATGGATCAATCACAAAATTAGAACAAGACTTTCTTAATCTTATAGAATGGAATAGATGCAATTATATGATTTGGTCATAGATATTGAATTCAATGATGGTACAGAAAACTTTGTTTACACTACTTCTACTCATGAGTTATTGCAAGAAGTAAAGGAACAACATGGAGTTGCCAGTGGGCCTTTAGCTTTCCAAATTCAATATGAGATTACAAACTTGAGACAAAATAATTAATCAATTAGTTTGTATTTTAACAAGCTTAAGAGATGTTGGCATGAATTACAAGAATTACGATCATTTCTTATTTATGATTGTAGAATACTAGAATACTGCACTTGTGATTTTAAAGACAAAGTGCTAGAATATGAATCTCATGATGGACTCATTCAATTTCTGATGGGGCTTAATGAATCTTATGATGGAATTTACAACTCGATTCTTTCTACTAAACCATTACTGATTATAAATGATGCATATTACCTTATGCACCATATTGAGAAGTAGAGATAGGTGTTTGCCATACTTAGTCCAAAGTTTGAAGTTACTGGATATGCTTCTAACAGATTCGGTTCTTATTCTAATGTTAGACCAGGCTTTAAGAAGTCCTTTGACAAAAAGAAATCTAAGAAAGGTCTTTACTATAAGTATTGTAAATGTGAAGGTCATTTAATTGATTCTTACTTCCATTTGGTTGGATATCTAAACTGGTACAAAAGTAACAAGGTTTTTACAAAGAATAAACAAATTTCATTAAGCAATACTTGTAGAAATATATCTGATACTTCTTTAGATGAGCAATCTGAGAGTGCTATTATGCATGATTCTTCTTGTAAGCAATTTGATAAGTAGATGGCTCAAGATATATGTGAGGAAATGTATAAAGTGTTCAAATCTAAAGAGGAATCTGCTCCTATAATTGCAACAATGGCTTAAGTAAGTACTTTAAATTTGCTATAGAATATTTCACATTCTAACACTTTACATGCAAATAGTCTTATTTAGATGGTAGATATTGGTGCATCCAATCATATCACTTTAGTCCTTGATATTCTTTTTTATGTGGAAATTTTGTTTGTACCTGTTATTATCAAACTACCTAATGGATCTATTCTTCATGCTCAAAAGGCAAGATTAGTCGACATTACAAGCATACTCATTGTTAGTCATGTACTTTATATTCTGGAGTTTAAGTGCAACTTGTTATCTATTTAGAGATTAGTAAATGAATCCTCATTGCATGCAATTTTTGACAAAAATTGTTGTACTTTTCAAGACCCTTCTTCTCATAGGGTGTTGGCTATAGTCGAGGCTATGAATGGGTTATATTTGCTTAAAAATACTAATGTTATTTCTTCCAATTGTAAGATAGATTGCTTTCTAACTAAAACCACAGACTTTCATAATAAGGATGTTCACTTAATTCATAATAGGTCAGGATATACTTCCATTTCTAAGCTATAACATTTAGAATTCTATAAACATTTAGACTTTGAGAATTTTCATTATTACACATGTCAGCAATGAAAACTTTATAAATTTCCTTTTCAACCAAGTGTTAATAAGGCATCTAGTATTTTTGAGTTATTGCACATAGATGTTTGGGGTCTTTATCATGTATCTTGTTTCTTCTTTATGTGGTGCCAATTACTTTGTAACAATTGTTGATGACTTATGTAGAGCTATATGGACCCATTTGTTACACCATAAATTTCAAGTGCATGCCATCTTAAACAAATTCTCTAAATATGTGCATAATCATTTTAATACTACCCCTAAAATAGTTAGAATAGATAATGGAAGAGAGTTCATATCTAAACAATGTGAAGATTTGTTTCACACTTATGGGATAATTCATCAACAAACTATTGCCTATTCACCTTAGCAAAATGGAAGGGTTGAAAGAAAACATCAACACCTTCTTGATATTGCTAGGGCTTTTAGATTGTTTGCCGATCTACTTAAGCATTTTTTAGGTGAATGTATTCTTACTTCCACCTTCCTTATCAACATCATGCCCATGGTTCTTAATTAGGAAAGTCCTTATCAAATGCCGTTTAACAAGAAGCCTGATTATAGTTAACTTAGAGTGATGGGTTGTTTATGTTTTACTATTGATCTTTCACCGAAAAGGGACAAATTTGATCCCAAAGCATCTAAGTGTGTTTTTCTTGGATATCTTAATGATAAAAAAAGGATACAAGATTTATGATATTCAGAGCAGGAAAATTCAAGTAAGTTGAGATGTTTTTTTTTTTTTTTTTTTGAAAGTGACTTTCCTTTTAAGATAGCTGATTCTGATCAATATCAGTTTACTCAATCCATTGCCCAACATACCAATCCTATATTGTTTGAGTCTTTACCAAGCTGTATAGATAGTGCTATTCCATCCCTTAATCCTATCAAACAACTGAATGATTGCACTACTTCAACTCTAGATCATTAGCCTTTATCACTTCGAAGATCAACTCGACCTAAGTATGTTCCATCATGGCTTAAAGATTTTGTTTCTATTGTCTAATTTCATCAATCTATTGATTCTTTTGATTTCAACCATGGTTCATCTGCTATTTATCCTCTTCTTAGCTTTAATATTTTTTTCTCATTTTCCTAAAGAATATGTAGTTTCATTTGCTAACATGTTGGTTATTAAAGAGCCACTATATTACTCTTAAGTAGTAAAACATCAAGAGTGGCTATACGCTATGGAAAAAGAATTGAATGCTCTTAAGAGTAATCATACTTAGGAACTCACTTAATTGCCATCTAATAAGAAACCCATAGGTTATAAATGGATTTATAAGGTTAAGTATAAGCCTAATGGGAGTATTGTGGGATATAAGGCTAAACTAGTAGCCAAAGGCTATACTTAGGTTGGGGATAAGGACTTTCATGATACTTTTTTGCTTGTAGCAAAGTTAAGTGCTGTGCGCATTGCTAAAAATTGGTCTTTAAATCAAATTAACATAAAATAATGCATTCTTGCATGGTTTTTTAGATGAGGACATTTATATGTTACCTCTTGAAGGAAGTGCAAAAGAAAAACCAAATCAAGTACGTAAGCTTAAAAGGTCCTTGTATGGTTTAAAGCAGGCCTCTAGATAGTGAAACTTGGAAATTTCACAGTTTTTACTTTCCCTTCGGTTTGAACAGTCCAAACATGACATTTCTCTCTTTACTCTTCATCATGGTTCAATTTTTGTTTCCCTATTGCTTTATGTGGATGACATTCTTATTACAGGGTTTGATGCCTCTTTAATTTCTAATATTAAAACTCAACTACATAATGCCTTTACAATTAAAGATTAAGTCTTGCAAGATACTTTCTAGGACTTGAGTTATGTCAAACAAATCAAGGATGCCTCGTTAATCATCACAAGTTCTTGCATGATGTTCCTACTAAGATAAGTTTGACTGCTTGTAAGCCTACATCCACTCCTCTTCCTGTTGGTTTAAAATTGGAGAATCATTAAGGAGATTTACTAGACAATCCTTCATCTTTTTGTCGGATAGTGGGACGTTTATCTTATCTTTCATTTACTAAACCTGACATCAATTTTGTAGTGCTTCATTTGAGTAGATTCTTGTCCAAGCCATGCATTCCTCATCTACATGATGCAACACATGTGTTTAGATATCTTAAAGGATCTCTTTCTTATAGTCTGTTCTATTCCCCATCCAATGATTTATGTCTTCATGCCTTTTCTGATTTTGATTGGGCTACTAATCTTATTGATCACAAGTTAGTAGTTTTTGCATTTTCCTTGGTTCAACTCTAGTGTCCTAGAAAACGAAGAAACAATCTATGATCTTAACCTCTTCAATAGAAGCTATGTATTGCAGTTTTGCTACTGCAACCAAGGAAGTACTTTGGACCTCATATATACTTTGGGTCTTTCATGTCCCAGTTACTCTGCCTGTATCCTTACAATGTGATAACAAATCCACAATTTCAGTTGCTTTAAATCCTTGTCATCATGTTAGGATTAAGCATATTGATATAGACATACACTTTGTACGTGATTATATCAATTCTGGTTTCCTTTTTGCCACTTACATTTTAACCTAATTGTAGCTTGTTGATATTTGTACCAAAGCTCTACCAGAGCCGCAGTTACTATTTCTTAAATGGGGGATGATAGATTATCATAACTAACTAATTTATATTTGCTTACGAGCTTTTACAGGTCAAGAAGTCCAATTTAGATGCCAAGTCATTCATCTATGTCAACAATCTATAATACTTTTGCTTAGCTGTAGTTTGTTAGATTAGTTATTAGTTAGTTAGGTTAAGAGTGTATATATACTATATTTCTTTGTATAGAGGTTGATTTTTCTTTTTGGATAAACACTCAATCTTTACAACTTCCAGTTCATCTTCTATTCCCTTATCATTCTCTCTCTTTTCTTATTGAATAATTTGTTTTTGCTCAAACTGAACATTGTCATGATATTATTATTTATTTTCAAGCCCATTAAAGGCTTATGCAAAACACACAGTTATTTAAATTTGAGCTTAGCTATTGCCAACTTCATACATAAAAGTTCATTTTATTCACATATTGAAACTAATGGAAGTTTTACGGTATCATTGGTAAAGCAATCTAATTTATCATTCAATTATTGTGATGACTATAAAAATAAATAAAATGAGAATTTCAATGCTTTAACAACAAACTGAATGGTCTCACCTCAACAACATAAAAGTAGAATAATTTTGAATATATATATATATATATATCTTTATTATTAAAGCAGATTGATCCTTAAGTAACTGGTACACTTCGAGTTATCTATTTAATTTTATTTAATAAAAAATAATATTAATATGTTTTATTAAAATCATGAATAATGGATAAATTGGTCAACCTATTCTCTTCCTTTAATCTCTCCCAATTCCAAAGCCTACTTTCTCCACTTTCTCCACTTTCCTCTCTATCTCTCCACACAACATGGTGCTTATTTCATGATCTTTCAAATGGTTTCTTTCTTTTTGCATTTTCTCTCCCATTTTCATAACCATAATGATGATTGATGTCCACATGATGGATAATTTCTACGTGTAATCCTGATTTATTAATAAGTAAGAAATTAAAAGATTTAAAGTGAGTATAGTTAGGGAAAAAATAATAAATCTATATTTATATTATTTAACAAAAATTATGATTTCTTACCTAATAAATAATAACAAATAATAAATATATAAATTTAACGTTATTTAATATACACACGCATTCTAGATGCATCATCCACTAGTACATATATATATATATATATATATATATATATATATATATATACCCACACACACAATAATATAAAAATCCCAAATATGCACCAATTAGCTTGTATTTTCTAGTTTGGCATAATGAAGCAGCAGCTTGATATTATGAATAAAAGCAATTTTGACCGAAGCCGAGTTCCTTATTTGAATTCTAAAAATGCTCTATGTATTGCGTTGCAATATAAATGTAAATACTGTACTGCTTTTCATTTTGCAATATAATAAAAATGCGTACAATATAATGTACAAAGCTATCAAGAACATAAGATGAAAATTGCTCTAAGACTTTATAGATTGTTGTTTGTGGTAGCAACAAATCCCCCATCAATATATAGTATTATAGTCTTCTCTGCTTTATCTCTTTTTAATAATTTGGCTAAAGTGAATTTATCAAATAAGCAAACGAATCTAGACAATTAAAACATAACATTCTAATTCACAAGAAGAGTCCAGATAGAGGGCATGTGGATGCTGGGATTTTAGAACTACACCTCATTCCTAACACGTTTTTAGTTGTTGTAACTCAATTAGCGCCCACATTTATTTATTCGTTAACCAAAAAGACAAAAAGAAAAAACTAATAAGAAGAATTTCTAAGCAAATTTAGTTATTTCGTAATCGCTCTCCGCTTCTGATCTCTTCTATGGTGTCTCTTTCTTCAGCCACTTGCATCGCGTACTGCCATTTCAAATCGAAAAATCAAACCTAGAAATGCGATATCAATACGGCAGTCCTTGTCTTTGCGAGTGCAAACATACAACCTAAAGGAACGCTTCTTCATTTGTGTTTTCTTTTTCCTTTGCCGCGTATCTTCGGATCAAAAATTCCACTCGGGTATTTTTGTTTAATTCCATTAATGGATCCCTTCCTTATCGTTAAGAATACATTTATTCTTTGTTTCCATCAATGTGAATTTATGGTTCTCGTGATTCTTAGGTAGCTAAGAACTTGAAGTAAATGATCGGGTATTGTCTGAGAGCGAAAAATATCCTCGTTTTTACTTTACCTACTTAACAACGCCACGCGTTGGAAAGTAAGTATGGAGAATCGGAGCGGTCTGGCTCCCAATAGGTCATAGCATTGCATATCCACATTGTTAGTCTAAATTTTTGCCAACTTCCCCCTGTTTTTGACTTTTCATCTTTTTTTCTTTTTACGATTTCGAGCAGATTAAGAAATATTTATACCAAAGAAATCAAACTCTATATATCTTTTTTTTTTTTTAAACTCTATATATCTTAACCAAGTCCTTTTTACATCAAAATTAAATCAAAGTGAATCATTTATTGAGCCTTTTATATTCATGTTATCGTATAAAATAAATCCATTTTTTTGAAATTCTTATAAACTATACACATATAGTCGATCTAAATGTATTATGATCTAAATAATTCACTTATATTATAGGATTGCATAACCACATCATTTGGCTACTTTTTTTTTTTCCAACTTCCGCTTATTTTTTTATCATTTTTTACTAATTTCGAGGAGATTAAGTAATATTTATACAAAAGTCAATCAAACTCTGTATATTTTAGCTAAGTCATTAAGTTTATAACAAATTTTAATTAAAGTGAGTCATTTATGAAGTTTTTTCAATTTGTGTTGCATGTTGATTAGACCAATCTTTTGAAATTTTAATATTTTATGACTATACACATAGTGTCCATAAAAAAATATATAATTTAAATATGCGAAAATTGACTTATGATTCTCGTATTTCTCGTATTTGGAAGTACTTTAGAAGGAAGAATTGTAAATTTCTTAGCATTGGCAATTTGGTTTAAGGAAGAATTTGATAATACTTTTAAGAAAGAGGAATCGCAATTTCATTTTACTGTCATCAATGATCATTAATTAAAATTATTTATTTAACTTTAAGCATAATTATAAAATCAAATAATTAAAAAATTTGGTATAAATTCAACTATTTGTATATTCTACTTCATTCCATTTTGTCAGCATTTCCAAATATAGGAATTAATTTATCAATTTTGATCTTGATTCCATTCTATTCAATTCCAAACTATTTCATTCTAGACAATTCTTACATACTAAATATAATACTATAATATCGAAAATTAACTATCTCACTTAGAAGTTAGAAAACTTTGACTAAATTTCGGCACAAATGCAAATCCAATTTTAAATGAAACGATTATCAATGAAAAGTTAGCAAAAGAATACAAATCAAAACATAAAACAGAGGAGGATATAAAGAGGGGCAAATTGTGGGTAATTCAATTATCAACTCTAGTCTCATGGCCTTTACTTCCGCCCTTGATGGATACATTCCCCTATTACAAAATAAATTACACAATATATCTCTACAAGTAATTCTTTTTCTTTTGTTTTAGACCACCTAATTTTCTATAATAAATTAAAATTCCTCTACATTCTTCGAGACAAGCCAAGTAATTTCTCAATATTATGGAAGTTCTCTAAAAGAGGTCTTCACTAATTTGGTAAAATACATGAAAAAAAACATTTGCTATAAGTTGTCAAAATAATGATTTTCTCAAAACCTCGTTTTGGAATAACTCATGAAGAATACTTATTATTTTTCTATCTAATTTGTAGGCCTTAATTGAATTGAATGTAATCCATCCTATTAATTAACTTTGAAGTTTACATAAACATACAAGTTACTCCAACTATGAAAATCTCGTTCAATTGCCATTGCAAAGGAAAATCTAAATTGCCGAATTATTTCCACAATTTGAATGTATATGCGTATATTGCCCTTCGCTAGCTTCATATATCTTTATAAGACAATGATAATTGAATCGGATTCTTGTCGACATTATTAACCAACGTGACAAATATCGGGTATGTTCCAATTTCACTTACTTCTTATAAATTATAGATTGCCATTGAGAAATAAAGTGGAACTTGTTATATTCATGCAGTGATTATTTCATATGTCCTCTTCTTCGTTGAAATTCATATTCTATGAACGAAGATAAAGGAAGATATTCTCAATTTTTATATTCTTAATTTTCTTTAATTTACGATTTATGAATTTTGAAATTATATAAAAATTCGAAAAACTTTATGATTTCATTGGGTTAACATTTTCTTTCTTATATTTTTAACTATTAATCATTCATGATGTTTTAAGGACATAAATCAAGAAAATATAAAATTTGATAATCCAAAGGACAAAGAGAAAGGTTATAGTTGAGAAAAGATTCATTAGTACTAACTCGTTAACGTAAATTGATAAATAGTATGTAAATATTAATAATATTGATACACTAAAGAATAGATGATCGTACTTGTTGAAAAAGTATAAATTAAATATTTACATATTAAAATTTTATTGTTATATATGTACCATTCATTAATTCACTTAACGTGTTAATATATGCAATTTTTTCCCAGTTATCTTATCTGATAAGAAATTAATTATTAAGATAAGAACTCCATTTCTTAGACATTATCTCTTCGTCCGTATGAAAAAGGGAACAGAATTAATTAAGGAACGCCATTAGCCATTTGGATGTGCCTCGTTTTTCCAACTCATCCAACACCACATCCCAAGAAAAGTAGCAAAGCCTATTCTTTTTTCATTTGCCATTACAATTCTCGATGATTTCTTCTTGGCCCTACTTCTAGCTACATGCCAAAATCCATCCAATTTCCTTTAGGTGTACCAAAAAGTAACGTCACTAGGACCCCTCTATTTCCGTTTCTTCTCGGGTCAATTGCTGCTTTCATGACCCTAAGGGCACAGGCAAGTGGTTATCAACTTATCGGTCATCGAATTGACCTAGAAAAGTTCCTAGGGTTTGAAATTTTTACAATGATTCAGAGAAAACGTTATAAATCGGTCAAAATTATAATACTATTGGAAATTGAGCGCATGCAATGCAAAGCCCTTCCCTTGGCCAAGTCAAATGGAAACCCTAACCCTAATGCACTTCACCGGCGCAATTGAAGGTTTCTTTTGGTTTTGTCTCTTTCATGTATGACCTGATAATATAATAGGAAAAGGTCAAAATTTATGCGGTATTGGGTAAAATTGAAAATAAAAGAAAAAGAAGATAATCATAAGCTATTGTTATCATTCAAGCTTGCTCCAATCACTTTTGCATTATTCAGCTAGACAGCTACTACCAAATTGTCATTAATGACACGCACCAGAAAAGAAGATAATTATAATTCCCATTAATTATTGAATAAGTCGAAACCCAATGATAAAGGTTTCATACTTCAGTTTTCTTTGTACTTGCACAATGTTCACATGAAAAAATAGAAAAGGTTGCATGTAAATATAAATTATTATTGCTACTCTTCTTTCTTATATTTTTTAAGTGAGTAAAAATATATTATTCATTTAACTTATGTTCAACGTGTTATATGAGCTTTCAATGTAGTTAATCATTACGTTAATGTAGTCTTGAGATATGTGATAATTATTACACTTTTACTTGTAAGCATAGGTGGAAACCAAACGTGCAATGATAGTGCCAAATACTTATGTCATGTTTGATAAGTATAAATAGTTTATAATGGAATCGATTAAAATAAAATGAAATGAAATGGATTAGAATAGAATTAAGATCAGAATGATAAATCTATTTAGATATTTCAAATATCAATAGAATCATTAATTCCATTGTAATATTATGTTCGGTTACAACATATTTTAAAAGGAATCAAATGCACATGTAGTAAATATTTGTCAAAATGACCTTAATTATTGGATGTTATAGTTAATTCCATGTTAAATAAATGGTTTTCAATTAATGAAAGTGGAATATAATCGTGGTTTTGCCTATGTAAAAGCGATTTTAAATTTTTCCTTGAAGCCTAAAATCATTCCACATCATAAAAATACTTTCAAACATGAGGAAGAAATGGAATCTAGAATCACAATTCCATTCTACATTGATGTTGTTTTATGACAATTACAAATAATAAGAGAAAATGTTGAAATTATTTTCTTACTTCTAAAAGTTTTTTCCATTGCTATTTCCAAACACTGGGTTAGCTATTAACTTCAACCATTGGCCATCTTTAGTCATCTACCAATAAGGTTAAACCTTGCTTCTTCCTAAATAATATCCTCCCATTAATGGTTGAATTTTGTAGAAATGGAGTTAAACTTGCTTGGTTGTGGAGAATTTACATAATGTAGTAAACATAAGCTTAAAGGGTTGTCAAAGATGGTTTCAGCGTGATTGCTTCGATGTTTAAGTTGAAGATAGGAAGGGAAAAGTGTATAATGTGTAGAAGAGGCAAGAGATTGAAGTCCTTTACTGGGAGTGATAGTCTTCTATTTATAAATGACTTAGCTAACTTAATCTAAGAAGGAGATAAGCCTTTTAACATTCTCTCTTTGATTGTGAGTTTCATGGAGAAGATATCAAGGACAAGCTCTTGACAGTTGTTAACATGTCTTACCCAAGCTCTAAGGAGTTGCTTAGAGATAGGATCTTAAACAGGGTCCTTAATAAAGTTAGTCGAGCCTTGGGAATCTTAGCCCTTTAGTGAACTCATCCTAAAGGTGGGGAGTTGGCATAGATTTTAGTTAGGTTGGTTGAGCTCTAGGGAGCTCACTTAAGCTCTAATGAGGTTTGTTTGGACTCCTAAGGCTTAACCCATGCATTGAAGAGGTTAGCTTAGGCTTGGAAGCTTACATCTGAAATAACCTATCAACATTTGCATGCCATTTTCATGGATGATAGGTCAGTAAGGAAAGTAAGTCCTTAGCAAGGTCTCTAAGGTCCCAGGATGGGCTGCTTACATGTTTGTAGATGAGCTACGACAAGTAGATTTTGATGGGGTAGTGATAAAGAGAATAGTAAAATTTACCAGAGAAGTTGAATAATTTTTACAAGACCCTACAACCCATAATGGCTTAAGATTTAGAGAACTAAAGTACTTTAATGATGCTTTGCATGGAAAACTCACGTGAAGAATGCTAGAGAATCTAAATCCTTTATGGGTCTAAGTGTTAAAGAGCCTCTAATTACGTAAATGCAATTTTTTGGATGCTAAAAGGGGTAAAATCCCTTCTTGTTATGGTAAAGTATCATAAAAGGAAGAGACTTTATTGAGGATGAGTTCTTATGGCAAGCTGGAATTATAAAGACTATTAGGAGTTTTAAGAATCAATGGATTCCAATTAGAGGATGCAAAATTCCAGTTTGTGTTGATCTTAACCAAGTTAATTTAACCTGTAAGGTAGCTTACTTTATTGACCAAGACAAAAGGAGTTAGAAGAGGGATAGGATACTTTAGTCACTTGATCTTACCATAGCATTGCAAATTCTAAAACTTCCCTTAAGAAGAATAAGAGTAAGAGTAATAATAGTTTAGTCTCTTAAAAGGGATGGAAAGTATTCGTTGAGCAGTGGTTACAAAAGCTTGGTTTGGAAGAATGAAAATATAGGCAATGTAGTTACTTCTTCTTTCCAGGTAACATCCTTACTTTAGAAAAACATTTGGTTTATTGATGTTATGCCAAAATATATACATTTGATCTGACAAAGATGTGATAATGCTTTAGCAACTGATAACATTATATTTAGAAAAAAGTATAAGAGATGATTCTTCTTATGTATTAAATAAACAAGATGAAATTGTAGAACATTTGTTCTTATTGTGCCCTTAAGTGAGATTGGTTAGTTCAAAGTTTTGGGATTGAGAATAGATGAAAGGGATTTTACAAGATGGGATATATGGTTGTTGAATGGTATTGAAAACTTTAGGAATGATAAAGAAGCTACACAGGCTTAATGTTTCCAAAAATAGTGATTTGTTCATGGTTTATATGGAAGACCTATTGCTCTTGTATTTTGATGGAGAGGTACCAAATTTGATGGTTGTCACCAATCAAATAAAGGCACATTTGGTAGAAAATGATGAAGCAATAGCTAACCATTGAGTAGTTGCTCAAAGTAGCCAACTGCATATTTTGGCTTCAGCATCGGTTAGTTACGATGTAAATTATATTAAGATAAACTTTAATAAAGCATTGGGTAATAGAAAAACTTGTTGTAAGTCTAGGTATTACTGTTGGTGATCATGAAGGCTATCTCTTTGTAGGTTTAAGCCTAAATATTGATGTAAGCTTTGTGGAAGAGGTAAAGGATATAGCTGTATTGGAGGGTCTATGATTAGCAAGGGATATGGAATGGAGGAAAATGATATTGGAATTGGATTCTTCTATTATTTTTGTTGTTTTCAAGTTTTCTTCTCCTCGTTGGTTTTTAGAACACTATGTATATGAATTTTCTTTTTTATATAACTCTTTTGATTCTATTTCTCTTTTGTTGATCTAGAGGAAGATAAATTATTGTGTAGACTACGTAGTGTTACAAGAGAAAAAAGGGTTAAATGTTGATCATAAGGGGTCTTTTCCCCCTTCCCCTTTGTGAAACCTTTTAACATCAGACTATATATCTTAATAGAAGTTTTTCTTTTTTGGTAATAAAAAAAAAGTTCCTTCATATTTCATATATAAAGATTTATTCTATTTGTTATTGATATAGACACATGACAAATATGTCTTATGTGCCAATTTTAACTAAGGACTAATGATGACTTAATGGAGAATAAGACATTTATAAAAGGATAACATAAGTTAGAATATTCTATAATGTTAAAAGATGACATAAGAACCTAAGCTTATATTATTTTTGTTTGAGGACGCTAATTTTAGGAGTTTTGATTGAAAGTCCTCTACTTATCAAAAGGTCACAAGCAATGTAGAAAAGAGAAAACTTTTATAATGGTTTATTGATTCCTATATTTAGAGCCATATGCCTACAGATGTAATGAAGGAAGCTTCCTTATGAGCTATTAAAGTTAGATTTAATAACAATTTAGCATAATCTATCTCAAAATCAAGCTTAAACTACTCAAAGAGTTTATTAAGTTGAGCTCATAAGTTTAATAAGTTCAAATTGAACATAAGCATAGACTAAGTCATATGGAATCCAAATATAGTTCAAACATTAGTTATAAATTTAATGCATGTTTTTTTTCCATTCAAAATAACAAAGCATAAACAAGCTTGGCTAAACAATTAAAGCTCATTAATAACTGACACTTTGAGCTTAGTTCATGCTAGAAGTTCTAAGCTTTAAAGTTTTGAATTCATGAGTCAAACATAAGCTTAAATGAAAAATGTTTAAACCAAATTTATTAATATCGATCTAGTTTTGCCATTTTACAGGAATGAGAACCCTTTAATCTTTAATATATATATTATCGTTATTCCATAAAGGTTATTGGGTTCTTTTTTTCCTTCTTTGATTAGGTTTGGCCAATTTAAGGGTTAATCAAAGATAATTTTTTATCGGTACTTCCCTTGTGTAAATGACAATGATTAAAACTTTCGTTGACTAAGTTTTAACAAGTTAATGTCATTGATAGAAACTCCATAACTTGAGATTAAGAATAAAAAATTTGCACAAGTACTCATGGTGCATTTTCCCTAAAGAAAAGTATAAGGATTTTCATAGAATATCTTACCTAGACAAGAGTAGAGCAACTTTAATATGTTTTCATTGATCAAATATCCTTACAATTTATAACCCAACCTAACATACCAGTGAGCAAAGAAATTTTGAAAGCTTCATATCAATGTCAACTCTTCCTTAAAGCATGTTGACATGGGTTGTGAGATTCCATAACAAGGTTTAGATTCCATAAAAAAGTAGAGTTCCCATACATAAATTATGCGACCCACCTTGATGAGTGGGTGGCATGTGATACTACATGTTAAGTAAAGTCTGTTATGGATTATAAGAGGAAATTGATATTAATTTATAAGGTCATGGCGGTAAATATTTTATTAACAATAATTATAAATTTTTCGGCTAAGTAGTTAAAAAAGGCCATTAGTGTTTATTGTCTTAATTATTCACTATTTTTCACTTAGTAAATTATAAGTGTATTAGAGTTGAATCCCTACCATATGGTGGATGATTCGGAGATTTTTTCAAACTCAATTTAGAGAAAAGATTCAAGGAAGTCGGTGGTACCATTGGGATGTGACTTCTAGAATGCCTTTAGAATGACCTATAAGTTGAGGATGGTAGGAATGAGCTAAAGCATATACTATAAACAAGGAAAGAACTGGTTCAGTTATGAAAATTTTCACTATGAAAAAGTTGCATGTTTAAGAGGAGAAAATTGTGATATCCCATGTTAAGTAAAGTCTTGTATGCATTATTAGAAAATTTGATATTGGTTTATAGGGTCATGATAGTGAATATCTCATCAATATTAATTAAAAATTTTTAAGCTAAGTAATTGAAAATTTTTTATCAATGGTCATTTATTACCTTACATAGCATGATCATTTATGGGCATCACTTTCACTTAACACCACCAATTTAGAATGTAATTATAAAACTATCAATCTTATGTGAATAAATTTCTTAACTATTTAAAAGCAGGCCTTCACTTTCCAATGGCTATTGAAAATCTGCAAATACAACCCAAAGTGTTATTAAAGCCCTAAAGTGTTGCTACTTATGAGTCTTTTAGTAACAGTTAGGGAACTTTAGTGACAACCTAGAGTTATGTGTATATTAAAAGTTATAGAGTCATCAAGCTACTTTTAAGGAACTTAATAAGTGTTTGTATATCTAAGCAATAGTTTTGGCATGTATTTGCAATTACCCAAACATTGTTTTGCATCATATTGTTTGGTTCCTCTCTAATATAACCTATAAATTTTATAAGTTTGTCCTTTCTGAATTTCTAATTAGCTATAGGCTATTTATAACCCTTAATAGGTTGTGTTACCCACATTTGTTTGCCAATTACATAACCTATTAGTATGAACAAGTTAGTGTAGTTACCTTAATGGTAGGGGTCACTACTTACTACTTAACGAAGGTCACGTCATCAAATGCTATTGATTGCCTTAAGAAACTTAGTTGTTGAGGGGGTTTCTATTTTTCTTTTTCATTATTGATTTTATCAAGTTATATATATATATATATATATATATGTATGTATGTCACACAACCTATAAGTATATTACACATATACATATAGATACATACATATGTTAAGAGCAAAATTGCCATGTAAGAGTTTAAAAGCTTTTTTTAGAAGGTTTAAGGATCTGACGCCTAATTTCAAAGGTAGGAGTGATGTGCATATTGAGCAAAAATAGAGAATCTTTACAATTTACCCTTGATTTTGATTATAAAACCTACAAATTCTCCATAATGTTGATTATTGCAAGTTATAAGGTAGGTTTTACCTCTAAATTTTAAGAAATATCCATAAAGTAACGTTTTCTTATTTACCAATCTCATGCCCAAGCAAACCTACGATGTCAGTATTTTAATTTTTCATCGCAAAGCTATAATTTCTTTTAGTTTTAAGTGAAAGCAAGAGTTATTCCAAGAAGTCATCTAGGGAAGGTTGTTGAAGCCTAAAATAAAAGAAAAGGGTTATTTGAATAGTGATCACTTTTTATAGACTCGTTGAAAATGATTCTGATATAAATCTCATGTTAGTAAAAGTAAAAGTCCTTAGTGGGAATATTGAGAGTAAAAACCCTATAATATTCTATTCTCCTATGTATAACTATCAAATGGCAATCTTATCTTTCTTAAGGAAAACCTCGAGGTTTTGTTACAATATAGCTTGTCTTCCAACCTTTATGGATGGCTTGCTAATTTCCTAACCATGTTTTCTTAGTCTATTTCATGTACATCTTTCTTTTAAGAAAATCCTAAGATTTTATACCAATAAAGCAATAAATTAAGGATTAATCTACAAACACTAATGAGAATTTTTTCACCCATTTAGCCTAAAAGTTTCTAGTTACCATTGATATGTTGTTCACTACTTAGCCTTTATAAACCAGTATCAATTATCTTGTATAATTTACGTTAGACTACATTTCATGGGATATCACACACTGAAAGGTTAGCACCATCATATGTATAAAAGGGAAATGTATCGAAGATGTTCATTTCAAAATAGCTATTGACACCATTGCCTTTAGCAACATCAATGGATTGTCACTCTTCACCTTAAGCTTCTTATACATGAGTAAATTTAAAATAAGAATACCTACACTATTGTGTTCATGGGTTGCATTTGGAATACTTAAGGAAATGAGAAATTTAGTTTTGATGCACTTGTCATAAGATGAATAAACACTCGTTGTTCAGCTTATATGTTGCTCAGCTATCCTTTCTTTCATTAATAATGGAATCCTATTTTCCTACATCTAATTTAAGTTCTAGTTTCAAAAGGAGAATCTTGATTTTTTTTTCACGGTCTAACGTTAAAAGCTTATTTTGTTCACAACAATCTATACTTGCCTCCATAGTCTGCATTAGACTCCTTGAGTAAACTATCCATTTGTTTAATATTTGCAAATTAGTGGTTTTTCCATGTATTGTTTGTTGTATTGTTTATTATGAGTTTATACTAATTAGTTCTTATGTTAGCCTACTATATAAGTATTATAGAGCTAAGTCTACACTTAGTACCTAGCTTAGTGCAACATACAAAAAATATAGAGAAATAATAATTCACTTAATAGCAATAGGAACTTAATCTAACTTTAAAGCAATTAAGAGAACTTCAATGAATTTTTTTAATATTAAGTGCTTGGTCAAACTTTTTGCACGAAAATGAATTTTAGTGTAGTTATCTCATTTACATGGAATAAGTAAATGACAATTCCATATAAGAGTAGATTCTATATTCACAAGTAATGGTATAAATGAGGAAAACCTACTCATGCAACTTACTTAATGATTTTGATTAGATACTCGAGGTCAATTCTGTTATGGTCAAGTTAAGCATAAGCTCAAGTTAGTCTACTTAAGCTTAAGTTTAATAATATTTGGTTAGAGTAAGCTTAATAGATTTAGATTTGAACTTATATCTAAGTCAATATCGAGTCAAATTCAAGCATACATATTATTTTAGTTAGAACAAAATATATATTTTTATTAAATAAAAGATGCTTAATTGAGTCCAATTCGAATTTGTTAACTACTATAGTGGGTGAAGGCTAAGCTTAAAATCTTAATCTTAATTAAAACTTAAGCTGAACCATATCAAGATTGAGTCGAACTTAAACATTCAACATTTGATTTGACCTTAAGCTTAATGTCAAGACTGTTTCATCTTAACTTTATTATTGCAACCATTAGAACTAGAGTTGTAAACAAGACGAGCTGATTGTGAGCTACTCAAGCTCATCTTACTTTAAGCTCAGCTGGCTTTAAGCTCAGCTTCACCTAATCTCTATTCTTAAACAAGCTAAGCTTGATCTAAAAATTAAGCTTGTTTCTATAATAGGGTTAAACTTGAGCTCATATTTAGACTTGCAAGTTGGCTCGTAAGTAAATTCATTTATATTATTAATAATCCTACATGCGAATAGGTTGTAAAAAGGCTTGCAAGCAAATATATTATATTAAAAATCATATTACATAAAATAATATAATATAAAAATAATATGATTACAAAATAAAACAAAGTATATCTTAAAAAATTTGTAATAATTTTAAGTTTTAATTCACACTTGAACTCGAGCTTAAGCTCATTTATCCAAATAAGCTTAAGCATAGGCTCATTTAGATAAACAAACTCAAGCTCCCTTATCTGAACTAGCCAAGCTCAAACTTAAAATTTCTTAATGAACTTGCGTATGAGCCTATGATATTTAAGCTTGGTAAAAACTTAGTTCAGCTCAAACTTGATGATTTTTAAAATTTTAAAGCTTAAACCTTCAAAAGCTAAGTTTGATTTTGGGTTTAACTCAACTCAATTTATTTACAGTCCTAATTAGAACAAAATCTTGATGTATAAAATCCAAGTGTTTGATTAATTCATAGTACATCAACAAAAAATTTTCATTTAATTATCCTAAGAGCTAGAATTCACACTACATACATAGAGCACATACTTAGAGGTGAAATTTTTCATTATCTTGGACAAAAGGAATACTACGCTACCATTGCAAATTTAAATAGTGATAGGACCGCAAAAGGGAAAAGTTAAAAGAGAAAACCCATTACTTGTACTTCCTAGCTAGTCTCTAGAAACAATTCACATCCTAAATTCATATAAGGTGCTAAAAGACATCGTCTATCTTATTTCATTATTTCTCATATTTGCTTTTACAGTTGTAATGTTTGTCTGAATTTGGGAAGCGATATCTCAACAAAGATATTGAAGAGTGTATTGGGTCGAATTAATTAATGAGATGACCAATCACAAAGAATGCTGAATTGCAAGTACACTTGTTTGGCACTCAAAATATACGTTATAAGATAGCAAATATTAAATCCGATTGCTTCATTTTCCATAGGAACGGGTGATCTTGGTGGATAATTTAATGTGGAGTTGAATGTTAATCCTAAATGTAGTTGATGGGAAACGAGAATACATTTGTACTTGCATAAACTATCCCTAGTAAATACTTGAAATTTGATAAATAACATTAATAGATGCATTAACTTATTTTTTCGTATATACATGAAATATTGAATAATAAATTGTCCTTCCATTGACGATGCTTTGTGGTCTTCTTCGTGAAGTATCAATGCCTATAAATTCAGAAAAAAAGAGAGACGTTCTGGAAGTTGTCGCCGTGGGGCCAATAGTTATCCATGTAGCTTCTAGGTTTGAATTAGGGTTTTATTCTAGATTTTAGGGAAAAAAATTTATGTTTTAGTTATGAAAAATATCATATAGAACACAAAATTTCCAACTGAAAATTTGCCACAAATTATTTAGCATTTCATTTTCATGCAATTTTTACATATATATGATTGACTTAAATAAAAAAATTTAATGTATGGAACATGATTTAATGTTGGATCATCCATTTCATTGAAAAATTAGTCCAAATTGATTAATCATTCCAATGAAAAACGATGGCACAAATGTTTAGACTTATTATGCCATATAATATACTAGCGGACGACACCACATACTATACCTATACATATACATATTAAATAAAATTAAATTTATATATTTATAATTTATCATTATCTATTCGATAAAAAATCATAACTTTTGTTAAATAATTTAAATATAGATTTATTTATTTATTTTATTTATATTGACTTTAAATAATTTAATTTCTCACTTATTAGCAAATTAAGATTATAGAAAGAAATTATCCACACACATGGACATCAATTATCATTATAGTTATGTAGGTGGGAGAGAAAATGGAAAGAGAGAGTAACTGTTGGAGATATCATGGATAAGCACCTTATTGTGTGGAGAGAGAGAGAAAAATGGAGAAAGTGAATTTTGAGATTGTTAGAGATTAATAAAAAAAATAGGTTGATGAATTTATTTATTATTTATGATTTTAATAAATTATAGGTAAATAGATAATTTGAAGTACGATGGTTATTTAAGAATAAATCTGCTTTAATAATATGAATGACGAAATAAGTGAAAAACACTAGGTCATAAATAAGACCGCTAGATTTTATGGGGCCTATCTCATTTCTATCTTTCATATGTATGAATCGATGGGCCTAGTTCTGATTAAAAGAAAGAAGTGGGCCACTGACTGTTTGGACAAAATCCGCTTAGTGCCCAAATTACAATTTGGTTTTGTTCAAGCTGGATGTCAAAGCAATTTAGAGGTTTCTCATTCGGTAAATAGAACTGCTAAATAATGGGGAATAACAATTAGTATATTTTACCAAAAACCAATAATTCTATATATTTTTATGTGTACGTGTATATATATTGTGTATTCAATGACATTTTCTCATACATAATGCATGAGGAACTTTATATCATCATAGACACTATATATATATATATATACACACGCATGCTTACACACATATATATATTTCAGTCGAATATATATATATATTGAAAAGTAATGTAACAAACAAATTTGTTAAGAAAAAGTAAGATGTGTTAAATTAAACTCCGCCTGACTTCTTATCAAGCTGACATTTATAAATCATTCGAACACACAGCTCGCCAATCGGATAGCCAAGTTGAAGCTTGTGAAGATCCTTGGTAAGAATATAAGCTATCTGCTACATTTATAATATTCTCTTTTGATAAAATATTTGTTTATCGTCATATGTTTGCTTAATCATGTAAGACCAAGTTATGAGCAATAGCAATGGCAACCATATCATCATAGTGGAATCTAATTATCGGTTTGAGCTTCTTCGAACGTTAGCTCCAGTAACAGGCGTTTTCACCTTCAAAACTTGCACAAATTCCTACCGCCATCCGTATAGTCTCCACTTCAGTACAACTTCTAACTACCATACATTAATTATATATATATATATATATATATAACAACTTAAAAAGTTGATTTTATATTGGAGATATTTGTTGTAATTTGTGTATAATGTGTTAAAGACACTTTGAATATATTTATAAGTATTTTTAATTAAAAACAAGTATTTATTTTATCTATATATATTTTTTATTTAAATATATATTTTATAATAAAGTTCCATAAATATTTATTCTATAACATTATATTATCTAAAAGTTATTCTTAGTTGAATAATTATCTAGAAAGAATATAGACATTTAAACTACTGTATTATATCACTAAGATCATTCTCATGGATCAAACAAAAAATTATTCAAATTATACAAAATGGGTGCAATGCCCTAGAAAGGGGTATAATAGTTTTGCTTAAAATCTTTATATCATGTGTGCACCCATAATATAAAAACCGCCTAATAAGTTAGAAATTGTAAGGCTCTAACTAGTGAGTTTTTAAGAGTGCTTATTCATTTTACATATATTTGCCTAACTATATATATATATATATATATATATAAGTGATTCAATAATTTATAATCACTAGAACCGTAGAGAGTCAGAATCATTTACCAAACAATAAAAAAGGGTATTTATATCTCAACAATCATAAAGCCACTAAATACCTTTAAAGATTAATTTGACGATACTACTTCTATTCCTAAACTTATATTCTACTTTTTTAGTTTGATATAATACTTTATACTCAAATCCTAACCTAGCCTTAACTTTGTAAGACCTACAAATGAAATTATTGGGGGATAAGCTATATTAAACTTAGTAAGTAACCTTCTTATTTTACTATTAGATAATAACAAGTAAGTTATTTATTAAACATATGAATGTGTATACAAGAATTTGTAATGAAAATAGTATATACAGTGAAATGATAACTACATACAGTACGGTTTTATGCCCAATGTTGCCCAAGTTAGGAAGTATTTAGGCAAGTCAGGACCTAGGTATCCACATCTAATACAAGTTTTGTTAACAATATAAGTACCCTTAACAGTAGACACGGCTTAACTTTAAGCAGAAGGTAACATTCCATAGAGCCAAGTAGATCTCAAAAGTCGAGGCAAGAACATTTAGTATGAATACATCATATGATAAATAATCACAATATATGATATCAATATGGATCCATCTATGCATGATCTCCTGCTCTATTATGTATCACTGATGCCTTTCAACTTATATTATAAGATGCAATACATGTTCGGTTTAATTAAAACCTGAATATTTATTAATTTGGATTCATTAGGTAGTCAAGCAAATATATTCCAAACACTCTAATACTCTGAGTTCTAATGCAACAAACGAGGGTGTTCAAAATATTTTAGGATAGTTTGTAAGCAAGATTCGACTAAAGCAAGTACATATAAGTTTTCATATACCCTAACACGCAACAAATTTAATTATTAGATATAATTAGATGGTACACTAACTATAAGCACATAGCAAATTAAAATAAGAGATAGTATGCTCACTCTGCCTTAAAGTCAAGTATTCCTAATAGCCCTCGGTAGTCTCGAACTTAGTATCCTAAATCACTTGAATAAGATAATTAAAGTAAATAAGACTCATCTTAATCTTAATCTATTCCTTAGTATTCTATAATTTCCCTATTTTCACTTATTTTCGTATTTTAGTCGTGACTTTCTCAGTTTAAGTCGGAATTTTACATTCTTATAGTCCATTTTCATCGTTTTTGAGTATTTTTTCATTTGGTGAGGTCCTTTTTGGGTGTTTAGACTTGTAATAATTCAGTTTAGGTCAAACAAGTTCGTTTGTCAATAGTGTTCATTTGACTATTTTAGGATTTGAACTTAGTTTTGAGCTTTGGGCTTAATTTTGGGTGTTGGGCTTTACACTTGATCTTTTGGGCCTTTATTTAGGTATTTTAAGTATAAGTTTTTGATCAAATTCCATAACTTTTAATTTGGACCTTGATGTTATTTTTGTGAGCCTAAATGGGCTCTTTTTACTAGTTTGAGGCCTTAGCCTACTAAGAGGCCTACAGAGGAAGGATTTAATGGGCTTTTGGACTTAATAGACCTATTATATTTTATTTTATGAGCCTTTTAGTTTAGGGTTCAAATCTGGGTACGAAGATATTAGGCTCTATTATTGGTTCTTTTTAAGGGTTTTTCGGATAATCTTGCTTTTTAGGGCCTTAGATACAACTTCACTTATTATTTTGGGCTTAAGTTTTCTAAAGGCTTTAAGATAAGTCCATTTTTTATTAGGATCAGATTTGGTTCTTTTCATTTATTGGGTTCTTAATCATATTTCTAAGGCTTTAATAACAAATTAAGCTAGTTTAGGCCTAATTTGTATTCTAGGACTCTAAACTTGATTCTAACCTATTATAATGGGCTAAATATCCTAATGGGTCTACTAAATAACCCATTTTACTAAGTGTTCCAAATTTGATCCATTTCATTAATTGGGTTTCTAATACTATTCTTAAGACCTTAATCATCAACTTAACTAGTTTAGGTTATTAACTCATCATTACCTTGCTTAACTTGGTTAATTATATCCTAAATCATACTTAACACCAAACAATCATGTCATTAAGCTAATAAATCAAAATTTACATATTTTACTAAGTGTTCCAAATTTACATATTCTAGTGTGTTTCCTTATTTTAATCATATTTTGTTTCTTGTTTTAAGCTAATAACATCACCTAACATGATGAAAACAAAATGGATACATATCAAGGAGGGGGTGGCATAGATGGTACTTAAGGTTTCATGGAGTTTTATCAACATTTTTTCAAGTTATCTACATAAAACAATCTCCCACACTTCTAGAATATAAGTAACAAACTAGCTAAGTATGTAAATGAAGGTATAATTATAAGGTTCTAAAATGACATGTATAAGATTATGATATATTTATATAATATTTCTAATCCTATACTCTCAAGATATTATATGTAAAACTAGTGTAAATAGAAAACATAAGTTGGGTGAGTTTTAACTTGAAGTGGCTTGCATGATCTCCAACTTTTTCATTTAAAAACGAAGTTGAAAAGAGTTCATTTGAGGCATAATGTTTGTTGGCAAGAAAGTATAGTGTGTGTGTGTGGCATTTTGGTTATGGTGGTTTGCGATTTGGAGCCGTATGATAGTGGTAAAAGAAAAAGGTGCTTATATGATAAGGACCTTAGATAGCTCCCGTTGTTTTCTTCCCTTTTCACATTGGTTTTTGTTTAGGTTTCTTGAAAGTGTTTCTTAGGGTTTTTTAAGAATGAAGAATGAGGTTAAATAAGGGTTTTGAATTAGTGAAATGGTAGATATTGAAGGTGGATTAAGAGAGACAAGTGATGGCTATTTTGATATAAGGGTACATGGTTCTCTCTTACTATTATTGTACCTTGTTTGTTTTTTTTGTTAAATGAGGGAGGGTTTTATCTCATTACGGACAACTATCCTTTAACTCCCAATTAATCCTTTGTCTTTTGTTCTTAATTGAGTTTCACTTGCTACTAATTAAGATGTAATAAGAGTTAGTAGATGGATCAAAGAGTAATTGAGTTAATTAATTGCAATCGTACTTAATTAAGTAATTTAGGCCTAATTAAGGTATACTTAGGGTCTGGCCATAGATTATCATTTTAATTAAGTTCATTGGCCTAAATTATTGTATTTGTTAGTCTTTTATTATTTACGACCGATTAAGGTTTTTAAATCGTGTACGAGGTTAGCAATTTAGGGTTTCTCAGTGTCTAGAGAAATTATTTGCGATCAATGAATAGTTTAGAGATATGCTTAGGGTTTATTAATTGAATCAGGGTTTTAGGACTTCTAATTAAGGTTTTACTCAATCTATTGATATTTTCCAATCGTTTTAAGATTTCTCGTATATTAGGGTTTGAGGGCTTTACTCATACGGTTAAGGTTTTAGGGTTTCATTCTCTTTAAGGTTTTTTGACTTATTATTTAAGGTTTGTAACTTATGAATTAAGGTTCAATCATTTTTATTATGGATTTTATTATTATATGATTTATTATTATATCTTGAGCAGTTTTAGAAATCATCTATAAACTCATGTATTTGAGTTTTAGTTCAAATGCGAAAGTTTATAAGGTTCATATTGTCTCTCCAAGTATAACGTTGGCATTCTTAAGGAGATATTTTCATATTATTACATTGGTTCCATACGATTAATCGTTCTTGATTCATAGTTAATTATGATATAAAACTCGATTAGTGGATTAAGGTGTAATTAAGTTTATTAATATTAATTACTAGTACACTTGGCATAAATTAGGCTCATTTTAGGGCTTAACGTGTCAAATTAAGTTGGTTAATCCCATTAGGTAATCTTGTCTAATTAGTTTAAGGAATTGAGACAATTATTGCTGTTCAAGTACGTCTTAAAGGATAGATTAAGGTTTTAGGGCAATTAAGTGATTAGTCTTTGATTAGTGAATAATTTTACTATTTAATTAGATTACAATAGTTATATTAGGGTTTTCAACACTAGATTGGAGTTTCACAATCATTTTAAAAGTTTACATATATTAGGAGTTTAATTAGGATTTTAGTGTTAGAAGGTTCATTTAAGGAATACAGTTTTCATTTTAAGGTTTTGAATTCATTATTAGGGTTATTTATATCAATATTTATTTTTGGTTTAGCTTACTTTTTATTGGTTTTAGGGAGCTGTCATAGGCTTCGACTACTAGCCTTTTTCCCATTGAGGTTTAAGGTTAGTTTCATTAAATTAGATTGACCTTGGGAGTTAATATTAGTTA
Organism: Lumnitzera racemosa; assembly: GCA_024138005.1. NCBI lineage: Eukaryota > Viridiplantae > Streptophyta > Magnoliopsida > Myrtales > Combretaceae > Lumnitzera > Lumnitzera racemosa. Next base: position 19,849,687 of record JAMXBC010000002.1, read on the forward strand.
TTGGAATTTATTTATAGAATTTTAGGGCTTTAGAGCGTAGGGGTCAAACTAGGGGTTGGACTGCCATTTAGGGTTTTAGGAGTTTTGAGTTCGAGTTTTTGAGAGTAGACTTTTAGGTTAACGGTTAGTTATCTAAGGGTATTTTTTAGGAAATCTTATTAACTCTCAATCTCTTATCTAAAAAATTTGTGAGGTTTACAATAGGTTCCCAAAGTTAAGTGGTCTATTGAACACGATTCTCCAATAGATGATACTACATGTTTAATGTCATTGGTCCTTAATCTATATGAATAAGTATAAAAAAACCTAAACTTGAGACTTTCATGTATTTTATATATGGAATGTTGCAATTTCATGCCAATAAACACAATCTTTATTTAGATTGTAAATAGTATGATCATTAAGTATGACATGATATATAGAGGGAATAACAATGGGTTAAGATAAAATTCATCTTTCTCTATTAAGCAATTGATATTTAAGGTTGATTGGTTGGGATACGAGTGAGTCATGATCCTATGCCTACAATAAGTTTTATTGAGTTTAATTGATTTCAAAACTATGTAAAATGATTGAAGATTAATGATATTACATGTAATAATTTGATTAGGATATATTTGATGAAGATATCTAATTACATAGTAGCTAGTTCATAGTGATGGTGAATAATTGTTATTAGATAATCACTTTAGTTTGTGTTTGGACAGACACTACCTTCTTGTATAAAATTTTAAAGGATCACACACATAATATCATAGTTAATAGGAATGAATTGATTTACTAGAAATTTTAGTAAATACTAAAATTAGACAATTTATTATTTTAATATTATTAGAATTGGTTTATTTCAAAATAATGAAGGATTATTTTCTCTTGTGAGAATCTTATTTGGTTAAGTGGTTAGATGCTTTCGATTTACATTAATTGTTAATAAAATATTGTTAATTAAGTTATTTATCTTACCATTCAGGCATTAAAAGGTAATGCTATGTATATGCTTTATTGGCTATTGCCATCTTTTCCCCATGTATGAAATGAAGATGGTGTAATAAATTTTAGTAGGAAATTAGAGTAGAGGGAGTTGATGTTTAGGGAAAAGTTATATAGAGAACAAAACTTTTAACTAATTGATGTGGTGCATATGTAGCACTTACATGGCCCTTCAATTACAAATAAAAAAGAAAAAAATGAAAAATAATTAAAAATATACGAAATGTACCACAAAAAAATTGAAAAATGTTAATATAATTATATATGTAAACTAATCAAATTAATTAAAAACTTTTAAAATATTTGAAAAATAAAGCAAAAGAATTAAAAAAGCAACCCTTTTAGGTAACCATCATTAACCTTAACCTTAAGCATTTGGATCGACTATAAAAAATGCAAGTAAGTTGCGATCTACTTAAAAAAGTAAATTATTTAACCTACCAAGCAGCGAAAAGTGACTGCCCATGAGCAAGAGAGGGTGAATGAATCTACAACTCAAGATTTGAAATAATTTAACAAAGTTGATAATGATTAACATCACCTTAACTACTTTAGCAACAATTCAATATTGGCATTATATGCATAGCTAAAATGGAAACCTTGTCCCTGACCATTTTGGTAAGTGAGGGACCAATCTTGGCATGATGTTTTGATGCTTAGCTCTTAGAACTTATCTTACTCTTTAAGAGCATAAAACTAGAATGAAAGTGAAGGGGGAAGCTTTAATAGAGTTGACTATGGAAACTTTTGGTCTTGGAGCATCAATGTTATCAATTTAACTAAGATCCATAACAACTACACTAGATTTGTGCAAGAAAACTATCTTATGTGATCATAAAGGGAAAGAGTTGGAAAAGAAAGAGATATACAATCTAACAAGTGTTAGCATTAAACAAAGAAGGCTATTTACAAAACATTTTGCAATGCACTTTGATCCTTAGGAAAAAGTCTTGGGCTTAGAGGTATGGACAATCTTAAGGCTTGCTTACTAAAGAAATTGAATGAAGGCTATTATTTTATTAATATGTATAGGATTTTGTATGCGGGTTGTTGTGAGAAGAAGTTTATACTTCTGCTTAATGCCTTTAATGGATTAAGAAATTTTCATAAATAATTATATATATAATTATTATGAAATTTTTTTCATTTTAATTAACTCTAAGTTTATATTGAGATTGTGACAATTTAAATTAATTTGTTATTATTGTATATGCAATTGTTGTATATATTTTGCATTATTCATGTTTATGTATGTAATATAAAATGGTCTTATGTGAGTGGATTTTGTGAGAATGATTATGGGTTTCATTTAATAGGGTTTTTATGTCCTTTAGACAAGCTAAGTATCAAAAAGTATTGTAATTTGATATTTTATATGGTTTATGTACCTATTGACAAAATGTAAGTTAAGTGTCTTTAAGCCTATGAGCCTAAAGGAAGCATTCTAATTGTACTAACTTTCTTTTTCTAAGTAGCCCTAACTAGCAGTGAATGGGAGAGTAAGTAAGGTTTGAAGTCCTACTTGTACTCTATCCTAGAGGTATAGGCTCTACTCTATCATGTGGTATCTTAAACCATCTTATATCCTGTATTTTGTAAATTATATGAACTACAGAGTGCCTTATAGAACCTACAGATTTTTTCCTCCTTATAAATTTCAATATGATTACTTTTTTTCAAAAAGCAAAACAAATATGGCCTTTTTTTTCCCTTAAAAGTAATTGCTCAATTTAACTAATCTTTTAAACTAAAATATTCTTTTTTATAAGATACATATGTTAGTAAAATTAAATTTCACTCGAGTAATAATACCAAATCTTTCATCAAACATAAAATAAAAAAAAAATATTCCAATATAGAAAATGAGTAATGGACGTACCTTATAGATTGTAGGTAGCGCTAGAAATAGAAACTAAAAACTCATATTCCCATTTTTTTAACTTTACTAGATGATGAATATAGCAAAGAAGAAAAAATTGGAAAGAAAATGACAATTGTGTAAAGCCTAAAGAATAAGGATGGAAGAGAAGGGACTCATAAGCATTTAGTTTAAGTTTTCCAATTGGATGGGCATTGTTTTATTTTAATAAGATCGTATTCTTGTTTATTTATTAATTTTATTTAATTATTATTAAAAGGTGGATACATGATACTTTAGAAGTTGTACTCTGTATGCTTTGAATTACAGGTTCTAGGATGTAATTGATTAATTATTATCACTAAACAAAGTAAAATTACCAGGGGGAGTGAGTTAGGGGCCATTTTATTATCAAAATTCAAGTTTTGGGTACATAGTATCTCGAATTCATATCATGCTGCATCCTATGAAAATAGATTCCAAAAAATTACTATCTAAAACTTATCCTGTAACCTTAATTGCTCACACAATATTTACTCGATCAACCAAGGTCTAGGTAGATATCTTGTACAATAGGGTTAGCTACTCATCCTTAACTCTAACCAACCATTCACTTAACCTCCTAACCTTCCTCCTCTTTTCTATTTCCCCTTTAAAAGTTCAAATTATAATATTAGAAATGAAAGACAAGAGGCTTAGACCTATTCAAGATGCAAAGAAGTCCAAAAGACCCAAAAGAAGCTACAATTTAAGTTAATGGATCCTTAGAACTATAAGCCTTAAGTATGAGCCTAGATTTGGTCCTTACTCTTTTAGATGGTTCATGATTATCACAGTGATATCTTATTATTATTATTATTTATTTATTTGTATATCGGCATTGTTAATATTAGTTGACAATATTATACATGTTGGGAGAGACATAATATTAAATACCCTAAATATTTCATGTTAAGATGAATAATAATACCTTCCATATGTAAATTATAAAATAGGATTTACTGCAAGTTAGTATGACTCAGTTGTCAGCTTACATTGAACCATATAATTTTTATTATTTATGACTACATCAACTTAAATCAAATTGTTGATTTGTTAACTTAACTAAAGTTAACAACTTGATAGTTTAGTGTTAGACTTAAATCAAATTGTTGATTTGTTAACTTAACTAAAGTTAACAACTTGATAGTTTAGTGTTAGACTTTAAAATATAGACTTATTTTGAAGAGTTATTAGATGAGTAAGAAATCCAAATGTCATATATGTTTACAATTGACAAGTTAACTAAGATAAGCCTAGAATTACATAATATGTATGTACAGCTTAGCTGTATGGATACTAATTTATTTGAGATTTTGGATTCGCTAGAGAACCTTTCAACAAGATTCTCCAAATATGACCACAACGGTTATTGTATTTGAAGAAAATAAAGGGAGCTAAATTTTAAAGGCCTTTTATTAAATATGTTATTAATAAATTCTAAATTCTCCACTTGTTTTATGAAGATCTAAAATGGTAAATAACAACAATCTTTGACTACGGTCTACACTTGACAAAGATGGCCTCCTTGTTAACTAAATTTCCTTGACTAGCTAAGGTAATTAAAGATTGTCTTTAGAGACAAAAGAAAATTATGCATCCTATAAGAGGAAAGGGTTAAAGAACTAGAAAAGGATGCCATCATAGCACATTGTAAGCAATGTTAGAAATACCTGAAGGATATTATTGATGTCAAGGTCTCATGTTGTCTATAGTATCATCTAAATTGTAGAAGTAGCATGAAAATATGTTTACAAAAGGCATATATGCTCATTTGCAAGAGCTATTCTAGGAGATTGCTAAGATTTAATGATACAATACATCATGGGCTCTATTCAACTATAAGATGACTAAAGGGAGCCAACTTGAGCCACATATACACAGAATGATAAGTTATGAAGAGGCTAGAGAAGTGAGGCTCTAAATTGAAAGATAACCTTTCTATTGATTTGATATTGTCTTTTTTACCAAATTCATCCTCCTAGCTTGTCGTAAATTTCAATATGAACAATATGAAGTGATCATTAATAAACCTACTTGTTATGCTGAGGATAGTAGAAAAGCACATAAAGTCTAAGACAAAGCACTACAATAAGTTTCATGATTGGCAAATCTAATAATAAAAAGGCCAATGGAACCATTACTGCTAAGCTCAAGCAAGCTAAGAAAGGCGAGTAATGAAGTAGAAGAAGGGGCAATAGAAGCTCAATTATGATGAGGAGCTATCTCCATTATAGTAAGAAGGGCTACTCGAATAGAAATTACATCTAGTTTAAAAAAGAGATATTAAGTAAGGACAACACCTCAGTATCTTTATGACTGAATGTAATTTTTTTCATCTCTTCTGCATGGTTATAGATATAAGATGTGGTTCTCATGTTTGTGTTGACTTATAAGTTCTAAGTGAGCGTAGCCAATTGTCTAAAGGAGAAATGAAGTAGCTAATGGAGTGAGAGTTATTACTTTAGCTATAGGAATTTATATAGTTTCTTTACTTAATAGTCTTATATTGAAATTGGTGAATTCTTATATGTTTCTAATTTCACTAAGAACATAATTTTGGTGTCATAGTTAGGTACTTAAGGATTTGTTTTTAAGTTAAAAAAAGAGTTATTCATTTTACTTCAATGAAAAGTTTTATAGTGATGGAACATTAGTTAACGGTATCTATATTCTTAATACTAATGAATTTATTTATTGCAATGAGACTAAGAAATTGAAAACATGTGATTCATGTTTGACTTACCTTTAGCATCGTAGACTTGGTTATGTAAACCAAAAATGCTTAACTAAACTTCATTCTAAGTGATATTTGGATTTTGAATCTATAGATGCTTGCAAAGCATGCTCACAAGGTAAGATGGTTAACAAACTTTTTACTAATAAAGGCAAAAGGGTAAATGATTTGTTAGAAATCATATATAGTGATGTATGTGGATCACTATCAACTTAAGTTAGAAGATGATGCCCTTACTTAGTGATTTTTACTAATGATTGGAGTGAGCATTGATATATACTTAATGAACGATAAAGTTAGAAGCTATAGAGAAATTCAAAGAATTTAAAAGTAAAATTGAAAATTAACTTAGTAAGAAGATAAAAATACTTGAAAATAATAGAGGTGAAGAGTATCCTAATCAAGATTTCATGGACACCTAAAGAAGTATGGAGTACTCCACAATTAACACCTCTTGGAACACTAGAGATGAAGGATGCTTTAGAAAGGAAAAGTTGCACCTCAATGGACATGTTCATATCAATGATGAGTCATGGGAGTCTTTCCTTAACCTTCTTAAGTTATGGTTTGGAAACACCAACATATACACTTTACCCTATTCCAACTAAGGCAGTAGATAAGACATTATATGAACTATGGTTAGGCGATTGAAGCATAAGTGTGTGCTTATGCTTAGCACATGACCTATTTACTATCCTTTGAAAGAAGATTTGTGTCTCTTTAGCAAGTTGTAATCAACTAAACTTTAAAGCTTTTGAAAAGGAGGCAATGTCAAAATCACTACTTAAAACTTATGGTATTTTTTCGATTTCCAATCTCAAGTTTGAAAATTGCTAAAGTTTATACCTCGTTGAAGTTTTCAAATTTATTGTTCACCTCTTATTGTTCATACTTATACTTTTAATTCAATAAGTATTTGCTAAATCATCTATCTTAAGATAAGGAGGAAGTGATTTGGCAAGCAAAAATTTGTGAGGTCTTACATTTAGTCACTTCAAACTATAAGGATAAAATTTGGTAAATGAAAATTCAATTGAGTTTAAAAAAATTTCATATTTAAAGTATAAAGATGAAAAGAGCTATCAAAAGTTCTAGGTGTTGTTTTTAATGTTATTTTTCCATAAAATTAACCAAGATACATTATCTCTATTTCAAACTACTACCTATGAGGAAAGGAGGGTGTCTTTAGTTGATACCAAGCAACCTATGAGCTAACTGAGGACTTTTAAGAGGTGATACCTAGTGAAGAAAAAGCTCCTAATAGGAGATAAAGAATGTAAAGCAATAGACTAGTCTAAAGAAAAATACTAAAAAAGTGCTTCTAGAAACTATGTAAATCCTTGTGTTTGAGGAGAAGGGAGGGGAAAGTGAATTTAACTTATTTGGAAAATGGTTAAGAAAGAAATGAAATCTCATAGTAGTCCAAATATATTCTTCAAATATATTTGGTTAGTAAATCTAGTCCTTCATACTCCTTATTTCTCACGTACTTAATGTACATGAGTGTTCCAATCGGACACTATATGTTCACACTAACATTTTCAACTTGACTTAGTAGTTATGCATGGTATAAGTGTTTCAACATTATCATACACTAAGACAATATAACATCCTACACAAGTAATGGAGCTCATATCAACAAATCAATGGTTCAAGGAAAATTGATCCGTAAGAATCAAGTACGATTGGATATAGGATGCATGTCGAAGCAAATTCATGATGTGTGTCTGTATAGTTAAGTGCATATATCAGAACAACCAAAAAATATTCCGAGGATTTACGAGAAGATAAAAAAAAATGAGTTGTATCAAGAATTTCATCCAAGTGGAGTTTATTTAGTATTTATTTTTGCGATAACTTCCTTTGAAGTCGGAATTCGAATTTGCTAGTAAATACGATACACGATTGTTTTAGATTGTCAATTGCCGGTTGATCTAAATTTGAGCCATCAAATACTAACACCATCCCTCAATTTTTCTTCACCTTGTGTAGTTGATTTTGTAGACCCAATTCGACTTTTGACACTGAGTCTCAAAAGATGAAATGAATGATGCTTTTCTAGTCTTAAAATTACCGACGATTAAGAAAATGAAATAAACAAATGCACATATTCAACCAAAGAATTTAGGGAAAGGAAAAAAGAAAATCCAAAAATCAATGCTTCATGGAATCCTCCAAACCAAATACTAAGAACGAAAGTGACAGAAATTTCAATGAAAGCCTCTTCATGAACCACAAAGGTCAACCCCTCCTCCCACCTCTATCAATTTTGTATTCTATTTTGCACGTTCTCTCTCTCTCTCTCTCTCTCTCTCTCTCTCTCTCTGTCCGTTTGAATTATGTTGGCAACTGCTGATTTTAACTTCCTCAACCCTCTTTGGACCCACCACAAAATGATTCTATATAAATGGAATTTCCTTCTCTTCATCTTCACAAATGCTGATGCCCCCATTACATTCACGTTTTTCTCCCTTATATATTTGCGTTCATATTTGCTCCTTTCGAACAAATAAAAAATTTAGGTTGAGAAAAAGTTCTCTCTCCTCCTAGAAAAGACCTCTCCATCTCTCTCTCTCTCTCCATTACACTTTTCTTCTTGTGTGACGACGTTTTCATCCATGGACAAGGACTCTTTCGCTGGTTCATCAACGAAAAAACCTGTTATTTCTCAAAATACAGTAGACCCTCCTGAGGAAAGTGGTTGGACCACTTACCTTGAGGATTTCTCTAAATCTAGATACCAAAATCAAGATGATCACCAAGACTTTTCGAGTTTTTCTTCAAGTTTCTGTACTTCTTTGCTCTCGGACGCGGCATCGCGTGCTCATTGGCACATAGCCGACAAGAAGAACAATAATATCTATGCATCCGAGGTAGTTTCTAAGAAGCTGAATGCAATCAAGAAAACAAAAACCAAAAGAATTAGTGATGAAGATCCATTGGAAGACACTGCTAGCTCTCCTATCAATAGTCCCAAGGTACCTTTTCTTTTTTTTTCTTTTTTTTTTTTGGTATAAATGGCCTTGATTTCTTTTATTTTCCTTCCTTTTTTTTTTTTTATTGTTTTCTTCAATTCCAAGATTAACCTAGCAGTAGTTTAATCGACATAATGAAATTTACATAACATGATAACAATAAAGTTTTACTTGCATATATTTTCACTATAATATTCTTCTTTGCTTGTTTTTGTTAGCAAACACATCTTTTTTTCTTTTTTTTTTTCGTTTTTAATCACATCGATGTTTTTTAAACTTCTGAGTTTCGTGTTGACAGATTAGTCACATAAAATGGATGGACATGAGTACCAAAGTAGATGACGATAATAAGATTGTTCATTTTCTTGTAAGTACTATTTATTAGGTTTTGTTTTCATTGTTTCCTTATACTTGACCCGTGATAGTTTTGTGTTGACATGTACCTCCGGAGTTTCTGTTTCTGAAATATGACATTTGCTCCCCTTAGAAGACGGTGTGTTGATAAAATTTCTATTAGAATTTGCGGCCAATCTTTTATATCAACTTGTAATTAAAATTAGTTTTTTTTAGATCGATTATAAATCGTATATGATTCATTTGACTGCTAAAATACTAAGTAAGATAAACGAACCTGCAAATAAGATTAGTTGATTGAAAAAATGTAAAGAAATAACTATAAATACATGTGTATGTACAAAATTGGGTCGTATTGCATAGAAACAAATTTTGTTGTGTTAAGGTTCTCCATTAAAGGTTGTAAGTCCAGTATTTTAGAAATTCAGGATGTTTTCTTTAATTTTAATTGTTAGCCGTATTTTGCCAGTATTTACATATTTATATTTCGATTAGTCGGGCTATGGATTTAAAATACTTGTACATCGCGGACCTCTACATCTATACTTTTCTTTTCTTTTTTCTTTTTCTTTTTTTCTTTATATTCTGCAGTTACATTTACATATAAATAACTCTTTTTGATGTGTGTTATTAATTTTGTAGGGCAAAGATGGTACCTCACAGCAGTCTTTGGAGTTACAGCAGCAGGATGAAAGGAAGGAAATGGTGTTCAGCGGGCAGAATTATGATTGTACAAGCTTAAGGAAAAGGGGTCTCTGTTTGATGCCTTTTTCTATGTTGGTAGATTATAACCTTGGTTAATTTCAAAGTTCTAATTATTATTTCAAGACCAAGGTTGTCTCATCAATCATTAATGTTAGTGCGTACGTACGTGTATGGAGTTTCGGTATGTATAAAGATATATCGTGTGATGAGAGTACATATATATATATGTTGTGCCCATTTTGTAAGGCACATATTATTCCAAGTCTCTCTCTCTCTCTCCCCTTTCCAACTTCTAAGTTGATTTTTCAAGACGATGAATGTGTTGAAATATTTTATGTAAGAAGGGATATGCACCCTGAATATAAGTGAGCAAAAATACAAGCGAGCAGATTATTTAATATAAGTTATTTTTATTTGAAAAGATTGAAAGTAAAAAGCTATTTAGTAAAGAGTTTTGATTTGATAATATAAATATTAACTGTAAATGATACTAATTAAGAAGTGGGGTTGAACGGATGTGTAGCCATATATGTCCTTGTCCATAGTTACACGTATCCGGCCTGATGCTAAACGTGAAAGAATCAACTTAGCTTCTTTAATTAGGTAATTTCCAATAATTAAAGAGGAATAAGAATATCCAATGGGAATAGAGAGAAAGAAAAGTCTTGTTTGTATTACTAAATTTTTAAGTAATAGTCTTAGTAGTAAAAACATTAATTCTTAACTGTATATACTAGATTAGGTTTCCCTTTTTTTTTCTCATCAATTATAATATAAAGTAGTTAATAATAATAATAATAATAATAATAATAATAATAACATATTTAGTCTAACGGGAGATGAATGGCTGACAGTTGATTACCTCTAAGACTATAAAATATAACGCAAGCAGTTTAACCTCGGGATGAACCCCAATTGAAAGGAGCTAGAAGGACTAATCGCAAGCGAGAGAAAGAAAGGGTTGGCCCTATGTGTAAAAAAAAAAAAAAAAAAACACCCCTTATTGTAGGAGAGTCTTTCTCCAATGAAAATAAAGAAAGTTTTTTAGTAAAACGACAAACATCCTTTGATACCAAGAGCTATTATTTTTATTATTATTAGTAATAGTAGTAGGAGGAGGAGGTGGTTAGGAGAAGCAAAACTCCGCATCTAAAATTTGCCATAGATGATGTAGTATCGATAGGAAACATATCGTATAGACAACATGATGTATAGATTATCTATTTGTATTTTAAAATCAATTGGCAACAAGGGTTTTTTTAAGGGGACTTCTAGATAGATGATTTATATTTTAAAATGCATGATTTTTTATCTTTTTTTTTTTTTGCCAATTATTACGAATACTACTTTAAAAGAGGAGTAACCGAACTTGATCGATTTTAATCATTATGTTACAATAATCTTGAATAAAATGTAAGCTTTACATAGATTTGGACAAAAATCCATAATGACAGAGAGATTTTTGGTGTGATATAATTAGATTAGGCTTGTAGGAACGGTTCAATATGGTGGGGTAGCTTTAGGCGGACAAGGAAAAAAACACAATAACACGTAGATTACGTGATATACCAGTACGTGTTCAATGGTTGTCCACTGTCTGCTGGATATACGTGAGGTCGAGCTCAACAGAGGAAAATAAAAAAATAATAATTGGTGCCACACTATATATTATTACACGAAAAAAAATAAAAACACTTTATATATTTAATTTTTTTTTTCATGTTTTTAAGGAAAGAAATCGATCAAATCCGATTTATCCTCGCTGCTGAACTATAGAAACTTGGCTAATTTATTAAATCAACCCATTTCCCTTTGAAGGTATATAAGTGCTATCAAATGAATGATATCGCAAATACATCCCGTGATCTTGGGTAGAGAATCTAAGGAGGGGATTGAATTTTCCATCTCCGGCCACTAAACTCTATAATTTACTATTTTATTTTTGGGGAAGAAGTTTAAGAGATCCAAGATAATACTTGTCGAGGAGACATATAGCATTCTCACTTTGGATTAGTTCAATCCATATCCTATCTACATTCGACCATCTTGTTTTGATCTTATTATAATTGTTCATATGATGTGTAATTAAACAAATCGCCAACTTGACCATCAACAACTATTTTTCTTTTACAATAGGGGTACTTGTTTCATTTTAATGACACTGTTTTAGGATTTAATAATTGAAAGTTAAGATTATATCTAGTATGAACTATTGAAACTACACCAACGCTTCTAAACTTCAGAATAGGCCGTTAATACACCCCTCAAGAAAATACTGAAATTGTAGAATCTTATCTTGGATGCAAAGTAAGGTCAATTTTTCGTATTAATATACAACTATGGTTATTGTTTTACATTGATTCATCACCGGATTCGGGATTTTTGTTAACTAATTCAATAATTATTATTTATGAATTTATCCTTTAAGCTTATGACCACTTGTAGTATGTGGTTATGAAAATAAATCCTTTCCATTTAATTTTTCTCGATTTTCCTCTATTTACCAATTTGAAATATTGTTATATGTAATCAGTAATTAAAATTAAAAGGAAAATGATAATGTTATCATAATATCATTAAGCATTTTAAAAATTAAAATAATTTCAACTATTGATTTACAAATTAAGCAAAAGTAAATGAAAAGGATCTTTTCTCTAACAACCAAAGTTGAAAATAATCATGGAATGAAAACAACTCAGTCGAATTTACTCAGATTGGTATGTCCATCCATCGCCATAGCTATGCCATCATTTTCATCTAATTATCTCTTTGATTATTGTTTACTTTGACTTCACTTAACACTTTTGATTTTTTATTTTCTTCTATAAAATAACTTTTAGCATTTTGAAGTAAAAGAATAGTTAAATTATATCATTTTTCCACACATATATAAACGATCTCAAGTTTTGCTTCGGTATATAAATCCCTGTATAAGACGTACTTTATTCAAACCTCAAGATCATAAAACTATTTGGTATTGTTAACAAAAATCAAACATAACAAATGAATAAATTTTTTATTTAGTCTTGACATACGGTGCATTATTATTATTGAACAAACATACTATGAATTTTTATTTAAATTAGTCAAGCAGCACCCAGATGCAGAACAAAAACTTTATCACTTTTTTTCCCCAAAAAGGATAAAAAGAACTTTATCATTTACCGTAATGTTTTATGTTTATATCTAAATTTGTCTTATAACTTTCCATCCTAAACTTTACAGCACAATTTATCATATGAAAGAGACAATTATTTATATTGCAAAACAATTCAAAGTGACTTATTTACAATATATGAAGCATTCGATACTTTCCGGATTGTGTATAAAATTGTCCGCTTTAGATTAGTTTAAATGATAGTTTAACTCGTAAGGTGATATTGAGGTAATAGTAATTACAATTGTTGATTGGTAAAATTGAGTTTAAGCACCCAACGTCCATTTCGACCTTTCCTTATTGTGCGCAAATCTGTCAGTGGCCCGAAATCGGGCTAATATGGATATGGAGTTAGTCTTTTCTTCGAGTGAGCCGACCTATACATTGCTCCCAACACTGTACCTGACCTTCTTGAAAATCCGGACTTGGTTTCATAGTGCCAAATTCTTCTTGCAACTTCCATGTCCACGGCCTTAAGGGTCGGAAGTGGAGTTTTGAAGCTTGAGTGATGGACATAAGGTGGAAATATTGACTTACTTGAGATGTTGATGTATAAACTATCATGTCATCTCCATAGATCTTGAGATGCACCTAAAATAGATTATATACACTTTCCTATTTAAGTGAGATTTGAGTGTATTTGCTTTTCATATATAATGCTGCCACCACTACTATAAATAAGGGTTACCCCACTCCCACTCTCACTCCCCCTCTACATGTATGATCATCTAGACTCTATTACTATAAGTAGGAGGTTACCATCCGATAGATATGATCATTTAGACTCTCTCCATGTTTTCGCATACGTTGTTGTTATAATCTTACCGATTTAAATATTAGAATGACCATACCAAATAAACTCCTAATGCCCCTCACAATGTTTTCTTTTGTAGATCCAACTCCATATTTAACACCCTTTATCGACACATTTTAGGAGATAACACAATACAGATAAATAATTATGCAACAAGTAACTAATAAATAAATAACATAAAATTCTCTATAAAGCATGTTCATTAAAATTGTTAATAAATAAATGCTCCAAAATACTGAAATTAATGGTCATTTTAAATATGGGTTTAGGTAGGGATGCAACTAAGCATGTTTTTATAGATATATGGCTATTATCTTATAAGATTTTTATTGGGTTTCAATACATAATTTAAACTCCTATAAGATTTAGGGTGAAGTCTTAAAACTAAAAAAAGAAAGAAAGAAATACCAAAGGAAACTTGATCTGGTAAGAGTTAATAAATTATTTCATTGACTTTATTTTATATATTTTATTTAAAAGATTAACTAGCATATTAAGCATTTATTTATGAAAATATTTTAAGAATATCTTGATAATAGTTTGAAAAATCAAAAGCAAAATAAACTATCTTATATAATTTAGATAGGGTGGTTAAGATTTCCATCTATAATGACTTCATAGGTAAATTTTAGTAATAAAAGGAATAACCCTGTAAGTTTTTGATAAATTCGAAACCTTATAGGAGTAGATTTTAATAATAGGAGTAAAAATTTTATAAGGTTTATATAGGAATTTTGAAAACACTAAACTCTATAGGTGTTTGGGGAGTTGGGATTTTATAAAACTTCTCCAGATCTTGAACTCACCCTAGTTGCATCCTTAATTTGAGATTTCATCAATAGTTTTGGTGGATTTTAGAGAGATGGACTCATAATTAGAAAATCTAATAAAATTTACCTATACGAACTTACTTTTTATTTTTTATTTTTATGTGTAATTGTGATTATCCCAAAAATTAACTTTGTGATTTTATTAGTGAAACCGAGGATAAAGCCACTATTCTAAATGATGGGATCCTTGACAGCAAGGTGTTGCTAGGTGATTTTGGATTGGAATTTTTATACTGCAAAGAAAGAGAAAGCTTTTAGTAATAGGGTCAGTCTAGTATGGTTATTCCAATGCTTAAATCAATGAATAATATATGGAAAAAACCGATTTAATAGTTGAGAATTATTAGATTCTTCTTACCGTGTTTCTTCCTTATATTTATAAGCGAAAGTTAAGTGTTCAAAGTAGCAATTAATTGCACAATTATCGGGATACGTGAAAACCTCTCGATTAGATGTATTCCTAAAATATAGAAATAGTGGGCGGTGATATAATAGAACCAAACTAGATAATAACTGCTCGTGCAACTTTCCTTAAATTCAAATCGAATGTTGATTTATGTTACTCGGCGTTAGGCAAGAATTGAGTTATACGTCACGTCAACAGTCGAGTGATTGAGTGAGTTAAATTTGATTATCAACATTTGCCCACTAACTCCCATAGTTGAGACTTCGACAAAAGGGGTAAGTACTCTTCAATGGGGTCAAATAGGAGATAATTTCCCAAATGCTTAGTAATCTAGGAAGTTCTCTTGGGGCAGATTGCATCTTATTTGAAAGGTTGCAATTTTCAATTTTTCCTACTTGTCAGAAGACTAAACAATAGAAAGTACAATAACTATCACCTCAGTCATAATTACACTGCAGGCGTAATAACTGTCAGATCCTTGATAATCGTTGGATTTCTATCTTAAGATATGTGTTAACAATCCATGCCATCATCCAAGCATCACATCATTTTTATCACAGACCTATAGCAGTTACAAGGTTGAATCATCCATATTTAAGGAACTTTTCAAATTGAAAACAGATTTCTTCAATTGTCCCCCTAAGTTTTCTTTTGCTTTTGATATCTTATCTTTATTTTCAAATTCTTCAAATTCTATGACATTTAATATTTCTAATCAAGTATGGTTTGCACATAATCCATCGACTTATCCTTTTAGATTCTAAAGCAACCAAAACAGAGGTTATTTCTCCACCCCCCCCCCACCCCCCCACCCCCCCCCTCCCCCCCCCAAAAAAAAAAAAAAAAAAAAAGTGTAAGATGGCTTATTCCTCAGGTAATTCAGCAGATAACATAGTAGAGTGGTGGGATAAACTCGCTCGAATTAACTCTTTCGTAGTAGATGTTTATTCGGATGATAAGGAAGGAAGGTCTGTCATTAGGTTTCTGTATAACAATATAGTTTACTTCCATGATTCACTAAGTGGAGTGGCCAATGCTGTTAATAGAACTCTTGTCTTAAAATATAGCAGATACTAATAAGACCTTCTTGAAGCATGGAACCTCAAGAGGCTGAAAGAAGAAGACAGGGTTTGTTTTTCAAAGAAGCGCAAGTTTCACATCTATTTGAAATATATCAACTTCGAACGATGCTTCCCTTTTTCGGCATTCATCAAGTAGTTCTTCAATTATTTTTTAGTTACACTAAATATATTCTCACTAAACACATATTAGCTTCTCGCAGCTTTCGAGGTAGTCTATGAAGAAGTTGAAGCTAGGGATATGCCTCAACTATTTCGATATTTCTTTACAATTAGGAGGTAGCCCAACGACTAGTACTTCGTAGTTGCTAGCAATAAACGAAAGTTCATAGGTAGTTTGGAGTCTAAGATCTACAAATGGCACAACAAATTCGTGTTTATTGTTTTAGATGAAGAGTTGGATTTCTAGACCCAATAGATTGAACCAATATGCCCTAAGGACATCGAGTTGATGCCAAATAATGCTACTAAGACAAAGAAGATCCATGAAAGGAGGAAAAACAAGATGTTCTTTTGGGATACTAAAAGAATAATAAGGCTGTATGAGAATGGAGAGCTAATTTTTTTCAAGAACGAAGGCATAATATAGAATAATTGTTGTGGCAAGTATACCTACAAGAGGAAACTCATTCTTGTGACTTGGGAGAGAAATTGTTGCCTTTGAGCCTTGCTCGATATGGAGAATGTATGTTCTTTCTTATTCTATACCTTAGTATTAATGCATTTGTTTTGTATTTTAGATATAGGCATTGGTAAGGCAAACCCTGCTAAACTCTTAGCTTAAGCAAAGGCTAAGAAGTCAAAAGATGATAAGTGTGCAGCCTCTACAGTTGCTGCTACTCATCGGCTACTGTAAAAAAGGTAATAAGAGAGGGCATGGCAAAACAAGTGGTAGGCTAAAAGAAGACCTCTCAACTGGTTAAGAAGCAAAAAGGGGGTAAAAAACCTGGGTTGGCCAAAGCTATACAAACTAAGGCCCTTTTAGTTGAAAATATTCCTCCTACTGCAGGGCCAAGTAAGGGTAACCAAGAAATTGTACCCTAAAAAGAAGCTGAAGTCACCAATCTGGATGCTGTTGAGGGGTCATCACTCCCAATGGAGGTTGTGCTAAGTACAACAAGAGAAGTAGAAAGAAACTTATCGACCAAACTTCTACTAAGAGGTCTAAGGAGTTAGATGAAAAGGTGAAGGAGGCTATGCATAGTAAAGCTCTCGATATTAGTAGTACCGAATTTATTCCTAACACGGAGGTCGGTAAATACTATGTCTTGTGTTGGAGCCACAACATCCTATACACTCACTCAACCTTGAGTGATAGGATAAAATCCCTACCCTTGATGAAAGGTGTTATTCTTCTGAAGGATACGGAGATTACGAAAAAAAACGTTGGCAGGATTGGCGGTTGTAATAAGGCATATATCGTAGCTAAACTATATGATATAAGTATCAATTGAATCCTTTCAATTGTTAAGCGCGTTTGATTGCTAACACTCACTATTTGTTTACAGATCAATAGCTATGTTTTGATGGTTTTGGATGAAGCCCATAAGGAAATGAAAATGGTATTTATAATAATAATTTTTCATGTATTCTACTAGATGGTTTGGAGAATTCATCATTCTGTCTTATTGTAGAAAATTGAGGATGCATACAACTCCTCAAAAGCTCAAACTATGGTTGTTGAGAACACAACAATTAGGGCTAAGATGGTTGTCGAGAACACAACAATTAGGGATAAGATGGAGGATAGAAAGTATTAAGATAACCTTATTGTTGAGAAATTGGCACATTCTTTGACTATCGATGAAGTCTTAAGCCTTAAGGATAAGGTTAACGAGTAGTATAAAGAGGATAAAGATCAGAAAGAGGAGTTACGCAAAAAGAAGGAAGATTACTGGGGTTTAGGTCAAACATTTAGTTCCATAAGTGATGAGGAAGACAAGATCAGGATGAAGATAAAGGAATTAGAGATCAACAACTCTGAGTTGCAACGTTGTGTTACTGAATTAGAAGAGACTTTGAGGAAAGGGCTCTCGGTTGAAGAGGGACTAGAAATAGTCACTCTTAGATGGCAATATGAGAGATTATTGCTAAAAAGGTTGTTGGAGGGGATTCAAGTGGCAAGAGAAGAAATCCTTAAGTTTCACCCTGACTATGATCTCTCGTGCTTAGACTTTACCAACATTGATGATAAAGTTAATAGCTGCAATGAAGAAAATGGCGAAGATTTAGGTGTCGAAATTATTATGCTCAATGAGAATGAGGATCGTCTATCCAAAGAAATCCTTTATGACCATAAAGAGAAATCTACTTGTTCCCAAACTCTAAGCGCCAATAAGGCTCCACCTTCTAATCAACAGAATTCCTCTAGTTAGTTTAGGAATAAGTCATAAGATTGTTTGTCTTGTATTAGGTCAAATGACTAAATATTTGTAATTACATTTGTGATGAATCTAATTAGTTCTAGTACATTTTATTTCACACACTTTATTGTTTCTAGGCTTTCTTTATTTTACATGACATATTTTCCTTAGAATGTTTCATTTCACACGCATAAACTTCTCGGTATGTTTAATTTCACACATCTAATTAGAACGTCTTATGAACATTATCCATTAGCCATTTCAAACGTAGACTAACTACTTTACTAAGAGTTCATTAACTATAATAGGCTTGAACTTATACTAGTTTGTTCATTATATAGTTTGAACGAATTCACTCGTCAATCATAAAAAAATTGAGAAACAAATTGAAGCTTTAACTTCAAATATAATTGTCTTCAAAAACAAGAAAGCTGTTGGCTTATAAAACAAATGCAAAGGCATAACATAGAGGGAATTAATTGAAATAAGGTTTCATGTTCTCAACATTCCATGCATTTGGGATAACAGTACCATCTAACATTTCTAATAGATAGCCCCCCTCACCTACGACACCCCAAACCTTAATAGGATCCTCTCAATTTGCACTTAGCTTCTCTTATTTTTCTTGTATGCCAATCGCTTCCAGCTTTCGGCAAACCAAATCACTAGGCTGGAAAACCTTATGCTTCACCTTTTGATTATAATACGTAGCTACCTTATGTTGGTATGTTGCACTCTTTACTCTTGCATCATCTCTGATTTCTTTAATTATATCCAAATTTGCTGCCAAACCAACATGATTGATCATCATGTCAAAATTCTATGTTTGTAGATTGGGTAGATCCAATTTAATCAAAAAAACTGCTTTCGTACCATATGCTAACCTAAAGAGGGTTTCCCTTATTGCTGTCTTATGGGTAGACAGATATCCCCATAAGACATTTAGCAATTCATCAATCCATTTTCCTTTAACTTGATTAACCTTCCTCCTTAAGCCATGCAAGATGATCTTGTTGATAGCTTCAACTTGCCTGTTAGTTTAAGGGTGAGCTATAGATGTGTAATTCAAGTAATTGTCGTATTTCTTATAAAATGCTTAGAATTTGTTGTCATCAAACTGTTGTCCATTGTTTGTGCTTATCATAAATAGGACTTAGAACCTTGATATTATAGAATTGAAAACAAATGCCTCAACTTTTTTGTTTGGTGATCTTTTCCAACACCTCGACCTCTATCCAGTTTGTAAAATAATCTACAACAACAATGACGAATTATCATTGAGATGTAGACTTCAGAAACGATCCAAGTATGTCTAATCCCTGTTGGGTAAAGGACTAAAAACTAGATAAGCAGCATAATTTAGTAGAAGGAGCATGACTTAGTGCCTCATGTTTTCAGCATTGTAGACAATGCCGAACAGTAGTTCTTGCATTTTCTTTCATGGTCGGCCAATAGTTACTGAGTCATAATGTACGGATAAATAGTGTCTGTGCTTTCACGTAGTTGCTGTATATACTGCCGTATAGTTCAGATAACACTCGTTGGGCATCTTTTGGAGGAAGGCATTGAAGATAAGGTTGGGATATGTCGTGCTTGTACAGTTGATCATCTATCAGCATGTAATTTGTAGCTTGATAAACCAATCTTCGAGCATCTTTCTTCTCATCAGGGAGGATATTACCTCTTAAGTAATCTACAAGGAGATTTACCTAGGACTTCTCTTTCGAGCAAGGGGCTAATTCATAGCTCTCCAAGACAATTGATAAACTCTTGTGCAGGAGAAACTTAATAAAGAGTTTATCTTTCAGATCAAGAAATGCCATTGTAGCCAACTTTGACAGTCCGTTGGCAACAATGTTTTTACTCCTCGATATTTTATGGATTGAAAAAGATTGAAATTCTTCTACGAGTGTTCGTACTATCAATAAGTATTTGCTCATTTTCTCTTCATTTGTCAGGTAACTTCCTTTGATTTTATTCACAAAAAGTTGTGAATCAGAGAAAACTTCGAGTTTAAAGGCACTAACTTCCTTTACGAGCTTGAGTTCAGCTATTAAAGCTTCATATTCTACTTCGTTATTGCTAGCTGGTAATTCGAATTTCAAGGCGTAATTAACCTTAATCTTATGGGGTCCTCATAGAATAAGGCCCACACCACTTCCCTCTAGTAGAACCATCCATATAAAGATACCATATGGGTTTCTCGATAATCTCTATACTGCCTTCCTCACTAGTCAACTTAGCCAAAAAATCTACCAGCATACGAGCATTTAATGCCGTTTTGGATTTGTATTGTACACCATAGGTGCTAAGCTATAATGGATATTTCATCGTCCTCTCGAAAGAGTCTGGTTGTTACAATACCTACAATAAAGGTTGATCAATAAGGACCATAATTTGGTGAGCTTCAAAATATAGTTTCAATTTTCGTGCCAAGAGAACCACTAATAATACAAACTTCTCAATTTTCATGTATCAATGCTTTAGTCCTTGCAAGACATGACTCACTTAATAAATTGGTCGATGCTCTTTGCCATCAATTTGGACCAATATAGAAGAAAGCGTTTGACAGCTGATTGATAGATATAAATACAAATTCTCTCCTACTATAGGTGTCGAGAGTATTAGGGGTGATGTGAGGAATTCTATAAGTTCATTGAATGCCCTTTCTCAATCACTTACCCATTTGAACTTTTTTGGATTCTTTAAAATTTTAAAGAATTCTGCACACCTATCCATGCTTATCAACATAAACTAGTTAAAGATGGCTATTCGCTCAGTGAGTTCTTATACCTCTTTGATAGTATGAGGAGATTTCATGTTTATTATCGCATCAATCTTTCTCAAGTTAGCTTTAATGTTACATCAAGTGACCATCTACCCTAAAAACTTTCTCGAAGTAGTGCTAAAGACGCACTTTGGTGGATTGACCTTCATGTTATATCTCCTCAAAGTGGCAAATGTCTCCTCAAGATTTACAAGATACCGATAATCTATGATGCTTTTTCCAAACATGTTATCGACATATACTTCGACATTTTGATGGATCTAGGGTTTGAACATCATATTGATAAGTCTTTGATAGATTATACTGACATTTTTCAGCTCAAAAAGTATCACCGTATAACAATATGTCCTAAAATTAGTGACAAATAACGTATGAATTTTGTCTTCTTTGTCCATTTTGATTTGGTTATAGATGGAAAAAGCATCTATAAAAGAAAGTAACACATGTTCGTCGATTGAATCGACCATTTGATCAATTTTTGGCAACAAAAAGTAATACTTAGGATAGACCTTGTTAAGATCCGCGAAGTCTATGTAAATGCATCATTTGTTGTTAGACTTCTTGACTAGCACACAGTTAACTAGCCAAGTCGAATAAAGCTCTTCCCTAATAAATCTCGCCTTCAAGAGTTTCTGAACTTCTTCTTCTATGGCTACTTGCCTCTCAAGGTTTCTTTTGTTGAATCACTTTTGTGCTTGGATCAATATGGAGCTTATGTATCATGACATCTCTAAGGATACCCGACATGTTCGAAGGGGAGCATGCAAATACCTTGGCATTGTCCTGCAAAAAGTTGATTAAACTTTGACAAATGTGTGTCAGCAAGGGTTTCCCTATCCTTATTGTTTTTCTAGGGTCACTTCCCAAAGAAATTTCCTTTGTTTCACTATCGGCATTATCTATGCTGACTAACTTTCCTTTTGGACAAATTTCTACTTAAAATACTTCTTATTGCCTTAATGCCCTTATGTATAATGACCCTACCAACTATTAGTCCCCTTTACATATACCAGGTCCCATGAGAGTGGGGAATTTGGCTTTCAGCTGATCTGTAGAAGGGATGATATTGAATAAGTGTTGACATGACCATCCCATGATTATATTATATGGGGATCAACATTTGATAACAAGAAAGTCTACTTTTTCTTTTGCAATATGCTCGTCATCTTTGATCTAGATTAGTAAAGAGATCACTCTAATTACTCAGATTGGTTGATTGTTGACGGCATACAAATTATAATTATAGGATCTCAGCTATGCTTTATTGATCTCATATGATCAAAAGCATGTTGGAAAATAATGTTTGCTGAACTTCTAATGTCAACAAGAATTTTCTTGACCTTAAAGTTGACAATTCTCAAAAAACTAATCACGAGTACATAATCATGTGGTCTTTAAATACCTTCAAAATCTTCCTCCGTAAAAGAAATTGAATTATCGATTTTGACCTTTTTGTCCTGAATATTGCAAACATAATTTATGGTGCTAGTCAAACTTGAAGAGCTTAACCGGCTTATAGCAAAAGGTCTATCAATAATAGTATTGATTATCCCATTAAGCACTCTACTTGTACTCTCTTCTCTTGCATCTTTCTTAGCAATAGTTGGCTAAGTAACATTCTCTTAATCTTCACGCCTCCTTTGGGATGGTCATTTGATATTTTCAGCATCATGCACAAGAAACTTGTATAAGTGCCCTCGCTGAATTTCATTCTCAATTGCATTCTTGAGTTGGATGCATTTGTCTATGTTGTGGCCTTTGCTGCGATGGAAATCATAGTATTTATTGGAATTTTGCCTTGAAGGATTTCCCTTCATTCTTTTTAGCCATTGCAATACACCTCTTTGGTCACGTACCTCCATTAATGTGTCAGAAATTGGACAATTAACCGGCATGTGAAACTAATATGTCAGAATTCTTAGTCTCTTTCTCTTGACATTAGGACCTTGATTATCATTCATCTCGAGTCAATCTTTTGTACTTCTCCTCTTAGCATTTTTCTTGTCTCCTCTATTTTGATTGACTTCTCACTAAACCTTTATGTTGCCTTCTTATCAAATGTAGGATGTGACTTTAGCTTGGAACTCAGCAAAAGTTCTCGACTTATTCTTAGCGAGAGACTTAAAAGAGTCTTTATAAGGCTTTACTCCATCAATGATAACGTTGAGGGCTATACTCGTATCTAATTTTGGAATTTGGACCACCTTAGCCATAAACCTGGCTAGATAATTTCTAATGGACTCGTCTAATCTCTGCTTTATTGTGTTAAGGACTAAAAAATCCTTAACAAGAAGCTTATTTTCAAGGAAGTGTTGAAAAAACATTTCTACGAGTTCTTTAAAACATGAAATAGTATTCGATTTAAGGTGTTTGAATGATGTACTCATCGTATTCCTCAATGTTGAAGGAAAGGCTTGGCAGGCTATAGCATCACTCAAGCTATGCAACTTGGCTAAGGTATGGTAGAACTCTATGTGATCTTCAAGATCTTTCATCCCATCATAGGTTTCAAAATGCGACAACTTGATGTGTTGTGGTAAACCTCCTCTAAAATCTCGATAATAAAATAACTTTTCTTAATTTGGAACTGTTTACTCATTGCAGTAGAGGTACTAACATGTGAAGGTCCGACATGGTGCACATACTGCAGTTGCTTACCCTTATCAACTTTTTTGAGCATAGAAGCCGAAGATCTACTTATAACTTCGGTTTACTTTTTCAGTAATGCAGGTGAATAGATTGAATCATCACTGTTCTTGGCGCTGGGATCGCCATACTCTTTGTTTTGATTTAGGTAGATATTATTGTGGAGGAGATTAAGAATCTCTTCATGTTTTTTACTTAACTTTTGATTTTCATTGGCTAAATTAAGGCAAAGCTGCTCCAACTCAGATAGACGCAGTTTGTCAATGTACCTACTTCCCCCCTCCTGGTGGTAGGATGAAGTACTAGCACTCGCACTTTTAGTCAATCTAGTTCTAGCCATGTAGGTGAGTCAAGAAAACACAAGCGGCACCAAATATTGTTAGGTGATTTTGGATTGGAATTTTTATCTTGCAAAGAAAGAGAAAGCTTTTATTAATGAAATTAGTTTGGTACAGTCACTCCAATGACCAAGTTAGTAAATGATTGAAGGAATAAACTGATTTAACAGTCGAGAGTTATTAGATCCTTCTTACAGTGTTTCTTCCTCGTATTTATAGGCAAAAGTAAAGTGTTTGAAGTAATAGTTAATTGTATGATTATCGGGACACATAGAAACTTCTCGATTAGATGTATTCCTAAAATGTAGGAATAATGGGCGGTTATATAATATAACTGTATTAGATGATAATTATTTGCGCTACTTTCCTTAAATTCAAATCAAACGTTAATTTATGTTAGTTAGTATTGGGCGAGCATCGAGTTACTCATCATGTCAGTGGTTAAGTGGCCAAGTGGGTGAAATTCAACAATCAACATCAAGCATTTTTAGAGTTTTGGCAATAATGGGTCTTGTTTATAAATGGGGTCTTGTTTACTGGTATATAAACCCATTTCTTTGTTATTTCGGATTTGGTATGCTGTAGTAGTCGTTATTATCTTCTTAAATTAATAAGTTAAGCCAGAACTTTTCTAAAAGTAATCGAAATTTTCAAGGCACGCTTCTAATCTTAGAAGCTAAGTTTGATTTATATGACATTATTAACTAGATGGCGATATTTTATGCTAGCTGGAGACGAGAAACATGGGAGAAAGACCACTTTTTTAGGTAGCATAATGTCCTTCAAGGACACAAAGTAAAACTATGATTAGACATTCCGGAAATTGAACTTATTATGACAAAGTGGTCTTAATTTTAAGCCGTAGAAATACAAATAGCTGACAGTTGCGTCCAAGACAAGAATTGAACCTAACGCGAAGGCTCCCGCAAATGCTCTCCCTTTTCAGATTACTTATGTGGCTTTTACTTTCTAATCAATGAAATACATAGCGTAAAACAAATTCATGCAACACTGATTAATAAACTATAATATATTTATTGAGATTTAAAGATCCAATGTGAAAACAATGCATGACTACATTTGTCAGAGAAAATTTTTGTGCAGTTTCCTAATAAGCTCAGATAACCAGCTGGGAAAAATCTCTTCTAGGGATGATTAAAAAAAAGTTAAAACCTAACTTATGGAAGAATACACTGGTGTGACTTTTATTTATAGATAGGAAAATTTAAATCTCTTCTAGGGATGATAAAAAAAAAAAAGAAAAAAAGTTAAAACCTAACTTATGGAAGAATACACTGGTGTGACTTTTATTTATAGATAGGAAAATTTTTGTGCAGTTCCCTAATAAGCTCAGATAACCAGCTGGGAAAAATCTCTTCTAGGGATGATTAAAAAAAAAAAAAAAAGTTAAAACCTAACTTATGGAAGAATACACTGGTGTGACTTTTATTTATAGGAGGAGAAATAGTTATAGACCTTCACATCTAAATAAAGGAAGTCTTTTATTTTAGCACTAGCAATTACTCAGCAAAAATACTGATTAGAAAATTTTGATTATATTTCAAATGTAAATTTTGTAATTATATTGAAGAATACTTGTTTTCGTATTTGTCATACCGCATGTAAGTTAGGTCCGAAACGAATTGTACAAGAGTGATAGTAGTAGTTCATCAGATCAATGTAGCAAGTTAACTTTTGAGCTGTAAGAATGAAAAGAATCCATTAATGACGTGTAAATTAACCATTTTTGAGCTGGGGCATCACAAATTATACCAGCCATTTAGGTGGGTGATTCAACAACTAACTAAGGTGGAAGCTAGTGAGATTGTTTTGATCCAACATAGAGGAGATATCTGCAGAGGGTGGGGTACAATTTTGATCCTCAATATTTATATCCCTATTTTACTTGAATTTATTCTCTTAAAATGCTATCATGTGTAATTAAAAGTTGTAATTATAAAAAAGTGTATAGAATCACAATGATTTCATAAAGTTGTTCAATTTTTATGTGATCTCAATAATTGATTTGTAGATTGAGAAAATTTAAAGAGATGTAAATTAAGAAGATCCACTTTTGGGCAGGAAGTATTGCTAAAGTGCCACTTATAGTAGGTTTCTAAGATAACATATAGGTAGAATGTGATAGAATCACACACTTAAGGAAAAAAAAAAGGATAAATGTAGAGGTGATACCCAGTATGAATAAAGTCCTTATATGGATTAAAGTAGAATATTAGTAGTGATTCATAAGTTAAGAGAGTGAATACAAGTAAATATTAGTTAACAATTTTTGGATCTAATGATTGAAAAGATCCATTAATTAGCTAGATAAAGCCATTAATAATGCTTGGACTTTCATTTTTTTTCATTATATTAACTAATTTTAAATTTGTTTAGTTTAGTATCCTAATATTTTAAATGATATAAATGTATATCTTTATTATAACGATGATTATAAAGAATATTTATTTATTTCACTTTAAAAAATTGAAGTACTAAAATGAAATAAAAAATAAAATTTAAGCACTAAAATAGAAACAAAATAAAAGTCGAGATGCTTATATTATTATTCTATTATTTTATAATAACAACTATTAAAACAAAATTATTAATTTGTCTCATTTTAAAAATAAGATATTTAAATGAACAAGTTTAAAGTTTAAATATTAAAATAAAAAAATATGAAAGTTTAACTACTCATTCTAATTTTATCTCATTAATTATTTATTAGTTTAGCTATTTGCGGTTTTTCAATT
This sequence comes from Lumnitzera racemosa, assembly GCA_024138005.1. Lineage (NCBI taxonomy): Eukaryota > Viridiplantae > Streptophyta > Magnoliopsida > Myrtales > Combretaceae > Lumnitzera > Lumnitzera racemosa. The sequence goes on from JAMXBC010000002.1 coordinate 19,876,522, forward strand.
AGGGGCATTGCCATGTTATTTTCATTTATTTGAAAAATTGTTGGATGTCAAAATTTCCCATCAAAACCAACAACAAAATAACTACACAAGCAAGGAGCACCAGTATTAAACTGTATATCACAGGGATGCTGTCGTCACACACACATATATGCATATATAGCAAGAATAAACTAAGAAATATAATCTACACGTATAAAAAATTAATTAAAGAGGGTCCTCTAAGGAAACTCGCATTCATCTGCTGAAATTTAAAGAAAGGAGACTTCTCAATAGGTTTAGATGATTGGTTCATCTCCACTCTTTTACTGGCCAACTTCAATTAAAATATAAACTGAAGACTGGCAAGAGAAGACCCCTCCATGTGCACAAGCATTAAAGGCACAATGTGAGGACAGAAGATAACAGAGTTGTTTCGACTACTCCGCGAAAACACTACCCTTGAAATCGATTCCTCCCCTTGACTATTCAGTCTCTCTCCTCTCTCAAAATTTCAACATTATCAGTTATATTCACATTGTGCTCCACTTCCGTTCATAGACATACAAATTGTTTTTCCATAACGGTATAATTAACATTGTAATTGAGACACCAAGACCATTATAACTTAATTATATAAACATTAATATCTCAATTGGATGAATTAGATTCGAATGTTCTCCTTTCAAATTTTAATGTGTAATGTTATTGGGAAAAAAAATGTTAATTGAGACACACATATAAATACATTTCATGTTAATATTGCTTTGTTCTTCAATGAAGTCAAACTCCAATTTATCCAACACATTATTGGAGTACGAAGATATATTTGTCAAGGCATAGCATAATCAATTGGATGTATTTGACTGACACATTTAGGTTAGAATTACGAAGTATAGGTATTTTTACGATGTCTTTGAAATTTTACAAACTTAATGGCAATTTGACAAAGTTATGCGAAGTTACAAGTTTAAAGGAATTTTCGAGAAAGAGTAAGCAATTGAAGATCTATAAAGTTCTTTTGTAGTTGTGTTCAAGAATAATGTTGCAGAGCATAGTCAAATATGAAAGTAGAAGAGAAATCCATTAATTAGTTAACAAAGTTTGTTACAAGCTATTTATACAATTGTGAGCAACCAGGAATGTTACAAGTATAAAATTATTATTGATGTGGAAAAAAAAATATTGATATCTTCACACACACCCCCACCCCGTCAAGTTAGAGCCTCTCAAAGGTCCAATTTGGCACATAAGGAATTGATAAGAAGATTGGCAACCTATGAAGAAGAAGAAACATAAAGTGGTTAAAGAAATCCAGAAGCAACGTGATCCTAAGCAAAATGCACATCAATATCAATGTGTTTTGCTCAGCTATGAAGACATAGATTGTTGGCTATTAATTAGGCTAACTTCTTGTCACATGAAAGAGAAATAAGAAAATGACCAGGAACATAAAGATCACGAAGGATGTAAGAAACCCATAAAAGTTCCTTGGTTGTAGTAATAAGACTACGATACTCCACTTCAGTGGTAGAGTAGCAATTGTCGGTTGCTTCTTAGTTTTCCAAGAAACCAAGTCATTACCAAGCATTACATAATACCCCAAAATAGACTTACAATCCTCACAACTAAAGCCCTAATCCAAGTTAGAAAATCCTTTGAGAGCCAAAGCATTGTTAGAAGAATAAAAAAGTCCTAAAGAAGAGGAGCCCTTTAAGTATAGAAGCAAATGAAAACAAGCTTCCAAATGTGGCTGCTTGGGAGCGAATAAAAACTGACTGAGCTTATCTACTACATTTGCCACATCAGGTTTTGTAAGCGTGATATAAAGTAACTTCCCAACCAGTCACCTATAATAAGATGGTTCAGGTGACAAGCCTCCAAACAAAGAATCTAACTTGAGATGAACTAGTAAAGGACATGAAGTTAGTTTCGCACCGTAGGACCAGCATCATGCAACACATCCAAAATAAATTTTCACTAATTAATGGGAACTCCTTGATTAGTTTGACAAAGGTCTAAGCTAAGAAAAAATCGAGCATGGCCAAGATATTTGATAGAAAACTTAGCATGTAGTCAGGACTTAATCTCATCCATAAAAGTAAAATTAAAGCTAGTAATTAGCATATCATTGACGTACAATAAAATGAAAACATCACTAGCAACACAATGATGTGAAAACAAAGAATAATCATGCTTTGATTGGGAAAAACCAAGATAGATAAAAAAAAAACTGAGAAATAGAATATTCTATTGCCTGGATGCCTTTTTGAGTCCATATAAGGACTTCTTCAAATGGAAAACTTGATTAGCCAAAGCATGAGTATAACCCTCGGGTGGAGTCATGTTAATGTCTTCATCAAAAGTGCCATGAAGAAAAGTGTTATTAACATCAATTTGAAATACAGACCACTAATTAACCATTACTATAGCAATAACAATTTGTATACTACCCAGTTTAACCATTGGAGAAAAAGTTTGATGATAGTCCTCTCCCTCTACTTATTTAAAACCTTAGCCATAAGCCGAGCTTTATAATGTTCTATAGTACCATCAAGTCTAAATTTAACTTTATAGACCCATTTAGAGCTAATGGCCTTCTTGCCTTGTAGTAATGTAGTTAGCTCCCATGTCTCATTAGCTTTAAGAGCATGTAACTCATTTTTCATAGCCTCTTACCAATCTTTAGATTTAGATGCTTGTAAGTAATTATGTGGTTCTTGAGCAACTAACACATTAGCTAATGAGGCTATAAAATCATGAGGAAAAGCAGCAAATGTTGATGTATCAAACAAAGGGTATGGGTGAGAATGAGTCTTAGTCTCTAAAGCAAAAGAAACATTGGTATGAGTACTGTGAACAAAATTAAACCACCACTTAGGAGAGCTCCTGTTCCTTACTATTCTACATAATGGAGTAAGAACAGAGTTGTCACGTTACTGATAAAAAACAAAGGGTAGGATTGGAACAAGAGAATGTTAGTCAAGAGGAATAAACTAAAGGCCTTGATTAGTTGAAGACTGATAAACTATACTAGAAGAAGAACCATGATCAGTAGATAACCGACCAAGAGGAATAGAATGAGATGAAGGAACTGCGATGTATCAAATAAGATAAGATTTTTAGGAAAAGTAGCAGAATTAGCTTTAGTAGTGTTTAAAGCATCTTTGAAAGGAAAAATATTTCTAAAGAAAACAACACCTCTAGAAAGAAGAATACATTTATGAGAAAGATCAAATACTTTGTAGCCCTTTTATCTATGTGCATAACCAAGAAACAAACACTAAATTCCCCTAGGCTCAAATTTACCTCTAAGACATGGATGTTGTGTAACATGACACAAACGACCCATAACTCTCAAGAGATCATAATTTGGAGGGAAACCAAACAACTTTTCATGTAGGGATTTCCAATCAAGACTAGCCATAGGCTTTTATTGATTAAGTGTATAGCAGTAAGTATCCATTCTCCCCAAAAATTCTTTGGGAAAGTGAGCATGAATTCTCAATGCTCGTGAAGTATCAAGTAATTGATGGTGTTTCCTCTTAACTACACCATTTTGTTGTAGAGTATAAGTCATTGTGTGTTGGTGGATAATGCCTAAGGTAGATAACAAAGACTTGCACATGTTGGACAAAAATTTAACACCATTATCCGTTCTCACAAACTTAAGAGTTATAGAGAAATGAGTGGAAAAGTAATCAACAAGAACAAAATATGTTTGACCTTTATCATGTAACAAGAAAGTCCAAGTATACTCGAAATAATCATCTACAACTATAAAAAAAAATAGTAAGCACCAAAAATAGAATGAATATTAAAGGACCCCAAAGATCTATATGTAAAAGTTCAAAATCACGTTTAGAAATACTAGTTCTTCTTTGGAAAGGAAGCCTATAAAACTTGGCTTCATGACACACATCATAAACAAAATGAGAAAAATCAAATTGCTTATATAACTCTAAATGTCAAAGTTTAGCAATTGAACTATGCCCCAAATGTAAATGTATCAAGTGAAGAAATTTTAAATTTGAAACACAATAAGATAAAGAAGTCTATGACAACTTAGAATTACAAGAAACAGAAACAACAAGATCCTTCTTGAAATCTTCAGGTTGTAGAATGTATAAACCCCAAAGTGCTTTAGCTATAGCAGCTTGTTCCTTAGTGTTTAGGTCCTGAAAAATGCACTTAGATGCATAAAAAATTACAATAAGGTATAAGTCTATTATTAGGAAATTTATGGATGAAAGATTATGAGTGAATTGTGGTATAAGAAAAAAAATTATGAAGTGTAATAAAAGGACTAATAGCAGTAGAATCATCTTAGGTAACAAGTATTGTTTGTCCATTAAGAAGTTTCACATTAATTAGGTGTGGTAGTTTGGTTATGTCATATAAAAGGTAGGAGTTTAGTGTAATGTAATTTATCGCCCCTATATCAAGTACCTAAGAATTCACATTATTACCTAAAACACTAAAAGAAAAGAAAGGAGTAATAGAAGTACTTGCAAAATGTATACTATTAGCCATAAGCACAATCTTGCCTTATTGTCCTTTAGTTTTCATTAGCCGCAACATCTCATAACACATATCCTGAACAAGCTTCTAGTCATTTGTACTTATTTGATAACCATCTTTTGACATAGCATCTTCCATATGCTCAAATGGACTATCAAAACTTTCCACTTTGGTATTCATGACTAGAGAATTAGTAAAATCCTTTCCAGAAATCCCTACTCTCCCATTTATAACCTTCAAATTGTGTGAACTAGATGTAGTCACCACATTAACGCCTAAACCTACTCTATTCTTATAACTCCTTTTACCCTTGAACTAGGTGGGATATCCAATTAATTAGAAGTAAATATCTACTGTATGTCCTTTAAGCTTACAATGTTGACAAATTAACCTACTCTTCCTCTTCTTTTTGTCAAAAGAATTAATAAAATTTTAGCCTCTACCATTGAAAGCAGAAACATTAAGTTCTAATACACAAATAGATGAAAACCTCTCACTGTTTTTCAATTTGCTACGCCAAGTAAAACACCTTACTAAGTGATGGGATAGGCTCCATTGATAGAATTTGGTTTCTCACATTGTCATACACATCATTGAGTCCCATAAGAAACTGCATAAGCCTACTCTGGACTCAAATTCAACCAATTTTTCTCTTAAGTTGCATGTACAGCTATCCATTTGCCCATAAGATCATTGTAGATAAGCATTCAATTGCATCAACTCATCTTAACATTTCTTATGTTTTCCATAATATGCAATAACAGTTTGATTCGATTGTTTCAAGTTGCAAATTTTGTGTTCTAATTGGAAGATCAAAGGATCATTAGGAACACCATATTATTTAGTAATTTGATCTAAGAGTTGCTTTGAAGATTAAGCAAACAGGAAATTTTGCGAAATTTCAATAATCATGGAGTTAATAAGCTTACATCGCACCATGTAGTCGCATCATAACCACCTACCAAAATTGATAGAACCTTCATCAAGTTTTTCAATTGTTTGATCAATGAAACCAATTTTCAATTTCACAATAGGCCCTTGTAATAGACCTACCCCATCCTAGATAGTTATTTCCATTGAAGATTATTGTTTCGACACTCATGTTAGGATTATTCGATCCTGACAAGAAAAGAGTATCCATAACCGATTGATTTACTACAATAGAAGTACTAGAATTTACTATGCTACTCTTATTTGTAAGGCAAAAGTAAATTTTAGTACCTTTTATTCTTGCTTTGATATCTTGTGAAAGAGTAAGCAATTGAAAATCTGTAAAGTTCTGGTGTAGTTGTATTTGAGAATTCACTAATGAAGCTTACAAAGCATAGTCAAATATGCAGGGAGAAGAGAAATGCGTTAATTAGTTAACAAAGTTTGTTATAAGCTATTTATACAATTGTAAGCAACTAGAAATGTTACATGTGTAAAACTATTATTGATGCGAAAAAATAAATATTGATATCATCACAATATTAGGTATTTCATGGACAATTACAATAAAAATTTTAGGAATTTAACTGTTTTTTAAATCATTTCTAGAAAATGATATTATGAACACGAATAAGTTTTTATTAACTTTTGATTAAAGGTAAAATTTTCACAGATTTATGAATTTTTCACATTTGAAAATGCTATATTGTCTATTTTCTTTTTCTTATTATATCCTACTATGCATTAACAAAGTAGACATAGTTGATGATATTCTGTACAAGTGATGTAAACTTTAGATGACTATTGTTGAGTCTGATTTTTTATTTTTGATTTTAATTTTATTTCCCATTTTTTGACTAATACTCAACCTTAACCTATTTAATATTAATCATCGACTAGAGAAATTGGAAAATGACTAAAGCAAATGGAAAATTCCTATTCCTTCTTTTAATTTTAAATTGAAAATCCTTTAAAGCTACCACCTGACTAAAGTTGAGAAAAAAAAGGAGAAATTATAATTAATTAAGTGGGTTGATTATAATTTAGCTACTGTCTTTGATTTTAAATTAATAAGAAAAAAGTAAAAAAGTTTTGAATTCAGGGGCTACTTCATTAAATCCTAATGGATAACACTCTAGATTTTTCGAAATTAGGCTTTTTTTTTTAAATTATCCTTTTTAAATATTTTATAAAAGAAAAATCTAAGTTTTTATAGATTTTTACATTGCTCCAAATGTGCCTACATACCAGTTAGTTGGGATTAGATATTCATAGTTTATTCCAAAAAATTTAGTATATTGCTTTGTTTTAACCAATTGGTTTTATGCTTTTAATTTATTTACTTTAACTAAAAAAATTCTAGGAAGATGGTCCTAAGTTAAAGTTTTTTTTTTCCTAAAAGAAAATGGCTAAATTGTAGAGAAAAATTTTATTACTTACTTTTTTTAAAAAAAAAGTAAATACTGAACAAATGAACTAAACAAATAAAATTAAAATAAGATAAAAAAAATGAAAGGAATGAAAAAAAAAAACAACTATACCTAGACGTTGATAAACAGGCATACAAGTTAAGTTGGAGTTCACGTCATGGAGCTCCAATCGTGAGTTGATTCGAGTTGTGTACAAATTTATTACCAACACTTAATCCAACGACAAATGAAGCCTTTTGAACACCAAATCAAGCAAGAATCAACACTTTCTTAGTAAAATTATTGGTAAAAATGAGTTATGGACAAGCGCCTTAGGTTATTGTGATGGTTTTGGTGGTTTTCAAAAATCAGTGGCAATGATGGATTATGGGTAATGTAGTTAGGGGTGTTTTTGATTGTTACGAAGGTGGTTCTAAGGGTGGCTGATGCGAGTGTAGGTCGCATTTTAGAGCATGGTGGGTGTTTACTATGTAAGAGAGTGGATGGAGTTGGGTCATGGGTTGTTGTTTATTGTATCATGTTTGGTAGGTTATAAGAGGATGCAGTAATGTGTATGGGTTGTTGTTGGGCATTTGCTGTTGCATGTGTAGCACAACTATACTGAAGGGGGATGGGAATGGTGTCAAGTTGAGTTATGGATGGGTACGATTGATAGTAAGTAAGTGGTGTCAAGAGAGAGAAGATTATGGCTATAGGGGTTATGTGTGTTGGTGATGTGTTTGTAAGAGGATAGGAGCTTAGTCTAAGTTGATCGTACGAGTTGTGTTTACCATGACAAGGACTAGCCAGCGAGGGTCTTTAGCAAATAGGAGAGTGAGTATAGGGGATGGATCATATTGCTATAGCGTAAGGTTATTACAAGGATAGTGGAGGGGACTATGGTTAAGGGTCTATGCATGATAAGTACTAGTATTGGTTGCTACTCACTGGCCATTGTTGAGGGTAGGTCGTGTGACCGTGTTGTTGGTACTATAGGATATTAGTATAGACGTTGGTTTTGATGTTGGACAGTAGGAAATTGTTGGGGATGATAGAGCATGGTTGGAGATTGGATGTAACACCGAGTTAGTATATATGTATATGTAGATTGGTTAGTGTGTCGATGGTAAGAGAAAGAAAGGGTGTTCTCTGAGTTGTCAATAGAGTTCATTGTTGATCGAAAATAGCGATTGAATTGGGGATGTTGCTTGGGTTATGAGTGATGGATGGTGTACCTAAGAGCTTAGTTATCATTAGGACTTACCATAGCAAATCTGACTAAAATGAGTCCTTCAAAATATCAAAGAAAATTAGAGGAAAATGGATGTTGTTCGGAGGATGTGACTCACCAATGAACACAATATAACTTGACACCTTACTTGATATGACACATAAATTAGATAAGAGTGTATGAAAGATAAACTTGGTGAGGGTTATCTCATAAGAATAGAATATTCAATATTAAATATAAGTTATCTTCGGCTTATAAGAGAAAGAGACTATTTATAGTAAGTTTTTAGGACAACATTACAAATAAAGAACTTACAAGAAAGCATATACAAAAAGGGGATTTATAGTACATATGAAATAAGGTAAAAAGGACAAAAGAGAAAAATGAAAAAGTGGTATAATATTAGACAAGGTGCAAAGGTGGCAATGTAACATTGGTCCCAAATAAATATTCTTGAGCACAGCAAGTGAGAGGGATCAAGATGTTACAGCAATAAAGGGGCCAGGATGAGAGAGATAGTAGCATGCCGAAAGAAAACTACTCAGCTGATAAGTGAGTCTCTCATCACTTGGCAAGAACCTCCTGGCAATAGTTAATTGGATTACTTAATATAGGGTCCTCGGCTAGGGAATGCTGGGCATCATCACTACGAGAGCATAGATTATAGTATGAAAATGCGGAGAGCTTAAGAAGTTTAACCACCTTCCTTTTGTGTAAACATTCTCGTTGTCAGTAGGTTGCCGAGAGAGAATTCTTTAGGTGAGGGATTGCAATCCTCAAAGCCGTGTGCAAGTAATGGGACTACTGGTCCATAATTCATCAGTTCCGCGAGGTTGTTAAAGATTTGCTGTCAAATCTTGGTCTTTGTCATCATTAGACACATAGGGAGTCAAATCAACAACGTTAAAAGAGGTAGACAAGCCGAAACCTTTGGTAGCTCAATCTCATAGGCATTATCATTAATGCGCCTTAGGATCTTGTAAGGTCCATCTGTTCTGAGAGATAGTTTGTTGGTCCTTCTGTTAGGGAAGTGTTCCTTATTAAGATGGACCTAGATAAGGTCCCCAGGGGTATAAACGACTCACTTCCTTCTACTGTTTCCCACTTCCTTCCATTGAGCTACAGTTTTAGCCAATTGCTCGGCAATCTTCCAATGTAATCTTTTGAACTCCTCGGCACTTTGTAGGCTGGATTGACTTCCCCCTTATGTAGTCAAGTTGTTAATTAAATCCAAGGGTAGGGTTGGGTTAAATTCATAAACAACCTTAAATGGTGATGTTCCAGTTAAGCTGTAAGTTGAGCGATTGTAGGCAAATTCAATGATGGGTAAGCATAAATCCTAGTCACGAGAGTTCTTTCCAACAGTGGCGTACAGGACATTACCAACGGTTCTGTTAACTATTTCAGTTTGGCCGTTTGTCTATGGATGGCAAGAGTTACTGAACAGGAGTTTAGTGCCGAGTTTCCTCCATAAGGTCTTCTAAAAGAAGCTCGTGAATTTCGAATCACGGTCAAATACAATACTTCTCGGCACTCCATATAGTTGCGCAATTTCCTGTAAAAAGAGGTTAGTAACAAATAAAACATCATTGGTTCTATGGTAGGGAATGAAGCGTCCCACTTGATAAATCAATCGACCACCACTATGATCAAATTGTGTCTTCTCAACATGTGGGGAAGATCGCTTATATTGGTCCATAGTTACTCAGGAATTGTAAGGAGTGTATATTCTTTATAGGGCTCTTTCCTCCCTTATGCATACTTATACACCTTGCACCTCTCAAGTATTTGGTGTACAGCCTTCATCATTCTAGGTCAGTAAAAGTGCTTCTTCAATATCCCAATCATCCTCTTTTCTCCAAAATGGCTGGTCAGACCCCTAACATGAGCTTCTTGAACTAGTAGCCCCCTTACAGAACTACTCAATACATAAATCTACTTCCCCTTCATCAAGAACCCCTCACTTAAGTAGAACCCATACATAGCTCCTCTAGCACTACACCTGGTTATTAAGGTTATAAAATATGGGTCATGCTCATATTGATCAGGTAAAGTGCCGAATCCAAGCACCTTAGCTTGTAACGTTATGATGAGGGTATGACTACAAGAAAGTAGATCAGCCATTGTGTTGGTGCTTCCCTTCTTATATCTGATGATATGGCAAAAGGTTTCCAAGAATTCGGCCCATTTGGAGTAACGTCGAGAAAACTTTTGTTACTCGAAAAGATGCTTAAGAGATTCATGATCCGAATAGATGATAAATTTTCTTAGCAATAAATAATGCTTCCAATTCTAGAGTGTATGGACAAGAGCATAGAATTCCTTGTAGTAGGCTGAGTAATTCAAGGTAGCATCTAGGAGTTATTTGTTGAAGTAGGCAATGGGCCGGCGCTCTTGCATAACGATAACACTAATGCCAACATCAGATGCATTACATTCAACCTCAAAAACCTTCTCGAAATCTAGTAGGGTGAGTATTAGAGCAAACATCAACTTAGACTTCACATCTTCAAAACTCCTCTAAGCCTTTTCCGTCCATTTAAACTCAACATTATTCTTAGTCAATTCAGTTAATTGCGCAATTATGGAGCTGAAGTTTTAGATAAATCTTCGATAAAATGAGGTTAGGCCATGGAAGCTCCTAACTTCGACAGCACTAGTTGGTGTAGGCTACTCATTAATAGCTCTGACTTTTTCCTCATCAACTTGAACTCCACTCCTTAAAACAACATATTCGAGGAACATAACCTCACTTTGATAGAACGTGTATTTCTTCAAGTTGGCAAATAATTTCTCGATGTAAAGTATGTTAAACACTAATCATAGATGTTCAATACATATGAGGAAGTTAGCACTATAGACCAAAATATCATCAAAATAAACTACAATACATTTGCTGATAAACGATCTTAATACATGATTCATTAGCCGCATAAACGTACCTAGCACATTAGTTAGTCCGAACGGCATCACTAACCATTCAAACAAACCATCCTTTATCTTGAAGGCCATCTTCCATTCATCCCTAGGTCTCATTTGTATCTAGTGCTAGCTACTCTTCAAATCAATCGTAGAAAAGATGCAGGCATCGTGTAACTCGTCAAGTGTATCATCAAGCTGTGAGATCAAATATTGGTATTTGATAGTGATCATATTGATAACTTGGTTGTCAATGCACATTCGCCATGTTCTACCCTTTTATGGCATGAGTACTGTGGGTACAACATAAGGACTTATACTCTCATGGACATATCTGCAATCTACCAACTCATCCACCTGCTTCTTCAGTTTAGTTGCATGCTTTGCATTAAGCTTATAAGCAGGTCAGTTTAATAAGGCAACCCTTAGTTTAAGGTTGATTCAATGCTTAATTCCTCTTAAATGAGGTAAAACTTATGATATCTCATCAGGGAAGAGGTCGGAAAATTCCTAAAGTAGTTGTTACACTTTAGCAGGTAAGTTTATGGTTTCTTTAACCTTTAAGAATCTCCTGACTAAAAGGAGCACATGATCCTCGGCCTTAACCTCTCATACAAACTGAGCTCGAGAAATCACCAAGGATTTTTGCTGTAGTGATCTAGCAACCTTTTCCTGGGCTTCTTACACTTCCATAGGACTCATAGGTATCAATATAATTTTCTTCCTATCCTTTTGAAACATATAAGTATTTCTAAACCTATTGTGTAATACTCTTAAGTTAAATAGCCATAGTTAGCCGAGTAATATGTGAAATGGACATATGGGAAGGACATCACATAGCACGTTATCCCTATACCTATCACTAATAGTAATTAGCACTCTAACTTACTTAGACATGTATAGTCTTCTTTTCTCGTTTAGTCAATGAATCTTATACGGCTTAAGGTATAGAAAGGCTGACAATTTCATGGCCTTAACTGTCCTTTATGCAATGATGTTAGTACAACTCCCTCCATCAATGATCGTGGTGGATAACTTACCATTCACCTGGCAATTCGTATGAAAGAGGTTCTCTCTTTGCTCATTCTTGTTACCCACAAAAGTACTGAGAAATCATCGAACTACAAAGCAATACTTAGCTCTGCCCTCAAAAGGTATCTCGACATCAGGATCTTCCTTAAATTCTTCCAGCATCTGATCGGTTGCCACTTCTTCCTCTCCTTCACTCACATTTTCTACTTCAAACTGGGGCTTGTCTCCCTTTATGGTCATGACTTGGTGGTTCGGACATTGACTAGCCATGTGTCCATAGCCAAGGCATTTAAAACATTTGATTTCTCGGGTTTTCCTCCCTAAACTCTAACCCTAGTCTCTTCGAATCTCAGGATCCTCGATCTTGCTCTTAACTCAGCCCTCGTCTAGTTGGTTCGGCATGTAACTTCGACATTCTACCTTGGAACTGTTTGAAACTTTGTCATTCATTGGTCGGCTTAGCAAGCCACTCCTATTTGGTATCAGTGTTTAGCTACTCGGCATTTGGCTAACTTGGTTCTGCTGTTACCTTTAAACTCTCTAAGCCACATGGATGGTTTCATCTAGTGCTATGAGATTCTATAGCTCTACAATGTTATCAATCTCAGCCCATAGTCCAAAGATGAATCATGCTATAGTTTGGGTCTCAGGCTCATCAACATCACATCATATCATGAGCAATTGAAACTCTCCGACATAGTTGTCTACGGATTTGTTATCTTGCCTCAAGTCTTTGAGTCATTGGAAAGTGTCTTGTTCGCAGTATTCGGGAACGAACCTACTTCTCAAAACTCTCTTCATCTCATTCCATATTCAAACCTCACATCGGGTCCTCAAGCGAACATTCTATGACTTCTCTCACTATATTACTGCATATCTAGAAAATTCTAACGCGGCCACTCTAATGTGGATAGCATCTTCATAATCATAGAAATCAAATATTTTTTCGATCTTCTCTTCCCAATCCAAGTAGTTATCAGCCTTACCAGACCCGTTGAAGCTCGAAATCTATACCTTATGATGTTTGGCACCTCTTGGCGCTCTGAACTCACACTCATCAATCCTAACATACTGGTCTTCTTCTTCTTTGTACTCTTTCACTTCGTCCAATTCTGACCTTCTCTTCCCAACTTTATTAGCACGTCGCGATAGTGCTTGGTTCATTAGAAAGGCTTCCGAAACTCGCTTGTTCATTTGCCTCCTTGGCCTATCTCTCATTTCTTGACCGTTCATCCACTCTCTCATGCGGTCCAATCTCTCAGACCCTGTTTATTGAGGCAACCAAGTTGGCTATAATAGTAGCAAGATCTTTTATCTACTCATCAATAGTACGTAGAGTTTATTGGGTAATTCGACTACAACCATGAGCATCACTCTCGACATTGTTAATCTCTCTCTGTATACTAGGGTTTGACATTTTCGACATAATGCTTCAGTAAAGACACTTCACTCAGATGCTTTCAACACATACACAAATTTATCGAATAGTAGACTAACTATTACTATACAACTTTCGGTCTCAACCTCAAGCTCTAATACCAGGAAATTATATGGTGTGCATAGGAGCTTAGTTATCATTAGGACTTACTATGGAAAATCTAATTAAAATGGGTCCTTCAAAATATCGAAAAAAATTAGAGAGAAATAGTCCACAAATGAACAAGAGTAGTTAGTGTGAACCTGTTCGGAGGATATGACTCACCAATGAGCACAATACAAATTAACATCTCACTTGATATGATACACAAGTTGATGTTAAGGTCCATTTCCTATTAATCCTAAGTTACTTGATAAGATTAGATAAGAGTGTATGAAAGATAGACTTGGAGAGGGTTGCCTCATAAGAATAGAATATTTAGTATTAAATGTAAATTATCTCTAGCTTATACGAGAAAGGGACTATTTATAGTAAGTTCCTAGGGCAACATTACAAATAAAGAAATTATAAGAAAGTATATATAAAAAGGAGATTCTTAGTACATACAAAAAAGAGTAAAAAGGATAAAAGACAAAAATGGAAAAGTAGTACAATGTCAAATGAGGTGATAGGTGGCAATGTAACAGTTGTTTCGTATGAATATTCTCTAAGAACAGCAGGCGAGAAGGATGAAGATGTTGTGGCAATAAAGGGGTCGAGACAAGAAAAATGGTAGCATGCGGAGAGAAAACTACTCAGCTGATCATTACTCGGTAAGAACCTCTTGACAGCAGCTGGTTTGATTACTCGGTACAAGGTCTTCGGCTAAAGAATGGTAGCCATCATTACTACCAAGAGCATAGATCATAGTATGACAATGCGGAGAGCTTAAGCAATTCAACCACCTTCCTTCAGTGTAAACTTTTTGTCATCAATAGGTTGCTAAGAGAGAATTCTTTAGGTAAGAAATTGTAGTCCTCGGAGTCATGCACAAATAATGGGACTACTAGTCGGCAGTTTATTAGACAATGACTTATGGCTACAGCTAGGTGTGTATGAACGATGATACGAGAACTGTTTTCAATTGAGCAAGTGTGAAATTGAACTCCTCTTCTTGCAGCATGTGATCTTCATTTATAAGACTTAGAAACAAATATTTTGGATCAAATCAAATCTAATTGATAAAGATCTCAAATAGATTTAAATTTTGCAAGTCTTAATTTTATTAGCTTCAGCATTATTGTACTAGATTTGAAAATTTCAATAATTATTTAGTTAAGATTCTATAGCAACTCAATCCTATTAATCTTTTTGAAATTTTTTATTTTTTAATACTTTTTCTCATTTTTTTTCTTTTTATCATTTTCCAATTTTTTGTTTATTTTCCATATTAGGACCCTTAAAAAAAATTTAAAACTACATGGGGCTGAAAATAAGATATCTACAGTTGTCGCTTTTTGTGGTGAAGTTTGAGTTAAACTTTACCACAAAGATAAAAGAGACATCATTTTTACCATGGAGAAGATTTTGTCCTAAGAAATGCTAACTAGCTATCCTAAGCCTAATCTGTTAGGGATTTGGTGACAAGAAGCTCGAGAAGAAAAGTGGTGAGGGTATTACCCTTGTGGCCTAGCAAGAACCCTAAAAATGCTAAAAGGAGGGTAATGCCCTATAAGCTGGCAAACCTAAGTGAATGAGTAAAGTGCTCCTTGAGCTAACTAAGACCTTAAAAGATATTAAAAGGAGGGTAGCACTCTATAACGTGGCTAACCTAAGTGAACAGATAAAGTGTTCCTTAAGCTAGCTAAGACCTCAAAAGATACTAAAAGAGGCTAGTACCCTATGAGTTAGCTAACCTAAGTAAGTGGGCGAAGCGCTTTTTGAGCTAACTAAGACCTTGAATGAGAAATTGAAGCCTAGTCGTGCTCTTCTAAGCTAACTAACTTAGGCGAATGAGTAAAACACTCCTTGAGCCAGTTAGGACCCTAATTAAGAAATTGGTCATGTTATTCTAAGCTAACTAACCTAGGTAGGAGTGTCTCTAAGAGATTAGTAACCCTAATTGAAAAGTTGACATAAAACCTAGTCATGCTCCTCTGAGCTAACTAACATAGGCGGGAGTGTCTCTAAAGGACTAGTAACCCTAATCAAAAAGTCGACATGAAACCTAGTTGTACTCTTCTAAGCTAGTTGACATAAGCGGGAACATCTCTAAGGGACTAGCAACCCTAACTGAAAATTCGACATAAAACCTAGCCGTTCTCCACTAAGTTGACTAACATAGGAGGGAGAGTCTTTGGGTGATTAGTAATCCTAATTGAAAAGTCAACAAGAAACCTAGTTGTACTCCTCTAAGCTGACTAACATAAGTGGGAGCATCTCTAAGAGACTAATAACCCTAACAAAAAAGTCAACATGAAACCTAGCCATGCTCTACTAAGCTAACTGACATAGGTGAGAGTGTCTCCAAGGGATTAGCAACCTTAATTGAAAAGTCGATAGGAAACCTAGCCATGCTCCGTTAAGCTAACTGACATAGGTGATTGGGCAAAGTGCTCTTTGAGCTGGCTAAAACCTTAAATGAGAACCTAGTTATGCCCTTCTAAGCTAACTAACCTAGACGAATGGGTGAAGTGCACCTTGAGCTAGGTAAGACCCTAAAGAGAACCTGGTAGAAGGGTAGCGCTTTGTGAGTTAGCTAACCTTAAAAGATGTTAAAAGGGAATGTAAATCATGACAACACTCTATGAGCTGGTTAAACCCTAAAGAAAATATGGATTGGGATAGTGCTCTATAAGTTGGCTAGAACCTTAAAAGAGAATGTAGATGGAGATAGCATTGTATGAGCTGGCTAAACCCTAAAAGAAAATGTGTCAAAATAGAGCTTGATGATCTGGCTGGACCTTCAAGGGAATGTGAATCAAGACAACGCTCTATGAGCTTACTAAAACCTTAAGGAAAATATGGATAGAGACATCGCTCAATAAGTTAGCTAGAACCCTAAAAGAGAATGTAGATGGTGACAACATCATATGAGTTAGCTAAACCTAAAAGAAAATGCGTTGGGACAATGCTATATGAGCTAGCTAGAACACTAAGAAAATAAGAGAAAGGGTAAGCTCCCTACAAGCTAGCTAAAAACCTTATGAAGCAAAATTGGGGGGATATAACCTTTTGAAAAACCTCTTAACTTGAGAAATTTACAAATGAAGAATTCTAGTGAAGATCATTTAGATGAAGGAATCAGGGATAAGGTTCTTACAAGTAAATGACATGAATTCCAAAACTTGGCCTCTCAAGCTAACATGGACTTGAAAATAGAGGGAATAACTTCTTTACTTTCTCTCTCTTTTTTCTATCTTCTTTTGTCACTTTTCTTTTCTTTTCTTTTTTTGTTGTATAAGTTTGCTAATGGATACAAATTCTTATTTAAGAAGCAAATGCTATAACCATCCCTTTCCTTAGTAACCATGTGGGGCATCTCTTATCCTTCTTATTCTTTGAAAATGTCCAATGCTAAGCTTCTTAGTAGGGCCATGTGATTTTAAACATTCCTCTCATAAGGAATGGGTAACTCATGATTAGTCTAGTCAAAGAAGATTTCCTTGTGTACTCTCGATCTAGATTTCGCTCTCGACTATTGTCCCGAAAATTACAATCCAATTTGCAAGTGATACATTTTGATCAATCTATTAGATCTTTTTTGGTTTAGCATTATGAATTAGGCTTTCGATCAATGGTTTCTAAAGGGATTAAAGAGAGAGCTTATTTTGAAAGAAATACTTTTTATCTAATGCAGGTGTACAAGTCATGAACCTTAGAAAAAACTAGAATTGTGCTTACCCTAGTTTTAAAACAATTTTTATTTTAGATAAATTTTCCCTTAAGATTCGTAGAGCCTTTTATTGAGTGTGGGAGGTATTGTGGGTAGGGAGGCCTTTTGTGATATAGGATGGATAGGAAGGTTTTGTGTTCATGATCTAAAGTGTGATTCTGAAATGAATATAGGGCTTTTGGTTTATAGTTGGGAATGTGATTCTGAAATGAATATGGGGTTTTATGTTTGTGGTTAGGAATGTGATTTTAAAATGAATATGGGGTTTTGTGTTTTTGGTTGAGAATGTGATCTAAGACCTTATGTTTTTAGTACAGCCTAGGCTTCTAGGCCTTCTTTAGTTAGGGCTTTTCTTAAGCCCATTGTTCGAGTCTTTCTTCCTTTTCCTTTCTTCTGGTTATTTCCACTTTTTTCTTTCCTCCTCCCCCCCCTCTCTCTCTCTCTCTCTTTTACCCCATTATTTCTTGCTTTTTCTCCCTAAGAGTAATTATCTCTTTTGTCGAATCTTTGTCTTTAGATGAATCAAGGTCCTAAATCCATAAGTCTCAAGTATATGGACTTGGGTAAGGTATGTATGGTCTTAAGGTGTTTGGCTCTTCTTAAGAGGAAAAAATTTATCAAAAACAAAAGTTATTTTTTAATTGTTATTAATAAGGTAAGCACAAACCAATTTAATCCTTTTCTCCTAATTAATGACCCTAACCTCTAAATCGCCCCACTATGGGATGGTTTTTTACAGGGTTTACATTTAAAAGCACTTCAAATTGGTTTAATGAGGTTAACAAAGGATAATTGTGTTTGGGAAAATAAATTCCCAACTTCATTTTAATCTATGTATCACATTTAAAACGGACCTCCTTTAAGGAATGAGTCTAAAAATCCTTCACCATGATGTTGCTCATCTCTCAAAGTGCTAAAGGGTTAGTGTGTAGGATATATGTTGCCTCTTTTCATTCCTAACTTTTTTTAAAAGTAAGTTACCAATTCCTTAGGTAAGGATTGATTTGCCTTAGGGTAGAGATTGCCCTTAGCCCCTAATTTCATGAAACATGCCCCCCAGTTGTGAAATGATACCTTTCATTCGATTTGAGTTCAAAATGAAATTTCAAAGACCAAATGCCTCATACCTTTAACAATCTTACTTAAGTTGCCTTAGACTTATAGGTCTTAATGCCCTTTAGCTCCCATGTGTGATTTTAGGCTTGATTCTTTAGAGTCAAATGGGCCAATAATGATGTCTTTTTAGGTGGAAGGGACTATGAATTACCCTTTTTGTTTGTACTAGGGATCAAGCTCAAGATGGTTTTTCATGACTTCACCTTTTGACTTAGTTCATGGTTAGACTTGATGGCTCAAGGGTTTTGAGTTGGTTCGACTATCTTGATGGGTCAAGGGTTCATGTTTGGTTAGTTGCCTTAACAAGCCATATGGTTTGAGTTTGTCCGAAGTCCCATAAGGATTTGTAACCAATTAGCAATTTTTTCTTTTTCTTTTTTTTTTCTCCTTCTTTTTTTTTTTTAAAAAAAGAGGGAGAGTGAGTGAGGAAGATAGGGATTTATGTTACAAAAATAGAGTGATCAAATTATAAATGGGGGAGTGCTTTCCTAGGATTCTATATACAGGCCTAGAGATTTAATTTACATTTAGAACAACATTTCTGAGGGTCTATTTATAAAAGAGGAATACTAAAGAATAAAGAAACAGAGAAAAGGGAGCCTAATGTTGTACTCGATTATTATTCAGTAGAACCAAAGATCATTTCTAAATCCTATTTATTCTAAATGAGGAAGCCTATTTACAAGGTGCTAATCTATCTAGAAAAATGAATATTCCTAGCTTGTAGAATATTTGGCAAAATGGTAACTATCTAAAATTATTTTATAGGATTACTTCTTTTTGTTTTGTTTTAGTTTTTCCTTTTCACTTTTGATCACTTAAGAATAAACTTTAGAAAGAAGTGTAGTATTTTACAAGGCAACAAAACATGATTATTTATAAACCTAACTTTTAGAAATTAGGACATAATTATCAAGCATGAATATTTATATGTAAATAAAGATAAAGAAAAAAAATGTAAAATGAAGACACACAAATATAAGGAATTAGCGACCAAATATTAATGTAGCAATATTAGGTGTTTAAGGTTGTAGTTATATCAAAATTCCATTATTATAATAAATTTGAAATTATAGGGAAATATAAACAATACATACAAATATAAGGACATTAAGAAAGTTCTATATACAAAACTAATCTACATTAGTTTACATTTATAATATGGGAATTCCGACACATTAACAACCTTTGACTAACATACCTCATTATTATTTATTCATTGGTCAAGGTTCATGTATGGAATTAGGATGACGTCTAAAGGTCCTCAAGTTTTATGATCACCCGTGTTTTCAAAGTAACAATTTTGTGATCATATCTAAACTTGAGTAGGGTATCTTAATTGTTATTGGAAGATAGTTGCCCTAAAACATCCAAAACTTATATAATGGCCCCCCTCTTAAGGTCCTAAGACGGTTTGGTTTTGACCGTATCTACCATATGTATGATATGTAAAATAAAAAACCCTAAAACAACCTCACAGGTGAGCTGCAACAAAAAAGGTTAGTATAACAAAGGAAAAGGTAATGCACATGGAAAATCTACAACTCGAGTATTTTTCGAAAAGTAATCTTAACTTCAGAAATTTTAAGTGGCTAGCCTTCATACGATCCCTAATGGAGTCACTAAGCTGTCGAACCTGATTTTTCGATTTCTTATTTTAATTTCATTTTCCATTTTCCGATTAATACTAAACCCTAACTTATTTAATATTAATTTTTTATTAAAGAAAAATGGAAAATTCTAGTTTTCTTTTTAATTTTAAATTGAAAATTTTTTGGAGCCGCCATCTGACTAAAGTCGAGAAAAAATGAGAAATTGTAATCAATTGAGTTGATGGACTACAATTTAACTATCGGTTTGATATTTCAAATTAATAAGAAAAAAAGCTAGAGATTTTCAAATTCAAGGGCTATCTCACTAAACCCAAAGGAGTACCATTATTGGTTTTTCAAATTATGTTTACTTTTCAAAATCATCCTTTTTTAAATATTTAAATAAAATAAAGATAAGTTTGTATAGATTTTTATGTCACCCCAAAGGTGCTTACGTACCCACTAGTCATGATTAAACATTCATAGCTCATTTCGAAAACTTTAGTATATTGTTTGTTTTAATTTTGAAAACTGATCAACTTTCCACTTTAATTTATTTATTTTGACTAAAAGAAATTCTAGGAAAAGTGATGCGTCTCCAAGGTCGGATACATGGAGAGGCACCATAATGAAGAGAATCAGAAAGAAACAAAGAAAAAGCTAGTAAAGTCTGAGCAGCTTCCAAATGGATATGATACACCACTTGATCCTACTTAGCCAACAATCTACCGGATATGACACATCAATCTGAATTGATTGGTCACTCGCTACTACTCCTTACTAAAGAGAATCAATAAGAGTTGAATGATAATGAGAATACTGAGGTTGCTTAAGATGAATAATTATATATTAAAAGTTAAATGATCCTCATATATAAGAAAGTAAGTGTGTATATACTTGTTCATTAGAGTTACTTTACATGTATAAAAAGACAAAAGGGTATTCTATACTAGATTACATAAAACATACTAAAAGCGGTAAATGAAACAAATAATATTTAGTACAAAAAAGAACTAGAATATTATGTTAGAAGATACGAGTCGATTGGTAGCTGGACATTAAGGATATAATACAACGTAAGTGGAAGTAGGAATGTGTTACAGTCAGTGGCTGACCTGATCTAGATCAGGTCAAGAGCTAATCAACCTTGTAAAAAGGTCAGCTATCTTGAAGTTAGACTTTAATGGATTAGGTCAGGAGCTTGGCTTGGCTAGTTCTAGATTAGGACTTTGCTATTGGGTAGGAAGATGTTTGACAAACATGAAGAGATGATAGATAGGTCAGTAGGAGGTCAGCTCAAGATAAGAATCTCTATCTCAGCTATGGGTTAGAGCTAGTATTCTTCATGTAAACCCTTAAAGTCCTCGAGCTTGGCTTCTTATGATCAGTCCAAGGGATTGATTCCTATCATTTGCCTAGGGTTCGGAAAGATCTATCCTCAAATCTGAAATGGTTTCTACTCGTTCTTCTTAGGTGCTTGTAGGGTCTTCTTCTAATGGTTGATGGGGAATCAGATCGGACACATTGAAGGTAGAGGAGACAACATAGTCATCAGGCAACTCGATATGGTAGGCGTTACGATTAATCTTCTTTAGGACCTTGAATAGGCTGTCAGCTCAAGTACCTAGTTTGCTTTATCTTAAGTGCAAAAATCACTCTCAACTGAGGTAACCTCGGCTACTAATCTCTTGCTGTCTTTGATTGAATTTAGCGATCTTCTTTGTTTCGAACTTGTGTAGTTCATGTAATTCTTGAGCTCGATCAACTCTAGATTGACTCTCTTTAGTAGCTACTAGGGTATTGAAAATATCCAAGGGAATGGTTAGGTTAAGGCCAAAGACGACCACGAATGGGGTCGTCCCTGTAGTGTTATGGACAGTTTGATTATATGCGAACTCCATGATTGGTAGGCAAAAATCCCAATCCCTTAAGTTCTTCCCTACAATAGCTCTGAGCAAATTGCGTAGTGTTTTGTTCACCACTTCTGTTTGGCCATCAGTTTGAGGGTGGCTACTGGAGCTAAACATTAGTTTAGTCTCAAGTCTCCTCCAAAGAGTCTTCTAGAAATAGCTTAAAAATTTTATGTCTCGATCTAAGACAATAGTCTTTGGTACTCCATGTAGTCAAACAATCTTTTGTAAAAACAAATCAGCAATATATAAAGCATCGTTAGTCTAATGGCAAGGAATGAAGTGTGCCATCTTGCTAAAATAGTCTATTACAACAAAAATAGAATCTTTCCCTCTAGATGTTTAGGCAACCCTAAGGTAAAGTCCATGCTGAGGTCGGCCCATGGTAAGGCAGGCATTGGTAAAGGCATGTACTCTCCATAGGGTTCTCTCTTCCCCTTAATACGCTTACACACTTCACAATGACCGACTACCTTATGGACATTCTTGGCCAAACCTGGCTAGTAAAAATTCTCTTTCAATAGATTGATTGTCTTGACCTCCCTAAAGTAGCTTGAAAGTTTACCATTGTGAGCTTCCTAGACCAACAATTCACATGTGGAGCAGTTTAGAGTACATAGCCTGTAGTCCTTAAATAGATAGCTATCCTTAAGATAATATCCCTTGACAGCA
Source organism: Lumnitzera racemosa (assembly GCA_024138005.1). Lineage (NCBI taxonomy): Eukaryota > Viridiplantae > Streptophyta > Magnoliopsida > Myrtales > Combretaceae > Lumnitzera > Lumnitzera racemosa. The sequence continues at coordinate 19,899,082 of JAMXBC010000002.1, forward strand.
ATTCCATCCTTACACTGTTCTATGATAAGGCTAAAATGAGAATCATGAGCATACTGCTCGATAATTACTGAGAATCCCAATAATTTTGTTTATAAAGTGGCCAGTAAGGTTTGTTGTCATGATAGAGCATTGGCAACTACATTGGCACTTCCTTTCTTATACCGGATGACATATAAGAAATTCTCCATGTACTCCAACCACTTAGCTTGCCTCTTCGAAAGCTTATTTTAACTCCCTAGATGCTTCAAAGACTCATGGTCTATATAAATAACAAACTCTCACGACAACAAATAATGTTGCCAAACAGCAAGGGCAGAGTACAACTCTTTCTTGTACATAGATTAGTTCAAGGTAGTACTACTAAGTTTTTCACTGTAGTAGTTGATAGGCCATCACTCCTACATTAGGACAGTACCAATTCCAATTCTTGATGCATCGCATTCTAATTCAAGAGGTTTATCAAAATCTAGCAGTGATAAGACAAGGGCCAAGGTAAGCCTTTCCTTGATCTCTTTAAAGCTTCGCTCAGCTTGATCATTCCACTTAAACCTTTCACTCTTCTTTGTCAACTCGGTCAATGGTGCGGTTATTGTACTGAAGTCCTTAATAAATCACCCATAGAAAAAAACTAGGCTACGGAAACTTCGGACTTCATTGAAATTCTTCGACGTTGGCCATTCCAAAATAGCTCAGATCTTCCCCTCATCTGCTTAGATTCCTTCCTCTATTACTATAAACCCTAAGAAAATCACCTTTTTTCTGGTAAAACATGCATTTCTTTACATTCCTATACAACTTCTCAGCTTTTAGAATACCAATTACTTCGCAAAGATATTAAACATGGTTGTTTAGGTTGGCACTATACACTAATATATCATCGAAGTATATGACCACACATCTTCTAAGAAGAGAGCGCATCACGTGATTTATTAACCTCATGAATGTGCTCGGCACATTAGTAAGTCCAAATGTTATAAACAACCATTTATAGAGCTTGTGCCTAGTCTTAAAGGCAATCATCCATTCATCACCCGACTTCATACAAATTTGGTGGTAGCCACTTTACAAATCAATTGTCGAAAATATCTTCACGCCATGATGCTCATATTTTATGTCACCGAGCCTTAGTATCAGGTACTGGTACTTGATAGTAATTCAGTTGATTATTCGGCTGTCTATGTACATGGGCCATGAACCATCCTTCTTTAGAATGAGCAGAGTTGCTACAGCACAAGGGCTTAAGCTCTCCTTCAAATGTCCTCGCTCAATGAGTTCGTCCACCTGTCTTTTTAGCTCGGTAGCCTGCTCAAGGTTCATCCTATATGCAAGTCAGTTCGATAGGGTAGCACTTAGCTATAGATCAATATAGTGCTCTATGCCTTAGACTAGTAGCAATCCTTTGGGCAATTCTTTTAGAAACAAGTTAGAAAAATCATTTAGCAAGCTTCAGATCTCTTTTAAAACATTCTGTAGCTCCCTCATCTCCATTAGTCTCCTAACCAACAGGAACATTGGTTCATCAGCTTTCTCAGCAGATTGAAGCTTTCTACGACTCATCACTAGGGCTTTCTCTTGCTAGCTTGAGTGAGCTGATTATGGGTTTCATTTACTTAGGATGGGGTTAAGGGTTGCAACACTATCCTCCTTCCATCCTTTACAAAGGCATGGGTGTTCTTATACTCAACGTATATAACACGTCAATCAATCAACTAAGGTCATCCAAACAGTAGATGTGAAGCTCCCATAGGGACGACATAGCAAACTACTTCGTCCCTATATGCATTTTCGATATTGAATAGCATGATCACTTGTTTAGTTACTTGCAAAGCATCCTTATCATGAAGCTAATTTAGCTTGTAAGGTTGAGGATTATACGACCACATTAGTGTAACTTCCTCCATCTACTATGATCGTGCATTATTGGCGTTTGACTGTACACTTGGTATGGAATAAATTCTCCCTCTAGTCCTCCTTAAGGTTTAACAAGGCACTTAGGACTCGTCTTAAGACTAGGATCATCACTTCTCCTTAGTTGGTATAGACATAGGTCTCTTCTTCCTCTTCCTCTTCAACTTTTACCTTTCGAACATCCTTCTCCTCCTCAGGTTCACTCTTATCGATGTTATCCACTATATCTCTTCGAAGCACCATGATATGTCGATTCAGACACTTAGCAGCCGTATATTCAAAGCCTAAACATTTAAAGCATTTCACCTTGCTAAACTTCCGTCCGGAGGTCCATCCTTTCTCATACATTCTCGGGGGTGGCCTAACCTCAGCTCAGCTTAGTTATCCTACCCCGCCATACTTACTTGCTCAGCTATCGTTAGGTGGGTCATTCGTTTCCTTAACTCGATATGGTCTCCTAGGCTTGGCTTGAACAGGTTTACGAGGTACTGTAATTCGAGAGAATGTTGGCCCAAGTCATCTTAGAACATTTCTCCTCTACTTTTTGACCCTCTATGTTATCTTGATGGCCTCTTCTAAATTATAAAACCTTTATACTTCCACAATATTGAGAATCTCATACTTAAGCCCAAAAATGAACCTAGATACTATAAGGGCCTCTATCTCTTCCACGTTGGCTCAAATCATTAACATCTGGAACTCTCTCATGTAGTCATCAACAGATCATCTTCCTTAGCATAGCTCCTGCAACTTTGCAAACATATGTTGTAAATAAGTCTCGAGCACAAATCTGTCTCTTAACAACCTTTTCATCTTATCCTAAGTTTTAACACTTTGTCTTCCATCTCTTGCCATAGCTGCATTCAGATTCTTCCACCACATGGTGGCATACCCAATAATCTCCAATGCAGCAAGTTAGACTTGACCACATCCTTGTACCCATAACATTCACAACCTTCTCTTTCTACTCTAAGTATTCATCTACATCTCTACTTCCATCGAAGGGTGGGATTTATACCTTGACATTGTCTAAACCTCAAGGGATTTAGCGTCCTCGTCCCTGTGCTTGGTAATATTCAACTCCTCCTTCTTCACCAAACCCTTCAACACCTAGCTCCTCATCATCTTCCCCTATCTCCTCTAACTCCATTCCTTGTCTAGCAACTCGGTTTGCTACTCCTACAGCTTGTGGCGGTCCAATTGAGTGATTGGTTTGATTACCTTAGCCATAGCGTCTCTCAGGGGCGTCTTCCTGTGGGTTTTGCCACTATATACCTTAAGATTGTTGTTTGTTAACTTACACTGTAGTAACTAGATTCTCAACAAGGTTTGTGAGTTTGTTAAGCTTATCATCAATCGACCCTAAGGTATTACTACCATTAAGACTACAATTAGTTTAAGCACCATTGCTTTAGTCACCAATAATACCCTGAACACTTAAATCAGATATAGTACAGTACTTCTCACATGGATTAACAACTTACTAACACCTTCAATACCTAATAGTCACTCAAATATGATAGAAACAAACTTGCTATGTTTTCGCAATGAAAAATAGAGTAAAACTAAGTAATAATAAAACCACTCTTGCTGTCACACCAAAACTCTATAGTAGCTATGAAAGGAACATAGCAGCTACTAATAGTAAAGTGAACAAAAACTTCACTACAACTTCACACACTTCTTTACCGAATTGTGCTTTGATACTACTGAAGCTAATATGTCTCCAAAGTCAAATACAAAGAGAGGTACCATAACGAAGCGAACTAGAAAGAAACAAAGAAAAAGCTAGCAAAGTCTAAGCAACTATTGAATGAATATGACACACCACTCAATATTACTTCGCCAACAATCCATCATATATGAAACACTGGTCCAAATTAAAGGGTTACTCGCTACTACTCTTTGCTAAAGGGAATAAGTAAGAGTTAAATGATAATGAGAACACTAAGATTGCTTAAGGTGAATAATTCTATATTGAAAGTTGAATGATCCTCATATATAAGAAAGTAGGGGTTTATATACTCATTCACTAAGGTTACTTTATATGTATGAAAAGACAAAAGGTTATCCTACACTACGTTACATAAGACATATTAAAAAGGGTAAAAAAGATAAAGAATATTCAGTATGAAAAAGAAAGAATTATTTTAGAAAATTATGTTAGAAGACACGTATCACTTGGTGGCTGAACATCAGAGATATGATACAATGTAAGCAAAAGCAGGAATGAGTTATACTTAGGGGCTAACATAATCTAGATCAAGTCGAAAGCCAATCAGTTTAGCAAAAGCTCAAATGTCTTGAAGTTAGATACTAGTGGATCAAGTCGGGAGCTCGACTCCACTAGTTTTAGGTTGTTTTCTAGATTAGAACTTTGCTGTTGGTATAAGCCCTTCAACTAATCATTCGAGGTTTCGATCAGTTGAAAAACTCGATCGAGCCTAAATTATAAAGTAAAGCTAGAAATATTAGGAAAATGATCTAGTAAGTTTAAATTTAAGAAAATAAGCAATAAAATAAAAGAATATAAAAATTCCAAATTTTAAGTATATAATTCATTATTTATCGAAAATGCGTAAAATGCATTCCGGTACTTAACGAATCGCTAGAGATAAATTATATGCATACTAAAAATTATAAAATAACCTAAATAATATTTAAGAATATTTATTTGTACTATATATGAATCTACATGTATGTAGAAATACGCGTAATTACTTAAAATACACGTAATGTACTAAAATTATACTAAATAATTAAAGAAAATTCATAATTAATTAAGGAAAAATCAAGAAAAATAAGGAATGATCCAGATATAAGTCGTAGCAGCTGGGAAAAATAAGAAAAAAATCGGCCAATTAAAGTAAGACAATACAAAAGCCAAAAATTAAGGGATAAGGCAATTGTCTTGTCCAATTTAATGCACAATAATTACACAAAAGCTCTATAAATAGCAAGAAAAATTCAAAAGCTCATTTGGACAGTTATAAATCATAAAAAATTAGGGAGAGTCAAAAATTGAGAGAAAAACCAAAGAAAAAAAAATGAAAACTGTGCAATTAGGGACACAAAGGAGAACCCAGATCCGAAGGGCAGCTGGAAGTGGACGGCCACCACCACCATATGGTGGTGGAAATGCCCAGGTGGGCCGACACACCCATAGCCACCTACGGTGGCCGGAGATACCCAAATCGGTGAGTTTGATTTCCAACCTGATTTTGTGTAATTTTGTAAAAATAGTAAATATTCTTAGAAAATTATGAAACTTGCTATTCAAGAATATTTTTGTATTTAGTTCTTAGTAAAAATATTATTTTGATGAAAATATGTCTTGTGATATAGGATCCTTAAGAAATCATGCAAAATCGAGCATGTTTCAGTTTAGAAATAAATGACCTTAGGAGTGTAGTTTCGAGCCCAAAATTTTTGTGTAGACCACTTAGATGATATAGAATAGTGCTATGAAGCCCGTTTTCAAAAATTAATTTCTAAATTTTTAGATAATTTTTAGGCCTTAAAATGAGGCATAAAATGGGTAATTTAGTGTTAATTAAGTAATTAAATGGTTAATTACTGATTTAGTGATTAAGTATGTGTTTTAGGATGTTGAAATCTGATGGAGTATGATATTTGTAGCATTTAGGGTGTTAGTTGTAATTATTAGGTTAATTATGTAGTAAATAAGTAAGAAGGAAAAACAGTTAACTTTAAGTTAATTTTGGAAATTAGGGTAATTAGGTGTAAAATCTGATTTAGGATGAATTTAGACATTTTGAAATGATCATTGGTGTTTAGATACGATAATTAGAGTGATAGAAATATTAGAAGTGTATTATATATATAAAAGGTAATATAAATAATATGTAATTATTAGAATATAATAAATAGAAAATATTATAATAAAAATGAAAATTTTGATAATAATAAAAATGTACAATAAATCCGATACGAAACTTGAATTTATGTAATTATATGAAAAATGTAAAAATTTCTCACATTAGGAGTGAATTTGGTACACTAATACGGATTTAAGTGTACTGGGTAAAATAAATACTGACTAGGGGTAATGATGGTATTTAGGAGATCGGGAAGTAATATGATTAATTTCACAGTATGGGTTGAAACAAATTTCTAAGGTTGGAGTGTAAAACACTGCTTAGAAATCGAACTGAAACCTAATTTAGAAATCGATGCGAAAACTGAACCCGAACCTAACCCCAAACGTAAAATAATTGTAAAAGACTTAAGGCCTAGATAATTAGGCATATTAAACCCTAAACAAAACATAACAATAAGTGTTATAGGATAAAATGAACCTATAATAGTTATATGAAAAACTGAAACCACATTTGTGTTATAAGGATGATTGGTGATGGCCTGAGCAAATTGGACCTCGAGGGAGTGAGCAAGGAGTAGAGGTAAGTTGGGATTAATACGATGCTGTATTTTGGAGGCTTAAGATTATGCTTGTTTGTGCTTGCTAGATAGTTGAATGTATACATGTGCTTGATTATGGGTGATGCTATGATTCTGTTTGTTGCTCTAGCATGTATTGTATGAAATGATTGATCACCCTAAACTGGACTTAATCAAATATATGACCAGTAATTATAATCAGACATGCATGGCAACCCATTAGGGGAACTTAGACTCTCCGGCCAAATACCGACCCCTTCGAAAGGGATAGTGCAGGATTGCATAATGTTCCCTTCTTCACCTTAGCCGAACTAAGTGACAGGAGAGGAGGTCGCGGCGAGGGTGAAGTCAGTGGTTCGAAGGTAATCGCGGGAGGAGCAAGGTCTCCATTGTACAAGCCTGCATTTGATCGTGAGCTGTTGCATTAATGGTAACTCCTCAACCCGGATTAAAGCGGGCGCAATTTCTCTAATCTCACAATGGGCAGGACAACGTCGTGCGACAGCATTTGCTTGCACATGCATTGCACCTAATAAGTTGATTGAAAACCTTGTTGCGTTTATAGTATAGTTTTAAGTCCTCCATCCTAACTTACTGAACTGTGGTTGCTCACATCCCTATAGACGTCGTGCAAGTGCTGGCTAAGAAGCAGCAAACAACTACTCTGAAGCTAACAGTTGCTGGATCCTGGGAAATGAGGAAAAACATTGAAGAATCAACACATATTTTATTATTTATCATTTTTTTAATAATGTATAACTAGGAAATATGTTACGGAGAATTATTGTAAACTTTAATTACAATAATTGAATTATAGTGTATATATATATATATATTTCCTTACTTTCTTAGGTAAGTAAATTATTTAAATTACAAATTGTTTACTTCAAAGCAGGTTAATTGTGGATGCCTTATGTAGATCAGTTCTAAGATAGCAGTTGTAAGGCTAACTTCTATCTTAGGATGATTTACACGGTGGGGCTGTTACGACTCTACTGCTTCGGGGCGTGACAGTTGGGCAGGAGCATATTTGACACACATGAGGATATGATACACAGGTTGATAGGAGGTTAGCTTAGGATAGGAATCTTCATCTCGGCTATAGCTTAAAGCTAGTATTTTTCATGTAAGCCTTCAAAGTCCTCGTACTCAGCTTCTTGTGATTAATCTAAGGGGTTGATTCCTATAAAAAACAAACCTAATTTAAAGTTTTTCTTTTTTCAAAATGTCCTAAAAGAAAATGTCAAAATTGGAGAGAAAAATTTTATTACTTACTTTTTTTTTAATGAAGAAAGATTTTTCTAACTGGTAAAAATATTCCATTTATTAAAACTGAATACTTAAAAAATAAACCAAAGAAAAAAAATTAAAATATGGTAAAAAGAAAAAAGAGAAAGGAATAAAAAACAAACAAACCAGCTATACTTGGACGTTAATAAACAAGCATACCAGTTGAGTTACAGTTTAGGTCATGGAGCTCGAATCATGAGTTGGTTCGAGTCATGCACAAATCTAATAGCAACACTCAATCCAACAACAAACAAAGCCTTTTGAACACCAAATCAAGCGAGAATCAACACTTTCATGATAAAAATATTGGTGAAAATGAGTTCAAGACAAGCACTTGGGTTATTGTAATGGTTTTGGTGGTTTTTGAAAATCGATGGTAGTAATGGATTATGAGTAATGCAGCTAAAGGTATTTTTAAGAGTTACAAAGGTGGTTCTAAGGGTGGCTAATGTGAGTATAGGTCGTATTTTAGAGTATAGTGGGCGTCGACTGTGTAAGAGGGTAAATGGAGTTTGGTCGTAGGTTATTAGCTATTATGTAATGTTTGGTAGGTTGTACGAGGATGCGGTAATGTGTGTGGGTCGTTGGTTGGGTGTTTGCTATTGTGCATGTAGCATGATTGTGTTGAAGGAGGATGGAGACAGCATTGGGTTAAGTTATAGATGGGTTTGGTTGACAATGAGTGGGTGGTGTCGAGAGAGAGAAAATGATGGTTGGAGAGCTTATGTGCATTGGCGATGTGTTTGTGTAATAGATTTGGAGCATTGGTCAAGTTGTGTTACAAATGATGATGGACCTACAAAAATGCCCCTTATGGCATTACTAGTGAAGACTCTTCAATGGTCATGTTAGCAAGAAGAGTATTTGGGAGCTAAAAGAGAAATAGAAGTAAGTGAGGAGTGCTTAGAGAGAGAGAGAGAGAGAGAGAGAGAGAGAGAGAGAAAAGAAGATCCTTTAACCCGAAGCTTCATGCCTATGTATATGGTATGGAGCTAACTTGCAGGTGCTACATGTCAACCAAGGACTAGCTCATACATAATTTAAAATATGGGCATGATCAATATGAGAAAAGACAACTCCTTTCTATCAATGGGCGGATCTTAAGGAAGGAGCTTGTCACATCAGCATGAGCAATCATCATAGCCTAAACGACTAAACTCTTAGGTTGTATAATAGGTTGTCACATAACATTTAATGAGAGGAGAGAGGAGTGGCGAGCTGTGTATTCTCCCACAATGTGCTCTCTAACCCATGTATGGAGTAGTTGGTGTAGTCGATCTCCATGGTCGGGAAGAGGTCACCAAACTATAGAATAGGTCTCCTTCGAGTCCTTGAGTCCTCGAGGGTTGAGACTGAAGAGCTAGCATCTTGGGGGTTTCACTAAGGGCTCCTAGTCTTTCTCTTAGCTTGAGGTAAGAGGAGTGCCTAAAGCTTGTTCAAGCCCATATGCAGACACCTAGCACATTGATGGTTTGCTCATGTTCAGGCCTAAATTAATTAACCCTTTTGGACCTTGGTAGGTAAAAACATCGAGTGGAAGGCCAAGGCTCCTATCTAAGAGGTGCTCAAGGAATGCCTAGCAGGTCTAACCACTTGAGCTTGGGCCTCCGGAGTGATAAGCTAAAAAGGCCTATTTCTAAGAGGTAATTCTTTAATGATAGCTAAAAACTACACTTTTTTGTTCCTTAACAAATAGCTAGATTGTAGTTTCGGTACTACTGTATATACCATGATAGGGATTAGTTGTTGAGGGTCTTTGGTGAATAGGACAATAAGTGCGGGGGATGGGTCAAGCTGCTATAACATGGGGTTATTATGAGGATGGAGGGGAGGACTGTGGTCAAGGGTCTATGCGTGACAGGTGCTAACATTAGTTGCTACTAACCGGTCATTGTTGAGGGTAGGTCATGCAACTATGTTAAGGGTACTGTTGGAGATTACCATGGATGTTGGTGTTGATGTTGGACTGTGGGCAATTGTTGGTAATGATGGAGCGTAGTCGGAGATTAGATGTAGTGTTAGGTTGGCGTATATGTATGCAGATTGGTTAGCATATCGATGGTAAGAGAAAGAAGGTGTTCTTTGACTTGTCGGTGGAGTTCATTACTGATCAAAAATAGCAACTGACGTAGGGATACTATTCAGGTTATGAGTGATAGAGAAAGACTTATGGCTGTAGCTAGGTGTATATATAAATAGTGATGCGAAGACTGTTTTCAAATGAGTAAGTGTGTAATTGAACTCCTTTTCTCGTGGCACACAATCTCAATTTATAAGACCCAGAAACAAATCTTTTGGATCAAATCTAACTGAAAAAGATCAAAAATAGATTTGAATCTTGCAAATCTTGATTTTAATGGATTTAATACTATCATATCATATTTGCGTTTTTCAATAACTATTTAGTAAAAATTCTATAGTAACTCAATCCTATTAATCTTTTTAAAATTTTTCTTTTTTAACTTTTTTTCTCTTTTCTGAAAATTTTCCTTTTTTTTTCTTTGTCTTTTTATCATTTTTCAATTTTTTTGGTCATTTTTTGAATTAGGACTCTTTAAAACAATTATAATTAAAATTATGTGAGGGCAAAAATGGGGTGTCCATAGCTATCATTAATATTAAATTTGGTAAATTACTAAATTAATCTAGAATTCATAATAATTTTGGCTTATTTAAGTCATAGGAATAACTTATCTAAACTTTAATTGTTATCGAATCAACCTTTATTGATCAATTGGTATAATATTATCAAACATCAATGTGACTTATAATATGGTCAGCGTAATGCAGACCAAGTCAACTTAATTAGGTCTGCTAGCCACTTAGTCAAATTTGCAGCTACTTTAACACTTCTAAGCCTATCCCATCTTACGCTTCTAGAACAAGATCTTGAGCTATGATTCTCATGAATAAAGACACTCAATATCATAAGCTCAATTAGACTTGAAGCCTTAATTAATTAACCTAATATCTCAAGTACAAATAAATGAAAGCTTTGCCTTATATGCTTGACTCAATAGTGTAAGATTTGAAAATAAACTTACTTACTAGTCAAGTATATATAAATCATGTGCTTAATGCTTTAGGTCGGTAACAAGTCTTAATAGACAAGTAATGGAGAAAGGTTTATTGACCTACTTTGTCCTGCAGTAAAGGGGTAAATAAATAGGCAACAATGCTATCTTAGTTGTGGCTGAGATTATCATCCATATGGAGAAACTCTAGTTGATATAGGTTAAGAAATTCATGCTGAAATTTTTAAACTATGGATAGAGATAGTAGATTAGAATAATGATAGTTGATACAGGTAATGAGCCTATTATGAAGTGATTTCGACTTTTAGAATTATGGACTATCAAACTCTCAAACTTATGGGCTAGTGAAAGAGCCTTCTATTCCCCTCCCTTAACTAGTGTACATAGTTCGATCTTACCTACGAAAATGCAGCATTTTTTTAATTCTTACTGTTTTTCCTCCTTACCTCATATAAGTTGCAACTAAGATGCCTCGGCTAATTTAGTTTAAATGATTCGTACTTGTGCCAAAACCTCATAATTAGATTGACTAGGAACCTATTTCAAAATGTAAAGCTAGTACCATAATTGATAATAATGTCTTAACCCTATTTTTTCTACCGCAATGTCAAAATCTGAAATCTAAACATGAATATAAGGAAGTAGAAGTATTATAATGGCAAGTGATGATCTAGTGACTCTTACTATATCAATCTTCCATCCAATCATTAAGATTCTCATCATCCTCATACGTCTCTTTCTTAGGTATAAAGTATATTGGGAACTCTGGGTTTGAAAATCGATCTATTGAGATGTATGATGAAGGAGCTATCCTAGAAAAGTTTACATCCCCAATGTTGAGTTTAGTAAAGGAATAAAGAGAAATCTCCTCCATAATATAACTAAATCTATAAAATTATGGGTAGAAATTTTGAATCCCTTTATTCTTTAAGACCATAATAATTGAAATTTCGATAATTTGTATGTATAGAATGAGCATGATTTTCATAGGAAAAAAGAAATTTAACAGGTAAAATTTGCATAAGAAATGTGGAATTTGTTGTTCTATAAACACTTAATGTATTTGATACTAATAATATAGATTATAGATGATATTGAGTTATTGAAATTATTAAACATATTAGTAATAATTGAATCGATACAGACATTTAGTTAATATGCATAAAATTATAAATTGAGAAAGTTTTTTCTTTTAGACGACAATTAAATCAAGTTTTATGAACTTTATTCAAATAAAGTATGACTATTTGAAAATTTGGTAACTCTTTAGAGAATTGTTCAAATTTATTTGAAGTGAGATTTTGCTAAAGTTCTTACTTAAAGAGCATAAGAATTAGAATTTAAGTATTCACATGACATGAGAAGATAGAGCATTCTACTTTATTTGAATCTTACAAGAAAGATTCAAACAAAATCTACCTATAGATGAACATTCAAATTTCAGCTCAATGCTTAATCTTTGATGTGCTTAGGAGCTTAGTTATTACTAGGACTTACCGTAAGAGATTAGAACCAATGGATCCTTCGAAATATCAAAAAAAAAAATAGTGTAGATAAGTCAGTGAACTAAATATAGTAGCTAACATAAAGCTACTTAAAGAATATAACTTACCTACAAACACAATATGACTTGGCTCTTCATTTGATGTAATGCATAAGCTAATGCCAAGGCCCACCAACCATTAATCTTAAGATACTTGGCAAGGCTAGATAAGAGTATATAAAAATAGACTTGGAGAAGAATATCTCGTAAGAATAAGTATATTCAAAGTTTGTGAGGAATGTTAGATATTGTGGCTATATTATGGCTATAAAGGGAAGGGACTATTTATAATAAGTCCTTAAGACAATATTACAGATAAAGGAAATTACAAAAATGCATACATAAAAAGGAGATTCTTAATACATATGAAAAAGGGTAAATAGGACAAATAACAAAAAGGAAAAAATAGTATAGTATCAGGTGAAAATGATAAGTCGCATCGTAACATTGGTTCTATATAAGCAGTAAATGTGAAATGTTGCTATATAGTAGTAGAGATAACAGGCTGAACAGATAAAGCTGGCATGAAGAGGACCCTAGCACTCAGCTAGTTGGACATTTGGCATCTTAGCTTCAACATTTGGCACCTTAGCCTCAGCATTCGATTGGTCAGCTTTAGTACTCGGTAGATAGGGTTCAAGAATCAAAGCCGAGCATAGCAAGGTATGGCCAAGTTACACTCTTAAGGAGTTCTTCCACCACTATCTTGTAAATGACGCCTCGTTTTCTTCCTAAGGAAATGCTCCTTTGTTAAGATGGATCCAGACAAGGTCTTCAAGACTGTAAACCACTCATCTCCTTCCTCAACTTCCTCATTCCTTCTATCGAGCCATAATCTATACCAATTGTTTGGCAACCCTTTGATGTAACTCTTAGAATTCTTTGGCACGCTACAGGTCAAATTGACTTTTCTAAAGAGCGGTTGAGCTAATAGCCATATTCAGGGGTAAGTTTAGATTAAGTCTATAAACGACCTCAAAAAGTGACATTCCTGTCGAGTTGTAAGCTAAACGGTTGTAAGCAAACTTAATAATAGGTAGGTATAGATCCCAGTCATGTAAGTTCTTCCCAACAACTACTCATAGGAGGTTGCTAACTATTCTATTCACAACTTCAGTTTGACCATCTTTCTAAGGGTAGCAAGAAATACTATACATAAGCTTAGTGTCGAGCTTCTTCTACAGGGTTTTCTAAAAGAAGCTAGTGAACTTCAAGTCACAGTCAGACACAATACTTCTAGGCACTCCATACAACCACACGATCTCCAGTAAAAAGAAGTTAGCAAGAAATAAACCATCATTAGTTCGATGGCAGGTAATGAAGTAACCCATCTTATTGAACGAATCGATTACCACCATAATAGAGTCATGTCTTCTTAGGGTTCAAGGTAAGCCAAGCATAAAATCCATGCTTAGGTCGGTCCATGAGTGCTTAATCATGGGTAAAGGTATGTATTATCCATCAATCTCCCCCCCCCTCTCCCCCCCCCCCCCCCCCCCCCCCCCCCCCTCCCCTGCATACTTACATACCTTACACCACTTAAGAATTCAATGCACATCCTTCATCATCCCAGACCAGTAAAAATGTTTTTTCAACATTTTAGCCATTCTCTTTTCCTTGAAATGGCCAGCTAAGCCTCTAGCATGGGCTTCTCATATGAGTAGTTCTCTAACCAAACCATTTAACACATAAACCTACTTACCCTTCATTAGGAACCCTTGAATCAAATAGAACCCATCTACAACCCCTCCAACATTGTACTTGGTTATTAAGAGACCAAAATACAGATCATGTTCACACTGATCAAGCGGTGTGCCAAATCCAAGTACCTTAGTTTGCATTATTGTAATGAGGTTATGATGACGAGAAAGAGCATTAGCCACAATATTTCTGCTCCTTTTCTTATACCGGATGACATAGTAGAATGACTCCAAAAATTCAACCCATTTGGCATGGCACCAAGAAAGTATTTTTTTCTTCGATGATGTTTAAGAGATTCATAATTTAAGTAGATAATGAATTCTCTTGACAACAAGTAATGCTATCAATTCTACAATGTTCAGATAAGGGCATAGCACTCCTTATCATATGCCGAGTAATTCAGGGCAGCTTCTTTGAGTTTCTTGCTAAAATAGGTGATGGGTTAGCGCTCCTACATAAGGACAGTACCAATGTTGACTCCAAATACATCACATTCTACCTCAAAAACTTTCTCAAAATCTAGTAAGGCGAGTACTGGAGCAAATGTCAATTTAGACATTACATCTTCAAAAATCTTTTAAACTTTCTTTGACCACTTAAACTTAGAGCTCATCCTGGTAAATTTGGTTAATGGTGCCGTTATGGAACTAAAGTTGCAAATGAATCTTCAATAGAATGAAGCCAAACAATGGAAGCTCCTGACTTTTGTAACATTAATCGGTGTTAGCCACTCAAGAATAGCTTTAACTTTCTCGTCATCAACTTAGACTCCTCCCTTTAAAACAACATACTCGAGGAATGTAACCATACTTTGGCAAAACACACATTTCTTCAAATTGTCGAATAATTTTTTAGCATAGATAATGTCCAATACCAATCTTAAATGTCCAACATGTGATAAGAGGTCGACATTGTAAGCCAGAATGTCATTGAAATAAACCACAACACATTTGCTAATCAGTAGCCTCAAGACGTGATTTATGAGTTACATAAACGTACTTGGTGCATTCGTTAGACCAAACAGCATCACTAACCCTCAAACAGACTATCCTTTGTCTTGAAGGCCATTTTCCATTCATCTCTAAGCTTCATTCAAATATGGTGATAGCTATTCTTTAGGTTAATCTTTGAAAAGATGTAAGCACCATGTAACTCATCAAGAATATCATCAAG
This sequence comes from Lumnitzera racemosa, assembly GCA_024138005.1. Taxonomy (NCBI): domain Eukaryota; kingdom Viridiplantae; phylum Streptophyta; class Magnoliopsida; order Myrtales; family Combretaceae; genus Lumnitzera; species Lumnitzera racemosa. The sequence goes on from JAMXBC010000002.1 coordinate 19,914,151, forward strand.
TCACAGGATCTAGTATCGATACTTAATGCTAAATTTATTGATGGTTCGACTGTCAATACACATTCTCTACAATCCATCCTTCTTTGGCACTAGCACAGTTAGTACGATACAAGAGCTCATGCTCTTACAGACATATCTACAATCCACTAACTCGTTTACCTATTTCTTTAACTCGGCTGCCTGCTCGAGATTGAGCTTATAGGCAGGTTGGTTCAGTAGCATAGCTCTAAGATAAAGTTTAATGTAATGTTCAATTCCTCTTAAGGGTGCTAAACCTTTTAGCTTCTCAATAGGATACAGGTTGACATACTTCTATAGTAATGTTTGTGCTTTGATAGGTAAGCTTTCAGTATCTCTCAACTCCAAAAGTTTCATGATTAAAAGGAGTATACACTCTTTAACCTTGACTTCACGAGAAAATTAAGCTTAAGAGATCACTAAGGACTTATGCTGTAGTGATCTAGCGATCTTTTCTTGTGACTCCTACGCTTCCTTCAAACTCATAGGGGTACATACAATCTTCTTTCAATCCTTCTGGAACATATAGGTATTCCTATACCTATCTTGTAATACTCTTAAGTCAAACAACCAGGGTTAGTTGAGTAAGATGTGCGAAGCACATATAGGAAGCACGTTATATAACACCTCATCCTTGTACCTATCACCAATGGTAAATGGTATTCTAACCTACTCAGCAACAGCTAATCCTCCTTTTTCGTTCAGCCAATGAATCTTATACGGTTTAAGGTGTGGAAGGGTTGATAACTTTATAGCCTTGTTTATACCTTGTGCTATGAAATTCGTACAACTTCCTCTGTTAATGATCAAGGTGCATAACTTGCCATCTACTAGAAAATTCATATGGAAGAGATTCTCACTTTACGTATTCTCGTCAACTACAATACTCAACTCCTACTTTGGGAGGTGTTAGGGCATTAAGGTCTTCTTAGAACTCTTCTAGCATCTAGCTAACTTCCACTTCTCCTTCTCTTTCACTAGCACTCTCCACTTTAAATTGAGGCCTGTCACCCTTAATGGTCATGATATGTTAGTTTAGACATTAACTGGCTATGTGCCTATAACCAAGACATTTAAAGCACTTAATCTCTCAAGTCTTCCTTCCGAAACTTTAACCTCACTCTCCCCGACGTTGCCTGTAGCTCGGCCCTATTCAAGTCAGTTTGGTACCAGTCTTTGGTGGCTTACCTTGGAGATATTTCATGCTCAACTTTGTTCTGATCGACTCGACATGCTACTTTGGCTCTATAGTCCCAGTCGACTAATCCGGTTCCGTCTTTGCCTCTCAACTCTTTGTGCCACTCGAATGGCCTCATCTAGACTTCAAAGTCTCTATAACTCCACAATATGCCCAATTTCAGTTCTGAGCCTAATAATGAATCGAGCTATAGTTCAGGTTTCAAGTTCATCAACATTACATTATATCATCAACAATTGGAATTCCTGTACATACTTATCTATTAACTTGTTGCCTTATTTCAAATCCTGGAGGTGTTAGAAGTTGTCTTGCTCATAGTATTCTCGCATGAACCTATTTCTCATGGCTATCTTCATTTCATTCCACATCCAAATCTCATGTCGTGCTCTCTGCTCTACGTTCTGCAACTTTTTCCACCACATTACTGCATATCCAAAAAATTCTAGTACAGCTACCATAATATGAATAGCATCCTCATAGTCATAGAATTCAAATACCTTTTTTTTATCTCTTCCTCCCAGTCTAAGTAGTCATCAACACTACCAAACCCATTAAAGCTCAGAATTTGCACTTTGAGATACTCAACTCCTTGAGGCACCCTCAAGTCATGCTCCTCAATAGCATCATATTGTTCCTCTTCATCATATGCCTTGACTTCATCTACCTCAAGTCTCCTTCTCACAACTCTGTTAGTACGTTGGGGTGGTTGTTGGTTCATACAAATTGACTCTAGGGTTCATTGCTCATCCATCTACCTTCTCAATCTATCTATCATTTCTCAGCCCTGTTCAACAACAACCTTCTCTCGAGGCCTAATCTCTATGGCCCTTTGCACTGAAACAGCTAAATTAGCCACAATAGAAGCAAGATTTTATATTTACTCATCAGTAATACGTGCTATTTGTTGGGTAACATGACCACAACCATGAACATCACTTTCGGTATTGTTAATCTCCCCTTAAACACTAAGATTCGACATTTTGTTGCTACAAAACTTTCGAAAAACACTCTACTAGAGATTTTTCACACAAACAAAAGAAAATTAATGAACAATAATGACTTTGAACTTGGTCTATTCTTTGGATGTACAATAGAGCATGATAGAGTAATATACTAATAGTAACCAATCCATACAGCTTTTGGTTGCAACAAGCTTTGATACTAAGATTATATGGTGTACTTAAGAGCTTAATTATCACTAGGACTTATCGTAGGAGATTAGAACAAATGAGACCTTCAAAATATCAAAGAAAATAATGTAGGTAGGTCGATGAATTGAATATAGTAACTGACGTGAAGGTACTTGAAGGATATGAATCATTTATGAACACAATACGACTTGATACTTCACTTGATGTAATGTACAAGCTAATGCCAAGGTCCACCTGCCACTGATCTTGAGCTATTCGACAATACTAGTATATGAAAATGGACTTGGAGTGGAATATATCGCAAGAACAAGTATATTCAAAGTTTATGAGGAATGTCAGATATTACGGCTACAAAGGGAATGGATTATTTATAGTAAGTCTCTAAGGCAACATTACAAATAAAAAAAATTACAAAAAGGCATACATAAGAGGAGGATTCCTAGTACATACAAAAAAGGATAAATAGGGCAACTAACAAAAAGGTAAAAATAGTACAATATCAAGTGAAAAGGATAAGTGGCAACACAACATTAGTTTCGTACAAGCAGTAAATGTGAAATGTTGCTATATAGTGGTAGAGATAATAGGTTGAAGAGTCGAAGCCAACGTGAAGAGGACCTCAGCACTCAGCTAGTCCAACTCAAAACTCGGTATCTCAGCCTTGGCATTCAACACCTTGGCTTCAACACTCAACTAATCGACCTTAACACTCAACAGATAAGGTTTAGCACTTAGAGTTGGGCTAAGCAAGGTATGGCCAAGTTGCGCTTACAAGGAGTTCTTTCACCATTCTCTTGTAAACTGCACCTCGTTCTTGATAAGTTGATCAGAGAGAATTTTTCTAGTAAGTGACTGAAGGCTTTGGAGGCGCATGTGGATTAGAAGGCCAGTAGTTGACAATCCATCAATCTTAGTACTTTTCTTTACTAAACAATGAGTTTTCAAATATATCTAAGTTTATTTAAATGCTTATTTTAACAATCCTAAGCCCAAAATTGGAAATACATAGTACAAATGGTAATATCATCAATGACAATTTGCCATATATTTTCATCTTTTAGAAAACTTTTCATCCCTTATTACTTAACATTATTTATGTTATGGGTCATAAGTCATTATCGACTACTATACCAAGTCTTCTAAGTCAATGTGAACATACGCTTTTGGATCATCATATGGGCTCATAAAAAAAAAAAAAAACTAAATATTTGTAGAGGGTCATTTTGGTAATGGGCTTTTAACCTAATTTAATGCCATAAGACAATATCTTACGCTAGTGACAGAGTTTATGAAATCAACCTGATTAGGGATATTTTAGGGAGATCTAACTTGGTAAGCTTAAAATAGGGATCGTTGGACTTAATATTTGACTCTTAACCATACTCAACCATCTTATGTGTGAAAAAAAAAGACTCGGAAACAATGCTTTTGGACTTATTTAGGCATTATTTATGCTTCATTTAGTCATATTGAGCCTTAAGAAGACTCAGTTAATCTTTAAGCCAAATAATAATGATAATAAGCCTTCTTTAGTTAACAAAGGCCTTAAACATATTTAAGGCTCATCTCTAAGCCCATAAAGACTAAAGAAAATGATAAGCTTTAATAAAAAGATTTAATCTTAACCGTCCATCTTAAAACCATTTGACAGATAAGATTAATTTCTACACTCTATAAATAGAAGGCTTCTCTTCTCTTATTTAGCTTATTTAGAACATTAGCAAACTTAAAACAAACACTAAAGTTTTGTTGAAATCATTTCAAAAAAGATCAAAGAGGTAATTCAATCATGAACGATCAAGAATAGAGAGTTTGATCCATTTTTATATGTGTATATTTGAAATATCGAGTTTGCTCATCCTTTCGCCCATGTCTCTTCCTAACAACATCCCTGTATATGTCATTAGCTCAAGATATCCTCTAGATCAACCGACTAACCCGTTATACGCGATCGGGTAGCTACAATAATCCTGCCACACAAGGTTTTACCTTCCTAATATGGATGTTTTTTATAGTAAAGCATGCTTTTTTTTTTTTTTTACTATCAACTCTTCCACAATAGACTTTGGTGTAAATTTAAAATATAAAACCAATAAAAGATTAATTACAAAAAATGGCATAAGTTGGCAGTTTTGAAGAAGAGTTATGTTAAATATAATAAAGGAAATTATAAATACATGATCCGTGTTTCCGTAATTTTGCAAACGACTAACTCATATTATTTTTTTTTTCCAACAAATAACTGACCCGTATTTGACTCCGTCATGCTACTGTTATGTTTTCGTTAAATCACCACGTGAGTAGTATGTGCTTACTAAAAGACGGATGAAAAAAGAAAAAAAAAAAAAAAAGCTTTTCTTTAATCCTTTTCTTTCTTTTTGAGTCGTAAATCAGAAAAAGGTGAAGATAAGATCGGAGCTTCAATCCATGGCAGCCACCGATTTTATCTAATGTTTGAAAGCTAAGATATAAATAGACTCAAAGCTTTAAAACAACAAGAATCAATTTTAAATTCCATTAAAATCATTCATTTAACTATTTCTGTTTCTAAGAGTTCATAGTCGAGACTTTCTTTCTCTCTCTTGAAAAATCAACCGTTACCAAGAGAGATCGAGTTCCGTCATCTAGCCGAGTGCTTTCAAACCATCTCTTATGGAACATGAGTCAATGAGGTCATTGCAATTTGTCTCCTACTCCCCAATAGCTACAAGTACTTCCATGGACACTCTCAACTTCCACATCCCTCAGCATTACTCCTCGTCTTCACGCCGTCAAGCTTGAGAACCGATTTCAGGAACTCAACCTCGACTCATCCAATTTAAATGGCCAAGATTTGCCCAACCAGCAATACCAAAAAGAGCACAAAATCTTAATTTGGGATTAGGATTTTTCTTGGGAGTCGTGTATGTGCATGTTGATGATGAAAAGGAGAAAAGGATTAAATAAACAAAAGGTCGCTTTTAATCTACCTTTTAATGTGCACGTGCTGATCACAAGGAAATTTAATGGTAAATGTAACAATAAAATAACGGAGTTAAACATAGGTCATTCATTTGTTAAAAAAATAACATAGTTTAGTTATTTATAAAAATATAAAATATAAGTTATGTATTTTTAATTTACCCATCTAATAATTATTATTATCAAAAGAAATAACCAACAAATAAACATTTGATTTTTGTAGTATTTATTATACTTTGTCCCTTTTCACAAAGCAGTACTTAAATTTCTGATACATTAAGCATCCTTTTCGTAAAACCTTTTCCTTACCGTTTAACATTTTCCTTTAGAGAGTGGAAGTAATCTACGTAAGAAGAAAAATACAAATATATCAAATTATATAGCTGCATTGGATTTTAATTCATATTTTATTGGTGCATTTGAACTTCTTTTTACGAACAAAAGAAATTATTGCTTGTCAAAATAATTGCAAGGAGTGACATCCCTAGACAATGATGATGAGTTTTTCTTGGAGACATGCTATCATTAGAAATTTCAAAGTCATCGTCAACCATCATGCATTTCTAGCGAGTTAAGAAAATGAAAGTGTGTAAAACAGGCAGTAATCACCATGTCATTAGGATAGGCATTAACGTCAGTTAAGCGAGCAAATATTCGTGAACCATTCGCTTTACATCTCTTAACAGTTAGGATTAGGTGAGCAATCAAATAATTGTCCTAATGATGTGATTTGGGTGTTTGAGAGAGACAGAGAGAGAGAGAGAGGGGTAGATATCAGGTCTAATTCAGATTATATATATATATATATATATATATATCAATCTCCTCGAAGAAGACATAGTTAACATCAAAATTCACATCATCTTTCATAAGGTGTTAAAAGAACCTATACCACATAACATCATGTTTATTTCCTTAAGATGGGCCTTACGTATAGAAATAAGCTCAACCTTGTCGCCTTTAATCATAGCAAAGAGCAATTTGATTGATTCAATGAACTCATAGGTAGCCTCAAACATAAAGACTTGAATTTAGTCTGACTCCAAATCATAATCTAGTGTAAAATTAAAGTACCAAAGAAAAGGATACCTTACATTGAGATCATTTATGACTTTGACATTTTGTTTTATCGTTTTTATACTTCTTAATTTCTAGAATTTTTCCTATTTTCTAACATGAATAATTATAGTTCTTAGTATTAATCGTTGCAAGAAGTTGGCTAAGAAGTTGTTGTTTCAATATCAATTAGGAACAGGGATTCATTTAAGGGATTATGTAGATTGTAGTACAATACTAACTTTACTAATCTAGCATGAGTTTGGCCTATCATAATTCGTTGTCATGAATAGATTTATTAGCTCAACTTAGAGAAAGTCCTAACATTGGTTATCTTTTCTTAGCAAATATACAACTAATCTTGGTATTTTATCGAATCGACAGTTTCAATTATTAAGCCAAACATGTTGAAGAATATCCAAATCCTGCTATATTTGGTAGAAATTTTAGTCATTTTTATTTATATATCGAGTTGTTATGATTATTATACTACTCGTTATGTAGTTTTTTATTAGTTCTTCTAGTCATCAAATACTTTTTATATTATTTATGTTCTTATTTGCTACCAAAGACCTCTAAATACCTCTAAGTATTGGTCTATCAATCGAATGAACATGATTAATCTTATTTATCAATGAATTCTATTATAACTAGGGTAAGGGAGAAGAAGAACACTCGAAAACTAGAGCATCTAAAGGATTATGTATAATTTTAGGTAGTAGGAAAAGATTTATGGATACTGAGAATAGTACTAGTAAGACTAATACATACTATTGAAAGTACACAAACTCATGCATACACGTATATATATACAATCACTTTCATGAACTACTTAAGAGTTTTGCAGTTGAAGATGTTGTAATCGATATTAAAAAAGTATAAAAAGGAAAACAATATAGCATGGGGGTCATTTGTTAACCTAAAAAACTTAATCTTCTTTCTTTTACCTTCTTAGAGCTCAAGTGGTGCTTCAAACCAAGTGATTTTCAATTTTGTACCTTGCAAAACAAAACAAAAAATACATATTCATACCTATTCACAGTACAAAAATTACATAGAAAGATAGATAAGATTATAAGCTTTTTGGATTTGTAATCCTCTTGTAATTTTGTCAAAGGAGTTGTAAGATCTAGTAAACCCTAATAAAAAAGAACCAAAAGAACAAGGTGAAACAAAGTCTTACCTTCCAGAGCTTCTCGGAAGAGAGACAAGAAGGTTGAATTTTTTTCTTTTCAAAAAGTGATTCCTTCAATGTGTTTAGATAATTGTCGTAGATTGTGCCGTAAAGCTATGAAAGCTAACACATTAGTACTTTCATTGAGAGCTAATCAGATGAAGCATATTATAACACAACTTTAGAGTCATACTCAATTATTTCAAAAACGGCCATAGGAAGAAAATGGGAATCATAGCATTCAAATAATAATTCATCATCTTCCCATATTTCATCCCATGGAAACAATTTTTCATATAATAAACAAATTAAATTGAAGTTACCTAAGTTTGGTAAGGGAGATCCCACAAGTTAGATCTTTGAATTAAATTAGTTCTTCAAATTTCATAATGTCTCAATAGAAGAGAGATAATGGATAGTTCCATTTGCATTAGAGTTGCATGCTGTAAAGTAGTACTTATAGATGCATAATAGTAAGACATTACATACTTGACCTGAATTTTTAGATCATAAGGTTGATATTTAGGCCTTCTCAATCTAAATATTATTAGTGCAAACTAACTAAGCTAATTCAAAGTAGATTAATAAAAGATTGCATAAATGAATTCAAAGAATTTTCAACCATGTGACAGGAATGTCAAAGAGCCTTCTTAAGAGTTGCTTCCTTCGTGGTCTTCAACTACTGTACAAGCTTCTAAAATTTCAACTTTAGTGGAAGCCATGAGTCCAGCTAGAGTGCATGAAGAGAAATTCAAAAATATGAACATGTGACCCTTATTTCATTAAGACCTCAAATTCCCTTATAAACCTTGCTATACCAATTCCACTACATATTTGTCTTCTCTAAAACCTCAACAAACTGCAAGGCCACCATTATTGCTACCCACATTAAACCACTTGTTTCTACTCTAAAAGCGAACCTTCTAAATGAAAACCTAAATATTCTTATTAAAAAGCTGATTACATCAAATTTACTATCTAGACATGTTGCATAAAAGGCATGCAAAGTAACAGTCTTAATATTGATGAAGTTAAAAGAGGAAGATGGTACTCTAGAATATGACTGTGAAGGAGAAAATAGAGGAGCAGAAAACTATTGAGGAAACATAGTAAGAAGTAAAAATTATCTATCATACTATGACAAGAGTCTTTACACCTAAAACATTGTGATTCTGAGGGGCCATCAAAGAAAAGAATTTGACATTACTGAATAACTCAGGAAACACTTACAATTTCATTTAGCTAAGTGAGGTCAAGCAACTCAAGTTCACAATTTTAGCTACTTTGTCTTTTAGAATGATGGTGGGTAATGGGGAGCATTTGAATTGTAATGGAGTGTGAAGAAATGTGCCAGCGAAGATACAGTAACATATATTCAAATTGGATTTTTATGTTTTTTCATTATAAGGAGATGATATTTTTTTAGGAGTTCAATAGTTGAAAACTTTAGGATCAATTCTAATAGACTATAATGTATTCACTATGTCTTTTCAAATTAATGGCAATATGGTACAATTGGAAGGGGAAGTAATAGCTACAAAACCAATTTCTACTAAGCAATTGTGCAAATCAATTACTATTGATAATTTGATATATTTTTGCAATCTTATCTCTCATATTATAAACTTCTCCATGGATACTATCAGCAATGAAGCTTTGGAAGCTATATTAGATAGATTTCCATACGTGTTTGCTACTCCTTTATTATTGCTATCTTTACGTGATGTACAACATTATATTCATTTGAAAGATGAATCAATGGCCATAATTTTTTGCCTAGACTATTACTAGCGTTTCCAAAAATCTAAAATTAAGAATTTGGTAAGGGAGATGCTAGACTTAGCAGTAATATAACTAAGTACTAATCCTTTCTCTTCTTTAGTGCTCTTAATTAAGAAGATATATAAGAGTTAGAGGTTTCGCATTGATTATAGAGCACTAAATCAAGCGATTATATAAATTTTCTATCCCTACTATTGATGAGCTTTCCTAACAAGCAATTATTCAATTGCTGCATAAAGATGATCAAGCTTGGTCTTCTAAAAATAAGAGACCGGGGCTTATGATAAACTTGTTCTACCTTTCTAACTACATCCATTTTTTCGTGAACACTTTATACACTTCAATATGCCTGACTTAATCATTGTTATGGCTATGTCAAATAACCTTAGCATTCCTCTTAACCCACTTTTTTCTTATTTTACATATCGCAAGTCTGTTATAAGGATTATGCAACAACAAACATATATTTACTTATGTTTCATCATTATTTGTTAATGTTGATTAAAGCACATGTGTTTTTTATTAGTCTACAATAATTTTAAAAAATAAAACAATATTAAGAATTATATATAGTTACAATATACAATAAAAATTAATTAAAAAGTTAGTGTTGCTCAAAGATGATACAGTATTATTGATATCAAATATCCAAAGGAAACGCATATATTGAGTTGTAGACTTTGTAGTTCCTGACTAAATATCGTATAGGAGATTTTTTTCCAAACCTACATGCCTATGTAGAGTACTTTAGTATAGATGGGTAATGGTTAGACACTGAAGATTGCTGTATAGCAATATATTGCATTTTATCATATTTACATATATGTAAATCCCAAGTCAATGTCTATATAATGTGCTTTCATCTATATTACAAGAAAAATATGGGAAAAAATATGCAAGCATGCAAAAGCAAGTTGAATAAAAAGAATATGAAGCTAATCTAGAAAGAAGTGGCAAAAAGGTAGCCATGTTGGTTAGATGAAGTAACAATTTGTTGGACCATGGAGATCATTTTAAACAAAAGATTTTTTAGTAAAGTCTTTAACCTTAAGGTAAACAAATTTGCTAATAAACTTCAATTGGATGAAGACTACTTCATCTAATCAAAGTCACTTTAATTTCACGAATGTAGAAGCATATAAACTCTTTGTGTAAAACCTATGACCTTTTGTCTATACAATATTTTAAAAACTTAGTTTTCACTCTTTTAAGTAATTTAAGTGTAATTTGTTTTAGTTATAGTTAAACGATTATTTTTCTATATTAAGATTCCTTATCAATAGCGAACTCTAAAGTACTACTAATCTCTCTTTTAAATAACTCAAGCTAAGAATAAATGGAAAGTATACATTATTCTTACATCATTCTTATTATTCTTTCATTCAATATGTATGGCTAGACTTCTAACTCATATATGATGTAACATTAGCTTTATAAGTTGTGGTTTGAGGGGGGGTTGAGCTTCTTGCAAATTCATGAGGTTAGGAGAGGAAAGGAAAACTTCCTCAAATGACATAAACCATCATAAATGGTAAATTATATATGCCCATCAATCTCAGCATTGCTCTTGATTCTATTAGCCCGGTTGCTTAGCCTCTTTTTCTTCATATTTTTATACTCCCTATAGATAATTTTTTCTCTTCATGGACTCATTTTTTTAGACCTCTATCTAAGTTTGCAATAAGTACTGATGTGCTTAAGAGCTAGGTTATCACTGGGCCATTAATAAAATCAAATGGTAACATTTTTGGGATTTTCAATACATGTAATTTTTAGGGTCTTTGAAGGGTTTTAGCAATTCATGAGTTGCCCATATGGATATGGCACACCAAACAAACACTACATAACCTAATCTCTATTTTGATATAATTCACAAAGTATCAATTAAGGTTGCTCACGACAATCCCTACTAAAAGGATCGATAAAAGCTAAAAGAGATAAGGTTTCTCAAGAATATTCAATTATATATTGCATAATGATGTTAAAGGCTTCAAAACATTACATATACATACATAGTGGCATTTAGTAAATTAAAAAAAAAAACATATGTTTCCCTTAAATAAGATAAATGAGGAGCATATGGGTTCTTGGGCTAGTGAGTTGATCGAGTGAGCTATTCTAATGATCTAAGTGGTCTTCAAATATGCTAAGACCCAACTAACTTGACTTGGTTGGCGTCCTAACTTGCTAACTTGACCTTGCTAACCTCTTGAATTAGCTAACTTCCTAACCTACAAAGCTAACCTCGATAACCTGATCTAGCCAAGCTGATTCAGCTAACTTACCAATCTAATGGGTAAACATGTCCTACCAGGTTAACTTAGCAATCGGAGTACTTTATCTTCATGAAGAGTTTAACAACAAGTCTATACATAGGCTCCCTAGTAGGTCTTCACATGGAGAACTCAAAAACAAGTCTTCATCTCATCCCGAAACTCAACAATTGGCTATACTGGAGCTCATTATCATTAGGTCAATACATTGGAGCTAATCATCATCCCCTCTTGAAAATGTTTCAACCTAAAACTTAGTAACTAACTACTTCAACTTCTATAAAGGTAAAAAAGAAAGCCTATAAGAGTAAAACAAAAATATATTAAGATAGCTCAAGTCCATCATTATTCATTCTACTCATTGTGAGCTAGGTAAAAAAAAAAAAGAAAAAATTCAATTAGAAGCCCTTCTTCCCATTCATTATGCACTTGGTCAACTATCTTCAAATAGTCCTAACAGTTATCAATTGGAGCGAATAGTACAATCTCGGAGTCATACATCATATCACGAGATTATGGAACTCAATCATGAAAGATCTCCACTTGCTCCTCAAAATTAATCACTCTTAATTCTCCATGCTCTCCTAATTCTAACTCTATAGCCTCTTCATTTATAGCAATTAGCATCTACTCAACTCCCTCATTACTCAATTATTTACCCCTGTACTTATACATTTCAAATTCTTCCAATATAAAAGTACTAAGAGTAAGTACAACGCATCTCCAATACAAATATCTATCATCATTATCAAGTTGAAAATTGGTTTATCTCTTTACTTAACACGATTCATATTAACCCCAGCCCACTTAACATAACTCGTTCAACTACATTAGGAAAAAGGTTTCATAAAAAAAAAATTGAAAAAGAGAGTTACCACCTGACCAAATTTGGGAAAAAATGAAATTAGGCTCAAGGATGAATGGACCCTAATTTATGTTATTAGCCCACAAGCTTTTTACAAAAGAATTTTTTAGAAAAATAGAAACTAGGCAACAATGGGTTTGGAGACTAACTTATTAAAACACAAAGGTTTCCATAAAAGAAGTCCATGAAATCAGTTACTGGGCCTTAAATATGTTTTCAATTAAATTAGGTTTTTTATTTTAAAATTTTCTTAAAAAAAAAAAGCAAAGGTCAAAAACAAAAATTTTTATTAATTTAGGTTGTCCGAAATGCTTACATATTCATGAAGCGAGATTAAGCCCATGTAATTCTCAATTCAAGAAAACTTTAATTGGTTTATTTATTTTATTTTTGAAAAACCATCTTTTCACTTTAAGTTCATTACATTTTATTAAATTAAAAAAAGAAAACAATTTTTTGTCCACCTTTGCAAAATTCTAAAAAACTCTAAATTTTAGAAAAGAGCCCATTTATCATTTTTTATTTATGAAAAAGGTTTATATGTGGAAAAGAAAATAATTTTGGGAAAGAGCCCACCTTTATTTGAAAATATTATTAAAACTTACAAGAAAAATTAAAGTCCAACATTGTATTAATTATTAACATATAAAATCAACCAAGTCACAAAAAAATCATTGAATTTATTACTAAATTATATTGTCATGCTAACATGTAAAAATGGACATAGTTATATTAATAATTAAAGTTTACTAACACTAGCATAATAATTAAATTAAAGCACCCAAACAATTATAATTAGCACAACATGAACATATTAACAAATTAAAGTATACTAAACTAGTAACCATAACATATTAATAATTTATTTACAAAACATTAACATAATCATGTAATATTAAAAAGAATTATTACAAACACATTAAGATCATGGAAACACAACAAAGTAAGATGAAAACATACTCAACATCATTTTTTTTTATTTTATGGAATTTTCATTTTTCTTTTTTTTTTATTTTATAAACAAATCATGAATTCAAAAGCAAAGGGAAAGAAACCTAGCCACACAACAGTTAAAACATGGATGGTTCGAAGGGTTTTTGACAAGTTCCTAAGGAGTGGTTGTACGGCGTTGAACTCTTCAACTATCAAACTTTGAAATCCCTAAGCCAATTTTCGGAAATCTCACGCTTCCACCATTCAATTTTCCCTGAAAATTCAACTTAGCGAAAAACTTTCTCCTCAAAATTGATCAATTTTCCATGAAATTGGATGAAATTAAAGAGTGGGCTTTCTTTGTAAACATAAGTAGGATGTTCCCAAAAAGTTTCTTGGATCAATTTTCTCTATAGTGAGGAAAATCAAAGAGAGAGAGGGGGTTATGCACTTAGAATATCCTAGTGTGAGAAATTAACATTATAACCTTCTAGAGGGATTTGTAATTGATTTCAAATGTTCTTGATACTTTGAATGCTTGAAGGAGATACTTATTTATAACTTAATACCAAGACTCCTCCTCAAGAAACTTCCATTATTGATTGAGATTCAACTTTTACTCATTAATGGGAGCCAAGTTCTTTTTTTTTTTTAATTTCTTCCTAATTTGCATAAATTAATAACGATTTTATGTAAAATTTGGGGAAATCAAGGTTTATTTAACCCAGAGGAATGTGATTTCTAGTTTTACACTAATTTATTAAGGATTATTGCAAAGAAACTACCTAAAATTGCTTAATAATAGTGTACTATATAGGTACTTATTGGACATACGACATTATTATTTTTATTTCTCTCAATTTTTCTTAATAATAATTCATAAAATGGACCTTCCTGAATAGAATACTTCTTAGGCTTTCCTTTCCATATTTTTTTTCTCGATTTTTAAGTAACAAAACTTGCACAAAATTGGATATACAAAATCAAAATGAGTTTCCTAAAATAAACAAAACCCATTGTTTCTGTTTTTTGTTTACTAGCATTGGGAATGGAAGGAGGAGAAGGCCAAGGGATCATGTATAGCACTATTGCTACATGTACAGACCCCCCCCTCCCCCCCCCCCCCTTCTCCTATACTTTTTTTTCTCTCATGATAGCCTTTAGGCACCACATGCTACAACAATGTGTGACCATGTAGTAACACTTGGTCCGTGTATACGCTATGTGGTATGCTAATCAGAATTTTCTCTTTTTTCTTCTTGGCACTACATGGTGTAACTACATACATCTACATGGCACCACATGGCATGCTTTTTTTTAAAAAAAAAAATGTTTTCCTCATTTTCAATTCCCCCTTTTTTTTATCTCCTTTATTCTTTTTCCTATTTCTCCTTTTTTATGATTTTTTTATTTTTTATGTTTTGTATTTTTCCTCTTTTGGCCCATTCCTAAAAATAGAGGTTTTTGAACTGAAAAACAATAAAAAAAAATAAAAATAAAAGGAATTTAAGGAGAGCAAAAGTAGGGTATACACAGCTACCTCTCTTCATACTAAAATTTAATGACAACTTTACCCTAAAGATAAAAAAGTGATACCATTTTTGCCTAAGAGAAAAATGTAACAAGCTACTTATAAATAAAGCCCCTTTAGCAAGATATTGATTTAAATAGGGCAAAAAGAGCTCTTGACAATCAATTTAAACAAGACTGTTAGGTGAAATATCCTTTCTTGAGGTTATTTGGGGTCAAGGCTCCTTATGGTCTATCTTTGGTGAGATATCTCATCTTACAAGGATGATAGCACTAAGAGCCTTTGGTGAGATATGCTTTCCCAAAAGAGTAATAGCATTGAGGTTATCTAGGGATAGGGATTCCTTACAGTTATCTTTAGCGAGACCCTTTGATGAGATATCTTATCTTATAGGGATAGTAACATTAAGGCTATCTAAAGGGCGAAAAGAACTCCTTGCTATCTATCTAAATGAGACCCTTTTGGTGAGATATCCTTTCATAAAGGGGAATTTGATGGGTTATGGCTCTTATGAGACATCTTACCCTAGAAGGCGTTTGACAAGTTAGGGCTCCTATAAGATATCCTATGCTAGAACTTTAAGTAAGTGCCATACCTGTATTCATGATTAGCTTATTGGCAGTAGATCCTAGTTCGGAGGCCCATGATCACCCCTTAGCTTGGAAAAAACTTAATGGATTGGCTAATCTTCATTAATTAGGGTCGAGGATGGTAGTTTGCAAACTCAATCAATCTTCTTCTTTCTTTTTGGCTTCTTTAAGGTCGATCTCACTTCTTTTTCACCTCTTTAAACCAAATTCTTGAAAAGGAAATATCAAAGTATAGTATTTGAAGAGTTTTAATAGTTCATTGGTGTTCATAATTGATGAAATTTTTTCGTGTTGTTTTCATGTTTAGAGAAGGAATAATGGCATAATACCAAGCGAAGATTAAGAAAAATTTATCCATATAGTGAAAAGTAGTCAATGACTAATCTAACATCACTAACTACAAGGGATATCTATGTTGCACATAAAGGATGAAAAAAAAATCAATTGATAGAGTTTTCATAATTAGAGGAAAAATAGTATAATTCCATTGATATTTAAGAATAGTATATCTTGACTGCATTAACATTTATAGGATCCCTCAAATGCGAGCCATCCATTTAGGATAAGATCAATGCTTCTCTAAATAATACCCTTTTTACTGCATAAGGACCTACGCAACTAAGGGCAAATATCCCTCTAAG
The DNA here is from genome assembly GCA_024138005.1 of Lumnitzera racemosa. Classification (NCBI taxonomy): domain Eukaryota; kingdom Viridiplantae; phylum Streptophyta; class Magnoliopsida; order Myrtales; family Combretaceae; genus Lumnitzera; species Lumnitzera racemosa. The sequence continues at coordinate 19,930,324 of JAMXBC010000002.1, forward strand.
GTCTTGTGTACTCAGGAGGACCTTCTTTAATACTAAGTCTCCTTCCTTAAAGTGTTGGGGCTATACCTTCTTATTAAAGGCCTGTAGCATAATGTGGTTAGCCTCTTCTCATCAATCTTCTTAATCCATTCGACTTTATCTGGTTGAGTTCCGCTAATACCCTAAGGGAAGGTATCTCTACTTCAACGAGAAAAAATGCCTCAATCCTGTATACTAAAAAGTAAGGAATAGCTCTAATTGACATCCTAATAGAAGCCCTATAGGCCATGAATACAAAAGATAGAATCTTATGTCAATCTTTGAAGGTCACAATCATCTTTTTGATAATTCTTTTGAGACTCTTATTGGTGGCCTCTCGTGCCATTATTTATGATGATTGACTCTAGCACCTCATCTCAAGCAATCATATCTCCTTTCGAGAACTTAATTACTACTCCCTTGATAACATTTGCATAAGTGGAGGCTTCTACCAATTACGTAAAGTAATCAATGGTTACAAGGATAAACTTGTGCCTATTTGATGCTTTATAGTTAATTAAACTAATAACATTTGGCACAAGTGGTAGTCCCTTACATATGATGCAATCCAATTCCATTATTGACCAATAATCATCCATTTGCATGACTTTTTGAGCTAACATGTGCCCATTCATTTGTAGACCACATGCCCCTTCATGTACTTGTTTCATCAAAATATATGCCTTTTCCTTATCCACATATCTCAGTAACATGGTGTCAAATGATCATTGATACAGTACAACAACACTAAACAAGAAGTGACTTGCTAACCTCCTCCACGTCTTCTGATCCTTCTTACTTACTCCTTATGGATACATCCCAATCTAAAGGTGTGAGTGAACTGCTTCGAAGTTCTTGCTATATATGTGCAGGAGATATCTTCAAACTTCTCTACTAACTCAACAAGGTACTGATGGTAAGGCACTAATTTTGGATCTTTCGTTTTGTATTCAGCAGTTGTTTAGAGAATGATTGAAGAGGAGTCTTCGTACACCTCTGACTCATAGACCCCCATATCTATAGCTGTCTTGAAGCCTAAGATGCAAGTCTTATTCTTTGCAATATTGTTGGTATAGGAAAATGTGAGCATAGCCACTATTGGGAACCGACTACCTTTAGGGGATATTAATACTACCCTTACCCTACATCTTAAGACATTAGCTATTCCATTAAAATACAACATCCATTTTGGAAGGTCTAGATTATGTTATGTCACTAGTATATTCTCATTTAGGAACTAAACCTCCTTATCCTTATATTCTTCCTCTATGGGGTATTCAGCAAATTGATCCACCAAGGCTTACTCCTTAACAAAATTCTTGCTCACATATGTTATATCGAACTCAGACAACATCATTTGCCATTTAGAGACTCTTCCAATTGGAGCTGGTTTGTCAATCAAGTACTTGCGAGGATTTTATCTCATCAGTAGCTCCGTTGCATAGTATAAGGTATATTGCTTGAGTTGATGCATTATCCATACGAAGGCACAATAAGTCCTTTCTATGTTAGTATACTTCTACTCTCCTTTAGTAAACTTCTTACTTAGGTAATAAATAGACGTTTCTCTTGCTTCTTCATCATTCTATCTTAGCTTACATCCTATAGACTCATAGAGGATAGTGTGATACAAAAAAAACAGCTAACATGGCCTTGAGTCTATTAAAATTGAAGGATTCATGAGGCATTCTTTAATCATGCGAAAAGCCCCTTCATACTCCTCATCTTAATTTAGAGGAGCATTCTTCCTTAATAATCTAAACAAAGAGCGGCACTTATCTGTAAGTTGTGACATAAATTAGGTGATATAATTTAGTCACCTTAGCAATCCCTTGGCTTGTTTAAGTGTATGTAGAGAAAGGAGCTCTAGAATTGCCTTTACCTTGTATGGATCAACTTCAATGCCCCTTTAGCTGATTATAAATCCTAACAACTTCCTTAACGTGACCCCAAACGTGAATTTATCCAAGTTTAGTTTCAATTGGAACTTATGCAACATTTCGAACAATTTCCTTAATACCTCGATATGATTCTCATCTTCTTGGGATTTGGCAATCATGTCGTCTATGTATAGTTAGATTTCTTTATGCTTTAAGTCATGCAGTAGAGATCACCATAGCCTTTTGGTAGGTTGCCCCAAAGGGTATAAGTATAAAAGTAGTTTGAGCTTTGTCTTCCTTGACCATTTTTATTTGATTGTACGGTGAAAAACCATCCATAAAGGAGAATAGATGGCTTTTAGCAGTCTAACTACATTCACAAATCTCTTTTGATGAGGGAGCTAATCAATTTTGAGATGAAGAAAGAAAAAATAAAGAAAAAAGGGTGAAGAAACAATAGAAGAATGGGGTAAGAGAGAGAAAGAGAGAGAGAAGAAGAAGAAGAAGAAGAAGAAGAAGAAGAAAGAAAGAAAGAAAGGCCTAAAATCAAACAAAAGTAATTGGTGCTTAAGTGCAAGGGAAAAATCCCCAAGAGGCTAGAAAACATGAAAGATACTCCTAGCCTACCAAAGAAGCTAAAATGAATATTATCCCCAGTCCACCTAAAAAACCTAAACTTAAATGCTCTAAAAGTCCTAAAATATAAACACCCCTTACTCATTCTGAATGGCAAACATAAGACTTGATCATAAGGAACAATTTATCTTAGATAATAATTGTTTTTGAAACTAAAGTAAGCACAATTCTAGTTTTCCTTAGGGTTCTTAACCTGTAAACTCAAGATGAGTGGATAATCTTGTCAAAACAGGTTTTTTCATTCATCCTTTTTAAAACCATTAACCAAAAGCTCAAAATTACATTACAGTTTGAAAAAAGAATAATAAATTAATTGAAGCATATTACTTACAAGATGAACCATAATTTTTAGAATTGTAGGCAAAGAGTACAATTAGATATAAGCCGAGAGAAAGGTAAGGAATCCTCTTAGAGTAAACTAATCAATTTTGAGATATCATTCTTATAATATAAGGACATTTAAGAAATCTACAAGAATAATTGCTCCAAGAATCAATGCCCGAAGTGATAGGAATCTAGTTATTGGACTTCTATCCTGTAGTTGAGCTTAAGGACTAGAGAGACTGGCATGACAAATCCTTCTGTTGCACCCAACCCCTGTTGAGGTCGAGTACTTCCTTGCCAAGTTACCCTTCATGCCAAGCCATATGACTTCCTATCTTTCTATAGTACGCTGAATTGAAGATTAGTCACTCACGCTCGAGTCGATTGATGACTTAACATCTTCCTTACCAAGAAGCCGAGAAAGAGAAACTCCAAACTGACTAAGCCATCCCTGCTCACAAGCCAGCTGTTTGCACTTTTTCTTCTACATCTTCTAACAACTTCACCAATAGAGTATCGCCACGTATACAGTATCATGTATAGAATCTGTTCCACTAATGATTATTTTTCTTGTATACTCATTTTTACCCTTTTGTATCTTATACATTACTTCTTTAGGAAATGCCCTTTTGTCTTTTTCTTTTTAGGCAAGTTGTCCTAATTTATAGGTACAAATACCCTTATACTTGTAGCTGTAAAGGAGGTAAATTTTTCTTAATACACTTGAGTATTTTCTTCCTTGCGTAAACACTTTGTTTACTCTCGACATTACTTTTATCCTAACCCTTGAATAATGCTAGGTGGTAAGTAACCTCATTGGACTAATTCGTATGTCATATCAAATTGTGTCGTGAGTTCTCATAAGTTCCATTGGTGCATCATATCCTCTAGAGCTGTTCGTAGGTTTTGCTTACCTTTCATTCATCATCCATTCCTTTCACACTTTCTTCCATTAGTTCTTTTGAGCTTTCTATAAGCTTGGACTCATCCAACGACTAACCTTGTCTAGTCTTGGTCACAGTTCACACCATCTTGGTATCAAAATGGAGGTTTTATTCGAGTTATCTTGTGTTTTCGAAGTTCTGTTATACTCTATTTTGCATGTGTGAAATAGAAGCTAGTTATTATGTTCATTTAAGCGTTGTATTGTTGACCGTTAATTTCCTGAAGTGTTTATTTGAGCTTTGAATTTGTGAGGAAAAATGATTGACTCTAGTATGAATGTCGGTACTAGCAATGATTGTGGAGTTGTCCACCATGAACAACAATCTCACGAAATACCCAGAAGCACTAACGTGAGACTTGATGAGGTAGCTAACCTCTAAGTAGATTTAACCAGAGTTGTACATGCATTATCTTACCGACCCACTAAGGCCACGCAAAACACCTCATAAGTTGCTCAGCCTGTTAGAGGTTATAACTTAGCTCAACCCATTTGAAGTAGAGGAGTAAGCGAACAAGTGAGGAGAGGATTGATTTAGTAGGAATGGGAGACGAGGAAGAAGAGGAGTATTTTAAAGAAGAGCGTGTACGAGTCCCCAGTGCACCCAACCATGTGAAGTTTTGAATTCCAAGTTTCAATGGATCTAGGAATGTTGATAAATACCTAGAGTAGGAAGAGAAGGTAGGGTATGTGTTTAATTACTATCAATATGAGGATTATGAGAAAGTAAAAACTGTTGCTGTTGAGTTCTCCAGATATGCCGCCATGTAGTGGAAAAATTTTCAGGCCATAAGGAGATGAGAAGGATACCAAAAGATTAATACTTAGCCGGAGATGAAAAGAATACTCAAAAACAGATTTGTGCCGAAAACCTATCTTCAAAATACTTTCACTTGGTTTTAGAAGTTGAGATAAGGAAGCCAAACTGTTAACAAGTATGTTCAAGAATTTCAAATGCTTATGATATGTTGCAAAGTAGAGAAACCACCAGCTCAAACAATCTTAAGATTTATTACTAAGTTGAGAGGAGACATTTGAGACATTGTAGAGCTCCAACGATTTGATACAATGAATGAAGCTATTAGGATTACCCAATAAGTAGAAAGGTAAATGAGGAGCCAATTAACAGCCAGGGTGCTGACTAGCTGACCCGAACAGGCATGTCACCGACCTTAGTTGAATACCGAGTCGAACAGAAAGATTGAAGTCTGAGTCGAGCAGAAAGGTCGACCTGATGGTGAAGTGCTGACCCGAACTTATGAGAAGGGGCAAGGCTTTGGCAGAAAGATGATTTAAATCAAATGCTTCAAGTATTAAAGGTTTGGACATGTGGCCACTAAGTGCCTAAATCGTAAGACAATGTTCATCAAGGGAGATGTCCCGAAGCTAGAAGTAGATAGTACAGATGAAGAACCCGAGCAGAAGGAGGTCCTTACCGAGAAAGAGCTAATTGAGGAGGATATGTTTTTTGAGGACTTAGATAAGTTACTCATAGTTGTCTAACGCACTTTGAATGTGGAACCCTAGCAAGAGGAGGAATAGAGAGAGAACTTGTTCCATGCCACTTAAAGGTGAATGAATAGGTGTATACCCTCATCATAGATAGTGAAAGCTATACCAATGTGGCATCAGTCAATCTTGTTTCAAAACTGAAGTTGCTGACTGTTGCGCATTCGAGATTATACAAGTTGCACTAGTTAAGTAAGAAAGGAGCATTACATGTCACTCAGCAAATACTACTGTCGATCACTATAGGGAACTACTTTGACTAGATTCTCTACTATGTACTGCCTATGTACGGTTCCTATGTGTTGCTGGGTAAACCATGATTGTTTTATAGGAGAGTCATCCATAACGGCTGCAGGAACATGTATATGTTCGAGAAAGATGACCGCAAGGTCATTCCGAATCCAATTCCACTAAGAGAAGTTAATAAGTTGTAAATGAAACTTGCTCACAGATCGAAGAAGACTTTGGTGATGAGTACAGCTGAGCTCCAAAAGGCCATCAATGCTGATGAGCTGACCCTCTTGTTGGTCAGGCAACTATTGGAAATGAAGGAGCAGGGTGAACTACCTTAGGAAATCAAAAAGTTGCTAGATGAATATGCCGACCTGTTCCTAGAACAGTTACCTGAGGGGTTGCCCCCAACTTGAGGCATAAAGCACTGCATTGACTTAATACTCGACACTGCACAATTGAATAAGCCAGCTTATTAGAAAAATCTCGAGCAAGTTTCTAAACTTTAAAGATAAGTTAATGAGTTGTTAGAAAGAGGCTATGTTAGAGAAAGTTTCAGCCTTTGCGTTGTACTAGCGCTTCGAGTGCCAAAGAAGGATGGAACTTAGCGAACGTATATAGATAGCCGAGCTTTGAATAAGATCATAATTAAATATAGGTATCCAATCCTAAGGCTAGAAAACATGTTGGATGAACTCAATAGAGCTAAAATTTTCAGCAAGATTAATCTTAAATCTGGCTTCCATCAAATCTACATGAGGCTAGGAGACAAATGGAAGACTGCATTCAACAGTCAACATGGACTTTACAAGTGGATGGTCATGCCCTTCGGCTTGTCGAATGCACTGAGCACTTTCATGAGACTAATGAACCATGTGCTAAGACATCTCATAAGGAAGTATGTCATAGTGTACTTTGACGACATCCTGGTCTACAATATAGACATGTCGAGTCACCGTAAACATCTCAGAGCAGTTTTAGATATCCTCCATGCCGAGAAACTATTTAGTAATCTAAAGAAATGTTGCTTTTGCAAGGAGGAAGTAGTATTCTTAGGCTATGTAGTCAATGGAAGAAGCTTGCGAGTCAATGATGAAAAGATTTGAGCAATTGTCGAATGGCCGACTCCTACTACTTATGCTGACGTAAGAAGTTTCCACAAACTGGGTTCGTTTTATAGAAGGTCCATTAAGAATTTTAGTACTCTCACAGCACCACTTATGGAACTAACAAAGAAAAACACTAACTTTCGATGAGGAGAGAGTGAAGTGAAGAGTTTTGCTGAGATAAAAGAAAGATTAACCTCTTCCCTTGTTTAAGTTCTGCCTAACTTCGAGAAACTTTAAGCTGGAGTATGATGCCTTAGGCATTAGAATAAGTGTTGTCTTGATGTAAGAAGACCGACCAATTGCTTTCCACAGTGAAAGGCTCCGAGGACCGCAGCTAAACTACTCCATATATGACAAGGAACTTTTGACATTGATTTGAGCACTGCAAGTATGGTAGCACTATTTACTACCAAGGGAATTCGTCATATATACTGACCATGAATTGTTGAGATACCTCCAAAGTCAAACCAAGTTATCAAAGCAATAGGCGAGATGGGTTAAATTCCTTGAAGGATTCAATTCTATAATGAAGTACAAGCAAAGAAAGAGTAACTTAGTTACCAATGCTCTTTCAAGGAGATATGCGCTTTTATCAAAACTACAGACCAGATTGTTTGGGTTTGCAAGTGTCAAAGAACAGTACTATGAGGATCTATACTTCATACCCATAATTTCACGATGCATTGATGGGAGGACAATGGACAACTATCATGTGGAGGATGGCTACTTATTCTGAAGTGGAAATTTATGCATCTTAATTTATTTATTAAGGGAGCTACTGATCAGGGAAGCCTACAATGGAGGACTCTCCGATCATTTTAGAGAAAGGAGGACCTATGAGCAGTTGAATGGTTGATTCTATTGTCTAAGGATGAGGAGAGATGTATATAGAGTGGTCGAAGGCTGTGCCGTATGCTAGAAGGCTTAGTGTCAAGTTAAGCAAGGGAAAGCAATGCCTTTGCCTGTCCTAACGAAGCCATGGATTGAATTGAGTATGAACTTTGTTCTCAGACTACCGTGAACTATTCGAGGCTAAGATTCTATAATGGTTTTCATGGATCGGTTAAGTAAAATGGCACACTTTGTGCCCTACTCAAAAACTAATGATGCTTCAGCTATTGCTTCTCTTTTCTTACAGGAGATTATGCGGATATATAGCGTATTGAGAAGTGTAGTCTCTGATAAAGACTCAAAGTTCTTAAGTCATTTTTGGAGGACTTTGTAGCATCGAATGGGGACCAAACTACTGTTCTGTACTTCCTACCACCAACAAACTAACAGCCAAATAGAAATGGTTAATCATACTTTGGGATTATTACTCCGAGCTACAGTGAATAAGAACTTGGCTAACTAGGACGTCTTCTTACTCGAGGTTGAGTTATAGTATATGACACCTCTAAGTAGATACCCTTTGAAGTGGTCTATGGCTTCAATCCTGAGCTACCCCTCAATCACACCTCTTCACCAGTACTCACGTAAGAGGACCATAATACCTTAGCTAGAGTACGATTCCTTCAATACATCTATGATAAGGTCACTCAGTACATTAACCAAGCTACTAGAAGAATGAAAGAAAAGACCAAGGGCAGAATAGATAAACATTTTCAGCCAGGAGACTTAGTATGGTTGCACCTTAGTAAGGAACTGTTTCCAAACAAGAAGAGGAACAAATTATCTGCAAAAGTAGAAGGACCTTTTAAAGTCCTCTAGAAGATTAATGATAATGCTTACAAATTGGAGTTGCTTGAGGACTATGGTGTTTCTGATGCCTTCAATATTACTAACCTCAGTTTGTATCACCCTAACAAAGAACTAAGCAAAGACCATTCAGATTTGATCCCAAATCTAAAACAACGTGGAGAGTGATGGGAATCACGCTACTGAACCTCTAACCCACAACCGAGCTCAAAGACTACAGGGACTGGTATGACAAATCTTTCTGTTCCAGTCGACCCCTGCCAAGGCTAAGTACTTCCTTACTAAGTCACCCTTTATGCCAAGTCGTATGATTGCTTATCTTTCTATAGTGTGCTGATGGAAGATTACTCACTCATGCTAGAGCTGATCAATGACTTATCATCTTCCTTAACAAGAAGGAGAGACTCCAGACTAATTAAGTCATCCCTGCTTGAACAAGCCAACTGTCCATACTTTTTTGTCCTCTTCTTTTAACAACCTCACCAACATAACATCACCACGTGTACAATATTATGTATAGAATCCATTGCACCAATTATTGTTTTTCTTATATATTCATTTTTACCATTATGTATCTTGTACATTGCTTCCTTAGGAAATGCCCTTTTGTCTTTTCCTTTTTAGGCAACTTGCTCTAACTTATGGGTATAAATACCCTTATACTTATAGCTATAAAGGAGGTAGGTTTTTCTTAATACACTTGAGTATTTTCTTCCTTGTATAAACACTCTATTTACCCTTGATATCACTCTTATCCTAACCCTTTAACAAGGTTAGGTGGCGAGTAGCCTTACTGGACCAATCCGTGTATCATATCGAATTGTGCTGTGAGTTCTCAAAAGTTCTATTAGTACGTCATATCTTCTGGAGCTATTCATGGGTTTTGCTTACCTTTCATTCGTCAATCATTCTTTTCATACTTTCTTCTATTAGTTCTTTTGAGCTTTCTATAAGCTTAAACCCATTTAGCGATTGGCCTTATCTGTTCTTGGTCATGGTTAGCACTACCAAGAGACCTTTTAGAAGCAAAATTTGATGGGCAGTTTACCCCCATGATCTCTCTAAGAGACATTAAAAGAACAATTGTCTCATGATAAAAAAAAATAGTGCCTTAAAGAAGAGAGTATAACTCCCCTAAAAGACAAGATTATCAGGCAATTTGACCAAGGTAAAAAAAGAATCGGTTGTTAAAAGCTCATACTCATTATTGGCATTGGTACTTGTAAGGAATCCAAGCCTGTTAGCAAATCTCTAAAGGAGAGAGAGAGAGAGAGAGAGAGAGAGAGAAGTTTTTCTTTAATTTGATTCTAGACTGGATTTACTAACTAGCTTCATCCACATTTGGCTCTAGTATCCAATTCTATCTCTTCCAAGCATTTTCTATAGTCTTGTCCTAGCATAAGTCTTACCCATATTTTTTCTTTTTACTTGGTGTCTAATTGTCAATTTCGAGATATTCACCCAAGATCAAATAAAGGATCTTAATTCCTAGTACTTAATCCAAGATCTTCACTTGAAACCCTTGCAAGTAATTCAAGTGACCTATGTTGATCATAAAAGTAAGTGAGGGATTAAATGGATGTTATTGGATTGAAATATGATGGTTGAACAGTGGTATTCTCAAATGTAATTTGAGCACATATAAATCTATAAGATGGGGATGGCAAATATGTGATTCTTATGTTCCTTTTACCAAAATCAGTTAAAAGTCATGTGTCTTATTCTATGAATCCTTTGCCTTTGAATGGATTCAAATATATCATATCAATCACAACAAAATAAGTCAATATCTTAGTAATTCCAAATTCATGTCAATTTTAAGTTAAATTCATCTATTGAGATAGTTTTGTCTCCCTTTGAATATGTTGTAAAAGGATTAAGATTTGCTAAACTCAACTTTGTTATTACATGTGCTAGTCGAAAGAGTGTTTAAACATTAAACTATGAAGGAAATAGAAATTTTGAGGTGACATCTGGCTAAAGAGATAAAGTTAAATGATGAATAGACTTAACTAGGAATTCATGATAGAAGGTGACCCATCAACATAATGGATAATTGGATTCAGAAAGTTAGTGAGCAAGATACGGAATAGTGATAGAAGTGAAATTCCATTTAGATGGAGGATCGAGACATGGTCTGAAACTATCATACTAAAGAATTGTGGATCTAAAAGCCTATAACTTAGATTCAAACAATGATTTAAATCATAAACTCAGTGAATATACTGCTTCAAAACCTAGTTCAAAAGGTATGAGTAGATAGGAAATGAGAAAGAAATGAAGTGAAACTTTGTGGACTTATTAACGTAGAAGTAATCTTTGTAATAATAGAAGGATCTATTATATCAATATACTTATACTAAATTCAATGGATAATAAACAGATAATGGGCATTGGTGATATGAAGTAAATAAATAAAGACATTTAATAGGAAAGTTTGAACATGATATGTAAACTTACAATGGCCATTGGTTTAATATAATATGATGACGTATACTTCATAGAGATAATATGTAAACTCATGAAGAACTTAAGTGCAATATTGGGATTAAACTTAGGGACCTTCAATAGATCTATACACCGAAGGAATTACTTATATAGATATTGAGTGCATAGACTTTCCAAAATACAATGAGAAGATAGCCTTAAGAAGGAGTAGATTAGAAATAAAGTCAGTAGACCTACAAGAAGATTATACAAGTGGAAGAATAACTCATTCAAATACTTGATAAACATATGCATAGACTACAGAATTGAGACGTAATTGCTTTAGAGATTAAGTTGATGATCAGTCCTCTTATCTTAACTAAAGATATCTGAAGGAATATTGAAGTTTTATTTGTAGAATAGGTAACGTAGATCGAAGTTTAGAGGACAAAACCTTTTTGAAGGGAGGTGGAAATGTGAGCCCTATAATTTCACATAATCATTTTAAGCAAATAATTTAAGGCATATATAAAAGTTAGCCAATCAAGAAAATATTTTACGTATGAGTCTTAAGAGATAGACGAAGACACGTTGTAGATTTGGAATATAGGAATATCATAAAATAATTGTATTATAGTTAAAAATATATATAATTAATTTCACTAAATTATAGTATATTGTAATTTACCTATTGTAAATGTGCAATTTAGGTAACAAAATTTAACCAAATTTTAGAGATAAATTATTTACATTATAACATTATAAAATAACATAAAAGAATACATAAAAATAAAACAAGTACCTTGGGTATAACTATTATATACCCAAAAATGTCCAAAATGCTTGAAAATATGGATGATTGACTAAAATTTTATAAGAAAAATGATTAGAAATAAGGAAACATTAATAAAATATCTAATTATCATGTGTTAGGGTGAGATCTACAAAAAAAATAGCTGTTCATAAAGGAAATAAGCTTATGACACCTTAACATGCTTGGAAATCTTAAGTATATAAGTGGAAGAGAGAGAGAAACTCTCATTTTACATGACTCAACTTAGGAAAAATCACCAAACTTCTCTATAACATTAGAAAGTCATTTAGGAATCTAGGAAAAATTCAAAAAAGTAAAGATCATTGAGATATAATTCTAGAAAATTCTAGAATATTTTTGTGTACTATTTGATAAAAATATCATATAGCAAAAACTTTGAACGAATATATGACCTCCTTAATAAATTGTGTAAAGCAAAATAATTTTCAAAGTTTTTTAAAGTAACCCTATTGTTGTTGTTTCAAAACCAAATTTTTATAGAACTTCCCTATGCTACATATATGAATCATATGAAGAGATTTTCAGCCAAAAACATTTTTCATGATTTTTCATAATTTTTGAGCTTCTAAAATTTGGTAATAATTTTATTTTTCAAATATTTTTGTGTACAAAAATCTAAAGAAACCTATTTGTTCTAGTTTTGGAGCTTATTGGTGTTATATATTAATAGAGAAAGTGAACTAGAGTTAACTAGATTGAACGAAATTTGAGATATACATGAATCATTAATTGTAGACTACATGCATTAAGGTGAGAATATGAGGATTTGGGGAGTTTGAGTGATGTAGTAATCATGGGTCTGATGAACCTGTTATATGATTATGATTTATCATGCTTGTAACCTGAAAAGAGATACCGAAGTGAGTCGCTTGAAGCAAACATGCAAAATGATTCTATTCATAGAGTTCTTAGGATGATTGATCTAGTAAAAGAGTAATTTAAATTGTTGATATAGATACTTAACTATAAGGTTAGCTGGTGTAAGGATCTTGAATATAACTATGTCAAAGTCTTGGTTGGGATGGTGTTTGGTAAAAGAAGAATGGTTGGTGGATGAAAGGACTTTAACTCTAAATATGTTAGAGCCTTGTTTAAGGAGTTGTTTGGTGAAAGAAATGTGATTGTAGTGATTGCAAAGACTTAACTAGGGGGTTGGATGGTTTAGAAGGCTTAGATGAAATCACTTCAAAGACATCTTTAGAGAATTGGTCTATAAAGAGGGAGGTTTTAATCTTTGATTTAGGGGTTTGATCAGAAGGATGGATAGTAAAAGGGACTTAACCATAACCCATCATAGACTTGTTTAGGAAGTGTTTGGTCTAGGAAGTGTAATTGAAATGACTTTAGGGACTTGATCTAAGGTTTGATAGATGTGGAATGCTTAAAAGATATGACTTTAGAGGCTTGCTTAGAAAGTTGATTAGAGTAAGGAGTACAATTGGGATAATTTCGAAGACTTAATCGAAAGGTTCTAAGACCAAAACCTAGGATAATTTCAAACTCTACCTAACTTTTATCCAAACATGCATCACAACCCATTAGAGAAACGACTAAGATTCTTAAACTAAACTCGAACCCTTCAATGAAGATAGTTAGAATGGTCCTCTCCCCACCTTTAGTTGAACTTAGTGATAAGACAAGAGGTCACTGCAAGGTTGGTGACCGTGGTTCAAAGTGAAGTCTCAAGCGAAGTATGTTCTCCATTGCACAAGCCCCGGTTTAGTTTTGATTCATGAAGTACATGGCATCAAACTTCTTAACCCAAACTAGAGCAAACACAATTTCTCTAATCTTACGATAGATTGAATAACATCATGTGATGGTACTTGCTTTACATGCATAACATCTATTTAAACTTTCTTAAAAACTCTAGATGCTTTATGTTAGATATGTACTATTATTGCAATTCCACTTATTGAGCAAGTTGTCACTCATTCTCTTATAGCTGTTTTGTAGGTTCCCACTTACTAAATGGCTGGATTCCTATTTTGTTTATTGACTTCACTAAATGTTAGAAAAACTAATAGGGTCTCTTCAAGTAACCTTCTAGTTTTTAACTATTGTTACCTATGTTATGATTTGTAAACCTGTAGATTTTTATAAATTCTTACAATGACATTTTTCTAAAGTTATTTATAAAACTTGATTTCTTCTCAATCTTTTATTCCACAAAATCACTTTCAAAAACTGTTTTGAAAAGTTGTACCATAAGTTGATATAGAACAGGTACTAAATTGGATAGCTCAAAGTAGAGGAGCAGTAAATGCCTTATGTAAACTATACTTAGTGATTAACTTCTAAATTAGGTTAGTTTACATGGCGAGGCTATTAGACTCCTTGGCTTAGGGCGTGATACCTAACAACTAACCTAGTAAAGTGGAAACTGATACTAATATTTTCATCATCTACTTGCATAAGGTATCCCTGGTTTTCATTCAGAGCATTAGATCTAGGTAAAAAAAAGTTTGTAAAGGAAAGAGTATAAGTCAAGGAGAAGTGAGGCATAATGAAGAGAAGGAAACTAATCTTTTATTAATTAAAATCAAAATTTCTCACAAGTACATTATTTAGAACAAATATAATTATTACAAAATTTAAGAAAATACTAGACTGTGATTCATCCTTTAACCTAAGAAGACCTATCACCATTCATAGGGATGGAGAACCAATTATTCAAGTAAGGATGGAGCTTACGTAACGAACCTACCAATTGACCTCTATTAGGGGTGTCTTCTTTAGTAGATTTTGGGGCCTGAACATCAACTCAAATAAATGTCTCGATCAATAGTACAAAGGTCATTGGGGCATGGTACAATCCATTACCTATTTTTTCCCCCATTTACTTATTTTGCAAGTCTTCCAATACAGTTGGGATATAACTAAGGCCATAAGTACCGATCTAGCCTTCCTTGAACTTTAGCCTCTCGTCCTTCCTTTCCCTAGGACTAGTAATCATGTATACTTCATTAAACATGTAGAGTCCAAAGTCCCTTTACTTCTCAATACTAATTAGGATATGGTCATTTCTTTATATATTTCATAATCTTGACCACCCAGAGTTGTTATAACTTAGCCATTCAAGATAAACTTGACCTTTTGATGTAAACTTGAAGGTTTAGTCCCCACTGCATCAATCCAAGGTCTTCCCAAGAGTAAATTGAAGGATCTTAGGATATATAGAGGATGGAAGCGAATATTGAAAGTTTAGGGGCCAATGTCAACTAGCAAGTCAATCTCCCCTATGATCTCTTTTCTAGATCTATCAAAAGCCTTACCCATTGTAGAACTTGGCTTGATTGCAATCGTGTCAACACCCAATAGGTCCAGGATGGCAAGAAGGCAGACATTTAAAGACAATCCATTATCAATAAGGACTCTAGTTATGATTATACCATTTCTTACCACTATGAAAAGTAGCTTAGTGTGCTAGTTACCTTCTTCACCTAATTCTTCAATGGAAAAAGAGATTTGAACTATGTTGAGGATACAGTTGGTAATTAGTCCCATTCTTTCAATTGATATTTTACAAAGGACTTTAACCTCCCTCAAGGTTTGGAATAGAGCCTATCAATGTGGTTTAGATGCCATTGACAAACCTATGAGTAATATCCATGTTGGAGTCTTAGTGAATTGATCCACTATATTGTATTCACTCGACTTAATCATTTTCGTGAAGGTAGACAACCTTTCCTCATATTCAACCAGTTTGTTACTTGACTCCTCTAATATATTCTTCTTTTTAAGGTCTTCTTTTGGATCCTAGACCTTACCAAAGTAAGTGATCCCACTTACAAGAGAACTTGATTACCTTTAGTTAACTACTTTGTAATTGAATGGGATAGCCTTATAATTGTCAAGGCCTATGGGTACTTAGAAAGTATACATCTTGGTTTTTGGAGCTTGCTTCTCTTCTAATTTGTAAAACTCGAAGACCCCAGTTTTCTAATCAGAACTGATTATGTTGATGGTAAGACCTGAATCATCAAAAATTATATTAATAATAGGGCCATGGTTAGGCAAGGGTTATTGTTAACATTTGGAACCGATTGGATTGAACCCTCATCAATCAAATCTTGAATTTTTTTTTTTTTAGCCTTTAGTACATATTGGTTGAATGGCCTACTTGCCCTAAATGATATTGTCACTTCACATTACGATAAAAACCTCTTGGCCTATATCTTTTGTTAGGTAGCTTAAATAGATTCAAATTATCCTTCTTTAACATTTTGAAGACCTAGCTAAAGGGAACTGTTATTCTTATGAACTGTCTTAGGGCCCTGTTAGCCTAAGGCTAGCTTCGAAACTGTTGCTAAACTTGTAATGGATTCGTTCTGAAAGAGACTTAGGTATTGGGTCTAGTGTTCAAATTTACCATACTGATAGTGGCTTCTTTGGGCTTGCTTGTGGTTGGTTTCGTAGAAGGTGGTCTTCTATTTGATGGATCTTCGAGTTTTCAAGAAGAGACAATACTTGGTATGCTACAAGTACTACTTCTACAAAGCTAAAAGAGGCTTGCCTAATCGAATGGGAGAAATATTGATAGGAAGCAACTCCTCGGACCAATTACATATAGCTGAACTAAAAAACTGGAAGGACTTGCACAAAGTATATTAGCTCGATGCCCCATTTAGCATGAGGATTCACGTTTCAATCTTCATCTTTTATACTGCTACCAAGCAATCGTGCCGACCTACTTAGTGTACATGCCAACTAGCCAAGCAGCTATACCTATTGTCAAGCTCATGCCATGATCTAGACAACTCTCGATCCAATTGGCATTAGACCATCATCCAAGCCAAGCTACTTAGATACTAACTTGTAGAAGATTAGAACGTTTTCCAATACCCGAGCTCTCATAAGTTTTAACATGGTTTCCAAGCTACCAAGCAATCGTGCCAACCTGCTTAGTATACATGCCGACTAGCCAAGCAGCTATACCTAATGTCAAGCTCATGCCATGATCTAGACAACTCCCGATCCAATTGGCATTAGACCATCATCTAAGCCAAGCTACTTAGATACCGACTTGTAGAAGATTAGAACATTTTCCAATACCCAAGCTCTAACCTGAAGCTAACTAGGTTTGATACGAACTAAAGCAAGGACTGATAAGGCCGATTGTAGGGGTCGGTCCAAGTTTGCAAAAAGCTTGAAGAACGAAACATGTATGAAAGATAGGAAAAGTAAATAAGCAAACCCTCAAATAGCTCCAAGGATATGACGTACTAGGGAACTTTCGAGGACTCACAACACAACTTGATATGACATACGAGATGGTTCAATGAGGTTACTTACCACCTAACCTCACTTAAGGGTTAGGATAAGAGTAAAGCAAGTAAACAAGTTATAAGTAATGTCTACGAAAGGAAGTATTTTCAATATTTTGAAGTATGGTGATGATGTGGCTATATTATAATGGGGTATTTACAACTAAAATATTAGGGTATTTTAACCAAAATGGAAAAGATTGAAAGGGTAAAATCTAAAAGAAGTAATGTAAAAGGAATGATAAAGATTATAATTGAAAATATAACAAAAATAGGTATCTTATATGGAGGATTTTGTTATACGATTGCTCGGACACATAACTCTCTATGGATGGGTGATTTTCTAGTAAAGGAAGACAAACCACATAATCAAGTTGGTGACTACGAGCCAAGGTGTCAAATAGAGGTGGTAGGTTAGCTATGTTAAGTTGAGTAAACACTTCTTCCAAGCTAAATTCAATACAGCTCAAATTCAAGTCGGCTAGGTAGGTGGTCGATGTGTCGAGCTAATGTTTGAGCATAGCTCAAGTCAACTGTTGGATATAATTAAAGAGTACAAGAGGGTTCAGCTTAACTAGGGTATTAGGTCGGAAGATTGTAGCATCTCAAATTCCTTAATGGTAGGATGTAAGGAAAGAATTCGTGTGGACATGCTTTCCAAACCACAAGCTTAGGCTTGGGTCAAGGGTTCGATTGTTTGATTCCTATCATCTTCACCAAGCTGACTAAGATCTTTGATCAAATTTGGTTAGTCCTCGTCCAAGTTCTCTTCAGGACAATAAGGGCTGATGTCGGTAACATTAAACATGTTTGATACTTCGAAGTCTTCGGGAAGTTTTAATTGGTATGTATTTTCATTGATCTTCTAAGGTATCCTAAATGGTCCTTTAGCTCTAACAAAAAACTTGTTCTTTCTCTTAATAAGGAATCTTTCTATACTTGGTCACTAGGCTAAAACTGCTTAGTCTACCTTCCTTTACCTTTCTCCTTTAGTTTTTTAGTGATTTAGTCAATTTGTTGGGTGACTCGTTGGTAGATCTGTTAGATGGATTGGGCTTTAGTTCTTATATCTAGATCTTCTTAATCAATGGACAAAAAAGGGGTATGATAGAAGGGTAGTTTAGGGTTGAAACCATAGAAGACTGCAAATGGGGTATGCCTAGTAGTGGCATATACTGTACTGTTGTAAACAAATTCGACCACTGGCAGGTAGATGTCTCAATTAATTAAGTTATTCCTTACTGTAGCTTAGAGTAATGATCTTAGAATATGGTTGACCACTTCTATCTGACTGTCAATTTAGAGATGGTAAGAGGAGCTGAATAGTAGTTTAGCTCCCATCCACTGCCAAAGGGTTCTCCAAAAATAGCTTAGAAATTTTGGGTCTCTATCGAATACCACTCTTCTCGGTACTCTATGTAAGCAAACTACTTTCTACAAAAATAAAGAAGTAATAGCTAAAGCATCATTAGTTTTGGTGTAGGGCACAAAATGTGCCATTTTACTGAACCTATCTATGATAACCATTACAGAATCTTTGCCTCAAGTAGTTTAGAGTAATATAAGGATAAAATCCATACTCAGATCAACCCATGGTTTGGTTAGAATAGGTAGAGGAATTTCTTTTCCTTGCTCTACTTAACTCTTTGCTTTCTTACAAATGGCATATCCCTCGATAACATGATGTACATCATGCCTCATTCTAAGCTAGAAGAACCTTTTATTTAGTAGCTCATATGTTCTCTACTCTTAAAAATGCCTAGAAAGTCTTCCACTATAGGCTTCTCCAACTAATAGCTCCCTTATCGAATAGGTCAACATACATAACTTACCACCTCTGAATAGATAACCATCCTTTACATGGTACTTATCCATTGCTCTTCCTTCTCTACAGTGCCTGTATATAAGGGCAAAATGAAAATCATTCTACTATTGTTTCTTAATGCTTACAAGCCTTAACAATCTAATCTGTAACTCAATGAGGAAAACATGTCTTCTTAACAGAATGTCGACAACTACATTGTTCTTACTTTGCTTATATTTGATGACGAAGTTAAATCCCTTTAGAAACTTAATCCATCAGGCTTAGCATTTGGAAAGCTTGGATTGGCTCCACAAATATGTCAAGGACTCATGATCTGTGTATATGACAAATTCTTTTGGTAAAAGATAATGCTACCACATATGAAGATCTCAAATCAGGGTCAAAAGCTCTTTGTCATATACTAAATAGTTCATTTTTACTCCTTTAAGCTTTTTTCCATGATAAGCGACAAGTCAGCTCTCTTGCATCAACACAACATTGATGCTAACACTTGACACATCGCACTCACACTCAAAGACTGTCAAAGTTTGGTAGAGTTAAGACTAGGGCAAAGGTCAACCTCACCTTTACCTCAGCAAAAATCCTCCCCTCTTTCTCTCCCCACTTGAACTCTACATTCTTCTTTATCAACTCAGTTAAATGCACCATAATGGTACTTAATCCTTAGATAAAGCATTGGTAGAATGATCTCAATCCATGAAAACTTCTCACCTTGGCACATAAGGCTAGGGTTGGCCATTTAACGATAGCCCATAGCTTCTCTCATCTCTTAATCTTCTTCCATTAACTACATATCCTAGGAAGATCACTTCTTCCTAACAGAAATAGCATATCTTTAGGTTCCCAAACAATCTTTCTTCGCAAAGTACATCAAAAACTGCTTGAAGATGGTTAAAATGCATTGCTAAGTCGATACTATAAACAAGGATGTCATCAAAGTACACAACAATAAATTTTCTAATTAGATCTCTCAAAACATAATTCATCAGTATTATGAAAGTACTTAGGGCATTTAACAATTCGAATGGCATGACCATCCACTTATATAGGCCATGCTAAATCTTAAAAGTAGTCTTCCATTCATCCCCTTATCTCATTTAAATTTGATGGTATCCAAACTTTAGATCAATCTTAATGAATACCCTTACACCATGTAGTTCATCTAACATATCGTCTAGTCTTAAGATGGGATACCTGTACTTGATCGTAATCTTGTTGATAACTTTCCTATGGATGGGTGATTTTTTGGTAGAAGAAGACAAACTGTACAATCAAGTTGGTAACTACCAAGCCAAGATGCTAAATAAAGATGGTAAGTCAACTGTGCCGAGCCGAGCAAACTATTCTTCTAAGGTGAATTCAGCTCAGACGTATTCAGCATGACTCAGATTTAAGTCGATTGGGTACGTAGTCGGATGTGCTAAGCTATTGCTCAAGTGTAGCCCAAGTCAGCAACTGGAGACAATCAATGAGTATAAGAGGGTTTAACTCGGCTAGGGCATTAGGCCGGTAGATTGTAGCAGCTTAGATTCCACAATGGTGAGATGTAAGGAAAGAATTAGATTGGCCATGCTTTCTAACTATCAAGCCTGGTTTTTCACTCTCCCAATTCTTTTTATAAAATTAGGTTTTCTCTAAACCAATTAATACTAAACCCTACCCCTTTAATATTGACCCTCGACTAAGGTTTAAAGAAGACCATTTTTTCCAACTTGAAAAGATTTGGAGTCACCACCTGACCAAAGTCGGGAAAAGGGGTTAAGTTATAACCAATGGAATGGATTGGTTATAACTTAGCTACTGGTTTATCAATTAAAAAACCAAGTTATAAATATGGTTTTGTAAAAACTTAAGATCTAGATCCGAGGGCTAATTTATTAAACATTAAACGAGTACCACTTTTAACTTTCTAAATTTAACTTCGCTTTTCAAATATACCCTTTTTAATTTCTAAAAAACATCTAATTATGATACATGCAACTAAATTGATTAATTTACACAAATATCTAAAAATGGGAAAAAAAAACTTTCCATATTTCAAGTCACCCCATACTTGCGTACGGGTGTATATGTATTCGCTATTCGGGATCAGATGCACGTAATTCTTTTATAAAAAAAAAACTTTACTGAGTGGTTTGATTTTAATTTTTGAAAAAAAAAATGGTTGCATTTACGTTTTCACCAAATTCAATTTATCTAAGGAAATTCTTTTAAGGGGTCCTAATTGGTCTTTTATTTTTGGAAACTTTAAAATCGTTCTAATTTGGAAAAAGGTATATTTATTTTTAGAAAACTTAATTTTTCTAAGTGTGAGAAAAGAAATCATAAATTTTTATTTACCTATTTATTATTTATTTCATTTTATTTACTTGATATTTTTTTTCTTAATTTATTCATCACTTATTACTTATTTAATAAAATAAAACAAAATTACCTTGTTCTTTTTTTCTTTTCTTTTTTTCTTTTTCTTTTTTCTCCCTTTTTATTTTCTATTACATTTAAACAAAATAAATAAATAAATAAATAAAACAACAACAATAAATAAAAGAAAAGATTCAGACGGATTCGGATGCACGGGTCGGGTCGGATCACTCTTCTAGTTCCGGGTCGGGCTTCAATGCCTTTAATAGCAACGGCGGCAGAGGGCTGTTCGGGCAGTTCTAGTAGCCAAAGCGAGGGGGTGAGGAGTTTTTTGTGAGTTTTAGATTGGGAATAGGGGGGGTAGGCCGAGTGTCGTGGCCTGGGGTAGTTGTTCGGTGGTTATCGAAGGTGGCGATCGGAGGTTGTGCTTTGGCGACGCTACTAGGGGGTATGGTAGAGGTCAAGGCAAGTTGTATCCAAGAGCCTAAGTCGCTGGGAGTCTTCCTTGAGAGGTGGCTCGGCTTGGGTCAAAGCGAAGAGAAGGAATCGAAGAGAGAAAGAGAGTGAGCTAGAGAGAGAAAGAGAATCGCCGAAGAGAAAGGGAGCTTGAGAGTTGATTCTGAAGCTCGGGGATGGATCTTCTACTCATTGACATCCCTATTTATACTTGGATTTCATCCCAACAACAAAGGAAAGCACGGGTCGAAATTAATGGAAATGGCCGAATACTCGGTTTTTTTCTAATCTTTGAAGCTCGATTTGAATGCGTAATTGATCAAACTTAGATGCGTTTTCTTTATCGATTCATAGTAAGTTATGTCTAGTGCAAGATTGATGCAAGAAACCATGAGCTTGTCTATGGAATTTGTGCAGAAATTGATGCTAAAGTGGAAGGAGTGAGCTGTTCTTGAGAAGGAAAGTTGAGGAAAATCGAAGGAAAATGGAGGAAAACCGAGGGAAACAAAGGGAAAATGCTAATATGGTGCCATGTTAACTGACTCGACAAACCTCGACCTGCCACGTGTCATACTTAACACATAACGGCTGATATGGCATGCCACTTGGCTAACATGTGGTTCCACGTCAGCAAAGGTCGACTAATCCGATTATGCCACGTATTAGGGCACGTGGCACAATCAAATCCTAACATATGGCAGTCTCTGATGTACGAAAAACAAAACTTAGGAAAAAGGCCTTCCTACCCAAGACCTCATGCTTAATACTAGTGCTATGTTCATATACTTAACCGTCAAGCTGTTGGACCGTGCCTTGTCCATATGTACAATTGCACATATGGACTCGTTCAGCCTGGGTCATATTTAAATCTACGCGTAGGTTCAATGGCCTAACTTTTAAACCTAAATTTAATCTAACAAAATGTTATCTTCTAAAATATTTTACTTATTTTGTTTTTTTTTATTTTTGTGATTTTTTCAAAATTTCTCTTTTTTCCTTTTTTTTTTGTATTTTCTAAATTTCTTACTTTTTGTTCTTTTTTTCCTATTTTCTTATGTTTTTTTAGAATTCCTATTTTTCTAAATTTCTTCATTTGTTGGGGCTTTCTTTAATTTTCTATTTTTTTGAACTTTTTCTAATTTAAAACCCTATAACCTAATTTAAAAAATAAAAGGGGGCAAAAATTAAATATCTACAGTTGCTCTTCTTTGTGGTAAAGTTTGAACAAAACTTTGCCACAGAGATAAAACAGACACTATTTTTGCCCCAGGAATGGATTCTATGCTAGGAAGCACTACAACTAGCTTACTATCCTAAGTCTAATCCATTGGGGATTTTGAGAAGAGAAGGGTATTGCTCTAAGAGATGGCCAAAAGACAAAAAAAGAATTGAAGTTTGTTCATGCTCGTATGAACTGACAAAGTGAAGTGAAACGGGCATAGCGCTCCTAGAGCTGGCTAAGACCCTAAGAAGAATGAGGAAACTTGGTCGTGCCCTGATGAGCTGACTAACTAAGGAGGGCAAAGCGCTCCTAAAGCT
Source organism: Lumnitzera racemosa (assembly GCA_024138005.1). Lineage (NCBI taxonomy): Eukaryota > Viridiplantae > Streptophyta > Magnoliopsida > Myrtales > Combretaceae > Lumnitzera > Lumnitzera racemosa. Next base: position 19,953,382 of record JAMXBC010000002.1, read on the forward strand.
GGCTAAGACTCTAAGAAGAATGAGAAAACTTGGTTGTACCCTGATGAGCTGACTAACCAAGGTAGGCAAAGCACTCCTAGAACTGGTTAAGACCCTAAGAAGAATAAGGAAACTTGGTCATGCCCTAATGAGCTGACTAACTAAGGTGAGCAAAACGCTCCTAGAGCTGGCTAAGACCCTAAAAAGAATGAGGAAACTTGGTCGTGCCCTGATGAGCTGACTAACCAAGGTGGGCAAAGCACTCCTAGATCTGGCTAAGACCCTAAAGAGAATGAGGAAACTTGAAAGGCTAGTTAATAAAATGATGAAGGTAATTGCTTTACGAGCTGGTTAAGAGAAACTTGGTGAAAGAAAGTTCCCTACAGAACTTGGTAAAGAGAGGGGCTTGTTGCAAGAAATTTGGAAGGATGAACTAAGATAAGATCATGTCTTCATAGGTTGGCCAAATACTAAATGCAGAAAGTAAATGCCTTTGGGTTGGTTAAAAAAGATTGTCGGGAGTAAAAGTGGTCTTAAATGCAAGAAAAAATTCATGTATGAACACTGTGTAGAAATACTTACCCGGTCTTTTATGGATAGCACCCAATCCGTCAAACCATTTTTGAAAAGCCCCCATTGGAAAATTATTGACTCTTGTTTTAGTCCTAAATGCTCTTGACCTACAACGTTCGAGACTTTGCTGGTTCTTTTTGGAGAGACCATGGAGATTAGCCCAATGTAGGAAAAATAACTACCCACTATTTTTGTTTTTTTGGAACTTTTATGAACCCAAAAGCCTCATTCCCATCTACTGTGATTACTTACTTGAGTTTCACCTTCCTCTGAAAAAATAGACAATAAAACTCCCCATTGAAGGAGATCAATCCATAATAAAGTATTTAAAGAATTTTGTTAATTACTAATGTTCTAGATCTTATTCCTTAACTCCTCTCATGTTTGTAGTGTATAGGTTTGGTTAAATGAGGTCAAGGGAATTAGACCTGTCCATGGAGAGGGTGATTATTCCAATGATGACAACAGCTAAGGATACTAAATTTGCTTGTAGATATTGAAAATTGGACATAATGACATTCAAAATGATTGGCATTTTCGTATCTTGAGCAAAATTCCCATTGATTTCTTATGAATAGTACAATTTTACAGCGTCGACATTTACAGGCTCTCTTAAATCTGGACCATTCATTTGAGACAAAATCAAAGCCCCTCCTGATAATACTCACTTCATGACATAAGGACCCCTGTAATTAGGGGCGAATTTCCCTCTAGAGTCTTGTGCATTGGAGAGAGCTTTTCTTAACACCAAATCTCTTTCTTTAAGGTTACGAGGTCATACCCTTTTGTTAAAGGCCCGAGCCATTCTTTACTGATAGCATTAATTATGATACAGGGCTATCAATCTCTTTTCATCAATCAGATTTAGCTATTCGATGCGTTTCTTTATCCAATTGGCTTCGTCTAAATGAATTTCCGATAGTACCCTGAGTGATGGGATTTCAACTTCTACTGGTAACACTGCTTTAGTACCATCTACTAAAGGGTATGGTGTTACCCCAATCGACGTTCTAATGGAAATCTGATAGGCCATGAGTGCGAAGGGTAACATCTCATGCCAGTCCTTATATGTAACAGCCATTTTTTCAATGATTCTTTTAAGGTTTTTGTTTGTTGCTTCGACAGCTTCATTCATTTGGGATCGATAGGGAGTAGAGTTCCTGCAAATGATTCGGAATTGCTGGCATAATTCTGTCATAAGCTTGTTGTTGAGATTAGTGCCATTATCAGTGATGATTGTTTCAGGAGTCCCATACCAAGCCAAGATGTCCCTCTTGATGAACTTAACTATGACCCCTTTAGTAATATTCGAGTACGACGAAGCCTCTACCTATTTACTGAAGTAGTCGATGGCGACTAATATGAAGCGATGCCCATTAGATGCTCTTGGAGTGATAGGGCCGATGATATCTATGTCCCACATTGAGAAAAGCCATGGTGCTGAGATAGTATGCAATTCCTAAGGCGGGGCATTTATCTTATTTGCATAAACTTGGCATAAATGATAGTACCTAACATGTTTGATGCAATCACTTTCCATTGTCGACCAATAATACCCTAGCTTCATGATTTTCTTTACCAACATGTACCTATTCATGTGAGGGCCACATACTCCTTCATATACCTCTTTCATTAAATTCTCAGCCTCTTCATCAACCACACACCTTAAGAGTGCACTGTTAAACGAGTGTCGATATAAGGTGAATTCGCTTACTAAGAATTAGGTGGTTAGTCTCCTAATCATCTTTTTGTCTTTTTTCTCGACCTTTTCACGGTATGTACCTTGTTGTAAGAACACCTTAGTATCATGATACTACAGCTTTCGATCATTTATACCATTAATCATTAGGTAGAAGGCAGGCTTGTCCTCAATTTCAATAGTAAGGGGCTAAATCTTAACTCGACCAGATATCTCGATCATAGATGCTAACATAGCTAAAGCATCAGCAAATTGATTATGAGCCCTTGGTATGTGATTGAAGGTGACTTCTGTAAAACTTTCCATTAACTCCATCAAATGCCGATGATAAGGCACCAGCTTAGGATCTTTAGTTTTGTACTCTCCCCGTGCTTAGCCAATAATGAGCGAGGAGTCTCCATACACTTCTAATTCTTGAATGTCTTTCCCTAGGACCATCTTGAGTCCCAAGATGCATGCTCCATATTTAGCAATATTATTAGTATATGAGAAAATGAGCCTTATGGCCACGAGATACTGAGTAACTTTAGGGGATATTAGTATTGCCCCAATTCCACATCGAGACACATTAGCTATACCATCGAAGAACATTTTCCATTTGGGTGGCTCGTCATCCTTTCCTTTATCAGAGTTTCCTTCAACCACTAAAATACCCTCATCAAGAAAATTGATTTATACTTCTTAGGGAGTACTATTATAGGGGTTTTCTACTAATTGATTTGCTAAAGCTTGCACTTTAATTGAATTTCAGTTCACATATGTAATGTCAAACTTTGATAGCAGCATTTTCCACTTTAAGATTCTGCCAATTAAGGCCTGTTTGTCTGCCATGTACTTCAGGGGATCGTGTTGAGTCAGTAATTCCACCTGGTAGTAGAGTGTATATTATCTGAGCCGATGCATTACCCATACCAACTCACAACAGGTTCTTTCAATTTCTGAATATCTTTGTTCCCCTTCGGTGAATTTTTTGCTTAAGTAGTATATAACCCGTTCCTTTCCTTCCTCATCTTTCTGGCCAAGCATGCACCCTATGAACTCTAGTAATTTTGTCAGGTATAGGAATAAAGACTTCCCAAGTTTCGAAGCTACTAAAATTGGAGGGTTCATGAGGTGTTCTTTCATTGTTGTAAAGGCCTGCTCACACTCTTCATCCCAGTTGATCTTAGCATTCTTTTTTAACAACTTAAATAAAGGATGACACTTGTCTGTGAGTTGGGATATGAACTAGGCTATATAGTTTAAACGGCCCAACAAACCTCTGATTTCTTTAAGTGTACGTAGTGAGGGCAGGTCAACTATCGCTTTAACTTTATCAGGATCTACTTCAATGTCCCTTTAGCTAATTATGAAACCTAACAACTTCCCTGAAGTTGCCCCGAAAGTACACTTCTCTGGGTTGAGTTTCAGTTAGAATTTTCTTAACCTATCAAACAATCTCCTTAGATTTTCCATATGATTTTCTCCTTCTTTAAACTTGGCAATCATATCATCGACATATACCTTAACTTCTTTGTGTATTATGTCATGAAAAATTGCTACCATAGCCCTTCGGTAAGTTGCCCCGACATTTTTGAGTCCGAAAGGCATCACTTTGTAGCAAAACATGCCCCAAGATGTGATGAATGTGATCTTAGCTTTATCTTCTTCAGCCGCTCGAATCTGGTTATACCCAAAAATTCCATCCATGAAAGAGAAAATATGGTTTCCAACTGTGTTATTGACTAATACATCGATATGGGGCAAAGGAAAATTATCTTTAGGGGTTGCTTAATTGAGGTCTCGAAAATCCATACACACCCTGACTTTCCCATTCTTCTTCATAACTGGTACTATGTTGGTTACCCACTCAGGAAAATTAGATACCTCAATGAAGCCAGCTTCCAATAATTTTCTGACTTCTTCCTTGATTTTCAACAAGATATCTAGTCGGAACCTTCTTAACTTTTATTTTTTAGGCTTGATATCCTCTTGAGTGGGTAAGTAATGGACCACAATCGATGGGTCTAATCCGGGAATATCATCATAAGACCATGCAAACACATCTTGGTATTCGAATAGCAATGTAGTCATCTCTATCTATTGATTTATTTCCAAATTTCCCCCAACCTTCAATACCTTAAGGTTTTCGTTGGTCCCGACATTAATCATCTATGTTGGCTCATCAATGGAAATTTTACTCATTTCATGTTTTTGCCAACTTTCCTATATGTCATTATGGTCATCAACATCACCCTCAACGACTAACCTAGTAGAGCCGAAAGTGATATCAATATTCTCATTGCCTATCTACGTGAGGTATCCATGGCCTTTATTCGAGTCGTTGGATTTAGAAAGAAAAAGAAAGTGTACAAAAGGAAGAATGTAAGAAAGGTAGGAACAAAGAGAAAAGAAGCTGATTTTATTTTGGTGAACTCTCTATTAAGTACAAGCATTTGGAGAATAGGGGCAATTTATTACAAAATTCTATAAAATACAAGATCATGATTTATCCTTTACCGTAGGGAAGACTTATTGTTATTCATAGGGATGGAAAACCAATTATTCAAGTGATGGGCTTTGTTGATTAGGCTAGCCCCTTCATTCCTATTGGAAGTGCCTTCTTTAGCGGGCTTTGAGTTTTGGGTTTCGGTCTTAATGATAGTTTCTGACAATGGTGGGAAGTTCATTGGAGTGTGATACAACCTGTCACCCTTTCTACCCCTGGTTTGCATCATTTGCAATTCTTTTGTTGGGGTTGGATTGTACCCTAACCCATAGGAGCCAAACTGGCCTTCTTTATATTTCAGCCTCTCTTCTTTCTACTGATTGGTGATCATGCATACCTTATTAAACATCTGGAGTCCCAAGTCCTCTTGTTCTTCTATGACAATATAGGGTATGGCTATCTCTTTGTAGATTTCATAATCTTAGTCATCCAGAATTGTGATGACATAGCCATTGGAGATGAACTTAACTTTCTGATGAAGAGTTGATGGTATGGTCCTTTGCTGAATGTATCCAAAGCCTTCCCAATAACAGATTGAAGGTTTTTAGAATGTCCAAAACCTAGAATGGGATGCTGAACGTCTGCAAGCCAATATCAACTGATTAGTCTACCTCCCTTATTATCTCTCTCCTAGACCCATCAAAAGCTCTTACCATTGTTGAACTAGGTTTGATAGTGGTTGTATCGACGCTTAATAGATCCAAGGTGGCTAAAGGACAAACATTTAGAGATGACCCATTGTCGATGAGGACTCTTGTTGCGATGATGTTATTTATCCTTACTATTATGAATAGAGGCTTTGTATGTTAGGTACCTTCTTCGCCCAGTTTCTCGGTAGAGAAGGAAATTTGATCTATGGTGAGGATGGAATTGGTGATAGAGCTAATCCTTTCAGCTGGGATTTCATGAGGGACCTTTACATCCCTTAGTGTTCTAAATAAGGCCTCTCGGTGTAGGTCTGATGCCATCAATAGACTCATGAGGGATATTTATGCCGAAGTCTTAACAAGCTGATCCATTATCTTGTACTCACTAGACTTGGTCATTTTGGTGAAGGCAGTTAATCCTTCTTCATGTTCAGCTTATTCGGTGTTTAGCATTTCCTATACGCCCTTCTTCTTTAAGTCTTCCTCTGGATTGTAGATTTTGTTGGAGCGAGTGATCCCCCCTACAAGCGAGCTTGATTGCTCCTGGTTTATTGCTTGGTAATTAAAGGGGGTAGCTTTATAATTTTCGGGGGCCACAAGTACGTAGAATGTGTACCTTTTAGTTTGTGGGACTTCTTTTTTATATAACCTATAAACCTTTGGTTCTTAGTTTTGACTAATCATGTTGATGACAGATTCTAGGTGGTCAGATATCATATTGATGACAGGTCCATGGCTCGGCAATGGGTTGTCGTTGATGTTTGAGGTAGGAGCCTCTACAAAATCCAGTTGTACTATACCTTCATCGATCAAATCTTGGATCTTGTTTTTCAACCTCCAGCATGAATCAGTTGAATGGCCTACTCACCGTAGATGATATTGACATCTTGCATTGGGATCAAAAAACTTCGGCTTATACCTTTCACTGAGAGCCTCAGAATGTAGCAATTTATCTCTTTTTAACTTCTCGAGCACTTGACTAAGTGGAACAGGTATTCTGGTGAACTGTCTTAGGGCCTGGTTAACCTGTAGTTGGTTTCTATACTGTGGTTAAGCTGGCAGGGGATTCGTCCTAAAAGAAACTTGGGAGTTAGGTCTTGCATTCGAGTTGACCATGCTAATAATAGCTTCGCTAGGCTTGCTGGTGGTAGGTTTAGCAAATGGTGGTCGTCTATCTGTTGTTTCATGTAGCTTGCTAAAGGAAATGGTATTCTCAATTCGGCACCCTGCTGCCACTATTTTTGCAAAGCTAGAAGAGGCTTGTCCAATTAAGTGAGCAAAGTAGGGCCTCTCAAGAGTGTTAATGAAAGTTGTCGTCAGTTCTTTTTCAATCATAGGGGTAAATACACTTGCAATAAAGGACCTCCACCTTTGAGCATATTCTTTGAAGGACTCATTGTACCTTTTCCTTAGGGCAACCAAATCCATCATTGTTGGTGCCACTTCGACATTAAATCTATATTGCTCATAGAATGCTTTAGCCAGCTTCTCCCATGTATCTACTTGATTCAAGTTCAACTGGGCATACCAGGTTAAAGTAGGGCCAATCAGGTTGTCTTGAAAGGTCTGGACCATGAGTTGATCATACTATGTATACTTGCCCATCTTACGTACATATAGCCTGGTGTGTAGCTTGAGGCATCCAATCCCATTGTATTTTTCAAAGTCAGGTACTTTGAATTTTTCTAGGACGCTTCCATAATCGTAGGCAAAAAAGTCTGTTATTCCAACATGCTCAAATCCATCATACCCTTTGAGCATTTTCATTTTTTTGGTGATCTGTCGAGTTAACCGCTCTTCGATCTCCTTCAATCTGTCTTGGTCAACTTTAGGCTTCGAGTTGATTAGGAATGAGTAAGTATTCAGTTCAAAGGTTAGGTTGGCCTTTGGAAATACCCCTTCAGTTTCAAAGGATTCAAAGCCCTGATTGCCTTTAGGGTAAGCTTCTTCTGTTTCAATAGGTAAGGCCTCAACATTCTTTCTATATTGGGCTTTGGAGTGCTCTTCATTTGATGGGGCCGTAGACCTGAGTAGAGAGATACTATCAGCAAAGAAGCTTAGTTGATCTACCATCTTTCCTATTGTTCATTCTAAAGATTGGAATCTCAACTCTGTGGAGTCAATAACCTCAAGGTTGCTGTTTCCATTATTGTTGTTGTTTCCTTAGTTGGCCATTCTGTCTTAAGAATGAGTTTTGATGGGGCTTCTCTGGCAGGCTTGACGTTTGGGAGCTATCTTAGTAACCTGAGCAAAAACCACTTCTTAATAAGTTAGCATAGGGATATTTTGAAAAAAAGGAATGCAAATGAATGAAATACAAGTGAATTATACGGATGAAAAGGAGACAATTGACAAATGATTAGCAGAACGGCAAGTTATTCATTATTTTTGAATTCCTAGAGTTTTATTGCATGAAAGAAAGAAAAAGGTACAAATTCATCTATGCTAATTTCCTTCTTTCATGTAGGCCAAATGACATTTTCTTCTTCTTTTGGCCATACTTAGCTGCTTCTTCAAACTCTTGAATTTTCTTCTGAGCCATCTTCAGCTGGTGTTCTAGGGTGTGTAACCTTTGTCTAGATTTTCGGCATAGGTTCACCCATTCATCTTTCTCATCATAGAGGATCTCCATACGCGCTTTCATTTGGTCCATATAGGTCACCATTTTAGAGTTAGGGCACATAGGGGATGTTTGAAGGACTTCTGGTACCCGATATCGCTTTGCGCCTACCTTTGATTATATGAACACTCTTTGGTAACCCAATGTTTATCCACTTCTCTTATAAACTCACTTAGATTATTGTTTGGGCTTATGGTCCGGGTGTCTCACTAAGCTTTGATATTATGAAGTTTCGATACCTTTTCCTTGGAGTAAGGCTCTTTGAGATTAAGAGTGAAGGTTTGTAAACTATGTCCTGGATCCCTCCAAATTATCTTACCATGTTGCTTGGATAGTAGCATGTACACTAGCTTATCCCAATCAGTGGTACAGCATGGTAATTCTTGCAAATTAGTATGACCTTAATGTAATTGGTCCTCCTGGCAATCCATAGTATGTCTTCTACTCGAAAATCTTGTAGAACCTCTATCTAAAGAAGGGTAGGGATATCTTCTAGTAATTTGATCTTATCGACAAAAGAATCAATAAGGTCAATCTTATTCACTAATGCTCCCCTTATTAAATCCAACCCAAAGCACTTGATGTAACTGACAAACCAAACCATTAATAATGTCATGCTTGACTTGAGATCTCCGTGGCCCCTTTCTTTAAGGAATTTAAGATTCCTTATCTGCTCAGCAAGTAAGGCAGGAATGTGAGATTTACCTTCCCAGAACTAAGCTACTAACTCCATTACCCTAAAGTGTATAAGAAGAGATCCACTTGGGAATAAGATAGTGGCGAACACAGCTAACACGTAGGCCTTGATTCGATTTTCTCTCAATTCCCAAAAAACAATGCTTGATTGTTGGCACTAGGCTCATTCTAGAACCAATGGACTAGATCCCATATCTTAATGCATATTTGTTGCAGTCGTTTAGGGCTTCATTTATCTCAGTCTTACGAATCCGTAAGAATCTTGAGAAGATATATGTTGGGCCGAAGCTAAGTTTTGGGACGTATATTTCATCCAAAGGAGGAGCTTGGAGCAATTGGGTGTACTCCTCTAGAGTTGGGTTAATTAGATGTGGTCCAAATTGGAAAGCCACTTCTTTGGGCTCCTAGAAATGAACTAAGGCCCTTACTAGCATGATGTTAACTTTCACTTTGGCTAGTGAGAGTATTGGTCTAATTTTGTTAGTAATGAACTATTGCTCTCTCGGATTGAAGGATTGAAACCACTGGTTGAGTATAAGCTTTGGGTCTATAGGTTTGTGGACATGAATCTCTTTAGAGAGAACCCTGGTGCTAGATGAGCTGGCCATTTTTGGAACATTACAAAGAAAGCATAAATTACATGGAAAATATTAATATACAAGATCTCCTATGTACATCAATTCTAGGAAGAATATAGGAAAACTAAAAACTCCAGAATCTTTGTCATTTTTTCTTTCTTTCTTTCTTTCTTTTTTTCTATGTAACGTTGCCGTTTTGCTAATTATTTGTTGACCCTATGAAGTGTAATGCAAGACAGGTGGATTCTAACGGTCCTTAAACTCTGTAACCTCACACGTTTATAAAGAAATAGTTCTTTAGTCACATCAAAGTTTAAGTGAGGTAGCCTAATCAACCCCAAACAGTGGTTGCCCCACTACGTTTGAGACTTTATACAATGGCTCCCCGTCTTAAGGTCCAATGACGGCCTGGGTTCAACCGCATCTACCATGCATTCAAGATGCAGTAAAATAAATCTCATGCTTACTAAAATAAATATGCTAATTAAAACAAATATGTACACAAAGCAATCAAATAAACAAATCAATATAGAAAAGAATAAATAAATAACTAAACAATGCGGGTAATTTGAAAAGCGATTTAATTTCAAATTGTTTTTAAGTGGTTAGCCCTCTTTTCATCCCTAGTGGAGCCACCAAGCTGTTGAGCTTGGTTTTTCACCCTTTCAATTCTTTTTATTAAATTAGGTTTTCTCCAAATCGATCAATACTAAACCCTACCCGTTTAATAATGACCCTCGATTACGGTTTAAAAAAGACCATTTTTTCCAACTTGAAAAGATTTGGAGTCACCACCCGACCGAAGTCGGGAAAAGGGGTTAGGTTATAACCAATTGGGTGTATTAGTTATAACTTAGCTACCAGTCTATTAATTAAAAAATCAAGTTATGAATACAGTTTTTTAAAAATTAGAGATCTAAATCAGGGGGCTAATTTATTAAACCCTAAATGGATACCACTTTTAACTTTCCGAATATAACTTTGCTTTTCAAATATACCTTTTTTAATTTCTAAGAAACATCTAATTATGATACATGCAACTAAATTGATTAATTTACACAAATATCTAAAAATAGAAAAAATAAAAATTTCCATATTTTAAGTCGCCCCATACTTGCGTAGGGGTGTATACGTATCCACTATTCGGGATCAGACGTACGTAGTTCTTTTATAAAAAAAAAAAAAACTTTAGTGGGTAGTTTGATTTTAATTTTTCAAAAAAAAAATGGTTACATTTACGTTTTTACCCAGTTCAATTTATCTAAGGAAATTCTTTTAAGGGGTCCTAATTGGTCTTTTATTTTTGGAAACTCTAAAATCGTCCTAATTTGGAAAAAGGTCTATTTATTTTCATTTGTTTTTAGAAAACTTAATTTTTCTAAGTGTGAGAAAAGAAATCATAAATTTTTATTTACCTATTTAGTATTTATTTCATTTTATTTACTTCATATTTTTTTCTTAATTTATTCATCACTTATCACTTATTACTTATTTAATAAAATAAAACAAAATTACCTTGTTCTTTTTTTCTTCTTTTTTTTATTTTTCTTTTTTCTCCCTTTTTATTTTCTATTACATTTGAACAAAATAAATAAATAAATAAATGAAACAACAACAATAAATAAAAGAAAAGCATCGGACAGATTCGGATGCACGGATCAGACCTAAGCAAGTCAAGTAGGTCAAATCTGGTCGAGTCGGGTCAGGTTGCTCCACTGGTTCCAAGTCGAGCTTCAATGCCTTCAACAACAATGATAGTAGAGGGCTATTTGGACAGTTCTAGTGGCCAAAGCTAGGGGGTGATGAGTTTTTTGTGAGCTTTGGATTGCGAATAGGGGGGTAGGCCGAATGCCGTAGCCTGGGGTGGTTGTTCGGCAGTTGTTGGAGGTGGTGCTTGGGCGGCGCTGCTAAAGGGCACGGCGGAGGTCGCGGGGAGTCTTCCTTGAGTGGTGGCTCGACTTGGGCTAGAGCGAAGAGAAGGAATCGAAGAGAAAGAGAGTTAGTTAGAGAGAGAAAGAGAATCGCCAGAGAGAAAGGGAGCTTGAGAATTGATTCTAAAGCTCGAGGATGGATCTTCTGCTCATTGATGTCCCTATTTATACTTAGATTTCATCTTAGCAACAAAGGAAAGCTCGGATCAAAATTAATGGAAATGCTCGAATTCTCAATTTTTTTTCAATCTTTGAAGCTCGATTTGAATGCGTAATTGATCGAACTTGGATACGTTTTTTGTACCGATTCATGGTCGGCTATGTCTAATGCGAAATTGATGTAAGAAACCATGAGCTTGTCTGTGGAATTTGTGCAGAAATTGAAGCTAAAGTAGAAGGAGTGAGTTGTTCTTAAGAAGGAAAGCGGAGGAAAATCGGGAGAAAATGGAGGAAAACCGAGGGAAAGAAAGGGAAAGTGCTGACGTGGCGCTAACGTGTCGCTACGTCAACCGACTTGACAAACCCTGACCTGCTACATGTGACACTTGATATGTGGCGCCTGACATGGCATGCCACTTGGCAGATACGTAGCGCAATCAGATCTTGATACGTGGCAATCTCTTATGTATGAAAAACAAAAAGTAGGAAAAAGGTTTTCCTGTCTTTGCTAAGTTTCAAACCTAAGACCTCATGCTTAATACTAGTGCAATGTCCATATGCTTAACCATTAGGCCGTTGGCCTATGTCTTGTCTATATGTGCAATTAAATCGCACATATGGCTTCGGTCAGCCTGGACCGTATTTAAATCTAAGCCTGGGTTCAATGGCCCAACTTCTAAACCTAAATTTAATCTAACAAAATGTTATCTTCTAAAATCTTTTATTCATTTATTTATATTTATTTTTTATTTTTATGATTTTTTCAAAATTTCTCTTTTTTCCTTTTTTTTGTATTTTCTAAATTTCTTATTTTTTGTGCTTTTATTTTTTCCTATTTTCCTATTTTATTATGTTTTTCTAGAATTCTTATTTTTCTAAATTTTCTTCATTTTTTAGGGCTTTCTTTAATTTTCTATTTTTTTGAACTTTTTATAATTTAGAAGGGGTTCAACCTAATCTAAAAAATAAAATGGGGCAAAAATTAAGTGTCTACACCAACCCTCAAGCTCAAGCTCTGATCAAGGATCCTATGGTTTTATTCCTATCACAGGTCAGATCTAACTATTAAATTTGTTATGACTTCGTTTAAACGGGATCCTACGACTACTAAGCAACCCCACCATTTATTACAACTTAGCCAACCATACTACAAGTCTCTAACCATCCCTTGATACGTATCTTCTACCATAAAATTCTAGAAGGATTCCTTATTCTTTCCATACAAAGTATTCTGTCTTTTTTTTTTTTACCGTTTTTAGTGTGTTTTATGTATTCTATTTGTAAATTACCCTTTTGTCATTTCCACGTATGCCTTCTAACCCTAGTAGGGCTAGTATATAAACCTCATTTACTTGTACACAGATACATGATTGCCTTATTGAATATTACTAGTTTCCTTCTAGACCAACCTTAGTGTTCTTAACCTCTCTTAACTCTTGTCTATTTCTTTTAATAAGAAGTAGTGGCAAGTAACTCTATAGTTCAGATTGGTGAGTTATATTCGGTGAATTGTAAACTAAGTAGGATTAGTTAGTGCATCCTATCCGATTGGTAACTACTCGAATTTACTAATTTTCCTTTGTTTTCTTTCATTCCTTATCATTATGGTGCTTCTCGATGTGTACGACTTTAGAGATGCATCAAGTAGGGCCTTTCTAGAGTATTAATAAAGGCTAAGGTTAGCACCTTTTTTGTCATGGGGGTAGATACCCTAATAGCTAAGGATCTCCATCTTTAGGCATACTCCTTAAACAATTTGTTGTTCCTTTTTCACAGGGCAACTAGGTCCCTCATGGTTAGTGCCATTTCAACATTAAACTTGTATTGTTCACAGAATGTCCTAGTAAGCTTCTCCCATGTATTCGCCTGATTCAAGTCAAGTTAGGCGTACCATGTCAAATTAGGACTAGTCAAGCTATCTTGAAAAGTCTGTACCATAAGTTGGTTATAATGCATATACTTGCCCATCTTTCACATGTACAACCTTGTGTACAATTTGGGGCATCCAAACCCATTATAGTTTTCAAATTCCGATACCTTAAACTTTTTAGGGTAACTTCCATAATCATAAGAAGAGAAGTCTATGATAACAGCCTATACAAAACCATAATATCCTTCGAGCACCTTCATTTTCTCAACAATCTATCAGGTTAGCTTCCTTTCCAATTCTTTCAATCCGTCCCGGTTGGCCCCTAAGTTAACTAGCTTTGTGTTAACTAGGAATGAGTATGTATTGGATTCAAAAGTTGGGTTGACCTTTGGATAGACCCCTTTTGATTCAAAAGTCTCAAAAGTTGGATTAACTTTATGATAGCTCTCTTCTAATTCAAGAGAGAGGTAGAGCTTCAACATTCTTTCCATAATGGGCCTTGTAGCTTTCTTCATTTGATGGCACTATAGATATGAGTAAAGAAATACTATCAACAATGAAATCTAACTAATTTGCAATTTTTCCCACAGTTCACTCCAAAGAGCAAAACCTTAGCTTAGTAAGATTAGTCATTTCGGGGTTGACACTATTGTTGTTGTCCTTAGTGTTGATGTTCTCATTTCCCTGGTTAGCCATTTTGGTTCATTAGTGGGTTCAGATCAAACTTCTTTAAAAGGCTTGACATGTAGGAGCTACCTTTGCAACTTAGTTTAAAAACACCTCTCAGCAAGTTAGCATAAATATATACATTTTTTTTAAGATGAGGAAGCGAAATAAATAAATAAGTACAAATGCAAGTATGTATGCTACATAGATGCAAAAAAGAGTATTGGCGATTAACTAATAAGATGGCATGTTTATTTGTTATTACATCATTTTTGAAACAAAAAGGAAAATTACAAAACATCCTAAATTAATATTCTTTTCTTTTGTTGGTCAAATAATGCATCTTCTTCTAACTGTTAGGTTCCACTGCTACTGCTTTACCTTTCTTTTAGTAAGGCTCGATTGCTTCTTCAATCTCTTAGATCTTCTTTTGGGCCATCTTTGGTTGGTGTTCCAAAGTACGAGATCATTGTTTGGATTCTCGAAATAGGTTTTCCCACACGTCTTTTTCATTATAGATGACCTCTAGACAAGCCTTTACCTGATCCACATAGGTCATCATTTTAGAGTTTGGATTTGTAGGTATAGGTTGAAGAACTTCTAATGCTTGATTTTGTATCGTGCCTGCCTTGTGCAATTAGTCATATAGATAACCTTATATTTGTCCACTTCGTCGATTTATTCACTTAAATCAATATTAGGTCTTATAATCCTTGTGTCCTACTAAGCTTTGATTTTGAGAAGTCTAGATACCTTTTTTAGGAGGGAAGGTTCTTTAAGGTTAAGAGTAAATGGCTCTAATGAAGGCTTGTGAACTATGTCCTAGATGACTCCAAACTACCTTACCATGATATTCGAATAGTAGCCTATACACCAGCTTATTCCTATTAATGGTATAACATGGTAGTTCTTGCAAACCAATATGACTTTGGTGTAATTGCTCCATCTAGAAGTCCATAGTATATCTTTGACTCGAAAATCTTATAGAACTTCTATCCAGCGAAGGGTAGGGACATCTTCTAGTAATTTGATCTTAGTGGCAAAAGAGTTAATAAGATCGATCTTATGAGTGAAGGCACCTCTAACCAAATCTAACCCAAAGTACTTGATGTGGCTCACAAACCATACCATTAGCAATGCTATGTTTGACCTAAGATCCCCACAACATTTTTTCTTAAGGAAATTAAGGTTCTTTATTTGTTCAACAAGTAAGGTAGGGATATAGGACTTCCCTTCCCAAAATTGAGCCACTAACTTTGCAACCCTAAAATTTATGAAAAAAGACCCGCTTGGAAATAAAATGTTCGAAAATACTACTAAGATGTAGGCTTCAATCCAATTCTCCCTCTACATTCTAAGATTAACATAGAATAGAGCCCTTTTGCTGAAGCTAGATTTAGTTTGGAACCAATGGATCGAGTCCCATATCTTTATATCATAGTTATTGTAGTCATTCAGGGCTACATTTATTTCACATTTGTAGATTCCTAAAAATTTAGAGAAGATGTTAGCTAAGTCGAACTTAAGCTTCGAAATATATATTTCATCCTAAGGAAGGCTTGAAGCAAGTAGGTGTATTCCTCTAGGGATAGGTGGCTTCCTTAGGTTCTTAGAAATGCACTAAAGTTCTTACTAGTATGATGTTAACATTAACCTTAGGTGGTGAGAGTATGGACCTAATCTTACTAATGATTAATTCTTGTTCCCTTAGGTTGAAGGTTTGGAACCACTAATTGAGTACGAGTTTCGGGTTCATAGGTTTGTGGATGTGAATCTCTTTTACAAAGACTCTAACATTAGATGAAATGGCTATATCTAAAAGATTACAAGAAATTCATAAATTACAAGGAAAAGGGAAAAAACAAACATGTTTACATATAAAAATCTATCTACATCATATTTACATGAAACCTCCTATGTACATTAGATCTAAGGACAAAATAAAGTAATATACAAAGAAAAGAAACTCCGGGTTGTTGTATTTGTTCATACCCCCTTATTAGTTATTCACTAGTCTAGAGAAAATTTGTGTACACAAAAGGGTGAGTTCTAAAAGTCCTTAAACTCTATGATCTCGTATGTTTTTGAAGAAAAGGTTCCTTGATCATATCTAAGTTTAAGTGGGGGCAGCTTAATTGACCCCGAGCGGTGGTTGCTCTACTATACCTAGAAATTACACAATAGCTCCCTATCTTAAGATCCTAAGATGATCTAGGTCTGACCATATCTATCACACATTTTTTACACAATTTAAAAGAAAACTCTACCCTCGCTACCTCCCTCCCCCCTCCCCGAAACAAAAAAAGATTAACTACAATAAAACAAAACATTAGTACAACTATTTATACCAAAGAGATATTTATAATAAAATTAAGCATGGACATATTGAAAGATAAAGTTAAATTCAGAATGTTTAAGTAACTAGCCCTCTTGACGGTCCATAGGGGAGTCACCAAGCAGTCAAAACTGAAAAATTTTATTCATTTCCCTTAACTTGATTTAAACTAAACTCTATGCCTATTTAGTATAAACCATCGACTAAAGTTAAGGAAAACTAAATTTCTTTATTTTTGAAAACAAAAGGAGTTGCCACCCGATAGAATTGGGGAAAATGATCAAATTAGAAGTAGATTAATTCTAATTTAGCAACTATCCTGTGATTTTGAAAAAATTTTCTAAGATGGATTAAAAAAAAAAGATATTTAAGTATCAGGGGTTACCTTACTAAACCCCAATTGGGTTCTACTTCAAACATTCCAAATTTATAATTTATTTTTTAAAACATACTACTAATAACATCTAATTCAAATTTACAAGTAAATAAACAAATAAAATTATATCTACATCCCAAAATGAAGAAAATGAAAAAAAAAAATACATACGAAAGGGGAAAAATAATTTTTACATATATTAAGTTCCCCCATATTTCCTATGGGTAGGTATGAACTTGATATTTGGAATTAGACTTTCATAGTTTATTTCAAAAATTTTAGTGTAGCGGTTTTTTTTAATTTTAGAAAACAAGTAGGTTTACAAATTCGTCATTTTGATTTTATTTAAAGAAAAAACTCTAAAAGGGTCTTAATTTTGGTAATTTATTCCTTTGTGGAAAATTTTAAAAGTCTTAATTTTGAAAAACAGTTAATTAAATTTAATTTTTTGAAAATAAATTTCCTAAGTGATAAAAACTAATTTTATTATATATTTTTTATTTATTTATTTTTTTTTATATCCTTTTTTTAACAAAAAAAAAATGAAAGTAAATAAATAAAGCAACAAAGCCTCCCTTTCTTTTCCTACTCTTTTTTTTTCATTTTTTATTACAATTTTTTTATTTCAATAGAACAAAACTTTAAAGAGAAAAAAAAAAGTACAATAATATAATATGAAACAAAGCAAAAGGAAGTGGGGTTGAACTTGAGCAATTGGACTGGGTCTTGGGTGGTTAAGGATAGGTTGGACGTGGATTCTAGGTCAGAGCTCCAAGTTAGGTCAAACACAAATTTGAGTCACAACTAGGGATGATGAGTAACAATACATGGAAGGAGGTTTGAAGTGTTTCAACGACATATTCGAGTAGGGAATGATGTATTTGTATGTTTTTTATTAACAAATGGTGGGATAGATGAAGTACCAAGATGTTTAGAGCTAATTTAGTGGTCGTTGCAAAGCGGTGGCTGTAGTGGTTACATGCAGTACGTATGGGTTGCTACACCAAGACAATAAGATGGTTGGATCTTGTGTTTTCGAGTGTAGAGAGTTCAACCATGTGGTTATTTTGGTTTAGGAAGTGGTGGTTTGTGGTGTTTCATAGTAGTTAATGTTTCTTCGAAACCCAAGGTAGTGGTGTGTGACACTAAAAGTCATGGTGACAAGTAAGAGGGGATAGAGAAGAAAGCATAGCTCATGGGGAATGCAGCCGTAGAGTTAATTATGCTTGAGAAGGTCTCAAGCTCTAGCAATTCTAGAGAGAGAGAGGGAGAGAGAGAGAGAGAGAGAGAGAGAGAGAGAGAGGTGTGTGTGTGTGTGTGTGTGTGTGTGTATGTATGTATGTATGTGTCTATGTGTATGTACACATGGCTAGAGAGAGAAATGGTCTTGTATGTGTGTTCTTAGGTGATTAAAAAAAAAACTCATGGTGAGTGGTCATCTACAAAGCTCCTAGAAGTCCTATTTATACTTGTTGCAGTTTCATTATGTATGGAAAGCCCAAAATAGTAATAAGTTTTCAAAATGAAGGATAAAGGAAAAAGAGGCTTGATTCTCAAATTTGAGGATGAATTGGAGTTAATTTTTGGTCAAATGTACATCCCCATTGTTCCTTTTTTTCTAAAAATGATGATTGGAAGCTTTAAAATTGAATGATCAGCTTTAATCAAGCAAATCCATATTGAAAGAAAAACTAGAAATCAAGTTTTTTTCCATTTTTTTATGGTAAAATTCATCCCTCAAATGCATGAGTTTGGACTCAAATTAGGATTCAATTCAACATAGGCTATGTGGAGAACAAGAATCATTCATTAATTTTGTATTTGCACATGAAAATCACATGAAAAATTAAAGCGAAGTGAGAGGGTCAAGTGGAATGCATACAAGAAACCAAGGCAAAATGATGCAAAAGGAAGGAAAAAAGATGTTACTGTGCCACCATACATGATCAAGTCAAAAGTTGCCACATGTCACAATAGGCCTAGTAGGATCAAGATACGTAGTAGGCATGATAATGAAAAATAAAAGGTGCAATTTGCACCTTCTAAGAATCAAACCCAGAACCTCTTCCTTATTCCTTAAACAAGATAGTGTATTGTCCCATTTAGGCCATTGGCCTATGCCATGAAATGTTATACAACTAAAATATATTTAAACTAAAAAGAAATTTGATTTATTCTAAAAAGACAAAGAACTAAAAAAAAATAATCTACTAAAAGACTTAACATAATTCTAGAATCTTATTTTTCTTAAGAACTAAATTCATAAAACCAAATTATTTTCTTGAAAAGCTATTTTTCCTAAAAATATTACTATTTTCCTAACATCTAGCTTTTTCATTTTTCAATTATTTTTATGAATTTCTCACATTTTTTCTTTTAATTTTCTAATTTTTTATTCCTCTATATTTTCTATTCTTTTTATATTTTTGAATTAAGACCCTTTTTCCCTATTCTAAAAAAATAAATCTAAAACTACAGAAGGAAAAAAAATGGGGTATTTACAAGGATCTAACTTCTATAGTTTGTTCATAAAAACCATTACATCTAGTAATTTGGTTTTAATGATAACAAAATACTTGTAAGTTAATACTAATATATTTGTTAACTATGCAAGATATTAAGTAAAAGATAAGAATTTATTCTAAAATTGAATTTGAAATTCAAAAGCGAATTCAAAAACATTGTGTAGTGCAGTAAGTTGTAGAACTGTTGGATTCATGAAGATTATTGAACTTTTGATTGTATGAAGGCTTAACTCCACTTATTGGACATATTTGGGTAATGTATCCAACACATTCTACTAAGTTGGATATAATTCCACAAGGATTAAGGAGAATTAAATGAAATATTTTTAAGATAAGCTTATTTAGATAATTACCTTATGACAATTGACAAATTTTTATTGGAAAAAATTTATCAGATGTTATCAGGTACTCCACGAGATATTTGATGATTTACATGAAAATAATTAGAGGATTTTGTGAAAATACAAATTAAATTTTATCCCAAACTCAAATCAAGTTAGATACATGAAGCAAATTCAAGACAAGGATGAATCTTATCTACTTTGTTGTAGATATTTATTTCAAATTCAAAAAAATTAGATTTTGTGAAAATAGTCAATTCAAATAAAGCAAATACATTACAAGATACACATGCAAAGTTTTAGTAAAGATATTTTAGGAGCTTCATGTTCAAAATTCAAGATATTCAAGTATCAAGATTTGCTTCTAATTTTTAGGAGATATTTCTTTTCAAAAGAATTCAATTTTTCGAAGAAGATTTTGATGAAATATGTGGACAAACCAAAGTATGCATACAAGAAATCATGTAGACCATATTTTCTATTATAGTAGCCGTCCAACATTCAAGTTTAAGTCAAATAGAAAGAAGATTTAGTTTCCACAATTCGAGGAACATATCTTCTAACAGCTAGTTTAAGAAAATTTAAGATCTTTTAAGATTTGTCAAAGATATCTCTAAGAAATCAATACAGAGACATTAACCTAGAGATAATATAAATAAGGTAGTTTAAATATTCGAGATATAATATATTTGCAATTTTCCACTGCAAACTTCTTCCTTGAGAAAATTTAGAAGCATATTCAAAACTTAAATTAGAGATAACACTATATACTCTAATTTAATATTCTGATTTCCTCTAGTGCTTATATTCTAAGGGCTATTGTATTTTATTCTCATTATTATTGTATATCTTATATCTCATATTTTGAGAGTTAGATTTTGTGTTAGAGAAGAGACTTTAAATCCAATATATCTGTATATAGGTAAGAGTAGCCTTATGAGATAGAGAAGAAGACTTGTGTTTTTGTTCTCTCTTGATTGATTATTAGAATGTAGATAGTGAAACGATACTGGAGTAGATAATTGGGTCTCCAGCAATGGAGCTAGAAAAGTGAAGTAGGCACAAGGCTGAAGTACTATAATTTCTTTCGTAATCTTCTCGTCTCTACTCTATTTATTTTTTAGTTTTGTATATATTGTCTACATACCATTTTGCGCCAAATCTAAATAAGTAATCAAACTGAACGTATTTAAGTTTTAATTTGCAAATAGCTCAAAACTTTTAAGTAACCAATTCATCTCTTCTCTTGGTTACTTTTGAGACTTACAAAAAATTTAGTGTGTTGATCTCTTTTAACTTTGAAAATGGTTAGTTTTACGTTTTAATCAATTTATTTTCAATTATGAAAAATGTTAAAAGATAATTCTTTTTCTAGTATTTATTTAATTAAAAAGTTTAAAGGAAATCCTATTTTTGGAAAAAGGTTTGTTAATTGGACTTTTTACTCTTTTTTAAAATTTTTTTTTTCTAAGTGGTGAAACACATTATTTAATATTTTTAATATTATTTTTTATTGTAAAATGAAAATAAAATAAAATAACAAAGATTTTCTTTCTTTCTTTTCCTTCTTTTTTTTTCTTCTTCTTTTTTTTTTTTTTTTTGTTAAAGCCAATTTTTGTTTTTGTATTTCTTTTTTACAATAGCATAAAAAAATTAAAGAAAAGAGGGGGAAAAAAAACAACACTAAAGGAAAAAAGAAGGGGCAATCGGACTTAAGTTGAATAGTGGAAGCAAGTTGGGGTGAATCTCAATTTGGCCTTGGATCTAAGCTGAAATCTAATGGTAGCAAAATGCATCACAAGTGAAGGAGAAGGTAGCAGTTGAACTTGGTTGCTTCATTGTGACCTAAACACCATTTTAGGTAGGGAAAACCACAAAGTAGGCTTGGTACATGTGCTTTAGTGAACGATAGCTGTTTGATGGTTGTTGCGAATTTGGCCGAAGATGGTGGTGGTAGACACCTAGTATGGTGGTTGCTGGTACTTGAAGGGTAGTTAGGTGTTGGTGTCTTAGTACGTAGTGTGTTGTCCTATGGTAATGTGTTCACATCAGGTATGGTGAAGCATGGTGGTTGGTGTTTGGTGTCGTCAATCAAAACCTTAGGTGGTGGTGGAGCTTAAAAGAGGCTACAATATTAGATGATAGGATTGGGATCAAAAGCCGATAGTGTTAAGAACCTACTAATTTTTTCACTTTCATTCGTAAAACTCCAAGCTTAAGCTAATTTTAAAGAGAAAGGGAGATGTGTAGTAAAGAGGGAAAGTTTTCAAAGGTGTGTTCTTAAGTGATTCGAATGACAGTTAATAATCGCAATGAAGAACAAAGGACCTATTTATACTAATTTCAGTTGGAAAGAGACTTAAATGGTTAAATATGTCTTGATTATATATCTCAGATTTCAAGTTATACAAGCGTTTTCAATGCCCATTTTGACTCCTCAAATATTCAAATATGGTCATGTTTTGAACATTAATTTGGTAAAATCATATAGAAAAAGAAGGATAAAATGACCTCAAATTAGGCTGACTAAAGAGGAAAGGAAGCTGAAGGTCAAGACTTGAAAGATGAAAAAGAAGAACTATTGGCACATACTAAGCACATGCTACACACGCTACTGGTGTATGTAATACACACACCATGTTAAAAAATGAAGGTGTCTATGCGCCTTAATAGATCTAAGTGCGTAAGATAGATGGACTAGGTCTTACTTAGTCCATTATGTATTCTTTTTTTTTCTTTAGTTTTGGACTTCAAATTTCTTCTTCATTTTTTTTATTCCCAGTTCAAATCAAAATTCAAACCGAATTGTCCGACCCTTAAAAAAAATGAAATGCCCTTCAATATTAAGTCTAGTGCACTTCAATCAATTTTCAATTTAAACCCAATTTAACGGTTTTTATGTCCTTTAGTTTATCGTATGATTAACTACACAAATCAACCTTGGTCCAAGTATTAAATTTTCAAAAGAAACTTAATATTCTCAAATATGGCTCGAAAATGCTAAATCACGTATGTGCACTTTTGACCCTAAAAATGAGATAACCCATTCCATGTGACCCAATTACCCAAAAAATGACTTAAGAGTTTTATTTCCTAAAAAATTCTACTTCCCTTTTTTGTATTTCTTTACTTTTATTTATATTATTTTTTTGTATTTTTCTAAAATTTATTTTTTATTTTTTATATTTTTCTAAATTAAAACACTTTCCTTATTCTAAAAACTACAAGGGGTAGAAATAGTGTGTCTACAACTGTCCCTCTTTGTGGTAAAGTTTGAATAAAATTTTATCATAAAGATGAAAATGAGATAGCATTTTTACCTTAAGGATAAACTTACCGTAAAAATCACTACAAAAAGTTGGCTACTACAAGCCCAATCCATTGGGGATTTAGTGAAAGATAAAAGATCTTTTGAAAGAGGAAAGAAAGCATTATGAGAGCTAGTAGGGAAGCAAAGGTAGATATAATGCTTTAAGATCTAATAAGAACCCTAAAATGAAATTGAATAAAGAGCAGCACCTTAAGAGTTGACAAGGACCCTAAAATGAAATTGAATGGAGGGTAGCACCCCTATAGGCTAGCAAGAATCTTAAAAGATACTGACTAGAGGATAGTACCCCTATGGGGTAGTAAGAACCCTAAAATGAAATTGAATAGAAGGTAGCACTCCTGTGAGCTAGCAAGAACCCTAAAAGATAGTAAATGGAGGGTAGTACCCTTATAAGCTAGCAAGAACTCTAAAAGATAGTGAATAGAGGATAGCGCCTCTATGAGCTACGAAGAACCCTAAAAGATACTAAAAAGAAGGTAGTATCCCTATGGGCTAGTAAGAACCCTAAAGTGATAGTACTTTATGAGCTAGCTAAGGAAATTGATTTGAAACTTGGTTATGCTCCTCTAAGTTGATTAACGAAGGTAAAAGCATCACTAAAAGACTAGCAACCTTAATTGAAACCTGGTCATGCTGTTCCAAACTAACTAACCTAGGTAAATGGGCAAAGTGCTCCTTAAGCTAGCTAAAACACTAAGGGAGAATCAAATTTAAACATCGTCATGCTCCTCTAAGTTGACTAACTTAGGTGGAAGCATCACTAAAGTACTAGCAACCTAAATAAGAATCTATTTAAAACCTAGTCATGCTTCTCTAAGTTAGCTAACTTAGGCAAGAGCATCACTAAAAGACTAGCAACCTTAAATAAGAATTGATTTAAAACTTGATCATAGTCCTCTAAGCTGACTAACCTAGGAGAAAGCATCACTAAAAAACTAGCAACCCTAAATAAGAATCAATTTGAAACCTGGACATACTCCTCTAAGCTAAACAACCTAGCAGAGCATCACTAAAAGACTAGTAACCCTAAATAAGAATCGATTTTAAACTTGGTCATGCTCTTCTAAGCGGACTAACCTAGGCAAGAGCATCATTAAAAGAATAGCAACCCTAAATAAGAATTGATTCCAAGTTTAGTCATGCTCCTCTAAGGTAACTAACCTAAGCAAATGAGTAAAGCGCTCCTTGAGCTAATTAAAACCTTATGGGAGAATATAATTGAAACCTAGTTGTGCTCCTTTGAGCTAACTAACCTAGGCAAATGAGCAAAGTGCTCCTTGAGCTAACTAAAACCTTAAGGAAGAATCAAACTGAAACCTGATCATACTCCTCTAAGCGGACTAACATAAGTTATGCTCCTCAAGGAGCACTTTGCCCATTTACCTAAGTTAGTCTTAATATAACTAAAACCCTAAGGAAGAGTCAAATTCAAACCTAATCATACTCCTTTGAGCTAACTAAGCTTAGTGAATTGGCAAAGTACTTCTTAAGCTATCTAAAACCTTAAGGCAGAATCAAATTGAAACTTGGTTACACTCCTCTAAGGTAACTAACCTAAGCAAATGAGCAAAGCACTCCTTGAGCTAATTAAAACCCTAAGTGAGAATTAAAGAGAAGGTACACCATAGGCTAGCTAGAAACCTAAGAAAGATTTATGAAAGGAAAGCGCCCTATAGGCTAGCTAAAGCCCTAAATGGACAACATTCAATGAGCTAGTAAGAACCCTAAAAGAAAATATGAGTCAAGATAGCACTCTATAAGCTGGCTAGAACCCTAAAGTGAAATATGAGTTAGGACAACACTTTATAAGCTAGTTGGAGCCTTAAAGGATATGTGAGTTAGGACAGCACTCTATGAGCTAGATAGAACCCTATAGTGAATTAGTGAAAGGGAAGCACCATATGGGTTGGCTAAAGACCTTAAGAAAGATTAACAAAGGGGAAGCGCCCTATGGGTTGACTAAAAATCTTAAGAAAGATTGATAAAGGGGAAGCACCTTACGAGCTGTTTAAATATCCTAAAGGAAGATCGTAAAAGGGAAGCGCCCTATGGGCTATCTAAAAAAAAAAATATTGTTGAAAGGAAAGTACTATACTTACTAGCTTAAGACCCTAAATAGCAATTGAAGAAGCAAAAGTGGGGGATGTAACCAATTTGAAAAATCTCTTAACTTGAAAAATTTACAAACAAAGAACTTTTTTATGGAAGACTATTTATGATGAAGAAGGTAGCAAGGATAAGGACTCTTGATTTGAAAAAGAGTTAGTAGACATCAATCATGAGGAAAACTACATCGGAGAGGATAACTTAAACTATTAGGGTCAACTTAAAAGGTGTGACCACTTTAGAAGGAAGCAAATGACCTAATTTGACAATTTAGCACTAGAGCCAACATGGATTTTAAAATGGATGGAAAAAAACTTATAATAAGCAAATGACCTAATTTGACACTTGCCAATACTATTACGGCTAATTTGGTGATAGGCAAACCTTCTTAGTGAGGCCTTGTGACTTTGAACACTCCTAAAAAAATAGCAATTCATGATTAGGTCAAGTCAAAGAGGGCTTCCTTACATACTCTTGGTTTAAAATTCACTCTTAATTGCTATTCTAAAAATTATGGACTAATTTATAAGTGATGCACCTTAATCAATCTGTTAGGTCTTTTTCAATTCAATATTGTGAATTAAGCTTTTGGTCATTGGTTTCAAGAGGGATTAATGAGGCGGCTTATTTGAAAGAATTACTTATTCGACCTAAGTTCACAAGTTAAGAACTTTTTAAGAAAAACTAGAAGTATACTAGCCATAGTTTCAAAAATAATTTTTATTTAAGATAAAATATTTCTTTAAGATCATAAGAGCTTTTGTTGAGTATAAATGGTATTGTGGGTGAGGGGCTTGTATTTGTGATTCAGGATAAGTAAGGAGGTTTTGTGTTTTAGGAATTGGAAGGTAATTCAGAATAAGTTTCAGGGCTTTGCGCTTTTAAGGATCTTTAGGCTTCAAGTCTAGGCTTTTTTATGAATTGGGGAGAATTACATTCAGGTTTGCTATCTTTGCCGGGATGTGATGTATCTTTTGGAGCTTTTGTCTTGCATTAGGACCTAATTTTCAAGCTTCTCTTTTTCACTCTATTCTATTTTCTCTTTCTTGTTTGTCATTCTCTTATTGTTTCCTACCCCTTCGTTTTTTTTTTTTTCTTATAGCCCAAAAAGTTATTGTTTCCCCAAAGTATTTAGATTACATATATAAGGTTTTTGTAAGCTCTTCTTTATTTCAGAGAAAATAAATTATCAAAAATAAAAATTATCCTTGAATTGATGCCACTAGAGCAAGCACTAAGCAATTTTTATCCTCTTCTCCTAATTGTGAACCTAACCTCTTATTTGCCTAATTATTAGGCGGTTCTTGATAGGGTTTAAATTTGAAAACACTCCAAATTGGTTCAATAGGGTTAACAAAGGACAGTTGTGTTTATAATTTGAAAACTAATGCCTAACATCATTTTGATCTATGTATTCAAGGAATAAGTCTAAAAATCCTCACCATGATACCACTTGACTCTTAAAGTGTTTAAAGGTTAGTGTGGGGGATCTAATTTGCTTCTTTTCATTCCAAACCTTTTAAAAATGAGTTATTATTTCCCTAAGTTATTATTTCCCTAAGTATGAGCTTATATTGATTTGCCCTAGGGTAGAAATCAACATTGCCCCCCAGTTTCTCGAAATGTTCCTTAAAACAAACCGTAGTGTGAAACAATATGATGTGAATCCATGAACACATAGCGGACACAAACCATGAATGGGCATTCAACAATCAAGTAAGATGAAGAATAGGAAGTGGAAAGGGGTTTTGACGGTAAATGTGTATGGATATCTCACATCAAGACACAAACATAATCAAGGGTTGAGTTGGACATAAGATTTGATACAACTCACGAACACTAAATGTCACTCGAGTTTCAAATGAGAAGTTAGATGTGACTCACTAACTCGCTCAAATGAAGGGGTTCACCACAATCTTAAGGACAAGATTGATAAGAATGCAAGAAAGATTAAAGAGTTATTTAGTACTCAATAATCCAGAAGAAGCAAGCTCTAAGAGCTCAAAAATATCCTCACTCAAAAGGAATGTTCAAGTGTAATCACTATCTATGTACTCCTTCTTATTCTATGTGTTGGCTAATTACAAAAGTTGTTCTTTATAGTAAATTATAAAACCCTAGAGGCAAAATTATGAATAATACACAAGGCCCATAAACCCTAAAGAATGCCCTACAATTGAAATAAGGAAATATATACAAAGTATACAAAACTGGGCATTTAACAGAGTAGTTGGCATGCAGTCATCCTAGCTGTCTGTAGGATCAAACCCAAGTAGGGGCTGGTTGGCAGTCGGGTTTCTGAGTTAAGATGGGATGTTTGGAAGTCTTATTATGCTTAGCCAAGCTCCTAGTGATGTCAACCCACAATTGTTGCACTTGTGGATTGCTTGGTGTTAGCTTTCCCATGTTGTGCCAAGCTATTCTTTAACCTTAAGGCTTCGGCCATTTAGTCTCTTACTGCTTTGGCAAATGACAAACCTGATGTTGAATGGTTCCTTTTCCATCTTTTGTCCTTCAGTTATCAGTCTAGCCTCGGCAAAAGCAAGTCAATCTCAGTTTAGAACAGGTTAACTTCAGCTTTTGGCAAGTCTACATTAGATTCTAACAAGTCGGCCTTAGCCTAAGGATTATCATGGACTGATTCCTATCATCACCATGAGGTTGAAAAGAAGTCGTCCATGACTTTAGATTGTAAGTGTGGGCTTAGATGCCAAATAAGCTCCTCTTTCCCCTTCTCTTTACCATAGGCACCAGGTTGTTCTGGATCTCTTTTATGCTCATGGAAGTCAAGCAGTAGCTCTTCCTATCCTTCCAAACCATATAGGTGTTGAGGAAGCCATCATGGATCACTCTCCAGTTGTACTCCTAAGGTCAGCTAAGTAGCAAATTTTCTACATTCATAAGCACTACGTTGAAGTCAACCTTATCCTCATATTGTCTAACCTTAAATGTTATCCGAGCTCTCTTATGTACATGGACTATACTCTTATCATCAAACCACTTCAGTCCATATGGTCGGGGATGCAAATAGGTCAGTAATCTCATTTTCTCCACGAGCTCAGTAGAAACGATGTTGGTGTAACTACCTCCATCAACTACCAAGGAACAAGTCTTCCCATTCATCAAACATCGGATCTGAAATAAGTTCTCCCTTTAACCTGAGTCTTCCTTCATGTTAGCTCATTTACTGGTCAAGGCTAAGGGTTCTCCCATCTCAATATAGATGTTTATTGCTTCTTTGCTCTCAAAGCTCTTATCATTATGGCTCTCTACTTGAACGTCCAACCCTTTGCCTTTTAGAATCATTACTCCCTTATTCGAGCATTAGAAGGCAATATGTCTATAACCTAAACATTTGAAGCACTTAACTTCTCAGGCTTTGGTGTTGGGCACTCTCTCCTTCTCTACTTTCTTAACATTAGTCTGGTCAAGTTAGCTAGACTCTCCATTCTTCATCCTCTTTTTTAGCCCTTTTCTTTCAACATACCTCTCAGGCTCAAGGCTACATTGTTGAGGTTGGCTAGTTGGCCTCTAATGCCATCTTCTCTTTTGTCTCTGGACCCTTAATGCTAAATTGATCAGCTCATCCAATGAGTTGAATGCTATAGTTCGACCACATTAGCAACGTCATCATGGAGTCTACTTAAGAACCTAGCAATAGTATGGTCTTGGGGCTTGGTAATCTCACATCTAGTCATTAAGGTCTCAAATTCTTACAAGTACTCTTCAACAGTGTTTCAACCTTACCTCAGGTACTAGAAAGCATGGAGCATCTCTTGCTTAAAGTAGGTCAGCATAAAGCGCTAATTCATCAACCTCTTCATAAGCCTCCAAGTTTTGATCGACTCCTCCCCTTCGACATCTCGTTTGGCAACTAATTTATCCCAACAAAGGTTAGCATACTCAATAAGGGATAATGAGGCTAACTTGACCTTAGTTCTATCATCATACTCATAACACTCAAACAACTTCTCTACTCGGGGAACCCAATCAAGGAACTCTTCAAGTCAGCTACCACCATTGAAGGTTGGTAGCTTAAGCTTAATATTGTCAAGTCCTTGGCCATATGCTCAAGGTTCATCCCTTACAGTATGAGCTACTTAGTTCACCTTGAATCGGTCACTTCTATTGGAGCTCTACTTGGCCACATCTCTTCTCGACATCAGCTCTCGGCACTGACAT
Organism: Lumnitzera racemosa; assembly: GCA_024138005.1. Classification (NCBI taxonomy): domain Eukaryota; kingdom Viridiplantae; phylum Streptophyta; class Magnoliopsida; order Myrtales; family Combretaceae; genus Lumnitzera; species Lumnitzera racemosa. The sequence goes on from JAMXBC010000002.1 coordinate 19,982,484, forward strand.
TTCTATCATTACTTATTCTCAACTTAGGTTGGTTTCCTCGTGTTCTCGACTCGGCCGCTCTTCTTGGCTATCGTTCATCATTATCAAGCTTATTCAAACCACTTCTATTGGTAGGTGTTCATTCCCTTCTTTCATCTCAGCCAATACATCTACGGCCTCTGACTAAACCAATAAGCTCCTAGATAGAATCAATGATATTCTAAATTTAATATTTGAAGTTATCAATACATATCCTCAAGCTTTCACGAAGACTATCCCTACTATTATTGATACTATCTTCTAACGTTGTGGTTCGTACAATAAATTCCAAATAGAAAATTTAACAAACATGTAACACACTCAACGATACTCAACTTAGAATCACCACTAAGACAATTCCACAAATACTACTGCAATAACCCATGACTGCTGAACACTATAACAACTAGAATCAACTACTGAAATAACTGCTACTTAACTCAATAACCTAGTACAAATAGTACAATACCATGACTACTAAGAACACATACAACATACTACATTATACAACGATGATTAACAAAAATGTTCAAACTGTGAATCAAACTTTAAAGAACACTAACCCACATGTCTTTCCAAAGCTCTGATACCAGCGAAGCTAATGCGAATCTATGAACACACAGTAAACATGAACCACAAATGGGTATTCAACGTTTAAGTGGGATAAGGAATAGGAAGTGGAAGGGGTTTTGATGGTGAATGTGTATGGATATCATGCACCAAGACACAAACACAATCAAGGGTTGAGCTCAAAATAAGGTTCGATACAACTCACGAACACTAAATGTCACTTGGGTTTCAAATGAGAGGTTAGATACGACTCACTGACTCACTTAAATGAAGGGGTTCACCACAATCTTAAGGAAAAGATTAATAGCAATGCAAGAAAGATTAAAGAGTTATTCGGCACTCAATAATTCAGAAGAGGCAAGCTCTAAGAGCTCAAGAATATCCTTACTCAAAAGGAATGTTCAAGTATAATCACCGTTTGTGTATTCTTTCTTATTTTATTTGTTGGCTAATGACAAAAGTTGCTATTTATAATAAATTATAAAACCCTAGTATCAAAATTGTGAATAATATATAAGGCCCTTAAACCCTAAAGAGTGGCCTATAATTGAAATAAGGAAAACATTTACAAAGTATACAAAATTTTGCATTTAACAAAGTGGTCAACATGCAGTCATCTGAGTTATCTATGGGATCAAACCCAAGCAAGGGTCGGTTGGCAGTCAAGTGTCCGAGCTGGGGTGGGATGTTTAGAAGTCTTATTATGCTTGGGTAAGCTCCCAGTTAGGCCGGCCCATAGTTGCTGCACTCGTAGATTACTTGGCATTAGCTTTCTCATGCTGTGCTGAGCTGTTCTTTAGCCTTGAGGCCTCAGCCATTTAGTCTCTTACCGCCTCAGCAAACGACAAACCTAATGCCAAATGATTCCTTTTTTGCCTTTCATCCTTCGGTTATCAGTCCAGCCTCGGCAACAGCAAGTTAGTCTCGAGTTAGGACAAGTTGGCCTCTGCTTTTGGCAGGTCTACATTGGCTTAGGATAGGTCGGTCTTAACGCAAGATTGTCATGGACTAATTCCTATCACAATAGCTTTCATTCGATTTGAGTTCAAAATTAAATTTGAAAGACCAAATGCCCTAAACCTTTCATGTTCTTGATCGCTTAAGAAGATAATTACCTTAGACTTAGAGGTTTCTTGCATCCAATCATGTCTACCTTTGGGTTAGCTACCTTAATAGGTCAAGGGTTTATATTTGTCTCAAATCCTTAAAGAATTTGTAACTCTTAGCAACTTTTCTCCTTTTTATTATTGAGAGAGAGGAAGAAAGATAAGGCCTTATTTTATTGAAACCAAGTGATCCAATTACAAATAAAGACGAGGATTTTGGCATTCTGTTTATAGGCCTATGGAATTTATTTACATTTCCTTAAGTGAGAGAGAGCAATGGTTAAATGCTATTGAACAACTATTTACAAAAAGAGAATACTAAGGAATGAAGAGTGATATGCTAAAGGAAACTTTTATTATCATGACAAATTAAAGTACATAAGGAAAAGGAGCTTAACATTTATTCTCACTTATTTAGTGAAACTTGACATTTATTCTAGGCCCCTTAGCCATAATCTAAAAAATCCTAATCTAACTTTCATAGGCGAGCTTTAAAGTCTTCCTGTATTTCTAGGGTTCCTCTAAGGACTTAATCGAGAAAGGCTTTTAAGGCCCGGTTATGAGGTTTAGAGCATTCAAGCTTTTCTCTTAAATAAGCAATCTTAGCTTCTAGTAGCCATTTACAAATCCTAAGTAAGTCCTATTGCCTATCAATTCTCTGATTGTTCACTTACTAATTACCTACCATTATTGTGGGCTTAAGCATTTCATGGATAAGAACCTTTTATTAATAAAATAAATGAATGCATATGGAAGCATGTAAATGCTAGAATTATAGGGTTAATACGTCATTTCTTAAGTTGCAACCTTACTATTAATTTAGTGTTTACAAAATACTACTAACCATTACAAAAGAATTTATATAAATCTAATAAGTATTACATTGTACAAAAATATTTACACAGAACTTGGTGCAAAAATGATTGCATTACTAAGGTTGTAACTTTTTGAAATGGTGTATTAACTCATAGTTAAGGAGGGTGTATGAAATAAGGATGATTTCTAAAAGTTCTTAAGCTCTATGATTTCATGGGTTTTTGAGAAAATGGTTCGTTAATCACATAAAGATTAAGTGGGGTGACCTAATCAACCTCGAGTAGTGGCTGCACCACTACACTTGAAGCCTACACAATGGCCTCCTATCTTAGGATCCTAAAACGGCTTAAATCTAACCATATCTACCTTGTATCCATGATCTTCCCTTCCCCCACCCATATATACACAATCCCACTGTATTGCATGCAAGAGTTAGTATAACGATTCTTAATTCTTGCATGCAATACATTAGGATTGAGTTAGTATAACAAACCCTTTTCCAAATAGTATTTTTTAGAAAAGGGTCTTAATTCTTTTTCTAGTATTTATTTATTTGAAAAAATTTAAAGAAATCCTATTTTTGGGAAAGGGTTTGTTAATTGGACCTTCATTTAAAAAAATATTTTTTTTTCTAAGTAGTGAAATACGTTTTTTTATTTTTATTATTGTTATTTTTTATTCTATAATGAAAATAAAATAAAATAATAATGCTTTCCTTTCTTTTTTTTAGTTTTTTCTTTTTTTCAAATCCACTTTTTATTTTGTTTTTCTTTTTTACAATAGGATAAAAAAAATTAAAGAAAAGAGAGAAAAAAAAAATACAACGCAAAAGGAAGAAAGAAGGGAGATCAGACCTAAGCTAAAAAGTGGAAGCAGGTTAGGGTGGATCTTAAGCCAACCTCAAATTCAAGTTAAGCTCTAGTAGGTAGTAAAATGGGTTACAAGTGAAGGAGAAGGTAGCGACTGAAATGGGCTGCTTCAACGAGATCCAAACACCTTCTCAAGCAGGAAAAACCACTTTTGTGTAGTTTTCATTGACAAAAGTAGGTTTAGTGCAAGTGTTTTGGTGAATGGTGGATGTTTAGTAGTTGTTACAAATTGGGTCGAAGATGGTGGTGGTAGTCGCCTCGTATGGTGGTTGTTGGCACTTGAAGGGTGGTTGAGTCTTGGTATTTTAGTGGGTAACGAGTCATCCTATGGTGGTATGTTCGAGTCAGGAGCGATGAAGCATGGTGGTTAACACTTGCTGTTGTTGACCGAAACCTTAGGTGGTGGTAAAGCTCATGAGAGGCTACGATAGTGGATGAAGGAAGTTAGGATCAAAAGTTGATAGTGTTAGGAACCTAATCATGGTGCTACTTTCATTTGTAAAACTTCAAGCTTAAGTTAATTCTAGAGAGAAGGAGATGTGTAGAAAAGAGAGAAAGTTTGCGAAGGTATGTTCTTGAGATATTCAAATGAGAGTTGATGATCGCAATGAAGAACAAAGGACTTATTTATACTAATTTCAGCTCAAGCAAGCTTGGAAGGAGGCTTAAATAGCTAAATTCATCTTGATTATTATATATGTCGAATTTTTAAGTTATACAAGTGATTTCAATGCCCATTTTGACTCCTCAAATATTCAAACATGGGCTAATTAAAGAGGAAAGGAAGTTGAAGATCAGGGATTGAAATATGAAGAAGAAGAACTGTATGGCATGTGCTAGGCTTATGCCATGTGCACCACTAGTGTGTGTATTGTACGTACCATGTTCAAAATGAAGGCGCCTGTATGCCTTAGCTAATCTAGACATGCGAGAAGGATTAACCAAACCTTACTCGATCCATTATGTATTCTTTTTCTTTTAAATTTTAGACTTGAAATTTCTTCTTTTTTTATTTATTCCTAAGTAAAATCAAAATTCAATCCAATTGTCCAACCCTTAGAAGAAAAAAAATGCCCTTTAGTATTAAGTCTAGTGCGCCTACACCGATTTTCAATTTAAACCCAATTTAGTAGTTTTACAAGCTTCAATTTACCTCATGATTAATTACACCAATCAACATTGGTTTGAATATTAAATTTTTAGAAGAAACTTAACATTATCAAATATAGCTCAAAAATGCTAAATCACGTAAATGCACCTTTGACCTTAAAAATGAGATAACCGGTTCCATATGACCAATGACCCTAAAAATGATCTAAGGGTTTTGTTTCCCTCAAAATTCTACCTTCCCCTTTTTTGTATTTTTTATGTTTTTATTTTATTTTTCTAAATTTGCAATTTTTTTTTGTATTTTTCTAAATTAGGACCTTTGTCTTTATTATAAAAACTACAAGAGAAAAATATGGAGTGTCTACACCCATCAATCCAAGATGGAACTAAAAGACCAATCAATCCAAAATGATGAACAAAAGATTCATCAATTCAAGATGGTATCAAATTTTTAACATTGATCGATCCAAAATTGTGCTAAATCCATCAATTTAAGGTGGTATTGAAACCCATCAGTCTAAGATGGTATATCTAAAATTCATTAATCCAAGGTGGCAACACAATTTACAAACCCATCCCACCAAGATGGTGTTAAATTCAATGAATTGAAAAATAATCCACTCAAGATGGTCATTTAAAGATTTGTTGAAATGTAATAAAATTTGTTTTCTTAAAGGATTTCTATCCATCCAAGTTAGCTATTACCATTTGTCCATTCATCCATGGTATCTTTAGGGTTTACACTATTTTTAAAGCATGCTCGTTTTCCATTGGGAGCAAATTCCTTTCCTCCTCTTCACAAAATCCTCAATGAATCAAGTTTCAAATAACTAGCTGACTGTAACACCTTCTAGTAAAGTTTATCCTTATGGTAAAAATGATATTATCTTTATCTTTGTACTAAAGTTTTCTCAAATTTCACCTTAAGAAGGGACAATTATAAACATCTCATTTTTACACTCTGGTATTTTTGGAACTCTTTTTGAATAAAGAAAAGGGTCCTAATTGAAAAATACAAAAAATTGGAAAATTCAAAAATATTTAACAAAATTAGAAAAATTAGAAAATGTTAAAATATTTTGAAAATTTAGAAAAATATGTAAAAAAAAAAAAAGACATTAAGGATATTAAAACAGTAAGTATAGTGAAAGTAAAATAGAATAAATTAAAAGGTTTGGACATTTTAAATACTCCTCAAGTTTAATTTGAAATCCATAAAGGGGTTGTTTAAGCTCAGGCTTAGGGGTCCTTAGTTTGATCCTTACATAAGGTCCATTACGCCTTAAACTAAAATGGGACACATGTTAGCCTCTAATTGGCTAACTATGCCCATTTTCCCTCCCTTTCCCTTTCTTTCTTTCATTTTCCTATGTACTTCTTTCTTGGTAATCTCAATTCAAGATCCTTTTTATAATTTTTTCTACGCGATTTCACCGAATTAATGGTGAAATCATGTAGATTACTTAGGAGACTTGAATTAGGACCAAAAACTCTAGTAGATTTATATGTTTAGGTACTCAAATCAATTATAGAAAATCAAAGAAAGCTAGAACTCGAGATATTAGCCTTTGCTATGATCTTCAAATTTATGTTGCAATGATCATATTCAAAGCTTCTCTTCAATTGATTAAGTAAGTATATCATTTTTAAACATAAAATCGAATTAGATCCCATTTTTTTCCCTCGAAATCAAACATTGCACAATTTGGATCATCAATGGCCAATATGGCCTTTATTACTCTTTCCAAGCTCATGCAACCTGGGAAGCCCATAAATTCAACCCCCCATGCTCATTCCAGGCATCAACTCTCATCCAATATATAGAAAGCACATATACTTGTGCACTCTCTCTCTATTGTCAATTCCCTCTCTCTCTCTCTCCAAGTTTTTCTTTGATTACATTACAAAAGAAAATTGATACAAGAGTTTAGACAAAAGAAAACTGATACTCTTCAAAAGGTTATTCAAATAGTTAGTTTGACAAAATAACATAGGAAATTAACTCATAGCAGATTCGAATTAAACAAGGCCTAACTCCACTAAATTGAGTGTATTATGGAAGTACACTTAATCCTATTTCACTTAAGATGAAATCAAGATCTATGGGGATTATTTTTAAGTAAAGGTATCTTTGGATAAGTTACAAGGAAATATCTAGCATCGAATAAGGATAGAATAGATCTCAAATTTTGTGGATTTTATTTTCCAAGATTGAAGCTGATCTAGAAACTATGGTTAAGCATATCTTATTGTAAATTTTCAAATCCGAATTCTATCTAGAAGTTGTTGATCAAGTATAGAGAATCAGATTTAAAAATTCAAATTACCGAGATCTTCTCTAAGATATTCTTGAATAAACTTGAATTGAAGATAATTCTCATCATCTTTTAGCCGTTGGAAGACTTAAGTATAAAAGAAAATGTTTTTGATTCATAATAACATATCTAAAATCTTGAAGCAAAGAGATTACGTATAATTTCTACCAAAAGCTATAATCTACTATCTGAAAGAATATACAACGTAGTTCAAATGCTTCTCCAGAAAGTTAAACTAAAGTGAATTTTTCATCATCGTTACTTTTGTTTTTATCCGAAATTCCTTGAGATTCATATTGTTATTCTCACTTGTTTTCTCTGTAACAATTTGTTTATTGTTCGAAGAAGAGTAGAGATAAATTATACTCTATAGATTTGTATTAACCTAGATTATGGATAAGCTTGATAGGCAGAGCAAAGTATTATATAAGTCTATGTGTAGCAGTTACTTATAATCTTCTCATGATTTTGATTTAGTGAATCAAGTGAAACGACCCCGATGAAGTAAATCGGGTTCTCAACAGTAAAGCTAGAAGAGATTAGTCTATAAAAGTCCAAAGCTCTATAAATCCTCAATTTGATATTCTCCTTCCTTATTCTTTTAATTTGCAGTAGTAATTTTTATGTGTTGAATTATTAAAATACCATTATTCACTAAATTAAGTTATTAAGAAGGGTAATTTTTATTTACATCAAAAAAGTTTTTAAAATATTCAAAGATATCAATTCACTCCTTCCCCCATTTCTTAATATCTTATACAGGACCAACACTTACCTTTCCATCTATTCACCCTGTGCAACCATTACTCCAATGATACACTACCACTACCTTCAACCCAACTTCAACCACTACCTAAACCACCACCAAATACCATAGCATCATCCCTATACCTTTAATTTCCAATAAAAAAAAAAACTCATAAGGCCACTCTTATCAAGTTAAAAGGCCATCAAAAACCTCAAAATACCCCCTTTGGGCCCTCATTAACCATCTCCCAACCACACGTACACTACACATGATAACCTGACCTAAACTAGCATTTGACCTACATCCAACTCACTAACTCAACCTTAATCCACATCCAACTGAGCTTATGTCAAAGATCAATCATTTTGAATTTTGAGTTATTTTTATCTCAGTCTAATTCTTTTGTGATATGAAAAAAAAAACTTTAATTATTTTCTTTTCTTTTTATTTTTGCAAGATTTATCAAAACTCTTTATTTTTTTAATAAAAAAATGTTTTATCACATAGAAAAACTTATTTTCAAAAATAAAAATCAATAAACCCTTTTCAAAATCAGAATATTTAGAGTTTTTCAAAAATAATAATAATAATAGGAAAGACACTTTTAGGTATTTTTCTTAAATGAAAATAAATGGTTAAAAAAAGTAAACCTGGTCATTTTTGAAATTAAAAGAAATCAACATGTTACAATTTTATAAAACAAATTGTGGAATTTTAATCCGAAATAAAGGGTGTGTAAGCACTTATAAGCAACTACGGGGCAACTTAAAATACAGAAAATTTTTATTTTCTCCTTTTGTAAATAAATTAATTCAATTTCTTATGTTTTCTTATTTTGTAAATAAGTGAAATTTATTCACTTCTTCACTTATAAATTAGACTAATTTTTTTAATCAAAAGAGTATTTTGGAAAATAAACATAAATTTAGAAGGTTACAGTAGTACTCGCATATGGTTTAATAAGGTAATCCTCTAACTCATGATATTTGGTTTCTTAAGAATTTTCAAAGGATTTTCAAAATTGTAAGCTTGTGGCTAAATTAAAACTAATCCGCCTAATTAGTTCTAATTTAATCTCTTTTCCCAAATTACAGGTGGTGACTCTAAAGTTTTCTAAAAAAATGTAAGAAACTAGGTTTTCCGTAATTTTAATTAAGGGTTTAAACTAAATAGACATATGGAGTTTAAATCAAGTAAAAAAAATGAAAGTAAAAAATTTCAAACTCAGTAACCTACCCCCTATACCTTCTCATGACGAAATTACACACCTTTTTTAGTTTTCTAGTGTTGCTTATTCAAACCCTCGATAATCATCTGCAATTAGACAATTGAACCCTCTACGATTCCTTTATGAAATTGGTATGATGAATTCCTTTAAACTCATGTGTTGTATGTTGCAATGAGATTCTTAAACATAATATTGCTCAATGACTTAAAGCTATTCTTAGCTAATAATGAAATGAAATTAAAACTCAATAAGTCAAATCAACTCGTTGTCAAACCCCTACTTTAATACCGAATTTATGTGAAGTGATTAGGAGCTAAATTATCACTAAGCCATTAATAAAATCAAATAGTAATAATTTTGGGTTTTTCAATATGTGTAATTTTTAGAGTTTTTTAGGGTTTTTAGATAAAGATTTAGTAATTATGAGCTACCTATGTGGATTTAATGCACCAACAAATACTAAACGACATAATCTCTACTTTGATATGACTTACAAAGTATCATTTAGGATTACTCTCGACAATCCTTACTAAAGGGATTGATAAGAACTAAAAGTGAAGAGGTTTCTCAAGAATATTCAAGAGCATATAGCATAATGATGTCAAAGTCTTCAAAACATTGCACATACTTACATAGTGGCCATTTAGTAAATGAAACAAAACATAAGTTGCTCAATGACATTTTTGTAAATAAGATAAAATGAGGAGAAAATTAGTTGTTGGGCTAGCGAGCTAATCGAGTAAGCTGTTCTAATAAGCTAAGTAGTTCTTAATGACTTATCTTAAGATAAGCTAAGACTTAGCTGACTCATGACCTATCAACCCAACCTTATTGACCTCCCAACCTCTTGACCTGCCAAGTTGATGAGCTAACTTGATCTTGCTAAGCCAACCTGATCAAACTTGATTTAGCTGAGTGACCTAACTAACTTGGCAACTTACTGAGCTAATGGGTCGATTTGACCTGCTGAGCCAACTTAGCATCCATTAAATACTTTCTCTCCATGAAGAGTTTATCGATAGGTTTACACATAGACTTTCCAACAAGTCTTTACATGAAGAACTCACAAGCAGGACTTCATCACATCCTGAAACTCAACAATTGGCTTATTGGAGCTTACTATTGCTAATCGGTATTTTAGAGCTCATCAGTACCAAAAGGTGTAGTAATTGTTGTCTTCCTATCATTAGCATACTTGTCCAAAGCCTCTACTTCAGTAAGGTACGACTTACCATACTATAATGGATTGTTTATAGTAGTGGATGAGAGCATCTCTCTCTTTAAATAGCCTTTGACGCACTAGTACAACACTGATGGAATTAGGTTTAGTAATGTAATCATGTTCATCCAACCATTAGATGGTAAGAGATTGGTGCATCAATTATGCAAAATTTCATCGAACAACAAATACGACGATCTTAGAAAAATACATTCACATAACTGGCAGTCTTCTCAAGTGTATTGCTAAAGTTGTACAAATCTATAGGCTTCTTTACTAGCTATCTCATGTCTAGCTTTATAAAGTTGAAGGTTGTAATGGCATTAAGAGAATATTTATCATTAATGAAGCTTCATTTGATTGGTTGATCATTAAGTTTACTCCTAACATAAAGAGCATAAATATGATTTTGAGTGATTATGTAAATATTATCACTTATAAATGTAAGCATGCTCTCATGTACCTTAGCCATCTTATAGACTTGCTACGTTACATTGCATTCCATGTATTGGTCTTGTGAAATCTCTAATAACGTGTTAGCTACTGCAATCATGGACATCTTCTCAAAGCTAAGGAGGTTAAAGAAGCTACGTACATGGGTAATCTTCCATAGAGCCATTGTGATATGATACTTAGGTCTTCATCTCCTGTAACCGTTTTTTCCCTTATCATCAGGTGCTTCAGCCTATAGCATATCTACTTCTTAAGAAGCTACCAAGTCATGAGAAATTGTCAGATCTCCTTATGCATTGTAGAGTCAACGAAAATAGTATCTGTGCACCATCTTCCTATAATGCACCTTCATCTTCCACAGATGCTTAGTTAGTTTACTATTACTATACACCATTCAATGAAATAGCCACCAGTGTAGTAGACCCATATGACAGTAAGCAAGAAGTCGGTAAAGCATTTCCTAGTTGTAAAATAGGAGCAACAACAATTCCAGATAAGTTTTACATGAACATATGCTTGAGAAATAGCTAAGAACATGAGTTTTCTCCTGGACTATAAATACCATGAGTGAGGCATCGACATTATTGTCATGAGTTATCACAAGTAGGATATTATCCTTGTTTGCATGAACAATTTGTTCAGTAATGTCAAAATTTATTTCTGCTTGTAAGAACTTTCCTCCTATCTAGCCTTCTTTTTTGCAAGTGTCATTTGGTTAAGTCCTTCTCTCCCCAATGAAGCTATAAAAAATGTGTAGGGATGTTACCATAGTTAGTCAATCATGTGCACATCTTGTGATGTCATGCTATGATTAAACACGAAGAAGTTTTGATCCGATGACATGTAGAGGATGTGATTTGAGAAGAGTGGGAGGAGGTACATGCAGTTGTGATAGCTTGTAAGTGCAATACATAGGTCATGAATGTTCTTAACCATTCTTAATTGTTTTTTATTAAATTCCTATTTTGAACTTTCAAAGGGAAATTTGCAAGATGGTGTTTTTAGAATCTTCCAATAAATGAGGAAAAAATTTTCTCTATTTATAAATTTTGGAAGTTGCTCTCAACCATCAATGATCACAAAGCTTGATGGATGAGAAGAGCCATTTATTATTACATTTATTGGATTATCTTGATAACTAATGAATAAGATGGAGATTTCATAGATACATGGGTAACTTTTTCTTAGGCTTTTAATATAAATAGGTTCTTCAATAAGTTTAATATAGCAAATGCCCAATAAACTTATAAATGAGCATTCCGAGCCTAGCAAATTTGCAAATAAGCTTTCCAGGGCAATACTCTTGTAAATGAGTTTATAGAAAGGCTTATTAAGCATACAAAATAATCTAAAAGGACCAAAAGTGGTTAAAGCTTATGAGGATTCCAATTATGAGTCCATCAAACTAAATTTCGTTAAGATATCTCCAAATAAATAAAACCAATCCCATAAGCCCCATCTCTAATTTAAATAACTGGTTCGTAAAATTATATTGAGTCGAATCCAATGATTAAAACAGCCATCTACAACGGCAATTTAGCATGGTATACATTTGGTCAACATAACAAGTCCGAAACAAAGAATATCGTTTCCGATGCATGATTAATTATCATTGTTGGCATTATTAACTCGTTGCTAAATGGGGCATTATTGAAACCTTGCTGTTGGCCGGCTTTGATTTTTCCTTTTTCGTTTTTTTTTCTTCCCCCCTTTGTGCCCGTCGCCGGCTTTTATTTAAATAATCCGTATTTTCTTCAGAGTAGTGATATATTAAAAGAGTTCATCGGGATAATAACCGTGGTTGATGAAGGACGATTTATTAATAATCAAATGCGACAAGATCTAAGTAAAAAAGATAGTACTTTCTCCATCATGACAAGTTAACTAACACGAATAATTACAAAACTATTTATATGTATTGATTAATTTTTAACTATGATACGGCAATTCCCGTAACATATGAATTCCGGTAAAGCCTTTCTCATGGTTAATTTAACTGTATTTTCTTAATTGTTTAATCGGAAAAAAAAAATAAAACGAAAAGAAAGAAGAAGGTCAATTGGATCTTTCTAACAAAGTGATGGTTACTAATTGAACTTTTCGAATCTCTAATTGTATCCCGTGAACAGAATTAGTGTGTGCTCATTCTCGGATTAAAATAAATAGTATAATAATTTATGAACATGACGGCCTCCGGCCCCAACCACCTCTTCAACAAAGAACAGTATCAACAAGACTAACAACGCAAGAGAGAATAAAATCGGACATCGTATCTCTGAGTGTTTGTCTTGTCTATATTAAATGAATTGAGCAGATTAGAATACGTGATAAGTGCCAGTTTTTAAGCAATAATTAACAGTACCTATTAGACCAAAAGGCTTGTTCATGCACATATGGACCAAATAAATAAAATAGATAAGAATTCGCTAGATTTCCCTTTTATTTATTTTTCCATTTTCGTTTTCGTATGCCGAATTTTCTTTTTCTTTTTTTTTTTAAGCAGTTGTGAAATGTAAAATTTAATGGACATTGACGCATTGCATTCTATAGAAAAACGAAGAGATATTGCATACCGAATATATTGCAATTTCAGTAAAAATTCAATGACTATTGATAAACTTGAGAGATTAAAGAAGATACCAAAAACAGTTCAAAAAAAAAAAAAAAAGGTACCAAAAAGTGGTGAAAATACATTATGAGATATTATAACTCAAGCAAAACTATATTTCAATATCCTGTGTCTCTAGTTTATCAATAGTAGTCATTTTATATTCATATGGTAGTCATTGCACAAGTTATATTTTAAAAAGATGAAAAACTAGTAGTTGTTTCTCTCAAAAATAAAATTATATTTTGAAGCATTTATCAGTATGCATACAATTTTCCTTTTAGATAAAATACCATAGTGAGTTATTTAAGGGAATAAAACTTTCAAAAATCAAATATCATATGTTAAAGTTATGCAAAAATGTAAAGTTTAGAAACTTTTAACATTTTGTGATTATTATATCAAATTTTGTTAATGCCTGTTCTATTACCCACACCGACGAAGACACTATTTCATACAGTCTTCGAAATTTTGAACGCTAAATTATCGCTTTTTGATCGTTAGACACTATCTTATATGAGGCAAAAACTCCAATATACGTGTAGAAAATGATTTAAAACTTACAGAAAGCAACCCTTCCACTAAATGAAATTTATTCTAGAGTGAAAGTGTTCTTTTCGTTAGTACGAAAATTGGACAGGACGGGGAAGTGTCTCTAAAGGCGGCAAAAATCTCCATCGGCACATGGCCGGTTTGTTAATCAGTCAAACAATCATAATCATTGAAAGTATGTGCACTACCGCTCTGAGCAAACAAAAACAGTTCCGTTGATCGAGGGGGGAATGTATTTAGATTAGTGATGATATATATAAATAATATATATGGTTTTTAAATAAACAATCATTTATATTTCTGTTTGTTAAAATTTTATTCTTATTTATTTACTATTAATCTAATCGCGTGACGTATTAGTACATTAAAATTTATTTTCTATCAAATTAATCAGTTATAGGTGCTAATTAGCCAGGTAGAATTGTCCATTCAATCAGACTTCAATTTGATTCATATTCCAAAAGTGATCCCTCATTTCCGACATTATAATAGAATAAAGTTACCAATTTCTGTAGATTTCGTGTCAGCTCTACTTCATACGATGAATCATTCATTTGTCATCCTATTCACAGAAAGCTACGTTCGTGAAGATGCTGTGTTAGACTTCAAGGTGCCTGATCATATTTTCAAGGAAAAAATTGTTTAGTGCTCTTCACTACACCATTCCTAATAACGCCTACAAAAAGTTTCATATTCCAATTCGGTGTTTTCATTTTTTCTTTTTTCGTCCCTAACTTCAATAATATTTGGAAAAATGGAATTCAAATCAAATTCATCTCATTGGGAGATTGTTGAGGCATGGCATAGTAATTAAGCATTTGATTTACAAACATGAAGCCTTGTGTTCAAATTTCATATTTGTTACTTGAATAGCATTTGTTTTTCACACATATTAGACTTTTTCTTTCTTTTTTCCTCAACCAATAACATAAAATTCACTAATTACAAATTATATCCAATTAAATAAATTCTCTTAAATTGCTATTTTTTATAAGTAATACCATAAAAATAATTATACTATCTATATTATAAGTATTTCGGACTTATTACATAAGGTATTAATTAACAATATCAATTGTATGATTTGATTTAATAATTTTTTTTTTACAATTAATGTTAGGCAAATAAATATGGATTATATAGTTGATCACCTAATCATTTATATTCAAAATATTTTTTTTTTATTCATGTTGCTAATGTGACAATTGTACAAAATTATCATGAAAAGAAATAATACAATACTTATAACTATACTAAGTTACTCTGCCCTTGGGGTTATATGATCCTAGGTCCATCCTTAGGTGATATAGAAAATTTTGAGATTGTAATTTAAGGAACCTATTTAACCATCATCTTCTAAATATACTCATTATAGTTAAAAGCTCATGTAATGCATAAATATTAGAATTTTTATTATTATTATAAAAAATTTTGGAAAAATAATGAATATTCATTTGATTTTATGTATATAAACATCATTTTACTATAAATAAATATGTATAATATAAATGTTTTTATTTATGTATCTTTGTGGAAGTAATTATAATTAATAATTGATGAGTACCCAAACGTATTGAATGCATGATGTTTTAACACTCCTATTGTTTTTTGTTTCACATGCATATTGGATTATTTTATGATAACGCTCATAATATAGCATTACCTTAGGTAACTTGCTATAAAAGATTAGCAAGTTATCTTTTTTTTTTTTCCTCCTTTCTCATCTAATTAATTAGTTAACATGTTATTTAAGTATACTGTTAAGCAATTAATAGAATGGATGGTATAGATTAAATTTTCGTAAATTAATAACTTAAATTAACCAACGTTATGATAACGTTGTTTTGCTAATGCTATCCTAAAAACCCCATGCATATTATTATCATTTAATTATACTAATAGACAATGCATCCACATTAAGGGTATAGATATAATTATATGTAAAATCTATAACATCAAAGTGTTTGATACTTTTCTTAGTATTTCTTCTTTTTGCATTATTTATAAGAAATCATATGCAACTTTAAATTTTTAAATAAATTGATTTATATTTTGATTAAAATAAGATATAATATGTCTTCTATTTCCCCTTCCACTAACGCAATAAACCATAAAATATGGGAAAAGGAAAAAAGCAACTCTACATCATTGTCTCGTTTATGATTGGGGTTAAATTTTCTAACGTTGGATCATTTTAATTTGGTTCTGGTTATAATTGATGTAACTGTTAGATTCCTAAATTTTTCATTTTTAGTATGATATTAATAATTATTAAACTTATAAAGATACAAAATGATCTTTATGATAGTTAAAAAAAAAAAAAAAAAAACAAAAACTTTCTCAATGGATAGTCGAATAAATTTAGGAGCTATTAATTTAATTTTTTCAAGTTCAACCATTATGTTATTCTCAAACTCTTTTCAAATTTTACCAAAACTTTCACAAAATATTAAATTATATCTACATACACTTATGTGATTTATTTACATTTTTCAGTTTGATAAACATTCAAAAGAGGGGATTTGCCCTTCTTTTTTTTTTTTCATCATAAAGGCCGAGCATGGAAAGAGAGAAGGTAAGGAGAGTGGAACAGAAGGGAAGAAATCTTCATCCTATATGTTGTTAAAATTTTGGGGGGATGTGGAACCTGAAGAATTTTTCATGATTGATGCCAATTCCTTCCAAGTTCTTAAATACGGCCTAAAGATAAACGCTGCATTACTGAAATAAGGCAAATGATGATCTTTTCCCTGAAAAATGAACATCTTTTCCATAAATCTATCGCTTAGTTTTTCTTATCCAATATATATATATATATATATGTGATATATATATATGTGTGTGTGCGTACGTGTGTGTATATATATGTATGTGCATGATTAATATCAGTATCTTAATCTTTCTCTTTGAAAAGAGACGAAGTGTCAAAACGAAAATAATTAAAATTAATATGTTTCTCATTTATTTATGGCATTATCACAATCAATTTAGCATGGCAAAGAATACAAATAAATTATAAAGAAGACCGGTAACTGTTGTGAGCACAATATAATTCTTACAAGAAGCTATTTTTGAGTAATTGATAACATTGGAATTTACATTGATAAGCTAACAATGCAAACAAATATAAGGACCATATTACCATATATATCTCTCTCTCTAACATTCTAATTTCCTAGACTTTACCCTCTTTTTTTTTTTTAATACCCGATAAAATAACCCCACATATGTATGTCGAGTATCCCAAATGACTATAATCGTCATAACCATTCTTATATTAGATAATTTTCTTGTATCTTCTTCAATGACACTCATGACAATTTAACAATCTATTCAAATTCGATTCCTCCATGCCTAAATTTGGAATATATAGTAGTTTGCGCAAGAATAAAAGAATGAAAGAATAACAAAAATTAAAATTTCCCAATATAATGATGAAGATCACGGTTTTTATTCTTACAAAGTTTAACCCCAATAGATTCCATCCAATGATCAAAAATTCATCCTCTATGCTAATGCATTTTGATGTTTAGCCTCAATCTTCCAATATAAAGGGGTTATATTTGTCCATTCGATTTCCCAAATAAGGAGGAAAAAAAAACAATCATATGAAGTAATATATCACTTTTCTTTACATAGATTCATTTGAGAAACAGAAAACAAACCATAGAAAGAGAATAATGAAAGACATAAATGGAAGAGGAGGGAACAATGGTTATGGAGTATTTTCTAAGGATATATAAAATAAATGAAACTAATAAATTGGAATGAAAACAATATGAATGAAAGTTGACGCTCATCTAGATATCATCATAAGCGGTTAACTGCACTTTAATAAATATTTATAATGAAAAATATAATGACAAAAATGTACAAAATATGAAGTAACAAAAACTTTTGAAAGTATAAGTTATAATATAATAGATTTTCCTTCCTCCATCGTCTCATGGATTTTGTTTAATCACCGTCCGCGTATGTGTGCAGGTATATATATACATATATATAGAGCACGTAGAATTCCTTTCAACAACTCTATACAAATTATGATATAGATTAGAAATTAATATATATCTATATTATTAAAGCAAATGAAATCTTAAATAACTATTTTTCTTAAAATTATATATTTATATTTTATTTACTATTATTTAACAAAAAAAACTAATAATAAAATAAACTATTAGAATTATAACTAATAAATAAATATGTTTACTTATTTCTTTTTCTCTCCCTTTATTTCTTTACCTCTCTAATTTATTCCATTCTCCCACTTTTCCACTAACTTAATCTATATCTCTTTTTTCTTTCTCCCACTTTTTCCATTTTCCTACTTTTCCACACCTCCTACTGACTACACTTACATCTCTCTCTCTCTCCATTTTGTATTTTTTGTACACACAATGTAGATGTATGGATTGCTAGTATATTATTTAAGTTAAAAAACCCTTTAAATAACAAAACAAAATTTTATATTAACTACCAATTAATTTAATTATTAAAGATATATTTATCAATACAATAAAAATTAATTATTATAGTAAATTTCTAATAACCACTTAACTCCACCAAACCACCACATTAACCACTTAACTCCACCAAACCACCACATTACCTACTTTCCATAATATCTACTAACATTAATCCATGATTCACTCACAAGTCTTCTCACATTACTACTTTCCTTAATACTTCATGATTATATATAGATAAGTGGATAGCCAAAAGTATAAACCTGAAAATATTAACATATTAAAGTTTTTCAATAAAATAATTATTTTGTTATATAAAAAATAATAAAGAGACATTATTTATGATAGTTATATAAAAATATATATATTTACTTTTTCTTAAAATAGGATTCCAAATAAAATTTTTAGCACTTGTGAGGTAAGTACAGGCATCCACTAATATGCATTAATATGCATGTATATGTGTGTGTGTGTGAAATATCCCAATAACTCTGAGATAATTTTCTGGCATTGTTAAAAGATGTAATGATTTTTTCTTTTAACTTGCTATTGTCACCCTTTGGAAATTAGCTTATTAGTTTGATGGCTCCTGCTACATTTTCCATTTTATTGGCGTAAACGATTACTACAAGATGATCCAGTAAAAGGATCCATTGAATGGGGCGCAAAAGTGTCAGTCAATTGTACGTAGGCTTGAGGAAAGTTTGGTTTTTTCTATGGGCTTACCCTACTTTTCTGGGACCCTACATAAACTTCCTAGTGACTTTTTCAGCTAGGGCAGCGTCGGACAGTTCCAAATGTCTTCCTCCAACATTTCCATATTTTTGTGTTTGTGATGATTACCTTAAGTTCCATTTGAGGATGATGAGTTAATGAATATCTGGTAGGGCCGACCTCAGGACGACCGGTTGATCTTGATATATTGTTTGAAACACATCGGTTAATATATATGCTTGAAACTATATGGAATATACTGTTGAGATTATATAAAAGCCTAAATCCATAGTGTTATGTTATTTATAAATTTTTATTTTGTACTTTTTAGTATCTAAGTTAAATTCCTATTATATATATTAGAATTTGAATTCTTGTAATTCTATATATATATATATATATATATATGTTATTACTATTATTATTGAATAGAGTAAGTAAAAGAGCAAAATGCACTAAGAGCTTATTACAGAAATTTAGTGCTCTATGGTTCAGAGAGTATTTAGTCACCAAGAAATTGTTAGTTACTGTTGGGGCTTATGAGTCCAATTCATATCTGTATCCATAGTTATTAACAAAATAATAGAAAAAAGTATAGAAAAAGAAACCTAATATATATATATATTAGAAGACTGGTAACAAGAAGGAAAAAAAAAAAAGATAGGAGATTGCGGCCGCGTTGGGGAATTGACCGAGGAGACGAGGAAAGGAACTCAAAGAAAAAGACGAAACAGCAAGATTTACGTGCGTGAATTAAGAATCGGATCCACTGACTTCGTCCTTTTACGTATTGGGAAAGTGAAATTTTATTTTAGAGGAGTAATTTCGGATCCGTAATCAGGGAGGTTTTGAGCTATTGAATGCGTGGTGTGAAACTCTAGAAAACCGTTATTTCCGATCTTGATAAATCCTTCCTAGTAGTTCAAGTTGAATTAGCGCTTTCACAATTTCATAAATTTAATTTATATTGAAATTTTGTTAATATTTATTATTTACGGTGAAGATTATTTATCTACTAGTATAACCAATGAAAAAAATACTCTATGAGCTATTTATTATTGATAGTGAAAGATATTGTGTTATGCCATCTCATGATTTTTTTCCGTATATTAAGTTTTCCACATTAAATCCCGGTTCATTATTTAATTTTATCTTCACTTTGCTATTACTTTCTTAACAAGTGGTATTAGAGTTGGGATTGAAGAAAAAATATATATGTTATTGGTTGTTTTTTCTATGTTTTAATTATGACAAAAGCATTAGGTTCTATGATATAATTAAATTCATCAAATTATTCAATTTGGAAGTAAATAATGGAAGATCTTCTACATTGCAAAAATCTATATGCACCTTTAGGTGGTAATAGTGTGAAGCAAATAAATTTGATCAAGATGGGGCAATTATGCATTTAAGAAAAATGCCGTTGGTTATATTCAACAATGAATGGATCACAATGTTTATCAATATGTTGCATAGGAAACTACAGTAGATGCTCTATAGAGAAAATTGGAATCCCTATATGAAAGATAAATTGCCTTGAATAAAACCTCTTTAATTAAAAAAAAATAGTGAATTTGAAGTATAAGGACAAATCAAGTATGACAGAGCACTTGAATGATTTTTAGGGTCTTGTAAATCAGTTGATTGCCATAAAGCTAGTGCTTAATGATGAGATTTAGGCATTATTATTGAGTTCATTACCAATAATAAGGATTTGAATGATTAAATAATAGGCCAGATGTCCTCGTTCTAAACATAGAAAATTAGGTTGAGTAACCTTCTATAAGATAAAAGAGGTTTTTCAATAAGTAGTAATCCTTGTTGGAGCTTTACTTTTTCAAATTTTCCCTATTTTGCTAAGTGTTTTTAGAATCGATAACTCAAATATAAGGTTGACAATTTACATCCAACCTATCAATCCAAACACAATATGAGATGATTATGAATAGGTTTCTATATAGAAAACTTGGCATAACTAATAAACATATTATAGATGTTTATATACATGTCTTAGTTCATGTTTAGTTTTTAAAAACATTTATGAATGCATTTGATAAACATGGGTTAATGTGTAGCTTAACCTCAAGCGCCATACCTCTACAGCTAGAAAACATAATTGGGCTTTGCATGGTTTTATGTCTTTTTCTAAGGTTTCTTAAGAAAAGGTAAAGGGTAGCTATATATGCATGGAGATTGTAGACTTTAGGTTAAGAACTTTGAAGGTTGATGGTATGTTTGAGAAATGTGTGTGATTGAGGGTTTATATAGAAAAATTTTTTGTAGGTGAGTACTAAAGTTTACCTTAGGACTATTGCGAGCTTATCCTTTTCAAGGAATGCCTTCGACCATGGTACGTTTTGAAAGACTCAATATCATAATTAGTTTCGATCTTCTGTGGCCATCATAAAAAAAAAAAAAAACAATATCAACTCTCGACCAATTTATTCATTAGATGCTAACCCCACTGTTAGAGAATACTCCATCCTATAAACAAACTATCCGTCCCACAAACAAATTATCTATTGACGTCACTTACCACACAACATGCTCAGTTTGAGTACCCTACTCACCCTCAAACTCTCAAACCATAACACAACTACAACCACAACCAAATTTATGGCATGGTTAGTTAAGTTTTGAATCTCCCTCGATGAAATTGCACCATACTTATTTAATCCTCACAAAAGCTTCGTCCATTCTTGTATACCTAATTCATGTGCCACCACTTCAAATTCAAGTCCCGTAAAATTTTAAACACATTGTAATAGTCCAAAAATTAAATTTTTGAAACAAAAGTAGTTGCTTTAAATTAACATTATCTTTTGAACATTAAGTAACCCATATTTTATTAAATGGTGAAAAAAAGAAAAAACAACTAACTCCGTTACATCTCCATTCTGGGTGAGGGTTGGAACTTGTGACGCTAAAACTGGTGAAAAAAAAAAAAAAAAAAGGAACGACTCATGAAAGAAGAACCATTACTTTCCCAAATCTCAAACCTTAAATCTAAGATTCTAAAAATAAATAAATAAACGACGACACGTCCTTATGTCCCTTTATTGACAAACCATATTCATTCCTTATTGCTGAAATTTGTGCAAATAATTGAGCTTTCCCCAGTAACTTCCATCATCGCTTCTTTCCTTCAGCATATTTTTTCCATTGATTTCTCAATAAGATGCTTAGAGTAATGGAAAAATCTACTCTCATCGAGGTGCATATCATAAAATTAGAGTTATTTACTGATGAATGATGACACATCCTATAAAATTGGATATACAATAACGTAGATGTTTTATTCTATAACAGGTGTTATCCTTAAACACTTTGTTTGCAGGACTACGAAATTGATTTTGCTAATTACAATCATCCTATAAAGCCTTTTTTTTAATTATTTTTTCAGGTTCGTTATAGACGAATGGAGATGTAAGAGGGTTAGTTTTCCACTATTCAATAAAGTACGGATGAAAACATAGGAATCTAAAATAAAAATAATAATAATAATAACAATACAAGTATCCAAAGCCTAATTTACTCATAATTTAACAATTAAAAATATAGAAAAGCTAGCCCAATAGGATGATGATGAAAAAGGACCGACTGGATATTACATGCCACATGTATATCCATATGATATGTTATAACCAATAAATCTTTCTCTAATGGTAATAAAACCATTATGATTGAAATTATCTCCAATCTTAAGGTATGTTGATTAATTATCAGATATTCATGGCTAAGATTTTGGGTCACTAATGTAATGGGGGGTTTCTACGGTATCAGTAGCAAAATTGTAACCAATCCAAACTACTAATTTATAAACACTTAATCTATAATGTTCATCCTATTAAAATAGTCTAACATATTACCTATACAATAGATCAATAGGTTTTATTAATAAAAAAAAATTTAAAAACTAATTAATTAAAAGGAAAAATAGGAGAGAGAAGGTAACCTATTAATCTTTTATAACATGTTACATTGGCCAGCGTTATGGTAATGCTACTATAAAAAAATCCCTAATATAATAAAAAAAAAATCAAAGTTGTTTCTATGAATAGTTGGTGAAATTTATCCGCACATAAAGATAAAATAGTCCTAATTAAAATATTAAAAAAGAAAAAAAAAAGAAAAGTGAACATATTTTCTGTAATTGTTTTAACATAATTGTATATATCATAAAAAGAAGAAAGAAAAAGAGAAACAACCAGACAATTATTTCTATATACATTAAAGAGCAAAAACATGATAATCCCTTTTACATAAATTTCAAAGTGAAATTGGGAAATTTGACTAATTGTATACTATAAAACCTTAAAATGGATTGTCTAAAATACGAAAATGAATAATTAAGATTATCTAGATTTTTTTAATATCATTTGACATCATCATGATATTACTTTTTTTTTTTAGTTTAATCTCAACCATTAATTATACAATCTGTATTTTAATGTGATAACTTTAGGAAATTTTTAATTAAATAACTTTACCCATTCTTGAAAGCATTCATAATTGGGTGAATGTCATGATTTATATATCAACTTTGTCACTTTTTATAATATATACTTGAAATTTCAACTTATCTAATTATATACCCAATTAAAGATTTAGTTTTCATGGTTTATATTTCAATTAACTCTAAATCATATCGTCAGTCAATTTAACATGATTAGTCAGTGGGATAGCTACCCATAACTTTAGGAGGCTTACCCAACCTTTTATAGGTAACTATTAGTCATTCCCTGCAAAATAGTGAGTTGCAAACCGTTTCAAAAATATAGGTTGTACAACCTACTAGCAACTGTCTGTAGTGGTCTATAACCCTATAGGGTTACATGAACATCCTATGGCCTTAAGCAACCATTCAGTTAGACAATCATACCAATTGAACTAACG
Organism: Lumnitzera racemosa; assembly: GCA_024138005.1. Lineage (NCBI taxonomy): Eukaryota > Viridiplantae > Streptophyta > Magnoliopsida > Myrtales > Combretaceae > Lumnitzera > Lumnitzera racemosa. Next base: position 20,006,175 of record JAMXBC010000002.1, read on the forward strand.
GTATAGATTGAAATTAATTGAGTTATAAATTGAAATTAATTGAGATATAGATTGTAATAACTAAATTTTTAATTGTGGGGTTGCATGAATCTCCTAAGGCCTTAGGTAACCATTCAGTTAGCCAATCGTGTCAATTAAACTATAATTGGAGTTAATCGAGGTATTAATTGTAATAATTAAATTTTCAATTAGATATATAATTAGACAAGTTAAAACTTTCAACAAATAATTACAAAAAGTGGCAAAATTGAGATATAAACGGATATTACCCTTTCATAATTTTATATCAGAATGGCATTTAGACTCCACGTTATGAGATTGAATAAAAAAAGATACATCACAAACACTGTAAGCAGTTGCGTGCAGCTTCAATATCTTGATCAGAACGACATTCCCATGCAAAGAGGTTGTGGATACCATGTTCAAGCTCCCAGATCCAATATCTGCTATAAAATCCGGATTCGTCATGACCTTATACACCATTAGAACTGTGGAAGTGGTAATATTAACTTTAGAACGTGCTGGTATCATCTGATGTTCCAGCGGGACTTCGGCTACGATCGAACCATGATAATTGATGTAGCCAATGCTGTTTTCAAACTCAAAACCACCATAATTCGGATTTTCTATAGTTACAACTACATCAATCGTGGCATTGAGAGTTGCATTAGGACCAAAACCGAACTGGATATTTTCGAGGCCAACAGGGTGGGCAGTTATTTCAGGTTGTTTTGGTTTAAAGATGGTAAGGGATAAGGTTACTATAACAATCGTGAATACAACTAGCAGAATCGTTGTTACCAAGCAGCATATCTTGAGACCTCGACGCATCGTTTTTTGGGCCAAAAATCGGAATGTGAGAAGTAAAATTTGCCTTACGGTATATGGTGATTGATCTACTAATTTTTTTCAGCGTATATAAATTAAGCTACATTGAATGCTAAGTCATTCTATGTAGGTCTAAGGGGATGTAAATTTTGAATGCTACATGTGAGTACTTGTTTGTTTGAAGTGGTATTAACGGGAGTGATGAAGCTAATTTTGTTTTAGCCTGTTGAGGTAGAGAAAGAGTAAGTACCATAAATTCTTGTTGACAAAGATATAGTCTGCCTTCATTTCGAGAAGGACAAGCTAGAATTTGGTTTCCATAGACTCCGTACGTTGGTAGACGATGCGAGCAGCGACCTTTATTTAATAATTAATTTCTAACAAGAGCCAGAAACTACACAGACAATATAAATAAATAAATAAACAGGTATCTTCTTCCTTACATTTTAATTTGCTGGATGTGACAACGACGTCGACGCGTGTTTGCTATTACGAAAAGACATCTTAACTGATACTTTTTGCAGTTTAGTGTTTCTTGGAGTTCTTCATGCATCTTAATCTTCCCATTAATTAATTCGAGCATTAAGAAAGGAGATTTGTAGTGTTCAGAGATAAGAGGTCCTGTACATCTTGGTAATGTGATAATATTTGGAATTTAGCAAAATAAGAGATACATGATCAAGTATACGCCATGTATCTAGGCATGTTTCTCAAATAGTAGTTGCATATTGAATTAAAAAGGTATATGGCTAAAGCACACAATCATATACTTTTTCATGTATTTTGTGATAGTAAACATATAAAATATAATGTCAAAAAGTGTCAATTATAAGAGTTGTATCAATTTGTGATGATTAGGGGCTTATTTGTTAGTGTATGTAATATAGTTTATGTAGTGATGGGTCGATTAGTAAATCAACAACTATAAATACAGCAGTTATAACTACTAGAGGATATAGCAATAGTACAAACAAAAAAGTGTAGTGTGTGAAATAAATGAGAGTGCTATATGTGAGTGAAGGGTAGTGTGAAAAACAAAAAAGTATAGTGAGAACTATCAGAGTGTGAGTATATTTGTGTGTACCAAAACAAGAAAGTGAATCAATAACAAAGTGATTACTTTAGTGCATATTAAAAATATATTCATCACATAATTCTAATTAATTCCAATAGTAGTATCAGAGTAAGGTTGAAAGAAATCAAGATTCGAGAGTTGTGATTGGTTCTAAGTGGTCTATCAATAAAGAGTAGGGTTAGCAATATAGCCATGCCACTTCCTATTTTAGATGGGAAGAATTATGATAAATGGTGCATACAAATGCGAGTTTTTTTTGGTTTCCAAGAATTGTTAGAGATTGTTAATGACGGGTTGCAAGAATTAAAGGAGATAGCATTAGATGCTTGACGTGCTGTTTATAGAGATGTTAAGAAAAAGGACTATAAAGCTCTTTACTATATTCTTCAATGTGTAGATGCTACGAACTTTGAAAAGATTGTAGCAGCCAAGACAGCGAAAGAGACTTAGGATTTGCTTAAGAAATGTTATAAGGGGGGTTGACAAATTAAAGAAAGTGAGGCTACAAACATTGAGAAGACAATATGAACAATTATAGATGGAGTCAAAGGAAAGTATTAGTGACTACTATAATCATGTGATGCTATTGACAAACTAAATGAAGTCCAATCGTAAGAATATGACAAAGCTAATGATTGTCAAGAAAATTCTTCACACCTTAACATCAAGATTTGATTACATAGTTGTTGCCATTAAAGAATCAAAAGAATTATCGGACTTAAAATTTGAAGACTTATAAAGTTCTTTAGAAGCCTATGAACAAAGGATGAATGAGAGGAATTAGGAAAGAAACACCGAGCAAGTCCTACAAGTACAAACTAAAAGACATGGTTACAACTCCTCTAAGAGCAGAAGAAGACATGGTAGAGGTAGAACTAGAGGACGTAGAAGGAGTTTCAAATTCAAGGGCGTGACCAAAAACACACGAATGATCCATCTCAATCCGATGCAAACAACACTCAAAGACCTATCAAGTCTTAAGGAAGAGGCATTAGGAGGAAATTTGACAAAAGGAATGTTCAACGCTATAATTGCTAGAAATTTGGACACTTTGCTGATGAGTGTAGAAATCCTAAAGGAACACAAAAGATTCAAGAAGATGCAGCTACATATGCACAAGATGGAGACAAATCAAATCATATACTGTTGATGGTTAAGGCTAAATCCAACAATTCCAATACTAACTCTTAGTACTTAGATACAAGGTACATAAACCACATGTCTAGGAATAGATAATGGTTTGTGGATCTTGATGAATCACACAAGAGCAAGGTGAAGTTTGCTGATAGCAGTGTAATGTTGGTTAAAGGATTAGGCAAAATCATTATCAAACAAAAGAATAGGAAACTTTCATATGTTTTAGATGTGCTATATGTGCCTCAAATGAAGAATAAGCTGTTAAGCCTAGGATAGTTACTTGAGAAGGGATATAGTATGAATTTATGTAAGAAGAAGCTTATCCTGTATGATGACAAAGGTCAGTTGATTTTGCAATCACAAATGAACAAAAATAGAACCTTTAAGGTTGATATTTAGACGAGTGAGTATCTAAGTTTTGTTCCATTAGTTAATAATGAGAACTAGTTATGGCACATGCGGTTTAGGCATCTTAACTTCAGAAGTTTATGTGAGCTGAAGGCTAAAGAAATGGTAATAGGTCTTCCTCAAATTACCACCCAAGAACAAGTATGTAGAGAATGTCAATTGGGCAAATAGACGAGAGATCGATTTAAGAGTGAGTCATCTCCAAGGACTTCGAATAGGATTGGGTAAAAAAATTACGAACCGAACTGAACGAAAAAATCTATTTTTGTGCAAACCATTTGGCTTACGATTCAATTCAGTTGTGTATAAATGATTCACAGTTCGACTCAAGAAAGCGAACTGAATCGAATCAAGAAAGCGAACTGAATCGAAATGAACCGAATTGAACCATTTAGTTAAATAAAAAAAAATAATGCAATTATTTTGTACTTTTTAAAATTTTTTTTCATCAATCTTCATAAATTTCATCGAATTTTTCATATTTTCTTTTTCTTTTTTATCATTATTTTGTATCAATTATTAAAATTAAGTTCAATAAATTTCATATTGATTGGAGATAAAAATATTTAGTGAAAATTTAACACAAATGGTTCAAACCATATACCGAACCAATTTTAATTAGGTTTGAAAAATTTATAAACCAAACCATATAGTTAGGTTCAATTTAAATAAAAAAAAAAAAAACTAAACTGTTATATTAGGTTCAGTTCACTAAAGAGGGGCGAACCATACCAAATCGAACCACGCCTACCCCTAACTTTGAATCTTCTCAAAGTTATATACTCAGATTTGTGTAGACCTGTTGATCCCCTTTCCTTTAGAGGTAACCGATACTTTGTTATGTTTATCAATGACTTTAGTAGGAAATTGTAGGTGTATTTGATTTAAAACAAGAATGAAGTTTTTGAAATCTATAAGAGATTCAGGGTTTTAGTTGAAAAACAAAGTAGTAAGGCAATTAAAATTTTGAAAACCAATAAAGGAGATGAATACACCTCAAATGAGTTTAGGAGTTTCTATGAAGACAATGGAGTTGTGCATAAGGTAATAGTACCCTACACACCACAACATAATGGTGTGGCTAAGCAAAGGAATAGAACTTTGATGAATAGGGTACATAGTATGTTAAGTACGAAGAAAATGCCCAAGCATTTATGGGGAGAAGCAATTGCTACAACAACCTACATTACCAATAGATGTCCTACTAAGAAACTAGTCAATAAGACTCCGAAAGAAGTATGGTTGGGTAAGAAATCATGTGTCCAACATTTAAAAATATTTAGAAGTATATGATTTAGTCATGTGCCAAATAAGAAGACAATGAAATTAGATTATAAAAGTGTATGCTATCTTGCTTGGTTATCATTCTACTGGTGCCTACAAGTTGTACAATCTTATCACAAAGAAGCAATTCATAAGTACAGATGTTGTATTTGATGAGGGAAAGACATGGTAATAAGAAAGTGATGTCTCAGATAGTTTAAAGAAGCTAAAGGATGTACGTGTTCTGAGTGAAGGAATGATTACTTATGAACCTTCATCGGATTGGATTCGCGGAAATGCTTATCAAGATCAACAGATTGAACAGAGATAATAGAGGACTAGATAGAGATCGAGGACGTTGGATGATTATGAAGTGCTTCCTGCTAACATGATCACTTTAGAAGGTGATTTGGTACATATGGCATTGTTTGTAGACATTGAGCAAATCATATTTAAATGGATAATTGAAGATCCCAAGTGTGTTATTGCTATGGACAAAGTATTACTATCCATTAAGAAGAATCAGACATGGGACTTAGTGGAACTACTAAACAATAAGAAACCAATTGATGTTAAGTGGATCTATAAGTAAAAGTAAAGCCAGATGCTTCAATTGCAAAATATAAGGCCAGACAGGTGGCAAAAGGATTCCTACAAAGGGCTAGATTAGACTTCACTAAAGTGTTTTCGCCTGTAGCTAAGATTAAAATTATGAGATTAGTTGTTGCACTTACTTATTTCAATGCATGGTTGATGTTTTGGATGGATGTCAAGTCATATTTTCTAAATGATCCACTTGAAGAGGAGGTTTATGTGATTCAAACCCTTCGATTTGAGATAAAAGAATGTGAAGATAAGGTGTTCAAATTAAAGAAAGCACTATATGGGTTGAAACAAGCTCTGCGAGCTTAGAATAAGAGGATTGATACATTTTTAGTACAACAAGGCTTTGAGAAGTGTAGATGTGAGCATGGGGTTTATATAAAACAGAAGGTCAGATCTAAAGTAAAAGGAAAAGTTGAAACATTGATTATATGCCTGTATGTTGATGGTCTCCTAGTCACTAGAACTAATGAGTCAAACATTAATAACTTTAAGAAGGTGACGAGGTCTAAATTTGAGATGTCTGACTTAGGAAAGTTGTCATATTTCTTAGGGCTTAAATTTACACAAGTTAAAGGGGGTACTCTATTACATCAAACGAAATATGCAAAGGATATTTTGAAAAGGTTTGGAATGGCAGATTGTAATCTAGTTTCAAAACTAGTTGAACCAAATGTTAGGCTTATAAGAAGTGAAGAAGAGAAGTTTGTAGATGCAACAATGTTTAGACAAATGATTGGGTCCCTAAGGTTTTTATGCAATAGCAGGCTAGACATTACATTTGTGGTGGGATTGATTAGCAGATTTATGGAATAAACTAAGGAATCTCATATGGTAGCTACTAAGAGAATACTTCGATATATTAAGGGGACATTGGATTATATAGTGTTTCTTTGAATAGGAAAAAACAAAAGTATGGTAAGCGTTGTAGTATTTTCTGATTCAAATTAGTATGGTGACAAGGTGGATAGGAAAAGTACGACTAGATATTTGTTTAAGTGTTACGGTTCTCCTTTTGCATGGAACTCAAAGAAGCAATAGGTGGTTGCATTATCTTCTTGTAAAGCAAAGTACATAGCAACCTCTACCATTGCATGTGAAGAAATGTGGCTCACAATATCGCTAAATCAAATGAAAGTAAATGTTGAAAGTCCTTTAGAACTAAGAATTGATAATACGTTTGCAATAAAGTTGGCTCATCATCCTACTACCTATGGTCGAAGCAAACATATTGAAACTAAATTTCACTACTAATGAGACCAAGTGAATCAAGGAAAGCTGAAATTGATGTATTGCAGTATTTTAGAATAGCAAGCTGATTTTTTGACAAAGCCATTGAAAACTGAAAAGATTTGAGCAATTGAAGACATTTGTTAGGATGAGATCACTTAGTGAATTTCAACATAATCTATATTAAGGGGGTGTGTTAGTATGTGTAATACAGTTTGTGTGGTGAAGGGGCGGTTAGTAAATCAACAAGTATAAATACAGCAATTATAACTAATAAAGGATATAGCAACAATACAAATAGAAAAGTGTACTGTGTAAAATAAATGAGACTGCTATACATGAGTAAAGGGTGGTGTGAAAAACAAGAGATTGTAGTGAGAATTATCAGAATGTAAGTATATTTATATGTATACCGAAACAAGAAAGTGAATCAATAACAAAGTAATTACTTTAGTGCATATTAAAAGTATATTCATCACATAATTCTGATTAATTCCAACAAGATTAATATGTAGTTGATCTAAACTCAGTCTTATGAATAGAATTCGACTAATGAATTATGATGACTCTTCGTAAATGATTCTTACCTTTTAGATTGTGTTTTTTAAAGTAAGTTCTGTTACTTTGATTTCAATGTTCTTTTTGCAAGAATTTTAACCAAATATCTATAATTTTTCTCGTTCGAAACTGCAAGAAAAATAGGCACCTCTTCTACATTCAAGTGTGCTTCAATATTTGGATTTTTACTATCCAATTATCAACACTTAATTGTATTATGGGAGAATGTAAAGACAACAATGATTGGCAATAGGAAAAATAACTACAAGTACATACACACGCAGAAGAGTTATTTTCCTTCAATTACTCATTATCTTTGCATTATTCATTAAACACTATTTTGTTATACTAACACATTGTTTCTTACACTGTACACATACTTTGTTTTATATTCGCATACATACTTTATTTTGTATACTTTGTTTTGTATTCGCACACACTACTGCACTTACATTCACAAACCCTTGTTTATCCTTCACTTAAAGTCCCACACACTGCATTTTTACACACACACACTACCCTGCTATTTATATCACTGTGTTCATACCTAACCAACTTAACTACCTTTTGATTTTATACAAACTAACCAATCAAAATTAAACACTGCAACATACCCCTTTAATGCTGACTGGTTTTCATCAAACTAAAAGACCTTAATCTGAACATAAACCTTAATTTTTTTAATGTGTCCACTCTCAAAGGCTTAGTTAGAATATTAGCTAGTTGCTCTTCAGTTTTATAATATTCAAGCACCAGCATATCCTTGTTGACTTGATCTCGTAAGAAATGAAACCGAGTCTCAATATGTTTACTTCTACCATGTGCAGTCGGATGTTGAGCTAAGTTAATTACCGATTTGTTATCAATCTTTAAAATTATTGGATCCTTTACTTGAATCTTCATTTGATCTATTAACGCTTGCAACCAAGTAGCTTCACATGCAGCAGTAGATGCATCAACATACTGAGCTTCACACGAGGAAAGTGCAACAATTTGTTACTTCTTCGAGCTCCAAGCAAAGGTTGAATTACATAGCTAAAACAAGTACCCTGTTGTGCTCTTCCTATCGGATTTATCACCACACCAATCTAAATCAAAATACCCTATCAACATATCCATTTTCTCATCTATATCTTCACATCTTTGAAACAACAAGCTATAATCCATTGTCCCCTTAATGTATCTTAAAACTCTTTTAGAAGCTATCATATGTGACAATCTAAGATTTTCCATAAATTTACTTAAAACACCTACTCCATATGCAACATCTGGTCTGCTATTACACAAGTATCTCAAGGAACCAACTATCTTATTGTAAATAGTTGAAGCAACCAACACATCAATACCATCTCATATCAGCTTTACACTACTGTCAATCGGTGTTGAAACTTCATTACAATTCATCATATTAAATCTTCTTAAAATGTCCTTGACGTACTTCGTCTAGCGTAGTAATAATCCTTCTTCAACTTCAATAAACTCCAATCCAAGAAAATAAGATAGTTTACCAAGATCTAACATTTCAAATTCTTGCAAATAATGCCATGTGAACTAAATCACCCTCTTCAATAATGGCACTATCTAGAAACACTTCATAATCATCTAATCTTCTTAGCCTCTAGTGTAATCTTCACTATTTGAGTTCAACCTGCTAACCAACATTATTTCTACAACAATTAGGTGATGTTTCATGTGTTACCACTTCTTCATTCACATGTATATCCCCCAACTGCATTAAGCTGTCTAGTACATTACTCTCTCATTGCCATGCCTTTTCTTCATTAAAAACATCTCTACTTATAAACACCTTCTTAGTAAGCAGATTGCATAACTTATATGAAGCAATTGGATGATAGCCAAGAAAAATAGCATACACACTTTTATTATCCAATTTCTTTCTCTTCTCATCTGCCACATGACTATAACAAATGCTGTCGAATACTTTTAAATGTTGTACACTCGGTTTCTTGCCTAAACATGCCTCCTCTGGAGTCTTATTAATCAACTTCTTAGTTGGGTATCTATTGAGAACGTATGCTGCTATGGCTATTGCTTCTCCCCAAAAATGTTTAGGCACATTCCTTGTTCTTAACATACTGCACACCATATTCATCAAGGTTCTATTTCTTTGCTCAGCCATACCATTAATTTATGGTATATAAGGTGTTGTCACCTCATGCATAACACCATTATCTTCACAAAAACTCTTAAACTCTATTGAGGTATACTCTCTTCCTCGATCAGTTCGTAAGATTTTAACTATCCTCCTACTTTGTTTTTCAACGTAAACTTTAAATTTCTTAAAAACTTCAAAGACTTCACTCTTATTTTAGATCAAATATACCCACAATCTCCTATTGAAGTCATCAATAAATGTGACAAAATATCGATTACCTTCAAGAGAGGGGGGACTAACTAGTCCACATACATCAGAGTATACTACTTCAAGTAAGCTTAAAGTCTTTGGTGACATCTCTTACTTGAATTGACCCATAGTTTGTTTACCCAATAGACATTCTTCACACACCTTATCTTGTATTTGAATCCAAGGTAAACCATCCACCATATTAGCATTCTTTAGTTGATTTAGACTTCAAAAACTAAAAAGACAAAAGCGCTGATGCCAAAGCCAACTAGTTTCATCTACAACGACTGCCAAACACTTACCAATACTTATTTGAATATCAATTTTGAATGTTTTGTTCTTAGTAAGAGGGGACTTCAAGATCACTCTATTTTTGTTATCATACATAGTCAACAACTTATCTTGTAACTCCATACTATAACCCTTTTCTAATAATTATCCCAAACTCAGCAAGTTGTTTTTCATCTCAGGCACATATAACACCTCAAAGATATATGAGTATTCTCCATTCTTTTGTTGATTAGCCATTACCATACTGTTATCAACAAACTTAACCTTACTTTTGATATGTTCATTAAGATCTACAAACCACTCTCTATTACCTAACATATGATTAGAATACCCAATGTCAAGGTACCAAGAATTAGCGGTTGTAGAATCATGCTCTGTAGTCACCATTAAGAGCACATGATCAAACTCTCCTTTATCTTGTTATGCATATACAGCTGCCTCATCATGATTCTTTAGAGACACATTTTGTCCTCTACATTCATCAGTAAAGTGGTCATATTTCTAACAATTATAACATTGTATATTTCTTTTATGGAATCCTCTTCTACCCCTTCGACCACGTGTACTTCCTTGCCTTGGATAATTTGAATTATAATCAAGATGATTTTGAGTTTGACTTCCCATGGTATCTTGTTTTTGTGCCTAAGCATTACAACTTCTTCATTGACCACAAAATCTTCCTCTACCTCTACCTCTCTTGTTTCTTGAAAAATCAAGAGTGCCTTTCTTTATCTAGGCTTGTTCAGCTATCTTATCAAGGCCTCTTTCATTCATTCTCTGCCGGTAGGCTTCTAAAGAGCTCTGAAGTTCTTCCAATTTCAACTCATTAAGATCTTTGGACTCTTCAATTGCCACTACAACATAATCAATTCGAAGGATTTTCTCGATTAGCATCAGTTCTATCATTGTCTCGCCATTGGACTTCATCTAGTTAGACAATGAAAGAACCTTGGTATAGTATTCACTAATACTGGCCTTGGAATCCATTTGAAATTGTCTCCTTAGCATCTGCAATCTGACCTTCTTCAATCGGTTTGCTCCTTTATAGCACTTCTCAAGAATGTCCCATGCTTCTTTGGATGTTTTGGCCATAGCAATTTTCTCAAAATTAGAAAGAGTCCACACACAAATGAATTTAGAAGAGGGCCTTACAGTCTTTCTTTTTTGCATCATTATACACTATGCATTGAGTGTCAGAAGGAGCATTGCCCAATTCTTGTAGACCATTATCGACAATTTCTGAAACTTCTTCAAATCCAAAAATAACCGGCACTTGAATGCACCATTTATCATAATTTTTACCATCTAACACAAGAAGCAAAGTCGTAATATTGCTCGCACCACTCAACATGACTTCTTGCACTAAGATCTCAAAGAGTGATCAATAGTCTTCAGAATCTTGATGACTCTGATACCATAGTAAAGACAGCAATGAACAGCAATAGGAAAAATAATTACAAGTACATACATACGCAAAAGAGTTATTTTCCCTCAATCACTCATTATCTTTGCACTATTCACTAAACACTATTTTGTTACATTAACACACTGTTTCTTGCATTGCACACACACTTTGTTTTGTATTTGCACACACTACTACACTTACATTCATAGATCCTTTTTTATCCTTCACTTAAAGTCTCACACACATACTACTCTACTATTTATATCATTGTGTTCATACTTAACCAATTTAACTACCTTCTGATTTTATACAAACTAACCAATTAGAATTAAACATTGCAATAAAGAATTTTACATTGAAACTCTCGTAGCAAACTAAATGGAGAGTCATAAATTTTCTAAGTAAAATGATTTGATCATCCACTGTACATTTTTCCTAACATAAACATACTTGGTATAGTACCTAAAAAGTGAAAAGAAGAAACCGCACATCAATTTTGTGGCGATGGGTTAAAACTTAAAACTGTTTTGACAGATCTGTGTGGAAGGACAAACAAAATTGGAGCATATGTTCTTCCTTTCTCTTGAACGTGGGAATGCCATGATATAACGTTGGAGAGGAGCAAGCTCTCGGAATATCAATTCACCATTTCTCTTGAATCCAGCGTATATGGATTGCTAACGATCCAAGGCTCACAAATGATCAAACGTTAGCAGTTTCGATTGGTAGGTGTCAGGTTTTTATTTTCTACAGGAGATTTTATGGTGTCTTGATATTTTCTGGTGATTTCAAAAAATATATATATTTTTTAAGATATCAATCCGTAAAAAACATACGAAATCTACCTAATAAAACTTAGTAATGGATCATAGCCAAGCAAGGCGCATTCGAGTCGTTGCATCTGATCCTAAAATTAAGGCATTTAAGTGCAGAAATGTCGAATCCACAGAAAGAGGTATGCAATTACCGAGTCATACCCATGTCAGAAAACATAGTGATGCATCATAGGTGGGCAAGCGCACTCCAATTATTATATCTTAACTTTAAAAATTAAGGTTTTCAAGTGCAGAATGTCAAACCAATAGAAAACAACTACCAAATCATGCTTAGTTAGTATTTATTTGGTCATTACAAAACAAGGACAAGAGGAAAATTATGAAGCCATACACCATAGCGGAGGACTAGATGGGATTAATTACTTTATGTAATGGCGCAACTCTTATGAACTTGGGATTTAATGTAAGGGTTCAAAAAGGAAAATTCATGAATTTCCATATCATTTGCTAAATAATCAACTAAACTATCTCATGTATTAATCGGGCTAATTAGAAGTTTAATATCTACTATGTTAGGAATTCAATACTCTAACTCTCATTGAGCATTAGCAATTTCCAAAAAGCATTAAATTCTAAAGAACTAATAAAGGATTTGAAAACTGACTTGTTTCTCAAATATTGTTAATAGTTAGCTAATTGTTTTTCAAACTATATAGAGTTAAGACATATCGTTAATGGTAAAAAAATTATTAGTTGCAAGAAACCAAATTAGGACTTTGCTTTTACACTACAATATTAATCCCCTAAATTTCTTAGCTACACATAATAATTGATAAACACTAATTAGAATGGAGTCACAATTCCAGATTCTATTCCTTTTCCCAACGTTTGGAATTGTATCTAGAAAACAGAATAACAATTTCATGGTATCGCAGTTTTACGAAAGAATTCGATTCCGCTTTTGAGAAGATAGAATGATTTTGTTCCTCACTTATTATTTATTACTAATCAAAATTATTTATTTAATCTCCAAACTAATTATGATATTCAATAATTTGGAATATTTTATAATTACTTCTATATATGCATTTAATTTAAATTTATTTTATAGAGGAATTCGATTCTACCTCTATAATTATGACTATATACGCATTTAATTTAATTTCATTTTCAAAATAATTATGACATTCAATAATTAAGAGTATTTTCGACAATTACTATTATATATTTATTTAATTTCATGAATATTTGTAAATAGAGAAAAAGATTTGTTATTTCCATCCTTATTTTACTTCGTTTCATTTAATTCAATTTTAGACCATTCATCCATTCAAAACACAACATAAGAAGAACTAACCAATATATGCAAAATATCCATCTAATCAAAGATTCAATGAGTTTTCGAGAAATACACATTGAAATTACACAAGAGCAACATTAATCTACTATACATAGGTAAATTTAAATCAAAGGCTAGAGTCACAAAAGCATGTCAAATATATACCAACAATGAAACTAAGGTTTAAAATATCTGATGCAAGAGAAATAAGTGGCGAAAGGGAAAACTAAAGGCCAAACACAAGTAATGTTTATGACAACTGGGTATTTATCCTAAATCGAGTTATGCAGAGTTTAGGGAGCTCAACTAATTCTAATTGAGTGAGATTCTGACAAATTAGAGTGGGTTTCATGTTATTCCAATCTCATGGATATCATTTGAATCCTCCTCCTTGCGTAAGATAAGAACAGACAATCTTGACATAGGGGAAGTGACTTTCTTTGAACTCACCATAGGAAGGTTCTAACCATGTGACTATATCCGAATTTCACTGAAAAAAATTCAAATGAAGTCCTCTGACATCCCAAAAATGCTTATTTTGATCTGAATTTCCGGTTTTGGCTGTCAGATTATTTCTCATAAAATTATTCCTACATAACACATAAAAACATAATATATCGATACAAAACCTTAGTTTTTAAAAGTGTAAAAAACATGATATTGATACAGCAAAGAGGACAATTACCTTATTATTCTGCTCCAATGTTCGTGAATAAGGACAAATTTGCAAGTTTACAAAAAGCATTACAAAATGAAGGAAAATTAATAGATCTTCTGAGAACTTTCATATTTCTATAGTGAATCTACAGATGCTCAGAGGATTGAAAAATTACCGCAAAATTATGTGGTTCACAGGAGATTACATTTTCTGATGAATAGTTATTAAAAACACGAGAATTACAAAGTTTGTATGGAGAACTATAGAGTACAAAGTATGCGTTTCAAAGCAGAATTTTAAAAATTCATTATACATGTGTAAAAAGTATTTTCAGATTTTTACATATTGAAGAGAATTATGGACCTTCTGGGGAAATTACATGAAATTGCATATTTAGGAACAATTATATGTAGACTGTACTAGAACTTTTATGAACTATTCTGTATATTTGCAAATAAAGGAAAATTACTAGCCTCAGGGGCATTTATAAGGGAAAAATATGAGTCGAAATGTAGAATTATGGGATTCCTCAGCATTTTTGCATAACATTAACAGTTTTGAATTATGCAAGAAAGCAAAATTATAGTTGTAGTCTCATGAATATAACTACTAAATATCATGTGTTTTTATCGATTGTTGTTGAATTTGGCTACTTTTATATTTTTCTATACTGTGTAGGAATTGATAAGAAATGCTACATTGGCCAAAAAAATTAAAAATTGAAAAATGCAATTGTAAATATAATAAAAATAATTCATTTTAAAAAATGTAGCTAAAATAGCCTTGCTAACCGTTAGTTTGGCACTGGCTATCCACCATTACTAACAGGTCACATAACACATCAGTAGTGATGAACAATTGCAACAACTAACCTAATCATCGAAAAGAGATAATCTAGCTTCCCTATTTTCTTTTAATTTTTAATGTTCTTATGTATTTTAGTAATTTTTATTTAATCATATTTTCAATTTTCTTAAGGACTTTACCATCGCGGCATTCCATGTCAATGCTTACATGATATACAAAAATATTGAAACGGATAAAATTTGTAAATGTCAATAAATTCCGTTAAGATCTTACAATATCTAGTAATTCCGCTCATTAAAATTGACTTTCCTGCATCCCATTTTTATATGGAAGCCACTAGAAACTTGGACTGACAGGAATCTTAGGGCAAGTGATTAACCGAAGGGGACAGTTTTCTTATTATCATGAAATCAATGGTTCCTAATTTCATATATGGGATTCCATGGACTCATGTTATCGCATCATCATATAACCTTACACTTGATTAAATTCTTATGAAAAATCAAATTATAAGATTTGGATTTCATGTAATCTCATTTTGTGAAATAAATCAAACGAGGTCTTACTTTTATACCTCTCTACGTTTTTGTACTGTGATGTCGTTAAAAATGTTAAATTCCAAACTACCGACCTTAATATGGGTTTTCAAAGCAATACGACTTGATTCATTTCTTCCTACGAGAGTAGATTTCAATATCTGTAATGCCGACTCCTAAGTCCAAAGCGAGTTAGCTCAGTAAAATCATCATCCTGACCAAGCCCAACTTTTCAGATATCTTTCAAGAGATTTTTCATGGACTACTCGTTTTTCATTTCCCCTTTTGGGCTAAAATCAGCCCAATTTGTGTTATTGACCATATATCATGTTTCATACTCATTTTCTTGGTTCGAGTCTTTTCATATCTTTGTTCCATTTGTTTCATTGAAATGGAATAAGTTTGAAGAAGAATAGTATTTCCTCATCCAGGTATTTTTAGAATAAAAATTATATTGTTAAAATATAATTAAGGAATAGAAATCCCTTACCCATTCCATATAATATAAAATGATGTACGATGTAATTTCTTACAAATCAAATAATGGAACGAAGCACAATTCCATTCCAAATAACCAAATGATAAAATAAAACTTAAGTCCTTATTATTGCCATCTTTAGTCTTTAACTTTTTTATTTTTTATTTTTTTTGGAGTTCCATGATGTCTTATATGTACCAATAGTGATTGGTTTTGCTGAGATGAGATATGGTCCATTCTCTTCTTCAACCTTCTTTGCCGTATAAAACTAGCTCTTCCATAGCTACTGCTCATGACTCTTTTCATTCAACTCAATTTGTAACAGATGCTCATGCAATCGCAATTTAACGTATGGCATTCTAGAATCTCGCATATTCCTTTCGACAAAATTCAAGTTATACACGCACTTAATAAAGACGTAAGATTTCATAATCATGCAATTTGTGATATTTCGCTCTTACAAAATGACAAACTTTTTTTCTTTTTCTTTTTCTTTTTTTCATATTACATGTTAATAACGCTATTGAAGGATTTAATTTGATCCCTTAGCTGATAACAGCTCAGTTTTTCCAACAGTAGTGGATGAGTGTATTCGATTAAACAAAAGCTAAGCTTAATGCTCTCTTTATTTTTAAAGATAGTTTAGAGTAAGAATTGTTAGGTTAACCCTTCTACTTTAACCCCATGCACCTTCATGGGGTTGGATTTAAAGAAGTCATGGAGTAATCCAACCAAAAAAAGGGAGGAGCAATTGATCAATCACAAATACAACACTTACACACACCGTATTTGATAACATAAATATTCCCATTTAGATTTATGTAAAGACCGATTTCGAATTGTGAAACAGCTTAAAACCGATCTAGCCTAAAAATAGCCTAATCGGTAGGCTATGAATGGACAGGTCAGCCCAATTGGTTTAAAAAGAGGATATCAAATCAGAAAAAAAAAATAATTAGATAAAAATAATTAAATAATATTTATTAGATCATAATATGTTAAAACTACATTTTTTATAATGGTAAATGATAATTTTTTAAAAATAATATCTTCAAGCTAATAATAGAGGATTAATTATAAATTGATTATATATTAAGGATAGATAAAAAATTCAATTTAAGTTAATGTAAGTTTTTTTTCTTTTTATAAAACCTATCAAATATCAAAAACTTGAATATAAGAAAAAAATAAAATTTAAGAAGAAAAATAATAAAAAAATTAAAACCATATTAAATCGGAAATTACTAAAAATTAAAAATTATATAGAGACCATGTTTGAAAAAAAAAAAAAATACATAAAAACTGGCTCCTGAACCAACCCGAAACCATGATTAACCATGCCGGTCAAGGTTCAAGCTCCATCCAACCTTACGAATGGACAGTTTCAAACCAATTCAATGAATAGGTATATCATCACCGTAGCTTCAGAACTTTAGAGGGGTTTCGATGTCTCAATGGAAATCAAAATAAATGGAAAAAAAATATATTTGCTGGACAATGATAAAACCTATGGAAACAGGAAGGAACGAACAGAAATCTTGAGTTTAGCTATCTAAAATGATAATGGAAAGCAATAAAAATTAAAAGAAACTAGTGGAAAGGTTTACATCTTTAAGACCAAAATGTCACTTTCCACTTTTTAAGAGAAATCCAGAAATTAAATAAAATTACAAGAATACTCCCAAAAGTAAAATTTCAAATATAAAGGAAATGATGTTTTAATTGATTTTCTTTTATTTTCATTTTAATAATCCAAGCTTATTATAAAAGCTAACTTCACTTCCCTTTCTTTCTCTTTCCTTTATTTATACTCTATTAAAGATTACCAAACACAGTGGAAGAAATGAGATGAATCTATTAAAATCCAATTTTTGAGAAAAATATACAAAATACAAACCTACAAATATACCCTTAAATAAACCAACTGTTTATTTTCTTCTGCAATAACTCGGTTGCCATTATTGTCACTTCTCTCTAGTCAAAATTCGAGTTAACTGACGCCTTTATTCTCTCTTCTCCGGTCGAAATCCGGATTTGCCTCCATGTTTTATACCAAAACAATAACAAAATTTCTATTTGCTTTCATTTGTTTTCCCTTCTACACCTCTTCACTAATTTCCAATTTCATAAAAATTACCGGTGAACGTTTTGCATCTAGCTTGACCACAACGCATGAAGTTGGATCCCTTAATTACGAGGTGTGATTTCGTTGGTCCTCCAAATAGCGTCAACAGTTTATGATGAACTCCATGATCTTGAAACATTCTTGTTTTATCTTGAAATACAATCCTTTACCCATTTCCTCACACGGTTCTACTATTGACTTTACTTCTAAGTAATCTATCTTTTGTTTCTGCCGCCATTCGTTTTTTTCATCCACCAATGTAGAAATAAGTAGGATCAAAATCTTCAACATTTAAACTCAATTTCCTTGGACGCATACTAAATACAGATAGTCCCAGCAAGCAGCTCAATTCGATAATCTTTACTCCCTTATTAGATCAAATCTAATATTACAGTCTTCAATTTTTTTTTCTAAATCAAATGTATCTATAGAGCTCGATTCATAAATCCAATTCGATCCAGTTTGATGCAAGATTCATACCGTTTTCATCTTGTGCTTTTACTATGATATTACGCATTTTCACTGCAGTCATGAAAATCCTCAACCCTAGTAAGCCAATACTCATATAATCCACCATGCCTGCAAAGCATAGTAAATCAAGGATTTAACCCATCCAGATGGAGGACGTAAACCATTAAAATATAATAATGAATATGAAATTAACGTAAGAAATTTACGAGGTATTTCCAGGATCAGGTGACACAGATTGAAGCCACTAATCAGGATAAACCACAAAACACGTGTAGCGCCCGAGCCATTACACCAAGAGGAACTGATTATCCCCCAGAATTGGTAATGGACGCAAACTACTTAAACAATTGCTCTAAATTCTACATAAAAGTAAATCAATAAATATTAACAAACAATATGAATTAAAGCTCAGTGGAAGGAGAAGTCGTTTATTAGATAGGCTCACGGCAAAGCCACTAGGGCTTTGTCCACTGCCCAATTCACACCCCTACGGTGCGTTAATCTCATCACAGCACCAATCCATATATTTAACATAAAACCTAATCATTATTATTATCAAAATTACTTTCATTTCATAAAATATTTTGACTTACAAAGGGCCTCAGTGTGTGTAACATTCAGATCATTGAAAAAAATTCTCACTGAAATCCGCTAAGATAATTAATTTATCATCATAAGCCCAAGAAATTCAATTTAGAGAAAATGAGAGAAATTGCACGATAAAGAGAAATTAACATGACACATTTTTATAGAGAAAAAGAACGGATTTGGGGGAAATTAAGGAAAGTGCTCAGACAGCCAAGGGTTAGTCTTCAACTACTGGAGAAGAAGCCAGATCAGAAACTCTAGTCCACATAATAAAGCATCATCACTGCACTCTTACACAACCCCAAAACCATAACAAAATAAACAAACGAAGCTTGAAACGGCGAACCCAAATGAAAAATGAACATTTCTGTTTAAGTGGAAAAGGAAAAGACGTGGATTTCATTAAGAATACTACAACGAGAACCCATAAATATGGCAAGATATCAGAGGAGGATGAATGGTACAAGCGGAGATGGGGCATCGAAAGCAGAAGACATAATTTATATAGTGAGGTCGGCAACTTGAAACTAGGGTTTCGGTTTCTGTAACTGGAGGCGCACGATGAAGGAGATTCCAAGGTTGATTGTTTGTGATTGGGCTTATATTTGAAAGGACGAAACTGTTGATGGGCTTTCCTCTAAAGTTGCCGTAAGCACTGGCCGGGCCCTGTGTAATCCATTGATACAGCCCAAATATATGCATGCGCTAGCTGGGGATTGAGATGCAACAAAATTGGATTTGGACTTGAATATGCCAGTTTTTCCCTACCTAATACACGGCTCAAATCCCAGCCATACACTAATATAATTTTTTATAGAAATACATCAATAAATATTTTGATACATATATATAATTTTAGTGAAATGAAACTTATTTACATATTTATTTTTGGGATACTATCTATCTTTGTTATTGGATCAGGTTTGTTGAGTACCTAACTATTTGGCATATCAAAATGAAAGCCTAAACCAATATGATTCTCATTGAGAAACTAGCGAGTTAACAAATGCTAAGGTAGAAGCTTTTTACTACCAACTCTTTACTTTCTTTATTCAATATATTCGACACCCAAAGATTCTTTAATTAAGAAAGAAGTACCAATTTTAGCTACTAGTGAAATTATTCAATTGTTGTAAAGTTTTGTTTTTTTTTTTTCTTCCTAGCCAAAACAAAGATACCCGTTGCTTGACTAGTATCTACAGAGGTACAAGATTCATTAGAAATTGATGACAACATATCAAACTCAAGTAGTGTAAAATACGCAAATGAAGAGTTACACCACTTATTATAAGGACAAATCTAGTTTTTAGTAGAATTGGTTGTTCAATCAGTTACAAGATTAGTTTTCTATAAATAGAAAATACATGTAAACTTTGAAAACTATGAAGTCTTTGTTTGATATTGTAGATAATAGGACATGACACCCAATCCATTAAACCCACATCTCCTTCCATCACATCTACTATCGCTCTTGCATTAGTTTCAATAGTGACATAGGCCTAATTCTTTCCTTCTATGAAATCTAGTGCTTCCTTTAAGGTTATACTCTCTCACTCCTCTGTATCTCTAGCCCCAACACATCTCAAGAAGCCCCCTATATTTGAACCACACACATCTTGAGCACTTTAACTATAGTACCTATCTTAACTCATTGAAAGCATGAAACATCAACATTAACTTTTACTATTGCTGCTAGAGGCATTAAATGGATCAACTTGGCTAACAAGCCACTTAAATTTGGTTTAATATATATTTAAATTCGATCTAATAATAACTAAATTAATCTCACAACCAAGATATTTAATTAACTTATCTAACTGAGCTCAAATTTCAAACTATTTGACTCATTGGACTCATAAGCTTAATCAAGCTTGAGTTAATCTTAAGCATATATCAAGCTTAATGAATCAAGTGAGGTTTAAGCTTCAATATAATTTAGTTAAATGTGATATGAGGTTCCTCTAATTAATTGGACGTTAATGATCTTATTAAAGTTGTAGTCAAATTTGTTTGATAACTCTTTAAGCTAAGTTAAACTTAAAATTTGAAACTTAGTAGCCTAATTCTAAAATCAAGCTATAATTCAAGTTAGTTTTTTGACTTGTTGGACTCTTAATTGAGCTTGAATTAATCTTAAGCATATATCAAGTTTAATCAATCAAGTGAGCTTTAAGCTTCATTTACAATTTAGACAAATGCAATATGAGGTTTCTCTAACTAATTGGACCTAAATGATCTTATCAAAGTGAGGTCAAATTTGTTTAATAACTCTTTAAAGTTGAGCTTAAGCTCAAAATTCAAAGTTTAATCTAGTGTGAGCCTAATTTTATCTTAAATTTAAAATTAGGTTGTGATTCAAGTCACTTATTTACAACCTCACTTGTTTTTAGGTGATAATAAATTTATTAGTTTTTTATAGTAATACCTCTTTGTGATCAAGATACCTTTTTGAAATACTATATAGGAACTCAAGAGGAGATTGAATTGAATTCAATGCTTAAAATTTAGTTTAATACCAACTTTTGGCTTAAATTATGAAATAAATGCAATAACAAGATAATGAAATAACAAATGAGGTGATGAAATTAAAAGGGTAAGTATTAGAGAAATCAAGCCTTAGATTTTAAATTAAATTAAATTGCGATGCTTCTGTTAACCAAGACTGTAACAAAGGAGGGATAGGAATTGTTTGTAGAGAAGATCAAGGCCAATTGTTATGAGCAAAAACAATTCCAATTAAGCTACATGAATTAAATAATAATTATAATAGAGGTACTCCAAATTTCTATTCAAAGAGGTTGGAATCACATAGAGTTGGAAACATATTATTCATAAATTGTG
Source organism: Lumnitzera racemosa (assembly GCA_024138005.1). Classification (NCBI taxonomy): domain Eukaryota; kingdom Viridiplantae; phylum Streptophyta; class Magnoliopsida; order Myrtales; family Combretaceae; genus Lumnitzera; species Lumnitzera racemosa. The sequence goes on from JAMXBC010000002.1 coordinate 20,027,957, forward strand.
CAAGTAATGAACAACCTAAGGAAGAGTCTATGGAAGATCGTTGGATTAGTTCATGATATCTATGTTTTCAAATCTCTTATTTTTAGTTATTCTATTAAATTTATTAATCATCAAGTAAATACATGTGCACATTAGGTTACAATCTAGGTAAAAAATGGGATGTGTTGTAGTTTTAGGATCAATAGACCACCATCCCATCTAGGTAGTTTTCTCCTTATCGATTATGTTTTAAGACCTCCTAATGTATAATTGCTATATTTTCTCATATATTGAAAGTTTATTTGGGAAAAAAAAGAGGTTTTTCTTTCTTATTTTTGTAAAAAGAGAAATAATTATTTAAGAAATTTCTTTTCTTTATATTTTATTATGTTTTTTTATTTATTTATTCATATTTTTTTTAATACGAAAAAAATCTAATGCTATAAAAACTTCTCTTTTCCCCTTTTTTGTATTTTTTTTAAAGGAAAACTCATTAAATAAAAAAAATAAAGAAAACAAGAGGAATTAAACCTACAAGGAAACAGAGACGCAATTTAAACTTAGTTATTGATGTCAATTGGATTTGGTTTGAGTATGGATTATGGAAGAGTTGTACTTAAGGTCTTGATCTACTCGGTCTAACTTAGTGATGATTGAGGCATATGGGGATGCTAGACTGAGTTGTAGAAGGTGGCAAGTTCAATAAAGGGTAGTAGTTCATTTCTAGGAGGCGACATAAGTGGTCATCTAAAGCAACCCTATGATGGCTAGTTATAACTCTTGATTTAGGGGTTTTTTTATCAGCTTGAAGTGTAAGATTACAGTTTTCTTGAGACTTAAATGCTCTAAGATTGAATAATAGTAAGGGTTTTGCTTAAGTCTGCTTAGTTTTAGAGAAAATTTAGAGAAAGAAAGACTTTTGGATAGGAATCAAGCTATAGGACCCCTAACCCGCAATTGAGCTCAAAGATTAGAGGGCCTGACATGACGAATCTTCATGTTCCAACTAATCTCTACCGTAGCTAAATACTTATTTGTCGAGTCACCTCTAATGCCATACCGTATGACCGCTCTTTCTTTTGTGGTATGCCAAGTTGATGATTACTCTCTATTGCCCAGCCACCTAATCATTCGGCATCATCCTTGCCAAGAAGCCAAGAGAGAGAATCCGGATTGATTCAACCATCCCTATTCGGATAAGCCCATCTATCAGTACTTTTTGTCTACATCTCCTAGTAATCCCGCCAATGTCGTATCGCCACATTTACAGTATCACATGTAGAATCTTTATTTTTACCTCTTTATAACATACACATTACTTCTTTATAAAATATCCTTTTTGTCTTTTCTCTTTGGGGCAAGTTGCCCTAGTTTGTAGGTATAAATATCTCTATACTTATAATTATAAAATCATCAGTTTTACCTTCAATATACTAGAGTACTTTCTTATTTGCGTAAATATTACGTATTTACTCTCGGCATCACTCCTATCGTTTCCCTTAAGTAAGGTTAGGTAATGAGTAACCTCATTAGACCAATTCGTGCATCATCTCAAATTGTGCTATAAGTTCTCGTAAGTTCCTTTTGTGCGTCATATCCTCTAGAATTATTCATGGGTTTTTGCTTACTGTTCCATTCGTCTTTCTCACTCTTTCCATACCCTTCCCCATTTATCCTTTTTCGAGCTTTTTACAAGCTTGGACCTATCTAGCAACTGATCTTATCTGTTCTTGGTTATAGTTCACATCATCTTAGTATCAAAGCGGAGGTTTTGTGTAAACTAAAGTTAGTTCTTCTTGAATTTCTATTGCGCTCTATTTTGCTTATGTGAAACAGAGTCAGTTATTGAGTTCATTTGATTGCTGTGTTATTAGCTGTTCACTTTTTGAAGTGTTTGTTTAAATTTTGAATCTATTGAAAAAAAATAACAGACCCAAATATGAATGTTAATACTGGTGATGGGCATCAGTCTTAGGGAACTCCCAAAAGCACTAACGAGAGACTCGACGAGATAGCTAACCTCCTGATAGATCTAACCTAAGCTGTTCATGTACTATCTTGCCGACCCACTGAGGCTACGCAAAACACTCCACAAACTACTCAACCTGTTTGATATCAGAAACCCAGCTTAGCCAGTTCGAGGTAGAGGAGTTAGTGGATGAGTAAGGCAATGGATAAACCTAAGAGAGCTTAATGAGGAAGAAGATGAGTATTTTGAAGAGGAGTGTGTACGAGTCTCTAGAGTATCCGACCATGTAAAGATTTAGATTCCAAGTCTCAATGAATCTAATAATACTAACGAGTATCTGGATTAGGAAGAGAAAGTGGACCATGTGTTTGATTATTACCAGTATGAAGATTACGAGAAAGCAAGGACTGTTACTGTTGAATTTTCCGGATATGCCGATGGAAGAATTTTTAGGTCATGAGAAGGAAAGAAGGGTACCAAAAGATTAATATTTAGCTCGGGATGAAGAGAATACTTAAAAACAAATTTGTACCGGAAACATATCTCCAAGATACTTTCACTCGGCTTCGGAGATGAGACAAGTAGGCCAAACTATCGATGAGTATGTTTAGGAATTTCAAATGCTTGTGATACGATGCGAAGTGGAGGAACCACTAACCCGAACAGTCTTAAGATTTGTTAATAGGTTAAGAGGAGACATCCGAGACATTGTGGAACTCCAACGATTTGATATGATGGATGAAGCTGTTAGGATTGCCAAGCGTGTAGATAGGCGAAGAGGAAGCCGAGCATAGACCCAAATGCCAACTAGCCGACTAAGATAGGCAAGTAACCAGACTCTACGAAGTTGAGCAGAAGGGTTGATGTTAGAGCCGAGTAGAAAAGCTAACTTGAAGATGTAATGTCGACCCGAATGTATGAAAAGGGGCAAGGGTCTGGCTGGATGACTAGCCAGATCAAATGCTTCAAGTGCTAGGGGTTTGGATATATGGCTGCTCAGTGCCCGAACCGAAGGACGATGGTTAATAAGGGAAACATTCTGAAGTTAGATGTAGAAAGTACAGATGAGGAACCCAAGGAAGAGGAAGTTCCTGCCGAGAAGGAGAATGTCGAGAAAGAGTTAATTAAGGAAGATGTGTATGCTGAGGACTTAGACTAGCTACTCATTGTTGTCTAATGCATTATGAGCGTGAAACCCTCACGAGAGGAGGAGTAAAGAGAGAACTCGTTTTATATGACCTGCAAGGTGAATGAATAGATGTGCACCTTCATTGTGGATAATGGGAGCAGTACTAATGTGGCATCAACTGACCTAATCTTAAAACTGAAGTTGTCGACTATTGCACATCCGAAGCCATATAAGTTGCATTGGTTGAGTGAAAAGGGAGCATTACACGTTACTCAACAAATACTGTTGCTGATCATTATCGGCAATTACTCTGACTAGATTCTCTAAGATATATTACCCATATGTGCTTCCCATATGTTGTTAAGAAGACCATGGTTGTTTGATAGGAGAGTCATCTATGACAGTTACAGGAATACCTATATGCTCAAGAAAGATGACCGAAAGATCACGCTAAATCTAATGCTGCTAAGAGAAGTTCATAAGTTATAAATGAAACTTACTTACGGATCGAAGAAAGATCTGGTGATGAGTAAACCCAAGCTTCGAGAGGCCATTAATGCTAATAAGCCGACCCTCCTGTTGGTTAGGCGACTACTAGAAATGAAGGAGCAAGATGATTTACCCCAAGAGGTGAGGGAATTGTTGGATGAATATGTTGACTTGTTCCCAGAACAGTTATCTAAAAGGTTGCTCCTGAACTGAGGCATAGAGCACTACATTGACTTAATACCTGTCACTATACTATCAAACAAGCCAGCTTATTGCATGAATCCCAAGCAAGCTTCTAAGCTTCAACGTCAAGTCAATAAGTTGTTGAAAAGAGGATACGTGAGAGAGAGCCTCAACCCTTGTGATGTGCCTACACTTCTAGTACCGAAAAAAGATGAAACCTAACGGATGTATGTTGATAGTAGAGTTGTAAACAAAATCACAATCAAATATAAGTATCCGATCTCGAAGCTAGAAGACATGTTGGATGAACTGAGTGGAGCAAAAATTTTCAGTAATATTGATCTTAAGTCTAGCTACCATCAAATCCACATGAGGCTAGGAGACGAGTGGAAGATTGCGTTTAAGACTCAACATGAACTTTACGAATGGATGATAATGCCCTTTGGCTTATCAAATGGCCCAAGCACCTTCATGAGGCTTATGAACCATGTACTGAGACATCTTATCAAGAAGTGTATCGTAGTGTACTTCGATGACATCTTGATCTAAAACGTCGACATGCCAAGTCACTATGAACACATCAAAGCAGTCTTGGATATTCTCTATGCCAAGAAATTATTTGGAAACCTAAAGAAATGTTGCTTTTTCCAGGGGGAAGTGGTATTCTTGGGCTATATAGTTAGTAGAGGAAGCTTACAAGTTGATGATGAGAAGATCCGAGCAATTGTTGAATGGCTGACCCCTACGACTTGTATCGATGTGAGAAGTTTCCATGGACTGGCTTCGTTTTACTGAAGGTTCATCAAGAACTTCAATACCCTCACTACACCACTTACTGAATTAACGAAGAAAAACACCGACTTCCAATGGGGAGAAAGGGAGGAGACGAGTTTCGCCAAGATAAAAAAGAAGTTGACCTTCACCTCAGTGTTAGTAATCCCTGACTTCAATAAAATGTGAGCTAGAGTGTGACGTGTCAAGCATTAGGATAGATGCTATCTTGGTATAAGAAGGTTAACCAATTTCCTTCCATAGTGAGAAACTCTAAGGACCCTAGTTAAATTACTCTATGTATAATAAAGAGCTCTTGACACTAATCTGAGCACTATAAGTGTGGTAGCACTATCTACTGCAGAGAGCATTTGTCATATATATTGAGCACGAGTTACTGTGGTACCTCCAAAGTTAGACAAAACTATCTAAGCGGCAGGCGAGATGGGTTGAATTCCTTTAAAGATTCAATTTTGTGATCAAATACAAGTAAGGAAAGAGCAACGTGGTTGCATATGCTCTTTCGAGGAGGCATACGCTCTTATCAAAACTGCAGACCAAAATGTTTGGATTTGCTAGTATCAAAGAATAGTTTTCGAGGATCCACACTTTAGATCAATAATCTTGCAATGCGTGGATGGGAGGACAGTAGATGAGTATTATGTAGAGGATGGCTATTTGTTCCGATGGGACAAACTGTGCGTGTCGACTTGTTCCTTATAGGAATTATTAATCACAAAAGCCCACAACAGTGAACTCTCTGGACAGTTTGGAGAAAGAAAGACTTATAAACTATTGAATGGCCAATTCTTTTGGTCAAGAATGCGAAGAGATGTGCATCGAGTGGTTGAAAGCTATGTTATGTGCAAAAAGACCAAGTATTGAGTTGAACAAGGGAGGGCAATGCCCCTATATGTTTTAATGAGGCCATGGATTGAACTAAGCATGGGTTTTGTTCTTGGATTGCCGAGAACTGCCCAAGGAAAAGATTCTGTAATGGTCGTTGTGGATTGGTTCAGTAAGATAGCATACTTCATGCCTTGCACCAAAACTAACGACGCTTTAGCTATTGCTTTTCTTTTCTTACAGGAGGTTATGCAGATACATGGGGTGTCGAGAAGTGTAGTCTCTAATAGAGACCCGAAGTTCATGAGTCATTTCTAGAGAAGCTTATGGCATTGACTGAGAACCAAATTACTCTTCAACACCACTTATCACCCCTAAACCAACGACCAAACAAAGGTGGTTAATTGTACTTTGGGTTCACTACTTTGAGCTACAATAAGCAAGAACTTAGCTGATTAAGACATCTGCCTATCAATAGTTGAGTTTGCTTATAACCGAACCATACATGACACCACCAAGTAGACTTCCTTTGAAGTGGTCTATGGATTCAATCCTGAGTTGCCTCCCGACCATACCCTTGTACCCGCACCCGTACAAGAGGACCCAGATACCTCGGCTAGGGTACAATTCCTTTAGTACATCTATGATAAGGTCACTTGGCACATCAATCAAGCTGCTAGGAGAATGTATGAAAAGACTAAGAGTCGGTTAGCTAAACAATTTTAACTAGGAGACTTGGTATAGCTATACCTTAATAAGGAGCGATTCCTGAACAAAAGGTCATATATTAGCTTATTATTCACTTGTTATTGTTTGTTTACTATAATTATACCCTTTACTTTATTTCATTTGATAGATTCAATCGCGTTGGGTAATCCATTGGATTGTTTGTAGATGTGTTGAGTTGTACATTCTACTAGTGGGAATGTATGTGCTTGTATGTGGCACTTATAGTTTCTAGACTTATTAGTATTAAGAAGGTGCTTTGCTCTGTTTTTTATGTACATTTGTTACTTTACATGTATTTAGGGTATTTGTCAAATAGATAAGGGGATGGCAAATGTAGGTCAAGAAGGTGCATATAAGCATCGTGCCTTCTTTATTAAAAACAAAGAAGGTGTGATAACTAGATACAAGTTCCTTATAAGGAAGGTACATATAGTGTTTGTGCCTTCCTTTATCTAAACGTCCAAGGAAGGTGTGTTTGCTAATTGTACCTTCATTTTAAAGAAGGCACAATTTCTTTATGTGCCTTCACTACATACCTTCAGTGAAAAAAACCATTAAACAAGGAAGGCGCACTCTACTATCATACTAACTTTCCATTTGGGCTCATTTTCGTAATATTTTTTGAAAAGAGGCCTATTAAGGTACAAAACTCCTTAAGATTGAGTAAAAGGAAGAGTTTTCAAGTACGATTCTTGATGCTACTATGCTAACTCTAATATAATGGCTATTAGCTTAACTTTTGGATTACAATCCTTCTCGATCTCCAATTCAGTCATTAATCTTATCAAAATGACTAAGGGATACATAGATTAAGCATTAAGGTAAGCTTCATTAGAATTTAAAAATTCAAAATTTTGTAACTTGGGTATAACCTTAGTCTTATAGCCAAATTTAAAATTTTGATTGTAGTGACTTTAGGTCATTGACTGTAATTCGTTTAAATCATAATCATGAAAGAGGCATGAGAATGAATTGAGATGAGCTTGTTAATTTCTCCGATGAGTTGTCTCTATAAGGAAGAAGATGAAGTATGTTATTAACGTCTTAAGGAGAAGTATCTTATTTGCAAAAGATGTGAACACACATGATTTGCCATAGCACCATAGAAAAAGATAAAAGTGCATATAGTGCTATTCAAACATAAATCCCTTATGTTAGTGGCATGGATACTAATTTCCTAATAGGATAAATCAGGTTTGAATCCCCTTCTCTTGTTGTAATCACCGAAAAAAACATAAATCCCTTATGGACATGTCTATATGTCTTGCCACTAAGTTATGGCTTATTTTCAATTCATCTTCAAATTTTATTTAACCTTTAATGCTTAGGCCAATTATAGATCCAAAATGGAAGTTTAAACTGAAAATTAGCTCAAATCCTATGGTTCTTTGAAAATTAATTTTGCACCATGTGTAATAAACAATTTTAATATGCATATGCGGAAATGAATTTTCAAAAATTGAATCGATTTCATGGAATTTTGAACTTTGGTTTGTTTATGGTCCTTTTTCAGTAGGATTGTACTTAGCATAAAAGATCAGTTTAAGTCCAAATGAAGTACCTCTTTTTTTTTTTTTTTGGTGTACCTAAATGAAACACTATTCAAAACTTTAAATTAATATTATTTGGAAATGGATCCTCTCATTTTACTTTTTTCAATTTTCCTTTTTTTTTTATCCCCTTAAGATGTTGTCACATATAATCAGTTATCAATATTATAAAGAATATGATGACATCAAGTGATATTTAAAAAATCTAGACAATCATTACTATTGATTTGTAAATTAAGAAAATAGTAAATAGAAAGTATTCAAATCCTATTCTATGGCTTTAAGAATGGGTGCAACAAAGTAGAGTTGAAAAATTAACTTTTAAAAATTAGTATTTTTGAATTAAAAGCTTGAAAACTATTAAATGGCATATTCATGTTTTAACTCTAAGATTCATATTTTACAATGCGAAATTACTTTATGCTTTGAAACACCACTTTTCATCTCTTGGAAGTACCTTTATTCTATTTTTGAATTTTCAATGTTTTTTTCTTTTTCAATTTTCTTTTTTTTTTTTCCTTTTTGGTTTTCAATTTTGTAGCTCTTTGGTTTTTATTTTTAAATGTAAAACTTTTTGAAAGATAGCAAAAATGGAGTATCTACATAACTTATATATGTATGTGTACTATATAATATATATATATATATATCTTAAAGAATTGACAAAGAAATAAGATGGTTAATGAATTTCACGTTCATTATCTTTTGATTTATATAAAAAGAAGTATTGATTTTTAAATTGAGGGAATATTAAATGGAAAAGATCCAAATCCTATTTTGTAGCTTTGAGAATGGGCACACCACAGTAGAGTTGGAAAATTAAATTTTAAAATTTAGCATTTTTGAATTGAAAGCTTGAAAACTATTAAATAGCATATTCATGTTTTAACTCTAAGGTTCATATTTGACAATGCAAAATTAATTTACGCTTTAAAACACCACTTTTCATCTCTTGGAAGCACCTTTATTCTATTTTTGAATTTTTAATGTTTTTTTTTTCTCTTTCAATTTTCTTATTTTTTTAAATCTTTTTTCAATTTTCTTTTATTTTTGCTATTTTCTTTTTTTTTTTTGTTTTCAATTTTTTAGCTCTTCGGTTTTTATTTTTAAATGTAAAAATTTTTTAAAAATAGCAAAAACGAAGTGTCTATATAACTTATATATATATATGTATGCTATATATATATGTATATATATCTGAAAGAATTGGCAAAGAAATTGATGAATTTCACGTTCGTCGTCTTTTGATTTATATAGAAAGAAGTACTACTAAAATAGTTTATACAGACCCATCATAAATGAATATATATATATATATATATAAAGAATAAGTTAAGAATTAAGATGGATTATAAAATTCTCATTAAGCATCTTTTGATTTACATTGAAAAAAGTATTGCTAAAAAAATTAATACAAATTCCACTATAGATGAATCTTATAGCAAGAAAGAGTAATAAGAGATTTGAATTTTTTTTTTAGTTTAACATTTTGACTTTGTATGTTTTTCTTTACATAATTATAACATTCACCTTGTGATTTTGATAAGATTGATGATTGGCTCCCTTACATTTTTAATCCTGCCGTTCATCATCTTTAATATAATTTTACATGTTATCATAGGGTCTACTTGTTAACTATGAAGGAAAACTAAATAAGAATCAAACAACATACGTGTAACTAATATTAGAAAAAAAAACAATATATGCTTTCTTATATAGTTATTATGTATTACTCCTATATAATACCCAAAAGGAAAAATGATGGGAGCATGTAGCAAATTGTAATTTTTCCCCTATTTCGTGCTAATTTTTGTGTGTAATTTTATCCGGTAATGTGTTGATTTTGTAACTATTAAAAAAAAAAGACGATTTTTTATAGCAAGGCTTTTGCCATATTGAAAAGAAACTAAAATGGTAATTGCCAAAGTGTTGTCTACCTCTGCCTACAAAAGTTAAAATCTTTTTTTTTATGAATGCTCCGCCTTGCTTCTGCATTTTGTGATATACTAGGCTTGGTAATTCATGACTTGAATAAAATGAATCAGGACATGATACAATATAGTTTAAACAAGTTAGTGTATTGAAAAATTTAATATAAAATATAAATAGATTAGATCTACTTAAACACGGCTAAATTTGTATCTAAGTGCAAGTCCAGCTTCCAAACCCGAACATGAGACATGGGACACACTATATATCCTTCCTATTTGTATTTTGTTACATAAATAATTTATGTCTGAATCAGATATCTCAATTAAAGATAGGAGATATTTTTAGTTATATAATTTTCTTATTGCATCATAGTTTAATTGGGTAAAAAATTACAAACTCATATCTCCCTTAAAAATTTAAGAAATAATGTGATAAATTTAAAAATCAAAGTAATATTAATATCCATTTAATTTATGGTTTCATTTAATTTAGTGATGTTATATAATTTAGATTTTCCATATTTTGTAAGTTTTTCCTTTACTAAAAATTTTTATTTGAGACATAGCTTTTTATATTAAGTATGAAAACACTATGCTATTTGTCTTTATAAAATTTAAATATTATTTTTGTTATTTTTTCTTTGTATCTATATATATTTTACAAATTTACTTATAACTTTTTAATCAGTAAATGGTACTAAAACTAAAATAAATAAAATATGATATGATAGCACAACTTATTAACTCTAATATATATATATTCAACCTGAACACGAATCACCTTAGGTCATGAGTTTAGGTTTTCATACACAATTAATAAACCGATCGTATAATGTTTTTTTTTTTTTTATACGAACCAGTTTAGATACGGATACGAGATATAATACAATAACACGAATTACCTACCCTATAATATACCAATTATTATTGTTAAAGAGTTGACTTACTCTTATATAAATATAGATGGCCTCTATGTACACCTTGTACTTTCTTTTTTAAATTTAACTACTATAGGACTCCAAAATTTTACCCTTATTCACAAGCAACATCAGGTTAATATTTTTTCTCTTGAAACATTCATCCTCTAGATTAATCTTACTGGAATCACCAAACATATAAGGTTGTCGTTCTCTCGTACATTACCTTATAACACCCGTAATATTCCAACCTAATAGTCACATAAATGAAAAGTTCTATGTATCATTGTTCTATAGGAAGCTCAATTAATAAGTCAAGCGTAATTTGGATCTTTTTGTTCTCAATGTCACATGTACCTGTAGCTTGTTCTCCTATGACATTATTGATGATGATATTATGATAATGTATTTTATTATAAACCAAATTCTCTTTTTAAGAGGTTATATTTTGAATATCAAACGTACATCTGCTCTAAGCATAAAATCTTATCTATAAACAAAAATCAGTACACAAATCTAATGACCAAATATATTTGTTTTCAAAATTTATTAATGCTCACATCATTTAAAATTAAGAAAATCATAGTAAATCCTATGAAATCTATCTCAAATTCATTTTGTTACGATATATTTGATATTGGTTAGATTTGATGTATTTGGTATATATCATCTTAGTTAGATGGAGGGGGTATGTATTTATCTTCATGAATTAATTAGGCATGTGCTATGGTGTCAAATTTCATTTTTTTTTTTTTTTTGGTTAGATCAGCAAGATGGAGGAATTTGAATGCAGAATTTGCATGGAAACTACTCTCTTAGATCAATGTTTTAAGACTCAGCCTTTTAGAGGATGTTTCAATTCTTTTTGCACATATTGCATCGTCAAATACTTAGAAGTAGAAATCTCCAACAACACTGCAAGTATTCATTGTCCATTGAAGGCAGCCTGCAAGAATCACATACTAAATCCTTTAAATTGCAAGGACCTTATTTCGAAAGCATTGTTTGATAGATGGTGCGATCTTCTTTGTGAGTCAACCATCCGAGGACTAGAAAGATGTTACTGTCCAAACATGAAATGCTTGGAACTCATAGTGGACGAATGTAGTGGGGTGATTAATGCTCAAAATCGAAATATCACTTGCCCAAATTGCAAGAAACGTTGTTGTTTTAGTTGTTCTAGTCCATGGCGAGACGGTCATCGATGCTTCAAGAACAATAGGGATTATCTCCCGGTAGGAAATGACTGGCAAAGGTGCCCTGGATGTAAGAACTACGTCGAGCACAATGGCGGTTGCAGAATTATTCATTGCAGGTGTGCAATTTATTCGAATTATAATTATTAACAAATAAATACACAACACAAATACACACACAGCACCAACGTGATTTAAAAGAGACATACAAGATATGATCATACTCAAAATATGAGGATTCTATAGGAAAGCACGACAATTGCACGAAATTAACAAAGTAAGAAATATTAAATTTTTTGGTATAACTAGAAATTCGATATAAAGTTTAGAATTTTTAGTATTGTAGGAATGGTTCTGTTTCAAATATTATGAGACTTGATTGAAGTTGTAGTAGGCGACATAATAACCTAGTTTTTCTCCATGCGTGCAGATGTGGCATAGCATTTTGCTATTTTTGTGGCAGCCGATACAACTATATACATACTTGTGCCAAATCTAGTTATAGAAGAGCTCTCAGATTTTGTCCAATTTGGGTATTATATTGTCTATTTTGGATCTTCATAGCAGGTATAGACCCTTGGGTTGACATTCCTTTTGTTTGTTTCTTATTTATACTTAATTTATGTATTACTTGAAATATAACATTTGGAAACTATTTGATCCTTACTTTTTTTTTTTTTAAACATGATGTTTAGATTAATTGCCCGTTTAGTATCTTATCAAAATTAAGGTGAAGAAAAGAATGAGTTGAGAAGCGGAAGTTTTATACTTTAGTATACACAAAATAAACTCTAACTTTTAAAGTATTTGTTAGTACTTAATTTTACAAGAAAGGTTATATTTGTATTTATATCCTTTTAGTATCTTATGTCATCAAATACATCATTTTGCCAAGACCGTCGTAACCTAATATCATCATCATTGGTATCCTATTGAGATGAACCAGATTTTGGATCCCCTTTCTCTCAAGTTGTAACATAATTGGGCCAAAAAGAAAAAAATGTCGATGCCAAAAATAAATACAAAAAATGTTTTTAGTAATCTATATAAAATCATGTTTAGGATTGTAGAGAGAAGTGGACTTTTGGATTTTATGCTACGAAAGTGAGCCTGTAATTTAGCGTGACCACTTCAATGCTTATATTAGAATTTAACTTGTAAAAGAAAGTAAAGATGCAAGAAGGTTTAAATGTAGTATTAGTAAGAAAAAAGCTTAAATGGATTACCGTTTAGATGCTTGCTAATATTTATAGAGAAGGATTGCTGAGAGCTAGGTGCACGAACAGCACCTTGACATGTCTGCACAATCTAGGCAATAAGAGTGTAGAGGTTGATGTACTTCAGATTTTTAGGGTCATTGTAGTTGATAAGTCTCCAAACCTTATCATTTTGTCTAATAACCATTAGGAGACTTTGAGGTTGGCGAGACCGTCTAATAAGCTTATGTCGAGGTTGGCTATAAAGACAATAGAATCGAGTATCCATGAATCATGCCTAGACAATGAGTCTAAGCAAGTTGGCATAAGCTTCACATCTAAAATATCTTATCAATAGAGATAATTTTTTTTTTTTACAAGGTTTTTGAAACCATCTTTTATTATAATCGGATTACACTCTTTCCTATGGGAAAAATGTGAGGAGATCAAGAAGTTGCCTCTGGTTCAATTACCAATTGGAGATGTGAAATCAGGTTTCAATAGATCGGCGATAGTTCATCCAACAAGTGTGGTAAAGCCAAACAAACCAGCGGGCCCTCCAAACATTGTCGGAAAGTTCCTAACGAGAGTAAAGTTGCTACTGATCCTAGCAGTGGAAATATATCCCCATCATTTTTTTTTTTTCACAAATGGGATAATCTCTTCTTTTTTTTTAATACTCAACTGTTAGGAGGTTTTATACAGGTTCGGCTAAAAAATAATAAATAAATAAATAAAGATTCTATATAAGTAATTAATTACCGAGGGTAATGTTGCATGCGAGATAACACTGTATCTAAAATATGTAAATGGTATGGCCCAAATAAAGAATCTCTTGTTTATCCAGTATGTGATCGAAAACTATTATGAGGACTACTCGTAATTTGAAAACATCAAACTTGTTATTTACAGAATTTAAGGCTACATTAACGAATCAGATAATCCACTTCGTAATTTGAAGACAAATTACTTGAGTATTTTATTGGAAAGTTTAAGTTTGATGATAATTGGCTCAACTACCTTGTAAATTTAATAAGGCTCTAGTCAATCATGGATAATTTAGATTAAAAGAAAAATATTTTGTTAAATAAATTGAGTTTAAGTAAGTTTAACTGAATTAATTTCAAACTTTTTGAATATCACTCAAAGTTATGCTTGAGCTCAAAATTTTTAAGTTTGATCTAACTCAAATTGAGCTCAAACTCTAACTTCCCATCATAACACGTTAATTTGAATCATTTATAAACCTAATCTTATCTATAGTAGTGCCAAGCCATGGCCGCGGAATTAGATGCTTTAGAAAAAGATGACACATCTACAGGGATGTCAATGAACTTATCGCATTAAATATAATCCAGATAGCAATGTTAACCGATGGAGAGCAAGATTGGTGGAAATGGTTAATGGCCAGTGTTGGGGATTTAGGTATCCTGAAGCTTTTGATCCTATGGTGAAACATCACAATACATTTAATAATTTACAATTACGTAAAAAAAATTTACGAAGTGTTTCCATCAGGATAGACCACAAACACGTATAGCGCCCTAGCCATTATACCGAGAGGAAATGATAACGGACGCAAGCCAAACAAACACTTAAAATCTACATGAGACAAAATTTAAAAAAAAATAATAATAAAACAAACAGCATCCCTAAAGTAAACTGAAAAAATTAAATGAATATCAATGATCAATGTGAATTAAAGCTCGATGGAAGGAGAAGTCGTTTATTAGATGAGCTCACGGCAAAACCACTAGGGCTTTGTCCACCGCCCACTTCACACCCCTACGGTGCATTAATCGTATCACAGCGCTAATCCATATCATTTAATAATTAAATTTATAAAATTAATTAGTTTTAAAATGTTTAGTTTCATGTAATAATTCTGCTTAACAAGGGCTTCAGTGCGTGCAACATCGGGATTATTGATATAAATTCTCACAGCTAAGACAATCAAATTATCATCATAAACCCGAAGGGTAATTAACTTCCGATACCTCATGGTTAAAGAACTCATCCTCTATGCCAATACATCATGATATTTAGTCTCAAGCTTATAATATAAAAGATCAATTTGTCTATTCGATTTCCTAAGAAGAGGAAATGATAGTATGAAGTAATCTTTAGACAACTTCGATTAAGAAACAACAAAAGAAAGAAAGAGACGGTTCCATGGCCTATTTCACAGTAAATATACATAATAAATAAAACTAATTAGGGCGAATGAAATAATATATTGGGGAATGATGAAATTGACCAATATATAATGATAAGCAATTAATTGTACCATAGTTAATTTTGAAAACTGATGATAAACATAATGGAAAATAAAAGCGTAATGACTTAATGGCTAAGTAACTTAATGACTAAGTAAGTGTTGTTTAATCGTTAAGTAGCTGAATGATTAAATCAATATATAAGGTTGCTTAGTGACCTAAGTAAATTGGATCACTAAGTGACTACCTAGTGTTCCATGACTTAATATTGTAGTTATAATCGGGTGATTTTGCATATTTGATGTTTCAAGTGAAGCTTTGATTGGTATACTTAGATGTTGATAAGTTTGATTTTGATAATTTTTTTCCATAAGAATCTTTTATAATCTAATATTCAAATATCTTAAGATATCCAAAATTTTTTTAATTAGACATTCGATAAAGTCAGTACGACGTAGAAGAATATATTTTCAATAAGGATACAAGCTCTGTATTCATATAGAAAAATTTGTGGACCTAAAAAGGTTATATAGGACATAAAATAAATCAAAATCTTCAATTTACTTTCTCAATGCAAATTTAGAACTAAAAGTCAAACGTGGTTGTGTAGATATGTGATGTGATATAAAAATTTGCTTAAGATTTTTTTTTTAATTGTACTTTTTTTTTGCATACTAAGCATACATAATAATTTCAATTGGATGGGAATAATAATAATAATAATAATAATGTCAATTGATATACATTTTAAGAAATAATTATCTATACTATTAAAGTCCAAAGGAACTTACATAAACATCCCCTTTAAAATTAATATTTAGGTCTTCAACTAAAACTTAAGTACAAAAATAAAAGAAAAAAACAATACTTAAAATAACTTTTTGAAACTATAAATATATTATAATATAAATTAAATTCCACTACTTCTCTTTCCATCTCTCCCTCCATCAATTTCTTTTTTCCATAAATTTTTCTACCAACACTTAAAACACACCGGTCTTCTCTCTCTCCTCGAAATTGTTGTTACGTTTCCCATTAAGCTTCCTTTGTTTGTTTACGTGAACTTTATGCTAGCACATCTTGGCATATTAAATTTCCTTCCTTAAATAATTGATTTCGAAGAGATTCTTTGGTTCCATCGTATTTCAATGAGATTAATCATATCTATCATCTTACCATTCATTTTTATATTTTTAAATCTTCATTTATTTCTATATTTTTAAATATGATTTATTAAATTTATAGCTTATTTAATAATTTAAATTTAAAAATAATCGAATTAAAGATGAAACAGATGTAGGAAAATCTATGCTAAGACGTTTAATTTGATGGCAAGAAAAAAAATGTTTACCTATTATCTATATTATCTAAATCTATCTATATATTTTTGCACACCCATTGTAGGTGCACCATCTATTAATTTAATATTAATGTGCTATTTAGTATCTTATATGTAATTACTAAAATTTTAGCTTGACTAAAACAAATTATTGAAATTTTTGTAATTATTAAATACAAATGCGATTATTAACAATGTAAAGTATATCGATCATAGTAGAAAATATTCGCATTGAAATAATTTGATAGTAATTGATAGTAATTTTTATTGTTTCATTAGTGAGCGCAACTAATATCATTTTATTATCTTATATGTGTAATTATTTATTTTTAGATATTTTTAATAACAATTAAATATTAAAAACATACATATAAACGTATACAATGTGTACTTATGATATTATATATCTATCATATGTTATAATATTTAGGTGTTCAAAATTGAGGCAAAACAAAAATATGAAATTGGAGGTTATCATGTGTTATATATTGTAAAACATAAAATGTGATATATATATTTATTATACATATAATATTATATGTCTATTATTTAACTATATGAGCCTTTATTGCAAGTAATTATATTTAAGCACATATTATGTACTTTTATATGCATGTGCTTTAAATGTTTAATTTATATTGTAAATATCCAAAAAATAAACAATCACACTTATACGATAGTAAAATGATATTAGCTACACTCACTAATGAATATTTTGCTAAATTAGAATGGAACAATTACTTCATGGTGAAAGGATCTTATACCGTAATACTATAATAAGAGAATCATATGAGATATAAAATTGTCTTATATCATAATACTATAAAACTATATTAATTACATATTAGGTTGAATTTCATTTATCCCATTAGTTTTATAATATAAAACAAATTTTAAACATTTGTTTAAAATTGTTTATATCATAATACTAAAAAATCTATATTAATTACATATTAAGTTTGAATTGCATTTACCCCATTATTTTTATAATATAAAATAAATTTTAAACATTTTGTTTCTTTAATAAGATTATTATTTAATTATTATTTTTTTTCTAACTTTAAATTTCATGTATCATGTATCAGATTTGATATTCTACTAATGAGGAAAGTCCTACCATTTTCCACAACAATATGGAAAAATAAAAAATAAAGAAGCTTTTTCTTGAAAAATTTAGATATAATGTGGCATAATATTATAGGTTAAGAAACATTGGAGACAGGAAATGTGGGACAACGATTTTTCATCCTACAAAATTAAATCAACAAATTTAATGACCAAATATATTTGCTTTCATAATCTATTAAGGGTCATATCATTTAAAAATTAAGAATATCAAAGTGAATCTTGTGATATCTATCTTAAATTTGTTATGTTATGATATATTTGATATAGGTTAGATTTGATATACTTAGCATATATCATATATATATATATATCCCCATGAATTAACAAGCATGTGCTGAAGTGTTAATTTTATTTTCTACGAAAGCAAGCAAATTAGAAAGGAGATGGAGGAATTTGAGTGCAAAATTTGCATGGAGGCTGTTCTCTTCGATCAATGTTTCAAGACTCAGCCTTTTAGAGCATGTTTTAATTCTTTTTGCACATGTTGCATCGTCAAATACATAGAAGTGGAAATATCAAACAATGCCACAAGTATTCGATGTCCATTGAAGAAAGCCTGCAAGAATCACATACTAAATCCTTTCAAATGTAAGGATCTTATTTCCAAAGCATTGTTTGACAGATGGTGTGATCTTCTATGTGAGTCAACCATTCGAGGACTGGAAAGATGTCACTGTCCAAACATGGCATGCTTGGAAGTCATAGTAGACGAATGTAGTGGGGCGACTGATGCTCAAAATCGAAATATCACTTGCCCTAATTGCAAGAAAAGTTGTTGCTTTAGGTGTTCTAATCCATGGCAGGCGGGCCATCAATGCCCCAGAGACAATAGGTATTATCTCCCACGTGGAAACGATTGGCAAAGATGCCCTGCTTGTAGGAATTATGTCGAGCGCAATGGCGGTTGCGGAGTTATTCATTGCAGGTATGCAAGTTACTTATACTTAGAATTACAATTATTAACACACATGCGTACAGGCACATACGGATGCAATTTAAAAAAAAACTTAGCAACATATGGTCATCCTCAAAATAAGAGGACTCTTTGGGAAATTACAACAACAACACAACATTAGTTAAGAATTAGTAAATTATTTGATAAATCTAGAAATCTAAAATAATGTTTAGAAGGTTTAATATTGCAGATGTGATTCTATTTCATATATGATGAGATTTGTTGGAATTGCAGTACCCGATAAAAACCTATTTTTTCTCCACGTGTGCAGATGTGGCACGAACTTTTGTTATTATTGTGGCAGCCGATGCAACTCTATACATACATGTGCGGGAACAAGTTACAGAGCAGCCCTCATTTATTGTCCACTTTGGGTATTATTCTGTCTATTTTGGATCTTCATAATGAATCTAAATCCTTGGTTTGTCATTCCTATGGCTTTCTTATGTATACCTCATTTTTTTATAGTTTGAAATTTGAAAATTGATATTATTTCATACTTATCTTATTTGTTTCTATTTGAAACATGATGTTTACATTCATTATCTTTTTTGATATCTTATTAAAATTATGGTGAAGAAGTGATTGGAGAATGAGTTGAGAAGTGGAAGTTTATGTACTTAAAAATATTATATATATATATATATATATATATATTGTTGGTGCTTGTTTAGGTACTTAATTTTTATAAGAGGGGTTATACTTAATCATGGTACTTAAGATATCTTTTGACATCGTGTTTAGAACCATCTTCATTATAATTGGATTACACTCTTTCTTGTGTTGTGGGGTGAAAGTAAGGGAAAAGAACTTGCTTTTAGTTCAAATACCTATCGGGGATGTGGAAACAAGTTACTTTAGATCGCCAACAACGGTTCAACCAACAAGTGTAGTAAAGCCGGATGAGTCGGCGGCACTCAAGACGCTGCCAGAGAGTTTCCGATGAGAATAATTTTTTGGTAATGATCCTAGTAGTGGAAATAAATCCTCGCTGTGGTTGGTGATTCATATATTTAATGGTTGGAACGGAAGATTAATCCCACTAAGGTTTTTCTTCTCTAAGGAATATCTAGGCTTGATCGCTATTATGTTTCGGCCATTCGTCCCCATTTCAACTGGTGTAACCACTATTTTGCTACATGTTTGTTATAATAAAAGGATGTCTTGATTCAAATCCAAAGGTTTCAACTGTTCCTCCATCAACAAATACAAACCTCGTCATATTCATATTCTTAGGTCTTTTTTTTTTTTTTCAGTTGTTTCATTTTTTGTTTTTTCTAATCATCCCAATTTTCTTTTTCCAACTAGATTCACAAGTTTCATTCTGCAATTGCACAGGAATTTTTTCCAAGTCAATGTCATTCATCTTTATTCACAAATTGTCTGTTTTGTAATCAGATATTTGGCTCTCTATTCCTTTTGATGTAGTTTATCAATACTAGATGTATTTATACTTCAATGAATACAATTTTTGTTCTCTTGCAAATAAAAAAAAAATGATTGGAATGGAATACACCTACTTGCCATTTTTAAGGGTATTAATAGTTGGTCTTTAATTAGTTTTCCACAAAATATTAAGAATAAGTTTTTTTATTTTTTTCCAAAATATCAAGAATAAGTTTGCATTGTGATAAAGTGCTTTTCTTTTCTTGTGAACTATTAGATATTTTTTTCTAAGACAAACATGGGTTTTTGGTGAAAACTGGATATAAATATATATATGTTTCCATACTCAACCGTTGAAAGAATCTATACAACTTTGGAAATAAATAAATAAATATCTATATGAGTAATGGCCCAAATAAAGAATCTCTAAGGAATTTTAGAACCAATGAATTGATTTTTCTTGAGTCACCTGGGTGTACTTATTTAAACAAAGGCCTGACGTTTACTAAGTCGCATTTGACAACCATTATAAGAACTATTCATCATTTGAAAACATCAGACGTGTTATTTACAGAACCTACATTAACTAATAAGATAATCCACCTTGTAATTTGAAGATAAATTATTTGAGTCATTTATTGTCTCAAGTTGGGGTTTTATAACGATTGACTCAATTAGCTCACAATTTTAATTATGCTCGAGTTGAGCTTAGATTATTTTCATAAGAAGAAAAAAAATTTTTTTTTAGATAAATTAGGTCTAGACAAGTTTAAGCTTACTTAGAATTATGGTTGAAGTCAAAATTTTAAGTTTGAACTAGCTCACGTCGAGTGAAAGCTCGAATTTGTCATCATATCGTTTTAACTCGAGTTATTTATAGCCTTAATCTTGTTTACAATGGTACCAAAACCAAGAAATTAGATGTTTTACAATAAAATCATACATCTAATATGGGATGTAAATCAACTTATTGCATTAAACATAATCCTTATAGCAATGTTAATTGATATGAAGCAAGATTTGTGGAAAAGGGTCATAGGCAATGTGGGGAATTTAGTAATCGAGAAACTTTTGATCTAATTGTGAAACATTACATAGCTCAATTGTGTTTCACTTTTACCGATATTGATACATGGAATACATAAATATGCATTTTCTAAAGGGGATCTTATTGAAGAAGTGTTTATAGACATTACCCCCAGCTATACTTCAAGATTATCTCACTTCTTCCTCTAAGCTTTTTCGTTGTTTAAGCAAATTGCTCTACTATCTTAAATAGGCATCATGAAAATGCGTTCCTTACCTAGTTATACTCAATAGAAAAAATCTAGGGTCTTGTGATGACTTGGTTACTTTGATGGTGTATATTGATGATGTAGCCTTGGAAGTAAGAGCATGAATCATATTAATGATATCAAACAATTTCTTGCATCCCAATTTTGCCTTAAACGACTTGGGGTAATTGAAGTTTATCTTGGAGTGTGGAATTGCTTGAACTCCTGAATGTATTTCTGTGTGAGAGAAATTATGCTATGGAAATCTTGGATTTTGTCGATTATCTTGGTTGCAAGACGAGTACTCTTCCTATTCTTTCCAATCACAAGCTCCATTCTTCTGAGGACAATTTACTTTCTCTTCCCAAATAGTCTAGCAGCTTTTTTTGAAATTAACCTGTCTTACAAGTTCATGCCCTGACTTAGATCCTTCTGTCCACATTCTCAACCGATTTGTTGTGTAGCGTAGGCGCGTAGCTTAAATTCATTAGGATGCCAGTGGCCGGCCTTCAGAACCGTTGCTACATTTGGTTCGTGAAATAATTATCCCATAAAATTGCTATTGTTGTAGAATAAATAATTATAATTTATTTGTGGGACCAATAAAGTAACTGTTCCTTAATTTTTTATGATATAATTCTATATTTGCATATAGGAACCTAATCCAACAATCAAGCCATAAATTGTAGTAAAAAATGTCTATTAAATTTAGATATATTCCAAATACATTAGCGATCCCATTATAAGTGCAAGTAAATAAAGTAATTGCTACTTCTTAAAAATTAAAATCTTTATCTAACACAATTTCATTCCATAAACTAAACATGTCATGGGAGCTCTAGTCAAGGCTTTTCTTTTTTTTTTTTCCTTGTCGACCGTGGATTTGAGCTTTTAGTTAGTCATCTATCTTATGTGCGTTCTAATTAGCTAATATATTAATTAATTCTCATAGCGCCTGAGCCATTATACCAAGAGGGATTGATAATAAACTCAAGCCGAATATATACTCAAAATCTACTTGAAATAAAAACAAACAAATAAATAAAACAGAATCCCCAAATTATATTTTAAAAAAAACTTTAATAAATATCAATAATCAATAGAGATGACATGAGATCACGGAAAAACCGCTAATAGGATATCAGAAGAAGATGATGAAGAGAATGAAGTATACAAGCGTAGTTTGAGAATGGGAAGAAGAAGACATAGTTTATATGGTGACTTGGGCAATTCAGAACTATTTTCGGTTTCTGTAACTGGAGGTGCATGACTGGGAGTTTCGAAAGTTGATTCTTTATAATTGGGCTTAATTTGAGGGGACAAACTGTTTATGGGCTTTCTTGTAAAGTTGCCCTAATATGATTGTAGAGTCCCATTATGCTTCTTTTTGTTAAGCACCGGTCATGTTTTATCCATTTGATACAACCCCAATTATATGTATGCAGTGGTAGTAGCAGGGAACGAGAGCACGGTCCTCACCCAGTTCGGAAGCAGACCTAGAGCCACCAAGTTGCAATTCCAAAAGCTTGGAAACAGCATTGGCCTGACTAAGCTAGTTTCTAACGATTCTCAGACTCGTGACCAATGATACCCTAAAGTTATTTTTTAATTATTTAAAAATTAAAATATCCTTAATTAAATTTTAAATTAAAAAAAATAACCAAAAGTCATGTAAACCTTTAGCCGAATTTGTAAAGAAAATATTTTTTCCTCATTGTAAAGCAATCATCAAAATGTGCATTTATTTATATAAAACTACATTCAGATGGAATTGGAGTATCACCAATGTGGGACAAAATACTTAGAGATAACAAATAAGTTTGAAAAAATAAAAGGTAGTCTCATATTACTAAAAAATAAGACTATTTTTTTTAGTAGAAGTCTAAATGTCAAATCATACATACTTTTAAAATATATTTATTGCATGTAATGTTAAAAGTAATAAATTAAATATTATAAATAATGTTATCGGTTGGATTTGGTCGGTAGGGTAGAGTAGATTGGTTTGGGCTTTATGCTTGTGTAATGGACCTACAAAATAGAATATGGTGAAGGGCATTGAAGTGTTATCCAACGTAACTACTCTAATACTTAAGTCAGTAAACTATATGAAGAGAGAGAGTATGCAAGAGTGTAAATGGTTTGCAAGGAGAGTATAAGTGTCTTCAATGAGTCAAGGTCCCTTATCGTTGGGATGCTTAAGATTATTTATAGAGGAGGGCGGCCGCCAAGAATTAAGGAAGCACATGTAGCATGTCGACACGTCTACTCAATCTAGGTAGTAGGAGTATGGAGTTTAATGCGTTCCCGATTTGTAGGGTAATGGTGTTTGACCAAGTCTTTAAGCCTTTAATAACCATTATGACCACTCAAGGTCAGGTAGGTTATTTAGAAGGGCTAGCTTGTCTAGAGAGTTTATGTTGAGGTTAGCTAGTCAGGTGCTAGAGAATTAAGCCTATTATAAGCCTAATCAAATTGACCTATGGTCTAGATTGGTCAACATGGGACTAAAGGGCCCATGTCAAAAATATCTTATTAGCACTTCCCTTCCCCTTACGCCCTGCGCCACCCCTCCCCCCAAGTAGAATTGTTGCCAATAGGGTGGCAAAGAGAGAGGATGGCTAGATAGGTTCCTTAAGCATATAGCTGAATTGTCTGAGGTGATCCGGTATGATAGTTAGTTGATCTATAGTGATGGGGAGAAGTTTTGGTGTTTATAGGGGGAAAAAACCAATGTGACACAACTAGAGTCTAACCTGGGATAGATAACCCATAGGGCTATCTGAGCAGATCACATCTTGACTGAGCTAAGTACTTAAAGGGTCAGGTGCTAGGCTGAAGAGCAGAAGAACGAATCCCCTTGAGTAATAGAGAGAGCTAAGCCAAGGAGTCAATCCCAATAGGTACCATAGGGTCAATTCTATCAAAGCTAAGGTCATACCGATAAGGTTGAATTGTTTCAATCCGTCTATGCCGAGTGATGTGAATCGTGACCAAGAATAGGCAAAACCGATCGTTGAATGTGTTTGAGCTTGTAGAAAGCTTGAAAAAAAGTGATGGGGTATGTGTGAAAAGACAAATGCGAATGAAGGGTAAGCAAAAACCTACAAACAGCTCTAGAGGATATAACGCACCAATGGAATTCCGAGAATTCACTGCGCAATTTGATATAATGCATGAATCGGTGAGGTGAGGTTACTTGTTACTTAACCTTACTCAAGGGTTAGGTTAAGAGTGATGCCGAAAGTAAACAACAATGTTCATGCAAGGAAGAAAATATAAAGTGTATTAATAGTTATTTGATTTTGATCACGTTTACAGTTACATGTACATGGGTATTTATACCCATAAGTTAGGGTAACTTGCCCAAAAATAAAAAGACAAAAAGGACATTTCTAAGAAAGTAATATACAAGATACAAAAGGGTAAAAATAAATATATAAGGAAAACAATGATTGGTGCAACGGATTTTATACAGGATTCTATACATGTGGTGATGCCATATTAGTGATACTGTTAGAAGATATAGCCAAAATGATACAGATAGCTTGCTTGTCCGAGCAAAGGTAGCTTGGTCATTCTAGACTCTTTCTCTTGGCATCTCGACAAGGGTATGACCAAGTAAGCAATTGGTCAGGCATATGTGAGAATGAAGATTGGTTGCTATCTCGGCTTTCTGCTTTTCAGCATATAACATGTAAGAAATAAACGATCATTCGACTTAGCAATTAGAATAGTTCAACAAGGAGATATTCAGCCTCCGCATAAGTCGGCTGGAACAAGAAGATTTGTCGTACTAGTCCCTCTAATCCTCAGGCTCGGCTACAAGTCAGTGGTTTGGTAGCCTAATTCCTACCATTTCCTCCAGGTTGTTTTGGATTTGGCATCAAATCCGAATGGTCTTCATTCAGCTCTTTGTCGGGGTGAGACGGACTGAGGTTATCAACTTTGAAGGCGTTAGAAATCCTATAGTCTTCGGGTAACTCCAATTTATAAGCATTATCATTTATCTTTTAGAGGATTCTGAAAGGTCCTTTAACTCTTGTAGGTAATTTGTTTCTCCTCTTGTTTAGGAACCGTTTTTTGCTAAGTTGCTGCCATATCAAGTCTCCTAACTGAAATTGTTTAGCCATCTTACCCTTGGTCTTCTCTCACATTCTTCTAGCAATTTAGTCGATGTGCCTAGTGACTTTATCATCGATGTACTGGAGGGATTGTGCTTGTGTTCATGCTCTTGCTCTTGCATCAGGGTCCTCTTGCGTGGGTACAGGTATAGGGGTATGGTCAAGGGGCAACTCGGGATTAAAACTATAGACCACTTTGAAGGGTGTTTTTTTAGTAGTGTCATGTACTATATGTTGTAAGAGAATTCAACCACTGACAAGTAGACATCCTAATCAGTCAAGTTCTTTTCCACTATAGCTTAGGGTAGCGATCTCAAAGTGCAATTGACCACCTTTGTTTGGCCATCAATTTGGGGATGACAGGAAGTACTGAATAGTAGTTAAGTTCTCATCTGACATCACAAGGTCCTCCAAAAATGACTCCAGAACTTTAGAACCCTATCGGAGACTACACTTCTCGATACGCTGTGTAACCGTACAATCTCCTATAAGAAAAGAGAAGTAATAGCTGAAGCATTGTTAGTTTTTGAGTAGGGCATGAAGTGTGCCATTTTGCTGAAACTATCCATGACGACCATTATAGAATCTTTGCCTTAGATAGTTCGTGGTAGTTCGAGAATAAAGTCTATACTCAATTTATTCTATGGCTTTGTCAGAATAGGTAAAGGCATTGCTTTCCCTTACTCAACTCGATACTTAGCACTCTTGTACACGGCACAACTGTCGATAACTTAGTACATATCTCTCCTCATCCTCGGTTAGAAGAATCGACCATTGAATAGTTCATAAGTCCTTCTTTCTCTAAAATGTTTAGAGAGTCCTTCACTGTGGGCTTCTCTGATCAATAGTTCCCACAGTAAATAGGTTTGTACGCATAATTTTCCACCAAGAAACAAGTAACCATCCTCTACATAATACTCATCCACTATCCTTCCATCAATACATCGCATGATTATGGGTCTAATGTGTGGATCCTCAAAATACTACTCCTTGATACTTACAAACCTAAACAACTCGGTTTACAATTCGATTAAAAGTGCATGTCACCTTGAAAGAGCATCTGCAACTATGTTGCTCTTTCCCTGCTTGTATTTAATCACAAAATTAAATCTTTCAAGGAATTCAACCCATCTCGCTTGCCATTTCGATAACTTTGTTTGACTTTGAAGGTACCATAGCGATTCATAGTCAGTATATATGATAAATTCTCTTAGCAGTAAATAGTGTTGCCACACTTGTAGTGTTCAAATTAGTGTTAAGAGCTCCTTATTATACACGGAGTAATTTAACTGTGGCCCTTTTAGCTTCTTACTATAGAAGGCAATTGGTCAACCTACTTGCATTAGGATAATACCTATTCCAATGCCTGATGCATCATATTTCAACTCAAATATTTTCGTAAATTCAAGTAGAACCAATACCGGGGCAGAGGTCAATTTTTCTTTTACCTCAGCAAAGCTCATCTCCTCCCTTCCTCCCTATCAAAAGTCATTGCTCTTCTTCATGAGCTCAGTAAGAGACAAGGCAAGGGTGTTGAAATTCTTAATGAATCATCTATAGAATGAAACCAGTCCATGAAAACTTCTCACGTCGATATAAGTAGTAAGAGTTAGCCATACTACAATTTCTCAGATCTTTTTGTCATCCACTCGTAAGCCTCCTCCACTAACTATGTAGCCCAAGAATATCACTTCCTTCTAGCAAAAGCAACATTTCTTGAGATTGCCGAATAGTCTCTTGACATAAAGGATATCCAATACTTCTCAAAGATACTTGTAGTGACTCGGCATGTTAGCGCTATAAACCAATATGTCGTCTAAGTACATTACGACACACTTTCTAATCAGATGTCTTAACATGTAGATCATCAATTACATGAAAGTGCTCGAGGCATTCGACAAGCCGAATGTCATGATTATCTACTCATAGAGTCCATGCTGAGTTTTAAATGCAGTCTTCCATTCGTCTCTCAACCACATGTGGATTTGATGATAACCAGACTTCAGGTCAATCTTATTAAAGACCTTAGCTCTACATAAATCATCCAACATGTCTTCTAACCTCGGGATTAGATACCTATATTTGATCGTGATCCTAATCGTGATCATGATCTTGTTTATAGCTCGACTGTCAATACATATCTACTAGGTTCCATCCTTTTTTGACACCCAAAGCACTGATACAACACAAGGCTTGAGACTTTCTCGAACATGCCTTCTCTCCAATAACTCATTGACTTAACTTTGTAGCTTATTTGGTAGTATAACACTGAAAACTAAGTTGTGCTTTATGCCTCGAGTTAGGGGCAACTCCTGAGATAACTGTTCTAGGAATAGGTCGGCATACTTATGAAGCAACTCTTTGATTTCCTAAGATAGTTCACCTTGCTCCTTCATTTCTAATAGGCACCTGACTAACATAAGGGTAGGCTTGTTAGCATTAATGGCCTCTTAGATTCGGCCATACTTATCACCAGAGCCTTCCTCGATCTACAGGCGAGTTTTATTTGTAATTTATTAACTTCTCTCAGTATCATCGGGTTTAATGTGATCTTCTAATCATCCTTCTCAAACATGTACGTATTCTTATAGCCATCGTAGATAACTTCATATCAAACAGCTACGGTCTACTTAGCAAGACGTGGGAAGCATACATAGGCAATACATTGTAGAGAATCTAGTCTGAGTAATTCCCTATAGTGATCAATAGTAATATTTGCTGAGTGATATGTAATATTCCTTTCTCACTCAACTAATGCAACTTGTATAGCCTCGGTATGCAATAGTCGGGAACTTCGATTTTGAAATAAGATCGGTTGATGACACATTGGTATAGCTTTCACTATCCACAATAAGGGCACACACCTAATCATTCACCTCATAGATAGTATGAAACAAATTCTCTCTCTACTCCTCCTCTTATGAGGGTTTCATGTTCATAGTACGTCGGATAATTATGAGTAACTGGTTCAAGTCCTCAACAAACACATCTTCCTTAATCAGTTCTTTCTTGATATGAACCTCTGCCTCCTCGAGTTCTTCATCTGTACTGTTTACTCCTAACTTCGGGATATCTTCCTTAATGAATATTGTCGACACCCAATTTTTGCCCCTTTATTTTATTACTTTATTTTTCTTTCTTTTCTTAATAAGCCCTAAATTAGGAAAAACACAAAAAATAGGAAATTAAAGAAAACCTAAAAAATTAAGAAATTTAGAAAAAAATAAGAATTTTAGAAAAATACAAAAAATTCAAAAATAAGAAAAAGCATAAAAAAAATAAGAAATTTGGATAAGAAACACAAAAATTTTGAAAATTGAAAAATTACAAAAGAATAGAAAAATTGAAAGAAATAAAAGATTTTAGAAAATAACATTTTAATAGGATAGATTTTAATTTTGAAATAAGTTTAGAAGTTAGACCGTTAAACCTGGACTTAAATTTAAATCTAGCCTAAGCTTACTGAGTCCATATGTCCAATTAAATTGCATATATAAACAAGGCACAGGCCAACGGCCTAACGAATAAGCATATGGACATTGGCATGGGGATAAGTACAAGATTAGGAGTTCGAATCTTGGAGAAGGCATGTATAAGTTTTTTATTTTTCTCATATCAGGGATTGGTATGTATCAGGATCATATTGCGTTATATATCCTGACACGTAGCAGCGTTGGGTTGGACGACCTGTGCTAACGTGGCACCATGTATCACCTTTGACACGTAGCATCCCATGATCGGTTGGATTGGTACGTAGCACTTTCCCTCGGTTTTCCCTCATTTTCTCTAGATTTTCATCCACTTTTCTTGGTGAAGAACAACATACTCCCTTTACTTTAGCTCCAATTTTCATACATATTCCATACACTCATGTCGAATCTCTTGCTTTGATTTTGTTTATTGCATGGCCTACTTTGAATCAAACATAAGAACATGTCCAAATTCAGTCAAAGGAGCATTCAAATCTAGGTCCAAAATTCGGAAAAAACTTGATTTTTGAGCATTTTCTTTTAACTCCAAATTTGATCTTTCCTTATTTGATTTGTGTTTTCGTGTATAAATAAGAGGCTTACGAGTATCCAAGGACATACACAAACAACTTACGAGCTATTGAATCACTCAAAATACCCTATCTATCATTCTTGCAATCTTTCTCTCTCTAACTCACTCTCTCTCTCCTCAAATCACTCCCACTCGAGCTTACCACCACAAATCACCACCATAGGAGTATCACCTGTAGTTCAAGCTACCCATTCTAACCCCTCTCGACCATTGCTGTGGCCCTTAGTAGTGCCACCAACAATCACCACCTAAACCTTAAACCACCGTAAGCTACCCTTTCTTAAAACACCATCTACGACCACTTTTGTCCCAAATTAAATCTATGACCGAGCTCCTTACCACCTAAAACACCACCCTAAAACCTTCACCAAGTTCCAGCAACCAACACACAACCGAAACACCACTACTGCCACTACCCATAGCCTGACCACCACCCAAATTGCCTCGGACCACTATGACACTTTGCTTACCTCCCCATTCCCCCCCTATCCCCAATAAGAAACACACGAAACACCCCTCACGCGCTCATTTTGGTGACCGTATCAAGCCAAATCATGTCGCCGTTGTTGCTACTATAGAAGCCTGACTGGAATCCAGGAGAGTCAATCTAAATCTGACCCAAGGCTCAAAGCGAACCCTCGAGTCTCTACTGGTTCAAAACATTCCTATCCAAGTTTTGTTCAAGTTGTTTTCGATTTTGTAAATTTATTTATTTCCAAAAGTAAATGTAATAATATGAAAAAGAAAAAGAAAAAGGATAAGAAAAAAAAAGGAAAAAGAAGAAAAGAAAAAGAAAACAGTAAATTTATTTTACTTTATTTCTTTATTTTTTTAGTTTAATAAAAATAGATAAAATGTAATAAGTGATAAATAAATAAGTTGATATAATAAAATTAAAATAAAATAAGTAGGATAGGGAATAAAATTGTTTTATTACTTTGAAAAATTGATTTTCTAAAAATGAAATAAAAATAAATCAACCATTTTCTAAATTAGGATCACTTAGAATTTCTAAAAATAAAATCCAATTTAGGACCTTTTTTAGAAATTTTATCAAATGAACCAAATTGAGTAAAACACATAAACTCGATTGTTTTTAAAAATTAAAATCAAATCACCTACTAAATTTTTTATAACGTACGTCTGATCCCAAATAATGGATATGTAAGTATGTACGGGGGCGACAATAAAAATGAAAAAACTTGATTTCCCTTTTTTCTTTAAGTTTAGATTATTTTGTTTATCCAATTAGAGTAACCAATAACCAAATTTGCTTTTTTCAAAATGTGATTTTTAAGTTTAATTCTAATTTTGAAAAGTCAATAGTATTTATAAAGGTTTAAAATTCTTAACCCCTGGATCTAGATTATTTGGTTTTAAATTTTTTTTTATAAAACTGGTTTTAATCGTTACACTAGTAGTTAAGTTATAATCAATCCATCTAATTGATTATAACTTAACTATCTTTCCTGACTCCAGCCGGATGGCGACTCCAAAATTGTTTTCAAAATAAAAAGGAACAGTTTTCTTTAAACCCTAATCGAAGATCGGTATTAAACGAGTAAGGTTTAATACTGATTGGTTTAAAGAAGACTTAATTTTGTAAAAGAACCAGGAGGGTGAAAAAACCAGGCTCGATGGCTTGGCGACTCCACTAGGGATCGTCAAGAAGGTTAGCTATTCAATTTTCCAAAATTAAGATTGATCTCTAAAATTACCTTAAATGCAATTTATTTATTTATTCTTTGTTTATATTATAATTGTACTAACATTTCTTTGCAAGTTTCGCTATATTTCTTTAATTTAAAGGAAGTTTATTTTTCACACCATGAATGCATGATAGATACGGTTGAACCCGAGCCATCTTAGGACCTTAGGATGGGGAGCTATTGTGTAAGTTCCGGTTGTAGTAGGGCAACCACCATTTGAGGCCGATTAAGCTACCCTACTTAAATTTCGATGTGACCAAGGAATCGTTTTTTTCATAAATGTATGAGGTCATGGAATTTAAAGACTTTTAGAACCTACCCTTTCTACATACATTTCATAGAACAACGAATAACTAACAAGGCGGCAATGTTATAAAGAAAAAAAATGATGAAACTCAAAGTTTCTATCCCTATATTCTTTCCTCGAGTTCATGTACATAGGGAGCTGTCTTTGTAATTTCTTTTCATTTAGATAGTCCTTTGTAATTTATACTTTCCTTGTAATATTTCAGAAATAGCCAAGTCATCTAATGCCAAGGTCTTCGTTAGGGAAATTCATGTTCACAAACCCACAAACCCAAAGCCCATACTCAACCAGTGGTTTCAGACCTTCAACCCAAGAGAACAATAGTTCATTACCAACAAGATTAGCCTCATACTCTCACTAGCCAAAGTGGATGTTAACATTATGTTAGTAAAGGCCTTTGTCCATTTCTAGGAGCCCAAAGAAGTGGCATTTCAATTTGGACCACACCTAATCAGTCAAACTGTAGAAGAGTACATCCAACTACTCTAAGCTCCTCCTTTAGATGAAATATACGTTCCAAAACTTAGCTTCGGTCCAATTTACATTTTTTCAAAATTCTTAGGGATCTGTAAGACTGAGATAAATGAGGCTTGAAATGATTGCAACAAATACGATATCAAGATATGGGATCTAGTCTATTGTTTCCAAAACGAGCCTAGTTCAGACAAATGGGCTTTGTTTCTTGGAAATTGGAAGGAAAATCTAATTAAGGCCTATATATTAACAGTATTTGCCACCATCTTATTCTCGGGTAGATATTTTCTCATACACTTTAAGGTGACAGAGCTAGTGGCTCAGTTCTAGGAAGGGAAGTCTTACATTCCTAGCTTACTTACTGAACAAATAAGAAACCTTAATTTCCTTAAGAAAAGAAGCTGTAGAGATCTCAAGTCAAGCATAACACTATTAATGGTATTGTTTGTCAATCACATCAAATGTTTTGGGTTGGACTTAATAAGGGGAGTATTTTAAGATTAATCTTATTGACTCTTTCGTTGGTAAGATCAAATTACCAAAAGATATCTTTACCCTTTTTTAGATAGAGGTTCTACAAGGTTTTCGAGTAGAGGACATAGTGTGGACTACTAGGTGGAGCAATTATACTAAGGTCATACTGATTTACAAAATTTACTATGTTGTACCATTGATTAGGATGAGTTAGTGTACAAGCTACTACCCAAACAACATGGTAAGACAGTTTAGAGGGATCCATGACATAGTTCATAAGCCTTCATTGGAACCATTCACTCTTAATCTCGAAGAGTCTCACTCTACATAAAAGGCATCTAAACTTCACAAGACCAAAGCTTGGTGGGACACCAGGACTGTAAGCCCAAACATCGATTTGAGTAAATTTATAGGAGAAGTGGACAAACACCAGGTTACCAAAGAGTACTTATACAATCAACTTCACAAGGCGAGCGCAATACAATATTGGGTACCAAAATTCCTTTAACCTTCCCTTGTACGCCCAAGCTTTGAAATGGTAACCTGTATGGACCAAGTGAAAGCTCATATGGAGGTTTTCTATGATGAAAAAGACAGATAGGAAAACCTATTTCAAGAGTCTAGGCAAAGGTCGTACGCCCTGGAACACTAGCTGAAGATGGCTTAGAAGAAGATTCAAGAGTTTGAGGAAGCGACTTAACTGAAAGAAGGAGAGAATGTCATTTGGCCCATAGAAAAAAAGAAAAGAAAATTAGTATAGATGAATTTGTACCTTTCCCTTTCTCTTATGTAATAAAACTTCAAGAATTCAAAAATAATAAAGAACTTGTCGTTCTATTAATTATTTTCCGATTCCCTCCTTTCCATCTGTATGGCTCATTAGCATTTCATTCATTTGCATTCTTTCAAAAATTAAAATATTATGCTAACTTATTAAGAAGTGGTTTTATTTAAGTCCCCAAGATAGCTCCAAAAAGTCAAAATTTCTAGAGAAGCCCTATCAAAACCTATTCTCAAACCAAAATGGCCAACCAAGGAAATGACAACACTAACACCAACAACGACAATGTCAACCCCAAGGTTATTGATCCCATTGAGTTGAGGTTCCAATCTTTGAAACGAATAGTAGGGAAGATTGTAGACCAATTAAGCTTTCTCGTTTACAGCATCTCTTTGCTTAGGTCCATAGCTCTATCAAATGAGGAGAGTTTTAAGGCCAAATATGGAAAGAATACTAAAGCCTTACCCTTTGAAACAGAAGAAGCCTACCCAAAGGTCAATAGAGCCTTCGAATCCTTTGAAATAAAAGGGGTATTTCCAAAGGCCAATGTGACTTTTGAGTCGAACACTTACTTGTTCTTGATCAACCTAAAGCCTAAAGTTGTTTCGGAGAAACTAAAAGAGCTTGAGAAGCGGCTAACTCACTAAATTAGTGAAAAAATGAAAATGCTCAAGGGGTATGATGGATTCGAGTATGTTGGCATAATAGACTTCTCTACCTATGATTATGGAAGCTTACCAGAAAAATTTAAAGTACCTGACTTCGAAAAATACAGCGGGACTAGATGCCGTAAGTTGCACATTCAGCTGTACATACGCAAGATGGGCAAGTATGTGTAGTATGACCTGCTCATGGTCCAAACCTTTCAGGATAGATTAACTAACCCTGCCTTGACTTGGTATGCCCAATTGAACTTGAATCAAGTGAACACATGAGAAAAGCTGGCCAGAGCATTCTATGAGTAATATAGATTCAACGTCGAAGTATCACCAACCATGATGGATTTGGTTTCCTTAAGGAAGAGGCACAATGAATCCTTCAAAGATTATGCCTAAAGGTGGAGATCCCTAGTTGCAAGGGTATTTACCTTCGTAACTAAAAAAGAGCTAACTGCAACTTTTATCAACACTCTTGAGAGGCCCTATTTTGCTCACTTGATTGGATAAGCCTCTTTTAGCTTTGCAGAAGTAGTGGTAGCAAGGTGTTGAATTGAAAGTGTTGTTTCCTCTAGCAAGCTGCAAGAGACATTAGACAGAAGACTACCCTCTGCTAAACCTACTACCAGCAAGCCTAGAGAAGCTATTCTTACCATGGTCAATTCAAATATTAGGCCTAATTCTCGGGTCTCTTTCAAGGCAAATCCCTTACCAACTCAACAATAGTATAGAAGCCAATTATAGGTTAGTAGAACCCTGAGGCAATTCACCAGAATACCCGTTCTACTCAATCAGATACTTACAAAATTAAGGAGAGATAATCTGCTCCATTCTAAGGCTCCTAGTGAAACGTATAGGCCAAGTTTTTTTTATCCTAATGTAAAATGTTAGTATTATCTAGGGTAGGTAAGCTATTCAACTAACTCGTACTAAAGGTTGAAAAATAAAATCCAAGACTCAATTAATGAAGGTATAGTACAACTAGATTTTATAGAGGCTCTTACTCCAAATGTCAACAATAACCCCTTACCAAACCATGGGCCCATCATCAATGTGACATTTGACTACTCAGAGCTTGCCATCAACATGATCAGTCCCAACTGAGAGCCCAACGTTTATAGATTCTACAAAAAAGAAGAGAGGAAAATTCCATAAACTAAAAGGTACACCTTCCATGTGCTTGTAGCCCCTGAAAATTATAAAATTGCCCCCTTTTAACTACTAGACAATAAAACAAGGATCGTCAAGCTCACTTATACATGGGATTACTCGCTTCGATAGAATCTATGATCTAGGGGAAGACTTGAAAAAGAAGGTCGTATTGGAAATACCAAACACTAAACAAGCTGAGCATGAAGAAGGATTAACCATCTTCACCAAGATGATCAAGTCTAGTGAGTATAAAATAATGGATCAAATTGCTAAGACCCCAGCACAAATATCCCTCATGAGTCTATTGATGGCATTAGAACTACATTAGGAAGATTTGTTTAGAATACTAAAGGAAGTCAAGGTCCCTTATGAAATCCCAGCTGAAAGGATTGACTCTGTCACCAATTCCGTCATCACTATGGATCAAATTTCCTTCTCCATAGAGGAATTGGGCGAAGAAGGAAACCAACACACAAAGCCTCTATTCATAATAGTGAGGATAAATAACATCATCATAAGAAGAGTCCTCATCGACAACAGGTCATCTCTAAATGTTTTCCCTCTAGCTACCTTAGATCTATTGGGCATTGATATAACTGATATCAAGTTGAGTTTGACAATAATGAGAGCTTTTGATGGATCTAGGAGAGAAATAGTGGGGGAGATCGACTTACCAGTTGACATCAGCCCACAGGCGTTCAACATCCCATTCCAAGTTTTAGACATTCCAAGGACTTTTAATTTGTTGTTGGGAAGGCCTTGGATACATTCAGCAGGAGCCATACCGTTAAGTCTTCACTAGAAAGTTAAGTTCATCTCCAATGGCCAGGTCATCACAATTCTAGGTGACCAAGGTTATAAATTCTACAAAGAGACAGCTATACCCTATATTGGTATAGAAGAGCAAGAGGACTTTGGACTCTAAATGTTTGATGAGGTGTACATGATCACCAATCAGTAGAAGGATGAGAGGCTAAAATTCAAAGAAGGCCAGTTTAGGACCTATGGGCTAGGATACACTCCGACCCCGATGGAAGAGTTACAAAGAATGTAAGCCAGGGGTAGAAAAGATGATAGGTTATATTACACTCCAATAACCTTCCCTCTATTTTCAGAAACTTTCATTTGGGCCAAAGTCCAGAACTTAGAGCTTACCAAAGAAGGCATTTCTAATAGAAATGAAGGGGCTGGTCCATCTAACAAATCTCAGCACTTGAATAATTGGTTCTCTATCCCTATGAATAGCAATAAGTCTTTCCTAGGGTAAAGGATGAATCATGGTTTAATATTTTATAAAGTTTTGTACTAAATTACCTTTGTTTTGCAAATAATTGTACTTAGAAAGAAGATTCCTCTAAATATAAAATCAGTCTCTTTTCTCTTCATTCTTTACTTATACTCTTTCTTTTACATACCTTTCTTTTTCTTTGATCCAATGTTCCAAATAAAGAGCATAGATACCTTATGCAAATGGGTGATGAAAATATTGATATCACCTCCGACCTTACTAGGCTAGTCATCGGGAGTGATATCAATAATCATAATGACGTGCAAGAAAGCTGGCAAAAACATAAAATGAGTAGAATTTCCATTTATAAGTCAATCGAGGTAATTAATGTCGAGACCAATGACAACCCTAAAGTGTTGTAGAATAGGGGAAATTTGAAAGAAGACCAAATGACAGAGATGACCACATTACTATGCGAATACCAAGACGTATTCGTATGGTCTTATGAAGACATGCTCGGATTAGATCCATCGATCATGGTCCATCGTTTACCCACATGAGAGGATATCAAACCTAAGAAACAAAAGTTAAGAATGTTTTGATTGGATATCCTGTTAAAAAACAAAGAAGAAGTCAAAAAATTACTACAGGTTGGTTTTATCAGGGTATCTAATTATCTCGAGTAGGTAGCTAACATCGTGCCCGTAGCAAAGAGAATGGAAAAGTCAGAAAGTGCTTTGATTTTCGAGACCTTAATCAAGCAACCCCTAAAGATAATTTTCCTTTGCCCTATATCAATGTCCAGGGGCTTGTTGGACCATTTAAACAACATAGCCCAATTCATATCCCAACTTACAGACAAGTGTCGTCCCTTGTTTAAGTTGTTGAAAAAGAACGCCAAGATCAATTGGGATGAAGAGTGCAAGCAAGCCTTTACAACAATCAAAGAATACCTCATGAACCCTCCAATTTTGGTAGCTCCAAAATTTAGGAAGCCTTTATTCCTATACTTGACAATATTACCAAAGTTCATGGGGTGCATGCTTAGCTAGAAAGATGGGGAAGGAAAGGAACGGGTTTTATACTACTTGAGCACGAAATTCACTGAAGGGGAGCATAAATATTCAAAAATTGAAAGAACCTGCTATTGAATTGATACTAGCTTAATCTTCTAACTGTTTTTTTTTTTCTTTCATAGAGCAATGGGCTAGTATTATACTAGCTTAAACCTTACGACTGCATTCTAAAAGAGGTAAAGCTCCTTCGAAATGAGCTATTTAGCAAAAGGAAGGAGTACAGGGAGTTGGACTCCTCTTCCAAGCATTATCATAAAAAATTACATAAGGCTAACCAACCTCTTCGTCGTGCTTCTTTGTAGAGATTAATGCTAGATGTCGAATTGAGGAATGAGAGGAAAGAGCACTAAGAGGTTAAGAAAGGGATTGCTGAGGAGATTATTGCACTAAAGCAGCAATTGGAGGAAGAGTAGAATCTAAAATCGAGCTCTTCAAGAAGTTAGGGGACAAGTAGAAGGCTAAGATAGAGCTCGATAAGTGTAACTAAGAGCTGAGTGCATAAATCTCCAAGATGTAAGCTGAGTTGGTGATGAAGGATAAGCAATGCACCTTTGCCACCAAATTCTCTTTAGAGCTGGCAAGCCAGAAAGGAAAGTTGGGGATGAGGATTGGAGATCTTCAACATGAGGTTTGTGAGATGAAGGAGCTAATCACCAACCTTGAAAAAGGATATGCCATTCATTCTTTAACCAAATAGAAGATTGTTAATGATTTCCTGAAGTCTGAGTAATAGAATGATGAATGTGAAGACATCTCTACAAAGACAGGCTGGAGTATCTAAGATATGGTACTTCAGTAGTACCTTAGCTTGAACTTGAGCATCTTAAACTTCATGGATAGTCCAACCTAGATGGCAAACCAAGGCTAAGAAGGACATGTACACTCCTACTATCGAAGCCTTTTAAGAAGACACTCTTACATCTTCTCTTGCCTTGATAGCTTTGCAAGGGGTCACTCCTAAAGACACCTAAGGGGAAGAGCAAGATTAGGGTGACCCTCCTGCTAGCCAAAGCAAGGAGACTCCTCATCCCCCTCCTTGGCTCATGATACTCCAACTTAAACTCTGATGGATTAGTCCTTTGAGCAAATTGGCACTCTGGATTTCTCAGAATTGTTGGAGTTGGCTAATCTGAAGTAGTGAGCCACAGTGCCTTTTTGTAAAGGCTTCTAAAATTGTAAAGACTTTCCTGATCAAGACTTTCTTGATCAAGCCGGTATGCTGGCCTCTTACTTTGTAATTATTGTTGAATCTATAATGAAAAGTTTGGTTTTGTACTTGCTTCAATTTATGCTTTACTTTCAATTTATAGTACTCGGCAATCTTAGTTGAAAGGTTGGTATTACTCTTCAATAGGACTGTTCAGCTATTAATAGCTTAGGTCACTTCACGTAGGGAAGAGATGGGTCACTCTTTAAAAAGGGCAATGTTTAGTTGTTAGTAGCTTAGGTCATTTCGTTAGGGAAGAGCTATGGTTACTCTGCAAAGGGGATCATTCAGCTATTTACAACTTAGGTTATTCTAGGGGTCAAGGTAATGGTGTTCCAACAGGCATTATGAGAGTTCCTCAGTCATATTAGGGGTATCTCTTTTGCTAAGGTAATCCAGTAGGGTCAGGTTGGTAGTGTTCCGACCTATTTAAGCCTGAAGTGGTGAATAAGTTAAGAATACTTTTAAGGACTTTGATTTTTATAGGTTCATTTACCTAACGTAGGTTGGGACATGATGAAATAAAGATAAAGATAAATGCACAGTAACTAAGGGAACCGAATTTCATTAATGATCTTGAAAATACAATAATATTTACATAGAATTAATTGAAATGTAAGCGTAAATTATCACTGTTTCATATATACATGATGGCCTCTCCATCCAATCTCTCTTACATGTATGCACCATTCTCCATGTTTTCTCTAACTCATATCGGATCTTTCTAATTAGGGGCTAGTTTACCTTGTCCCTCTTCTGAGCCAATTGCTTAAAGCCTTATGTAGACTAAGTCTCCTACTATGAACTCTTTATGTCAAACCTTCTTGTCATAGTATCTAACCACCCTATGCGAGTAAGCAACTACACCAGCTATAGTACGGTCTTCAATCTCTTCTATGATGTCTATGTTAGCTTGTAGAATGGACTCGTTCATGAGGGGCGCTAAAAGTTTAAGTATTGATATTGGGAAGTTGCAACTCTATAGGTAAGATGGCTTCCAATCCAAAGGCAAGGCATAATGGGGTCTCACTTATCAAGGTACAATGGGTAGTTTTATACCCCACAGAATGTTTAGGAATTCATTTGCCCATCTAACCTAAGCTCAATCAACCTTCTTCCTAATATTGTCAAGGATAATCCTATTGATTGCTTAAACCTCGCCGTAAGACTAGGGATGTATAACCAAGATGAGGCGAGATGTGATGGTTGGTGTAGATCCCTTAAACTTGGGGTTATCAAACTACTACCCATTATCTGTTATTAGGGTGTATGGAACCTAAACTATGAGAGAATGTTGTTGTGGAC
This sequence comes from Lumnitzera racemosa, assembly GCA_024138005.1. Taxonomy (NCBI): domain Eukaryota; kingdom Viridiplantae; phylum Streptophyta; class Magnoliopsida; order Myrtales; family Combretaceae; genus Lumnitzera; species Lumnitzera racemosa. The sequence goes on from JAMXBC010000002.1 coordinate 20,067,695, forward strand.
AAAGGACTCCATGCTTCTCTCTATGATCTTAGCAATGGGCTCAGCCTCATCCCACTTGGTGAAGTAGTTGATGGCCACTATGATGAGCTACTGTCCCCTAGATGCTTTAAGGAAAGCGCCAAGGATGTCAACGCCCCATAAGTGAAGGGTCATGGGCTTGTTATAAGCTGAATGTTGGAGCTAAGAGCGTACATGACTAGAGTGTGCTTTTGGCATTATGGAAACTTTTGGGCTACTACCTATGTGTCTTGCCTCATTATTGGCCAATAGTATCCAAGCCGAAGAACTTAGATATAGAGGGCTTATGATTGGATGTGATTGCTACATACACCAATATATAGCTCTTCTATAACGTGCAGCCTTTCTTTAATCCAAAGGCACATTAAGAAGGGGAGGCTTACCCTTCTTTAGTACAAGATGCCATCCACCAAAGTATAGTTAGCAGTATGATACCTTAACTTCTTGGCCTCCTTCTTGTTGGGCAATAATGTGCTCTACTCTCTATGCTAAGCTTAAGGACCTCAGCTCTGCTCTTCCTTAATAGGTATACCTCGAGCTTTCGAACTGAGAGTAGTTAAGTTTTAGCTGAAGGAATTTTTATGATATTCCACAAAGAAAACTCAGCTAGGAGAGACTTCACCTTCTCTAGATACCTTACCATAATGTCATCCCTAGCCTTGTACTCACCTCAGACTTGCTAATCGATGAGCATAGAGTCTGAGAAAACACTTAGGTGCTTGACACCAATCTCTTTAGCTAGCTTAAGACCAATGATTAATGTTTCATACTCAAATTCATTATTGAACGTGCCGAACCTAAACTTAACAGCATAGTAAACTATGGTCTTGTGTAGTCTAATGAGCATCAAACTTTCACCTCCTCCTCTAGAGGTGGATGAATCATCAACATAGAGAGCCTACATAGGTTTATCAATTTTGGTTAGTGATTCCTTCTCTCTAGTATACTCCACAATGAAATAAGCCAATATTTGTGCTTTACAGGTTGGTCTTACATGGTAGTTAATTCCATACGGGTTGAGCTCTAGCATGTATTTAACCATCCAACTAAATGAATTAAGTTTCTATAGGACTATTCACTGTGGCTAATCTATCAACATAAATATTTGGTGTATTTGGAAATATAATTGAAGCCATTGTACTGAGAATACTATGACTAAGGCAAACTTCTCCATCTTAGAATACCTAACTTCAGGCCCTTAAAGGATGTGACTAAGTAGTATACAGGCCTATATTTTCTGCCTTTCACCTTGACTAGAGCAAACAAAAGCCCTTTATTGCTTACTATTAGGAATAAGTAAAGGTCTTCTCATAGGATTGGCTATAATAGGATTAGCGGATGTTCAACAAGCTTTGTAACTCTTGGAAGGCAACTTGGAATTGGGGATTCTATTCATCTCCTTTAGGATTCTTAAGGATTTTGAAGAATTCTGCGCATCGCTCTATGCTTCTAAAGATAAATTAGCTCAATGTGGTGATCATGCGGGTGAGCTTCTAGACTTCCTTGATGGTGGTGGGGGGTTTTCTATCTCATATAGTGGTGATCATTACAAGGCTGGTCTTAATCTCACACTAAGTCACCATGAGACCTAGAAATTTGCCAGAGGTGACCCCAAAAGCACGTTTTTGAGGATTTAACTTCATATCATATCTTCACATTCTATCAAAGGCCTCCTATAAATCCTTGATATGATTTCCAGGTTGCTCGTTCTTAACAATCATATCATCTACGCATTAAATAGGGCAATCACCATTCGTTGGTACTTCACCCCAACATTCTTAAGGTCAAGGGGCATCATGGTATAGTAGTAGGTGTCCAAAACCATGATGAAGGAGGTATAGACTTAATTTTTTAGGTCCATCTTAATCTGATTGTAACCTAAGAAGGTATCCATAAAACTGAGCAAAGCATGTCTCAACTGTAGAGTCTACCGGCTGATCTATCATTGAGAGGGTGAAGTAATCCTTCAGGCAAGCTTTATTCAGGTTAGCATAATCGATGCACATTTACCACTTCTCCATTCTTCTTTTTGACAAACACAATACTTGAAGCCAAGTCAAGTAGTTCTCCCCCCCAGACAAAGCCTACCTTCAGTAGTTTCTATACTTCTTCTTCTATCACAAGAGTAAAGTACCTCTTCTTCTAGTTGATAGGCTGGATCTTCTTGTTAATCTTGAGACTATGGGTTGCTAGGTCGGTCAAGATACTAGGAATGTTTGACGATAACCAAGTAAACCAATCTACGTTGGACCATAAGAGCTAAATGATGGCTTTCTTTAGCTCAAAAGGCATCTTGACCCCAATCTTGGTGGTCTGGTCAGGTTTGGTGCCGATTTGCACCTCTTTTGTTTCGTCCCCTAACTTACCTCTCCTAGTTAGTTTCTCTTATGACCTGGTCTTTATTGTGAAGATGCCATCACCTTAGGCCTCCTTCACATAAAGCTCCTTTAAGAGCATCTGGTCACGTTTGCAAATTCCTACCTCGATTAAAGTAGGGAATTTAGCCTTCAACTGGAGGGATGATGTGATGACCTTGAAACTAGTAAGGCTCGGTCGTCCTAAAATTAAGTTGGAAGGGAACGAGCAACCTACCACCACAAATTCCACAACTTACTTAGCCATATTGTCGTCATTGGCAAGCTCCATATCTAAGGTAATGATGGCCTAAGGTCGGACATTCCCTCCATTGAAGTTGATCAAGTTGTAATCATACAGCTTCATTTATACTGGCAATTTCTTTGCATCTTATCATATGTGTGCTTGAAAAAGGATATTGATAGAGCTACCAGTATCTACCATAATTTTTAGAACCTCTAAATCTGAGATCCTTGCCCCTATTACAATGGTGTCTTGATGAGGGGTATTTACCCCTCGAGGTCTTCATTAGAGAAGGAGATAAAGGTATCCAGCCTTTTCCTCTTCTCCCTCACCGCCTTCACCTTGGATGGGGCATTAGTTAAGTTTCTACAACTCAGTGAACTCCCCAAGTGAGGTCCCTTAATATAATATTGATGACGCCTTTAGGGGCTCAATTGTTACGACGATCATTATTGTCTTCATCTCGAGCATCCTCAGTCCATCGTCTCTAAGGAGCTTACTCAATGGCATCGTTGACGTCAACCAAGTATTCTTTAAAGAAGCTTCTTTGGATGGAACATTCGATAGTGTTCTTTAGTTAGAAGCACTATTTTATCATATGGTTGTAGTCCTTGTAGAACTAGCAATACTCGTCAGAGTTCCTATGACTAGGATTCCCCCTCGTTTTAGGGGACTTCTATAGCAGACCTCTCGACCTCCATGTAAATTTGTCCGAAGGGCTTATACAAGGGAATATGCTAGGTATACATTGAAGCATGTAGTGGGAACTTCTTGTCTTTGGGGTTTCTCCCATTTAGGTAGCTTGGCTACTTACAGCCAAGGTGATCTTTGATAGACCCCTTTTCTACATCCCTCTTCCTTCCCAACCTATCTAAGTTAGCTTCGTGCCTAGTATGATTATTGTCATCCTAGTCCATATACTTATAAGCCTTTTGCCATAATTCGACTAGGATCTTAGGTTTATTGTTATAGACTAAGCAAAAGAAGTCCCCAAACGACCTGATGCCGAGCTGGATGGCATAAACTACTACTCTTTCATTAAGTTGAGGGATCTCCACCACGGCATTATTGAATTGTACTATATACTCATGAAGGGTTTCCCTTTCCTTATAGTAAATGAAATACAAGGATGACATATCCTTAAATAAGAGCTTGCTAGCTCGAAAATGCAAACAAAAATGACAAGAAAGCTCGTCGAATAAGGAGATGGAACTTTCAAGCAAGTTGTTGAACCATATCTAAGCTACCTTCCTCAAAGTGCCTATGAAGGCTCTATATATTATGGCATCCCCATGACCATGAAGATTTATGAGGGTATGGAAGTGAAGTAGGTGGTCATTTGGGTTACCTATTCTGTCATACTGGTGGTTAGGGAGCTTAAAGTTAGGTGAAGGGACCTCATCTTGGATACCCCTTGTGAAGGAGGTTTTGTTGTTGGTGACGTAGCTAACACCTTCAACAACTTTGCTCTCCTGCTTTTTAGAAAGCCCCTTCACCATCTTGCTAAGCTAATTAAGGTTGGCATTGTTGGCCAGGTAAGTTCCAGAGGTTGCAGATTGGCCAACACCCATATGGGAGTCTATTACCTACTCATTGCTAGCAAGGGTACAGTCACAAATGGTTATAGACCGTACCTACTGATTTTGAACTACAGGGCATGGCTAGAGTGCCTTGTTGCTCTCTTATTGTTTTTTCACAACAAGTTGACAATTTAGGTTTCCTCGAGTATATGAGGCATCGATGAAAGAGGGCACCTTGATTTGCCTCTTTACCTCATCCAATCTAACTTAGAGTTCCCTATTTCAAGCCTTCATCTAGGTGTTCTTCACTACAAACTCTTCAAACATCTTTTCATATTGCTCTAATAACATTGCTCAATAGTAGGTTTAATTGGAGCTTGGTTTTCATTAAGATTCATGGTTCGAGACATTTTGAACAAGTTAAAGAAAAAATGTATATGATGTGTTTACAAAAGTTAGATAATTTTGGGACTTCCCATGGACAATGCCAAATGTTATCAATAGGATTCAACTAGTAGAGTAGATTAATTTGAGCTTTATGCTTGTGAAATGAACCTATAAAATAGAACACAGTGAGGGTTGCAAGGGTGTTGTCTAACGTGTCTACTCCAATACTTAAGTTAGTAAACTATGTGAAGAGAAATATTATGTAAGAGTGCAAAGGGCTCATAAGGAGAGTGTAAGTACACAAAAAGTCAAGGTCCCTTATCATTGGAATACTTGAGATTATTTATAGAGGAGGGCCACTAAGAATTAAGGGGAGCAAATGTAGCATGTTGACATGTCGACATGTCTATACAATCTAAGTAATGGGAGTATGGAGTTCGATATGTTTTGGATTTATAGGGTCATAGTGTTTGATCGAGTCTCTAAACCTTATTAACTTATCTAATAACCGTTGTGACTACTCAAGGTTAGGCAGGTTATCTAGAAGGGTTGGCTTTTCTAGAGAGCTTATACCAAGGTTAGCTAGTAGGATGACCAAGTTGAGCGCTAAAGAATTAGGCTTGTCATGGGCCCAACCATATGGGCCTATGGTTTAAACAAGTTGGCATAGGCCTAAGAGACCTATGTCTAAAATATCCCATTAACAAATAGGAAATAATTTTTTCCTATTTATATGGAATTAATTCAATGTTATTTAATTTTCAATTTCATGTTTTATTTTATTCCACATTTTTTCCATATTTTCTTTATCTTTTTTCTTTTTGTTAACTGTTAGCAGGTTAAAACCTGTCAAGTTGATGGGTCCCCTTAGTCAACTCAACCAGATGAATGATTCTCTTTTACAAGTAAAACCTGTGGCAAGGGCTCAAGTTATAAGTCAAGAACCACTAGTTCGATTCTCAATGGGTTTTTTATTCCTACTCTTTAAATAAGTTGCAAACTAGTCGAATTACCTTGTCGTCAATAGATCTTGTTGATAGAGGTAGAGGTTAATATGTCTAGGAATTAGTGGACCTAAGCCTGCAAAAGATATATCTTCCTAACACTCTTCTATCCTTTACTCGAGTTACTTGAGTAGGTCCCCAAACCTAAAAGTAGGGGCTTAGGCATGAGTGCCACGAGAGCAACATGATGATCTAAATACAAATATTGAGCTATGAGAAAATCTAATATCAGGATGGAGTTCAATTGTAGGTTGAAGAACATGGCAAATTGGTAGGCAAGGATTTTAATCATAGGCCATATTAGGTTAGCCTACAATCTCAGTTGGTTAGTATGGGCCTAAAGGCCTAATGTTTAAAATAACCTATCAACACATAGATATATGATACTAATATGATAAAGAAATATATATATATATATATCTTAAGCCTAATTGAAACTTACAAAGTATCTCAACATATGCAAAATTACATATAGGTAGCATTATAAGTACCTATTAGATTGCTAAAATCTAAACAATAAACAAATATATTTTTTACTAAAATATATAAAAAAATATTCTTATACATATAAATTAATAATTTTTTTTGAAATAATATTTTTTGTTTGCAAAGTTAAAATTTTACATACTTATTCTTAGGCTATTATTTGTCTTTTTTATTGAGCTAAGTTTATCGAGTATCCAAATCTATAAAGTATTAAAATCGAAGAACAAAATCATCCCTTTTCCCATTATGAAACCAATAAGCAAATGAATGTGCTAACACATAAAGGCTTTCAAACATCTCAATCCATTACTTTTTGATATGGTATATTAGACACTAAAAGAGTCTTGATAAAGAAACATCTAAGAGAGTACAAATTATAGCTAGTATTGAAATTATTCCATTGTTGATAGGGGTATTAAATCAATCAAGTTGACTCATAAGCCACCTAAGTCTAGTTCAATATATATTCAAGTTCCATGTAATAATAATCAAGTCCAACCAGTTTGATTCAATAGACCCATATGCTTAATTGAGCTTGAGTCGGCTTAACTAATTAAACTTAAATGATCTTGTTCAAGCTAAGCTCAAATTATTAAATAACCATTCAAGTTAAGCTTAAGCTCAAAATTCAAAGTTTAATCTTGTTTGAGCCAAAATCTAGTAAATTTTAACATCACTTTACAACCTTATTTTTTTTTTAAGTGGTAAAGAAATTATTTTCTATATATTAGTACCTCTTCGAGATCAACTTTTCACCATCATAATGTTATAACTAGGGAAGAAGTGTTTTGGTCATGTGTGAAAACATTATTTAAACATAAATTTATGGGTTTTTGTAGCCAAAATAGGAAAAATAATTCAATTTCATATAATTTCCCACCTTCAATTTGTCATCTTAATTCAATTAATTAACAAATACCAAAACTTATCCTAATTAACGTTACAAGTTGTTTACTTAGAGGTAATAGAGAGAGAATAGAATGATCATTCCCTATTAACAGTCTATTACCTTGTTTACTTGAAAAAATGAGAAAGGAATCATAATTCTTAGTACTCTTCTATTACCATTATATTTTAGGAAAAATATTACTTAAAAAGAGGTGGAACTTTTTATTCTTAATCCCTTTACATAGGGAATAAAAAATTTAAATATTATTACCATTTTACCTTCATTAGAATGATTAAATAAATTTTAGTTGCTTTCTAAAATGACTATATAGGGACAAATTTTGGTAATTTTATTTTCATATTTCTAATTTAATACTGCAATTAATTAAGAGGAGCAAACACATGGAATGAGTGTTTACTACAATAAAATATATATATATATATAAACGAATTAGCATTAGAATAAAAATTCCTTACCCATTTCTATTAATAGTCATTATCAAAACATAACTTTTTAATTCCCTATCTATTCTATTACCTCTAAGTAGACGGATCAAAAATTTAAAACATGAGCTTAATGTCTAGCTCACCCTTTCAATTTCAAGCTCACCCTTTCAATTTCAATTTCTTATTTACAAGCTTACATGATACACTTCTTTGTGATTGAATGAAAAGCTCTAAGCCATGGGTTTAAGTTTCTACAAGAGATAATATCAAAATTACTATTTGGACTTTATGCATTTTATCAATTTTACGCTTGAATGTTTGAGTTATTGAACTTCATACTTTATCAAACTCTTACTAGTTAAATTTACTACCTTAACTTCAATTATTGACATGTGGATTTTTTATCCAATGAACATTTGTTATGATTATCATTCTAATGAAATGGAGGTATTAAATATGATAAGTCAAAGTTCGATTAAATATAAGATTTGACAATCCTCAAACTATACATGTAGAATCTAAGAAGCAAAACTTAAATTGGTGTGATAATTAGCAACTTTAAATTTCAAGTGCAAATCTAAGGAAAGAAATAACAATTTTGGGTAGTATTTTTTATATCATCCTGTTTTTATGCTACCACTTAATAGAAGTAATTTATCCATAATAAGTTTATATGGCCTTACAAGTCAAAATCTAATTGATGAAACCGATATTAAGTTAAATACAGTCCATTTTGACATTTCTTATGGAACTTAATCAATGGGAAAACAAAAGAATAGAGAGAGAAGAAGCCTAAGGATTGTGAGATTTATATTCCAAAAGAGAAAATTAGTTGAGATTAAACTTAATTAAACTTTAATCCACTTTACACACGATCAATATCTAACAACTATTGCACAAGAAGTGCAAATATGGTGTAGATAAGTAGACTGTGTAACATTTTTGTTTAAAGAGTTGTGATATTTATTACTTCTTCACTTAGGTAGGGAATGATTATTTCATCCCCCTTTATTTATTATTATGTTGTTCAGCTCGTATTTTATAAATGAATGCAATTTGATAGGAGGTAGAAAATTGGGATTCAATAAGAAAAAAGACATTCCATGACCCTATCACCTACCACCATAACCTTCTATCTCTCTTCCTTAAACCATCTTCACCCATCACCATAACTACTATAAGTACCATAACCACCACTTTCACCAATCATCATCACCTACTACCATCACCCTCTATCTCTCTTCCCCTATCACCAACCACCATCACCACCATAAGCACCATAACCATGTATAGATACCACTAACCCACCACTATCACTAATCACCGTCACCCACCACTATCATCCTTTGTCTATCTTTCCCTCCCTCGAACTTTAACTCTCTATCTCTCTCTCTTACCACTCCACTCTCTCTATACGATTGTCATTACCCTACGTCTCTCTCCTCTTCCCCTAGGCTTTCTCTTTCTATCTCTCTTTCGCCACTCTACTCTTTCTCTATGGTCACCGTCACCCTCTATCTCTTTTCCCCTCCTTGTGGCTTTCTCTCTTGATTTCTCTAACCACTGCAGTCTCTCTCTTAACAATCAAACCTTTTGCCACTCAACAACATGACCACGGTTCATATCATATATGAATACACAAACCTACCGATGAGTGAAGAGAGAGGGATGGAAACAGTAAATGCAACTAAGGTTAATTTTTTAGAGATGGAGAGGGCATCATTGGTTATTTTTGTGTAAATGTAGTTAGAGTTAAATGAGGAAGAAGATGGACTAAAGGTAATTTAGTTATTGAAATGCTATTATGGGTTTATTCTTAAATTATTTTTTAATTTCAACTAAATAAAGTAATAGAAATTACACATTTATTCCATTCCTAAGAATTCAAATTTCCTTCCATCTTTATTCCATTTAGTGAAGTGAATGGGTCATGAATATAATCTTGTGACTTTCAATAATTTAATGTCTTAATGGAAGACATTCTTATGATTTCGTCAATAGGTACACTTGCCTTCTTATTACAGTTCACTTTCACTATTCATGATTACAAAATTCATTAATAAATTAAAAGAGTTAAGGAAGAGAAATCCTACCTTAGAGAAATAAGGTTAGACTAGAGGGTTAAGGTGTATTGAAGAAATAAAGTATTCACACACTTCGAAATTCAAGAAAAGAAATAGTTATGAATAAAAATATGCATTCTATTCAAATTATTTGCATGAAATAATGAAATTCTGAGATTCATCAATTATTTATTAAAGTAATTGCATCATGTAATTATGAAATTCACTTATAGATTGGTATCATATACTCATTATGTAAGAAAGTACTAAGTTGGTGATTTTTAGGACAACTTTGAAATCTTACATCTGCTGTTAACATCGTATTGATCATCCTTCCTAGGAAAAAACGATAATGAGTCAAGGATAATTTTTTTTCTTGAGTGAAATGGAATGGTGGTCATAGTCCAAAAAAAACCTTTGAATAACGCGAGCAAGTATTTCAAATTGGTTTTTCTATTCTACTTTTAAATCTCATCTTGGAAAAATTGTTTATGAATTTCTATGATTATGAGGGAACTGTGTATAGATGGAAACAACAACAATTTAAATGACTATATCTTTTTACCTCAAAATGAGTTTCGCTTATTATAATATGTTTTAAAGAACTGATTTTCAATAGATGCAAGTAGTAAACAGGGGATGAGAGGGTCCCAACAAGCAACATAAACTATCAACTTTTTTTTTTTTCAGGTTTATTTGAGCATAAAATTATTTTTTCTTTCTTTTTAGGTAATCAATTATTTTAATGGAAGGGGAGATGGAAACAGACATATTAGCATGGAAAATATAGTTGATCTCAATTAGATTACAATAGCTTAACATACAATTAGGGCTGTAAATGAGCCTAACCTAACCAAGACAAGGTTTTAAAGGCTCAAATTTAACTCATTTAAAAATTATCAAACTTAATTAGAGCTAAACTTTTATCGAGCCTAAAAATTAGAGGCTCAAGCTCGAACTCATTAAGGATTGTGAAGTTCAAGCTCAGCTCATTAAGATAAACAAGCTCGAGGTCATATATTTTAACGAGCATATAAACAAGCTCGAACTCGTCTATCTAAATAAGCCTGTAAACGAGCTTGAAGTTGTTTATTTAAACAACCTTGAACTTATTAATATAACTAAAAATAAAAATCATTACGTTAATATAATTTAGGTTACAAGCGCTTGCTCACAAACTAGCTCATTAAGAATATAAACAAGTCTACTCACAAGTCAGCTCATTAATAATGTAAAAGAGGTTGCTCTGAGCTTAAATTTAGAGCTTAGGCTTGGCTCATTTGATTAAATGAGCTTTATTTTAACCTCAACTTCAGATCAATTATTAATCGAGTTTGAGATCAAGCAGGTCAGCTCATTTATAGCCTTGCATTCAATTAATTTTGTATTTTTGTATTTAGTTTGATCTTTTAAATTCTTTCCTTGTATAATTAGATTATTTTGAAGTTTGTATTTTGAGCTATTTTTTCTCTTTTATTTTTTCTTCCCCTTCTTTTATGGATCCTTAGAATTATCTCGAAATCTCTATAAATAGAGCTGCCATGATATACCCTCGTCAACCAATTTTCTCTTTAATGAATTCGGTCTTGAATAATATATATCCCTTCCATGGATTGAGATTTCTTAAATCTACAACCGAAATTTAAATGATTCTAAATAAACTTATTTAGTCATTTTAAATATTATATCTTATATTTTTTAAATGTATACTTAGCCATGTTATCATTGAAATTGAATTCATGAACTCTCAAATTTTTAAGAAACGTCTTTTTATAACTTCATATGACTGTTCTGCCCCTAATAAATAAACAAAAAAGAATTACTAAAATTCACAAAAAAGGTATTGACAACAAAAAAGGGATAGAGAACCCTTGTTTGTGTTTACTAATTTTCAAATATTTTGATATATTTAATGTTAATTTTTATTCCTTATATTATTAAACTTTTTTTTCTTCAATTTTATCAAGGATAAAGTGGTCATATTAGAATTCAAAAGCGTTTTTTCTTTTTTTTTTCTTTTTCTTTTTTATTTTTTTGGTAATGATCTAGGGTCTAAATGCTAAATTTTAAATAGTTATGCAACAAGCATTACCAATATATCTACAATTCAACAGAAAGGTCATAAAGAATAAAATGCTTAGGTAATGAATGTAAATGCAGTTATCCCTCCATCACATTTACCTTTCGGTCCCACTCCCACCACATTTCTTTGTGGAAACAACTTGCAAGGACTAAGCAAGTTGCATTTTGGAATGAGAAGAACATGAACTTGAGCATCTGACAATCATGAGTGCTCACTGTAAATACACAAGTTCAATCCATTCACTTGGATACCATAGACAAAAATCTAATTCTTCAAAGTGGCAAAAGCGAGCATAGAATAATGAGGATTGTCATTGTTACATGGGGACGTGAATTTGCTCTTGAAATCGACACCCAGGAACCTATTCTCCAAATCAAACATAAAATAGAACGATTGCTTCATGTCCCCATAGATGCACAAGTCCTTGCTGTATCAGGATGGGAACTAGTGGATGGCCTAGATTTGGATGACTATCCAATTATAAGAGAAGGAACAAAAATCGACCTTACCATCAACAGCTTCGAAATCTGTAGCAAGACACAAATCGTCGTAAAATTTTCCGCACGAAGAATCAACGTCGAAATCGATAGGACCGAAACCGTCCATAGCCTAAAAGAAAAAATACATATCCTAGATGGTATCCCTATTAGAAGAATTTCTCTCTTTTTCTATGGAAGGGAACTGGAAGACGATTTTCGCTACTTGTACGAGTATGGTGTGGGGCAATTCTCGGAAATAGTTGTGTTCCTGAAAAATGCCAATCGCCAGAGAGATGAAATTCCTTCCAGGAAAATTAGCCTGGTGGTGCAAACCTCCTCTAGTCTCTTGAATTCAGCTTCAATTCCTTTGGAAATGAAGGATTTGAGTACAGTTGACGAGTTGAAACATGTCTTACTAAGCAATAAGATCCTGCCCCTGGATGATTATATATTCATACATAAACAGAGGATCATGCGAGATAGTTGTAGTCTCCGATGGCATGGTGTAGAAAATGGGGACTGTCTTTATGTTTTCCGCGGCACCGTGACCTGTCCTGAGTAAGTTGTGTGAAATCAGAGTGCAAGTTTATGATGCATATCAATGATGGAAAACTACATTTTAACCGTATAACTTCCTTAATTTTAGTAGCATTCCATGGAGAGTTTTATCCGCCAGCACTGTTCGATGTTGATTTTAAGGTATGTTGGTGGCATTATATTTATTTACCTTGGTTTCGATAGCTTCATCATTGTTTTCTTCAGTTCTATATATGTTGAGAGGCTTCCCATTTAAATGTGTAATTTATGTGAATTTTACTATCCCGTGTATCAAGATTTTGATGTTGAGATATTCCTTCATTGATATAACATTGTAGACAGATCTATATATATATATGTGTATCAGAAATTTAGGAAAATCATATTTTAAATATGAATTTATTATACACATAAGTCTCCCAACTTAGTTTTATATGTGAAACAAAACTAGGTATTTTGTACAGTATTAAGTATAGCATGCACCACCTAAACAGTTCCGAAGATAAAAGTAGGTCTTGGCATGGCAACAGTAAATCAGTTAAAGGTACATTATAAAGCAACAAAAGAGTGAAGGAAACAAAAGCAGACTTCAAACAGGAACCTAATTTTATGAAAATTGTCATGGGAAAAGATTTCTACTTATCAAATATTCTCATAATAATTTCAAGAGTTTATCAATACTTTACATTCAATGGTAAAATAGTGGTGGAAGGCGATGGCGATTGGTGATCACTACCAGTAATGTATAACAATTGTGGAAAGCGAAGTGAATGAAAAATAAAGAAAAAAAAAATTTATTCCCTATTTTCCACTCTTTACCACTGGCGGGCCGCCTGCTGATTTTCACTTCCTAACATCTCTTGTCGCTAAAAGTGACATTTTTAAGATTTTGAATGTAACAACTATCAAAAGAATTAAAAAAAAAAAAAAAGGCCTTCACGCGAAACGGACATACCGTATTTCTTGCCTACGAACTTTCTATTTTCTCAGACAACGGAGAAATATTTCAACTAATCTTCGGACTCAGGACTACTCGATCTGATGCCGCCGGAAGGCTGAATTGAATCACCAACTCGATTAGATTCTACTGGTGGCTTGAAAAATAAATATATATGAGAACCATCCTTAACACCTAAATCAGATAACAAAACTCCATTTTCACCTTCATGTACGAGGCGTTTGGCATGGTTGTCGAGGACCAAAACTAAACCCTGGTGAGGAAACTTTTGTTGAGATTCAATTTCCATTTTCAGATCGGACACTTTGGCATCATCAGCCACTTCTACATGAAAAAGGGTTCCTGTTAAGATCTGTATCACTAACTTCATCTTCTCTCCTTGTAAATTATATATTCTGTGATCATATAAAAAAGTTCCAGGAAAATGTCATGTGATCGTGATACCTAAGATGGATGAAACCACGTGAAAAACCTATGTTCCAGTGTTGTTATGATTGCTATGGTTTCGGATGTTAGTTTTTCGCAGTGCAAATCTGATGGGTTAGGAAAGTAGGAAGTAGTTATGATATATTCCTTGCAGATAAACATGCAAATCAGCTGAGACAGATAAACGGACTTATTTCCGAATTGTATCTCATCTACATTCCCTTAATTATATGCGGTTATACATAGAAAAAAAAGTAAATGGTAAGATTCATATCTAATATATATCTATTATTATTATTATTATTATTATTATTATTATTATTATTATATAATTTCAAAAGCCAAGAGAAAGAGGTGTTAAACTAAAAAAAATTTGGTTAAATTAACTTTTGATACAACTCAATCCGTAGTATGATAAAAATTGATTCTATTATATGGATTCTTATAAAAAAATAACCATAATTATTCGTTATTTTTAAATAGTATTATTTACGCATACCTATTATCTAGATTTATTGTAATACAACAAGATCATATAATCCAAGTATACACATTTTTATAGGCAACAATCTTTGTCTCCTCTCATAATCTATTCTCTTCTTTTTTTCAAATAATCGATACTTTTATTTGTTATTATACTAATGCTTCATTTTTTCCTCTATATTTCTACTTTTTAGTTTTGTCTCTTTTTCTTAACTAAGTTTTCTATTTATTTTTTATATAGGTAAAGATAAAATGTGAAATGGATTCGGATCGAGTAATGAAAATCATAGAAGCAAAAATATTAATAGAGTTTACATATGTAAATTTACTAGCACTCTATGAATTCTATTGTAATGGTATAATTTATAAATTGACATTTGCTATGAATTCCATTATAATACTTTTATATTCTATTCTGACTTGTATGAGACACATGACGATTTAGGTACTATCTCAGAGCAAGACTCAATGAAAAATAGATGAACTTTTACATTTATAATTGTTGACAAGGCTCTTTGGACATGAGCTCCTCAAGCCTATCTAAATCTGATGCACTTCACCACTTAGGACCCGCTGCCTTGGGCTAAAGCCCTAAGCCTAGCTTAATAGGGCCCAAAAAGTCCTTTAGTGGCTAGAATTCATAAAATAAGGATAAGAGACCAAGTTAACACCTACTTTTGGCATATGTGAGACATGTTGAACACCACGTGCCTACTCTCCTACGCTTGTAGGAGAGCATCTCTCCCACTAACTACCTTCCAATTACAGACTTCACTCCATTATAAATACCAGTCTACCACCTAATGGTAAATCTCTATACACTTTCCGCACTAAAGTTTGCTTATTACTCCCAAGTATCCTCAACTCTCCAAAGCACATTGCTAACTTAAGCATTGGAGTAACTATACTAAACAACACCTTGATGTCCCTTCACAGTATTTTATTTTCCATGCTTACTACGTACAAAGCCCAATCATTACCGATAAATACTTTGAGATGACAATTAGCACCGTCTGTGGGAAACTAAATTCTCATATGGAAAACCCCGAACATATTAAAAATATTCCCTAAACACAATTCACAAACATCATGTCTCACCACGATGAGTAAGAAAACCATCAGTTGGTGAATAATCAACCTATAGACAATCAACCCCTCCTAAGGGTAACGTTGGAGGAGCGCATGGAACACCTGGCTAAGGAGTTAGTTACTCAAAATAAGCTACTTTGCACTCGCTTTAAAGAAGCCAAGAGGTGTAGTGCACAAATTCCCAACCCTAACCCCCCCCTCCCCCCCTTAAAAAGCTTTGTATGCCCATACTAGGCAAAACAACCATCAACAATGGTAGCAAAATAGTGGGGATCAATAACTTGATCCCCTATTATAGGAATAGCCAATAAGGTCTATAGCTACCATGCCCGAGCTTTAGCTGGTAATGAGCAAGTAGCCAACTTACAGGGAGTATCGACTCAATTAGCAGCATGTTGTGCTCATTTAGTAGACGATGTTAACCTCAACGAACTCCGCAAAATGGTAAGAAGGCTCTCTGAGCAATAAGGGAGCAAGGCTATTGGCGACACTGGGCTGGTCGCTAGCAATAAGAACAACTTCACCAAGGGCATCCAAGACAAAGTGATAAGAATCAGCCCACCTAGACCAATCATACGTAGCCGAGCTAGAGGACTCCGAGGACTCACGTAGAGAATACTAGTTCTAAGCCATATCCGAGACAGGGATTCTTATTCCGAACTAATCTCCTATCAACCTGGCTGTTAGATCCTCACGTGTATCAAATCTACTCCTGTCAAGCAACGATGCTTTATTTTAGAAGACAACCTAAGACTAGCTAAGCCGAGCTCTCGAATCAACCACAGACATCTTACTCCAATTCAGCTAACTTCTTTATAGGACTACTTGGCTCTCAACTTAATCTAGATCAGGTCGATCCCTAACTACAACATTTTTCTGTATCCACTTACTTTGTATCATATTTGTAATGTTTAGCCACCAAGCAATACGTATCTTCTAATGCAACATCTTAAAATGACTTTTTTTCTTCTATACTGAATATTCTTTATCTCTTTTACCCCTTATGGTATACTCCATGTAACTTAATTGTAAGAATACCTTTCTGTCTTTTCATACATGTAAAGTAGCCCTAGTAGATGGGTATATAAAGCCCCACTTGCTTGTACGCAAACAATGAATCAATCAATAGAGAAATTATTCACATTTCCTTTGAGCAACCTTAGTGTTTTCATTATCCTTCAACTCTTACCTATTCCCTTTAGCAAAGAGCAGTTGTAAGGGACCCTTCAATTCGGACCGATGAGTCATATCTAGTGAATTGTAGGTTGAGTAGAAAAAGAGTAGTGTGTCATATCCATTTGGTAGCTTTCCAAACTTTTCTAGTTTTCTTTTTGTTTCTTTTATATCGCCCTATTATAGTGCCTCTCCGTATGTTCGACCCCGAAGACACATTAGTTTCACTAGTATCAAAGCATGGTTCCAAGAGGGAATGTATGAAGTTGCAATGAAGTTTGGTTCGCTTTACTATTAGTAGCTGTTGTGTTCCTTCTATAGCTACTACAGTGTATTTGTGTAGCGTAAGTTTAGTGTATGAGTTATGTAGTGAAGATCTATGTGCGGTAAGCATGGTTCCATTATTACACCGTTTTTACTCTATTTTTCATCTCGAAAACAAAGCAAGTCATTTTTCTATCCTTTTTGAGTGATTATTAGATATTAAAGTTATTGGTATATTATTGAAGGTTTTTGGTAGTGAGGAAGCATTATTTTATGTTTATTGTGTTGTTAATCTATTTTAGAAGTACGTATCATGTCCAATTAAAGTGTTCAAGGTGTTATCAAAGACTAGAGTAGTAGTGCTTAACCTAGTCATAGTCATAATGGTAGTAACACTTTAAGGTCGGTTGATGATAAACTTAACAGACTCACTAACGTTGTTAAGAGTTTAGTTAGAAACTTACAGCAATGCAAGTTAACAGGCAACAACCTCAACGTAGGCTACCATAAGATCTACCTGAAAATGTTTAAGAGCGAGGTTATGGCTAGGGTGGCTGAGCCCATTGCCCAGTTCGACCCCCTCCAACTAGAGGAGTTGTAGAACAAGCTACTAGATGAAGATTAGAGTTAAAGAAATTTGAAGAGGATAATGAGGAGATTAATGCTGAGGAGTATAGAGAGGAGGAAGAAGAGGTTGGTTATTACTAAGCACAGGAACGAGGATCTCGAGCTCCTCGAGGACTAGACATGTCAAAGTCCTAATCCTACCCTTCAATGGAAGTAGAGAGTAGATGAACATTTGGAGTGGGAAGAAAAGGTGGGGAAGGTAATTGACTGTTATGGGTATACAAAAGCTATAAAGGTTTAACTTACTACACTTAAGTTCTCTGGATACACCATTATGTAGTGGAAAAATCTGAATATAACTAGAGCAAAGGGTAGACGACGAGGAGTAAGGACTTGAGATGAGATGAAAAGGTAGTTAAGGAGTAGATTCGTACTTAAGACCTACTTATATGACACATTTGCAAAGTTGTAACAACTTCACTAAAGGGTCGAACAGTTGATGATTATGTTAAGGAGTTATAAATGCTAATGATCTAGGCCAGTGTAGAAGAACCCAAGGTTCATACAGTATCAAGGTTTATTTCTAGACTCATATTTGAGATTCGCAACAATGTGGAAGTGCAAAGGTTTTATACCTTGGAAGAGGCGAACAAGATTGTACAAAGGGTAAAAAAGCAGAGGGGAAATGCTCCAAGCCAACTTGGGCCAATATTCTCCCAAATCCCAGTTCCGTATTGACTTGTTCAAACCAAACTGAAGAGGCCATGTCGAGCTGATGACAGGAGTGATCGACCTGGAAAAACCAAGCAAGCTAGTAAGGCCGATCAGCTAGGCCAAATCTAGGTTAGATTGACCCCAAGGACGTACGAGAAAAGGTAGACCTCTAGACAAAAGACTGGCAAGATGAAGTGCTTTAAATGCTTAGGCTTCAGATACATGGCTGCTAAGTGTCCAAACCGACATATCATGGTACTCTAATGAGATGTAGTAGGTAACATTGACAAGACCGAGCTTAAGGAGGAAAAGAATGTTGGAAAACTTGAAGACGAGGAGGACGAGGAGACCTGTATCTATGCCAACTAAAGAGAAGTAATGACCCTAGTCTTAAGATGAGTATTGAGTTCCCTATCGAACTCCGAGTATGAATAGAAGGAGAATATATTCCATTCCAAGTACTGTCAAGGGCTAATTATGCATTATCATTATAGATAGAGGAAATTATACTAATGTCATTGCATTGTCCTTTGTACAGAGGTTGGGACTACCAACCTCAAAACATCCTCAACCTTATAAATTGCATTGGTTTCACGATAAGGGTGCTTTACATGTAACTAAACAAGTGATCATACCGTTCAGTATTGGGAACGTGTATAGGAATGAAGTAGTCTGGGATGTTGTCCTTATGGGAGCTTCACACCTATCACATGGACAATCTTGGTTGTTCGATTGACGTGTTACTCATGATAGATACAAGAATACCTATACTTTTGTTAAGGATAGAAAGAGGATTGTGTTGCAACCCATGACCCCATCCCAAGTAAATGAGACCCATCATCAGCTCACCTAAGCCAGTAAGAAGAAGACCTTAGTTATAAGCCAAAGAAAGCTCCAATCAGCTGAGAAAGATAATGAGCTCATGTTCTTGTGGGTTAGGAGATTACTAGAGCTAAGAGCTTTGGAGAATGTTCCAAATGTGGACAAAAGCCTACTGAATGAGTTAGCTTATCTGTTTCCTGATGAATTGCTAGGTGACTACCCTCAGTCTGAGGCATAAACCCTGAATAGGCTGCCGAACTGAAAAGGCAGACAGACGAACTCATAGAGAAAAGGTATGTGAAGGAGAGCATGAGCCCTTGCATAGTATTAACTTTGCTCGTTCTGAAGAAAGATGATTCATAACATCTATGCATTGGCAACTAAGCAATCAATCAAATTACTGTCAAGAACAAATATCTAATACCGAAGCCCAATGATATATTGGATGAGGTTCATGGTGCCAAGATGTTCTTAAAGATTGATCTA
Organism: Lumnitzera racemosa; assembly: GCA_024138005.1. Classification (NCBI taxonomy): domain Eukaryota; kingdom Viridiplantae; phylum Streptophyta; class Magnoliopsida; order Myrtales; family Combretaceae; genus Lumnitzera; species Lumnitzera racemosa. Next base: position 20,087,187 of record JAMXBC010000002.1, read on the forward strand.
CGAAGTAGCTACTATCAAATTTGTATGAGATCGAGTGATGAGTGAAAGACTGCTTTCAAGACTAGGTACAGCCTTTACGAGTGGTTAGTTATGCTGTTTAAATTTACTAATGCGCTAAGCACATTCATGAGGTTAATGAACCACGTGATGCACCCTTTAATCAAAAAATGTGTGGTGGTGTACTTTAATGACATACTGGTATATAGTACCGACCTAAATGACCATATTTCACATCTCTAAGAAGTATTTGACATTCTATAGGCTAAAAAGTTATATGAGAATGTGAAGAAGTGTACGCTTTGCCAAAATGAGATGCTTTTCCTAAGTTTGGTAGTGTCAGGAGAAGGAATCTAAGTAAATGAGGAGAAAATCCAAGCTGTTTGGGAGTAGCTGATGTTGAAAAATGTCACTGAAGCTCGAAGTTTTCATAGGTTAGCTTCATTTTACAGGCAATTTATCAAAAACTTCAGTATCATAGCCAACCTCTTGATCAAGCTAACAAAGAAGAGTAAAGGATTCAAATGGAATGAGTAGGCTGAGTAGAGCTTTAGAGAAATCAAGGAGAAGCTCACCTTAACACCTATCCTTTTACTGTTAGATTTTGACAAGCCTTTCTAATTGGAATGCAATGCATTGGGAGTTGAAATTGACACTATCTTGATGCAAGAGCAACAATCCATCGCCTACGATAACGAAAAGCTTCATGATCCTACCCTGAACTATTTTGTGTATGAGAGGGAGTTATAGTCTCTATACCAAGCCCTTACTATTTGACAACACTATTTACTACCATGAGAGTTTGTTATTTATATAAACCATGAGTCTCTAAAGCATCTTAGGAGTCAGAACAAACTCTTGAAAAGATAAGCCAAGTGGTTGGAGTTTATGGAAGGGTTGGAGTATGGCACACGACACAAGAAGAGAAGTGCAAATGTGGTCGCCAATGCTCTGTCATAATGGCAAACTTTACTAACCACTTCGCAAACAAAATTTTTGAGATTCTCACTCATCACCAAGTAGTATGCTCATGATCCTCATTTTAGCCCTATCATAAAGCAATTCAAGGATGGAATTACTGTTAAGGGATATTCTCTTGAAGATGGTTATCTACTTAAGGACCAAAGGTTACGTATACTAAATTGTTCCATACGTAAGCTGTTAGTTAGGGAAGCTCCTAATGGTAGATTGTCTGATCATTTTGGAGAGATAGCCAATTTGTTGAAGGAAAACTTTTGTTGCCTTGGTTTGGTCAAAGATGTCCATGTGTAAGCAAGCTAAGGGGAAGAGAGAGCCTTATGGAGAATACATCTCCTTGTCGATGCCAACCCTACCTTAGGCCAACCTCAGCATAGACTTTGTCCTAGGGTTTCCTTTGTCATCCGATGGAAAAGATTCTATATTTATTGTAGTGGACTGCTTTAGCAAAATGGCATCTTTCATCCTGTGCCATTGGACTAACGATGCTTTATTTATTGTTGATTTGATTTTGCAGAAAATTTTTCGACTACTTGGTGTACCACAGACTATTGTATTAGATCGAGATACAAAATTTTGGAGCTATTTTTGGAAAACTCTTTGGAGGAGACTTGAAACTAAACTTGTGTTCAGCTTTAATAGCCACCCTTAAATTGATGGCTAAACTAAAGTAGTAAACCAAATGCTAGGCAATCTACTCAGAGCTATTGTAGGTAAGAACTTGAGGGATTAGGATTTGTGCCTACCGGTTGTGGAGTTTGCATACAATCGAACTGTCTATAGCACCACTAGGAAGACTCCATTTGAGGTCATCTATGGCCTTAATCCGACAATTCCCCTAAACATGATTAGCACCCCAGCAATTACTGAAGAGAGTCAATTCAGAGTTGACCAAGCCCAAGAATTACAAGTGCTACATCGATCTATAACAAAAAAGATCGCCAAGTTCAATAAAAAACAACATGAGATTGGTAGCCAAAGTCCTTGAACTATCACTTTCTAGCCAAGAGACTTAGTATGGATTCACCTCAATCAAGAACAATTCTTGCGCATGAGACAAAGCAAACTATCTCCTTGAGCTAATGGTCCTTTCAATGTCTTGAAGAAGATCAATTGCAACGCCTACCAGATTAAGTTACCTAATAACTATGGTGTCTCTCCTACTTTCAATGTGTCCGATCTGATCCCTCACCAACTAGTAGAAGAAGACCCTACTAGTACATCAGAAGAAGAAGCAAAAACTACTCTAAATTTGAGGGCAAATCTTTCCAACCCCTAGATAGATGATAAGAATCAGCCCCCTAGAGCTAGAAGACTCCAAGGACTCACGTGAACAATAGTAGCTCGAAGCCATATTTGAGATAGGGATTCCTATTCTGAATTGATCTCCTATCGACTTAGCTATCAAATCCTCACGTGTGTCAAATCTGCTTCTACCTAGCAGCGATGCTTTATTTTAGAAGATAGCCCAAGACTAGCTGAGCTTTCGAACAAACCACAAACATCTGGCTCCAATTCAATTGACTTCTTTACGAGACTAATTGGCTCCTAACTTGATCCAAATCAGGTTAGCCCCTGACTATAACATTTTTCTATTTTCACTTACTTTATATCATATTTCTAATGTCCAGCTACTAAGCGACACGTGTCTTCTAATACAACATCCTAGAATGATTCTTTCTTTTTGCGTACTGAATATTCTTTGTCTCTTTTACCCCTTTTAGTATACTCTATGTAATCTAATTGTAAGAATACAATTTTGTCTTTTCATACATGTAAAGTGGCCCCAATAAATAAGTATATAAACCCCCATTTGCTTGTACATAGACAATAAATCAATCAATAAAACTCTTATCTATTCCCTTTAGTAAAGAGTAGCAGTGAGTTACCCTTCAGTTTGGATCGATGAGTCATATCCAGTGAATTGTAGACTGAGTAGGATCAAGTAATGCATCATATCCATTCGGCAGCAAACAAGACTTTGCTAGTTTTTCTTTTGTTTCTTTTAGATAGCCTCGTTGTGGTGCCTCTTTGTATGTCCGACCTTGAATATGCATCACGAAGTGTTACCTCCTAATAGCAAACTTCCACCACTAAACTAATATGATGGCATAAATGACCCTAATAATCACTTCTTCTACTTTCGCACTCTCATAAACCTTCATGGTCATAGGGACGTTATAATTTATAAGGTTTTCCTGGGCACCTTTAGGATAATATCTTGAGTGTAGTTCAACTACTTCTTTGATAATTCTGCTAGCTTCTTTGATTCAACCTCCACTTCAAGGTTAGCAACGACCTCCTCGACAATCAATTAGCTTGTTGACTTTACCTCAAGACATGCCTTATTAAGCTTTATGGATGCCTTCTTAGAATATAACCAGATTAAAAAGGACCTTAAGGACGAAGTCCATACCTCCTTCATCACCAACTACAGTACATACTGTTATACAGTAATGCCATTCAACCTTAAAAACGCTAAGGCGATGTACCAGCGAATAGTGACGAAATTGTTCAAGCGACAAATCAAGCACAATATGGAGGTATACATCGATGACATGAAGCTAAAATCTCATAAATGTGTCTTTGGGGTCAGCTCCGCCAAATTCTTGTGCTTCTTGGTCACTTAGAGGGGCAGTGAGATCAATCCTGAGAAAATAAGTGCCATTAGGGGGATGAAGCCTCCTGCCTCAGTTCGAGACATATAGAAGCTCACTGGCATGATGGCTATGTTAAGTAGATTCATCTCAAAAAATATGGATAGGTGCATGGAGTTCTTCAAAATCCTAAAAAATCTAAAGAGTTTTGAATGGACCCTAAAGTGTGTCACTGCCTTCAAGCAACTCTAAGACTTCCTCACATACCCACTAGTCCTTTCTAAGCCTGTCTAAGCAGAGGACCTATTCTTATACCTAGCTATGAGCAACAACATGCTCTCCTCTATGCGAGTCAGAATAGATGGAAGGGAACATAGGCTCATATACTACATCAACCACATACTTCACAAGCTTGAGGTCAAGTACACTTGGGCAAAAAAATCCGCCCTAGTTGTTGTCATCTTAGTACGGCAGCTAAAGCCTTACTTCCAAGCACACTAGATTATCATGCTTACAGATCAACAACTATGGTCCATGCTGCAAAAGCCTAATACGTCTAAAAAGATGATGAAGTACACAATGGAGCTAAGTGCATATAGAATTCTCTACCAGCTATGAATGGCCTATAAGGTACAAGTGCTAGTCAACTTTGTATTAGAATACACAGGAGAGGAGGAAGCACCCTTAGGTAACAACAAATCGACGTGGACTCTCCATGTTGACGAATCATCCACCTTAAGGGGTAGAGGTGTAGATCTCATGTTAATGGGCCTGTACAAGGTTACAGTTTACTACGCCTTCAAGTTTAGGTTCAATGCTAGCAATAATGAATCTTTGTACGAGGCCTTCATTGCTAGTCTCAAGTTGGCTAAAAAGATCAATGCCGAACACTTACAGATCTACTTGGACTCTATGCTAATTGTCTAGTAAGTCTGATGCGACTATGAGGCTAAGGATGATACAATGGTGAGGTACCTAGAGAAAGTGAAGAGCTTTCTAGCTAAATTCCCTTCACGGATTATCATGAAGATCCCCTGACTCAAGAATTCGATGGCATATTGGCTATCCAAACTCCCCTTTATTGGGATACGAAAACTGGAGGTAAGGGATAGGAAGATCTTTATAAAGTACCTACTGAAGAAGAGCATAACTCCGCTCTCAACTGATGTCTTGGAATTGACAACTGCTACACTAAGGCTGAGCTAGATGGACCCCATCTGGAGTTATTTAAAGTAAGGCATGCTCCTAGAAGAGGCAAATGAGGTGAAGAAGCTTAGATATCACGCCAACAACTACACATTAGTTAATGGCGTCTTATACCGCAAGGGTATCAGCCTTCCCTTACTTAGATGCTTGCAAGAAATGAAGGGCCTATGTGTTATGGAAGAGCTGTATGCCAAAGTGTACAACAACCACATTCAGTCTCAAGCCCTCTACCTCTGAGCACTTCAACTTAGGTATTACTACCCTACGATGAGGCAAGAAGCCAAATTGATAGCTTAGAAGTGCTCGTATTGCCAAAAGCATACCCCTATCAATCATGTACCGAGTACCAATCACCAACCTTTGACTAACCCGTGGCTGTTTACACAATGAGGTATCAACATCCATGGGGCTTTCCCCAACGCTTTAAGAGGACGGAAATTCATAATTGTTGCCGTCAACTACTTCACCAAGTAGGTACAAGCTAAAGTAATCACAAAGATTATTGAGAGAAGTATTGAATCTTTTGTTAGAAATAACATCCTCTCTTAGTTTGGGGTTCCCTACACTCTTGTCATGGACAACGAGCAACAGCTCGACAATCCCAAATTTAAGGAATTTTATGCCAAGCACCATATCATGCCACACTTCAAGTCGGTCGCCCATCTCCAGTCAAACGGACAGGTTTAGGTAGTCAACTAAATCATCCTAGACAACTTAAAAAAGCGAGTAGCCAAAACCCATGGTGCTTGGGCAGACGAGCTGCCTAACATTTTTTGGGCATACAGGACCACTTATCAAACTTCTACTGGTGAAATGCCCTTTTGCCTGGCATTTAGATCCAAGGTAATCCTCCTCATCGAACTTGAACTCCCTAACCTCCAAACTCAAAGCTTTGACACCACCTTCAACAAGTCCCTGCTGTAAGCCAGCATCGATATTATTAAAGAGATCTAAGATCTCATTGCAGCTCAGGTAATTGCATACCAACACTAAGCCGCCTAATACTATAAAGGTCAAACACAAGGAATTCAAGGTCAATTATTTGGTTTGCCGAAAATTAGAAGTCGTTAGCTCATGAGAAGGACAAGATAGGCTTGCAAAAAGGACATAGTAAGTTGGCCTCCAATTAGGAAGACCTTGTCAAAGTCAGGGAAAGCTTAGGCAATGGGGCATACAGACTAAAAAGACTAGACAACATGCTCATCCCACGTATATAGAACGCTGATAACCTTTGGCTTTATTTTGATTAAGCTATCTACTATAAATTCGCTCAATAATGAATGAAAGCTACATTTTGTAATTGTTGTCTACTATTCTCTCTCTTACCATCCTAACCCCAATGGGTAAACGTACCCACCTACCAAATAGGTCAGAATACCATCAACCTAACCCCTTATGGGTAACCTCAACAAGGGGAAATACCCCTTGCATAAAGGAACTCCTACTAATTAGGTAAGTCAGAACGCCATCAACCTAACCCCTTAAGGTAAGATTAACAAGGGGAAATACCCTTTGCACAAAGGAACTCTCACTAACTAGGTAGGTCAGAACATCATCAACCTAACTTCCTTGGGTAACCTTAGCAAAGGGAAATACCCCTTAGATAAAGAAACTCCTATTAACCGAGTAGGTTAAAACACCACTAACTTAGCCCCCTTATATAGCTTCAATAAGGAGAAACGTCCCTTACATAGAGGAACTCCCACTCATTGGGCGTTTGAACATCACTAACCTAACCCCCTCGGATAACCTCGGTAAAAGGAAACACTCTTTATATAGAGCAACACCCATGTACATATATTCAAATGAGGAAGAATGAAAGAAATAATAAAAAGAAAGAGGAAAAGCCAACAATAGAAACAAGCAAGTTGGAATTACATTCATCATTCGTAAAATTACAGAAGTATGATCGGCATCCTGACTTAAATTAAAAACAAAAAAACAAAACCATTGCCTATTATCAGCTAACTCCGACAACTCTGAAAAATCTAAGGCTTCAATTCGCTTAGAATGCTAATCCATCACTAACCCTTGGGGAAGATGGCTTTAGGTTAAAGCAAAGGTAAAAGCTCGCAAACTGAGGTCAGCTGGAGGATTAACTCGATTGGGATCTCCCCTAGTAATGCTTTCTATAGTAACCTCCTACTGAGCTGCTAAAGCAAAAGTGGACATAGAAATATCTTACCCATCCCCAACAACAGAAGGGGTACCTTCGACTCCACTAACCACCTTAACAGCCTCCTTTTCTTGTGCTTCGACCTCCCTCTTTTCCCTAAAGGTAGGGGAATCCAAAAAATCTAGGAAGCTCAAGTCAAGGTTCAAATAGTAGGGAATTGTGGGAAAGTACCTACCTCCTTATATAGCAAACACAATCGACTGATAGGTCTTCTAACTCATCCATCATCCAATAATCAACTGCAACCTTCTTCGTGACAGCATCACTTAGGACCTCTCTACTGTCTATTTTAGAGATGATCTCCTCTATCTCCGAAACTCTTCCTTGCAACTCTTGGACTTGCCACTCTAACCCTACATTCAAACCGACTAGCTCCAGCAATGTAGCTTTAATGCCATCTCACTCAGATGCCTTCATCGCCAGCTTGATCTGTAACCTGGCAATTGACGCCTTCAGTTCGTCGTTATCCCTCTTAATTTGGGCCTTAGCCTCTATCTCCTCGTCTAATCTCTAAGAGAGACAATCCTTAATCCTATATTCATCCTCGAGACAAGCCTTCAGGTCATCACCCCCCTTTATAGCCTTTTCTATAGCTTCTCTCTCTTACTCAACATCCTTTAACTGCCCTTAAAGCCTAACCACCTACACATAAAAGCAATGTAGGGGCAGGTTAACTTTGGCAAATTTTTCAAAATATTTGTCGATGGAGGACTCTTCTTCTTGTAAGTCCTTCTCAACTCTATGCAATGCTTCCTAAAAGCCCTTTACCTCTTTCCAAGCAATATCATATTTACTTAGTTAAAGTAGCATTTGGTTGTAGTACCGTAAAGAAGCATGAGCTGAGGTTAGTTCAATGACAACAATGAAACACATCAAAGTAAAGAAGTGAAGGCTTACCTACTATATGAGCGTGCTCAAATGGCCCACCATCTCCATGGGGTCGCCCTTACCAACCATGGATAACCCCTCCAAGAATGCCTAGTCACCAGGGGTATAAGACCTTAGTAAGGGTTGGTAGCTGAGAGTCTAGTGCTGCAACATAAGATCATTAGCCTAGACCTCCCACTTTGGCCTCAAGAGCTTTCCCTTAACCCTCTTTATCTCAAACTTAGGAGCTTGGCTTAAGAGCTCTATGTTTCAAAAGACATATGAGACCTCCTTGAATGAGTCTGGCTTAATCCCTAAGTACCTAAACTTGTTGAGGACCTCAAAAAACTTGTCCCCAAGTTCATCTATATACATTTAGGGATGAGCCGTCGGCTACTTGGTCCATGATGTACAACTCAAGGGTACCCTCGCTAGGGGCTTCTGTCTCTTTACTCCAGGCCCTGCCTCCTTAGCTATTTTAAGAGCCTTCCTCTTTTGCCCTGCCAAGTCGGGAAGGGCGACATCCTCAGCCATCTCTTCCTTCCTCCTTATAGGAAGGGAAAGCAATTGTAGATCCAGCTCCTTAATGCCAACAAGCTCATCTACCATAAGAATGGGCTCAGTAATAGGGACAAAGGCAGGAGAGGAAAGAGTTACGCCCAAAGGCTCCGCATCCAACGGCTAGTCTCGAATACCAATGGAAATCCCCTTAGGAATAGCCATCAATTACACCTTAGCTTTACCCGCACAGCCTTACCCTTAGGCTCGGATTCCTTAATTCTTTCCTATCGATGACTCATCAACTCGTCCACAAATAGACAAGGAACTCTTTCAGCCAAATTTTTGCCTATAAAAATAGATTGAACCAATGAGGAAAAAAATAAAAATGAGATAAAAACAAAAGAAACAACTATTATCATTCGCTAACTCCGTCGTAACCAGCATAAGCAAGGAAAAACCCCCATTTTAGAAAGATGTTGGACTAAACATCCCTACACTAGCACAATAGACGAAGGCATTTGCAAAAAGAACAAACATGTACCTTTGACCCATTTCTTCACCACAACTTTCTTCATAATAGGGAAGAACTCAGAGATTGGATATCGAAAGTATCTCTCCACGGCCTCCGTAACATTTATCTCCTAACTGTATCTAAGGGCCACAAAGGCTTGAATCTCTTATGTGGCTTTTGCATCACTGGGGCCAAGCTCCTTTTGATCCCTAGTCTAGACCATCTTGGTCCACCGCATCTAAAAATCTACCTCCCCAAATAGCTTGACCACCACATACTCGTCCTATAAGCCCTTTATTGAATCTGTAAGGTAGTAGATCAGCTTCTTTCCTAGACATGGTTAGAGGTGCGACTAACCCCCAATGCTCTTCTACATATAAAAATGATTGAAAAGCTCAGGAGTAGCCCTTATCACCAGGTACTCACAGAGTGCTTAAAAAGCCTTTAATACCCTCTATCCTTTGGGAAGGACCTACACCGGACTGCATCAATGGTACTTGTAGAATTCTCTCTTAAAGAAACTTGGAGAAAGGTACTGCCCAAAATCCAAACACTTCTTAAACACCGTGAAGTGCCTTCTTGATAGTAGGGACACTCGTTTGTCCCTGGTTGATAACTGTATCTACCACCCAAGGATGACCTCAATGACAAAATTACCTAGGATCTAACTAAGGGATAAAGGGTTTGCTCTTACTCACCCAACCACTAGGCCCCTTGCCAACTCCAGGTACATCGAACAAATCCCTAAGAGGGGGTAAGGAGGCGTATGCATTTACATCTCTTGGAATGGCATTGATAAGCCTAGACCTATCTAACACCTCCATTACCATCCTAGTAGGCTCATCAAGTTGTGCTAGCAATGAAACTTCTTCTTCTCCTGCTTAGGGGGGATCACTCTTTATTGATTCGAAGTCAGAAATGTTGTGCTGTAACGAGTTAGAACCCCCCCTCACTTGTGTTAGTTGACATGGTTACAAGGAGTGATGAAGAAGATTCAAGTTTGAAAAGCTCTTGAAGAAAAGTTTAATGTAAAAGAGTGAAATTCACAGTAATAAAATAGAAAGATTACGGAAAAGTGATCTCTCATTATGATTGTACTATTTATAGGCCAAGCTTATAGGAAACCGTACAGGTGATTATAGGGATATAAATAAGCACAAATCCCTTGAAATGCTGGAAGGTAGATACGTAGATTTAGGGTCGATCAGACAGTCGCCTTTAAAAGGATAAACACATGTAGCTACAGTTTAGTTTACTATAATAGGACACCTATCACATCACTTTAAATGCACTCAAATCAGGCGCACAAGGGTTAGATTTTGAAAAGGTTTCTTCCAAAAGAAGTTTCTTTAGGGTCCCTCTAACTCCTACCTGGTTAACATACTAAAAGTACGACGCCTCGGATTGAGTAGTCACACCTGCTTGGCTCATGACAAGTGACATTCAACCAAGCCTAATCAGCTCCCCAAATCACTTACCTAGTTGGATGTAAAGATATCCTACTTTAACGTTCCAACCAAAGCTTTATCCTGCTCAGATTATTAACACTTTGCTTTAGGATAGTTGTTGACACTAGCTCTTCCCACTTCTAGCATCTCCACTCCGACTATACGCTACCTCGGACATCTTTGCCTCGACCTCTACCCGCTCGAACCTACATCCTTTCACATCAGTACAGTAGCACCAATGAAGCTCCCTTTAAGTTAGATCAGCCAAGCACCTCAGTAGCCCATATATTCCTTCTCCTTGCCTTCGCCTTAGCCTACAGAGGGGCAAGTGTTAATATGGATCTTTAGACATAGGCTCCTCAGGCTCGTCTAGATTTGATGCACCTCACCACTTAGAGCCCGTTACCCTAGGCTTAAGCCATAAGGTCAACTTAACAGAGCCTAAAAAGCACTTTAATGGCTAGAAGTCATAAGATAAGGATAAGAAACCAAGTCAATGCCCACTTTCGATATATGTAGGACACATCGACCACTACAAGCCCACTTGTAGTAGAGGATCTCTCCCACTAATAGCCCTCCAACTACCGGCACCACTCCATTATAAATACTAATCCATCACCTAACAATAAATCTCTCTACATTTTATGTACTAAAACTTGCTTATTACTCCTAAGTATCCTTAACTCTTCAGAAGACACTGCTGACTTAAGTATTAGAGTTGCCACACCGAACAACACCTCAGTATCTTCTTACAGTGTCTTATTTTACAAGCTTACTACGTGCAAAGCCCAATCATTACCGGTAAGTACCTTAAGATGACAATAACATAATTATTTTTCTTTTACGTCCAAAAAATTTTCTTTGTTATGTTTCTTAAAATAAAAACTCATTGTTTTTCCATAAATAAAATTCAACAAACACAATTATTTTAACATAAGTTTTTTGGAATTGTTGTTAATCATAAAATTTAATTTACTATTTAGTTTGAAAATAAAACATGAACCTCATATTTAGAAACTAAATCTCTTGTATTCGTAATTTTGAAAATATTTATTTAAAGTATGTCTTTGTGCATGTAATGTACATTTTAATTTTTAAAATAATATGTAACTTTTGCATAATTTAACACAAAATAGCACAATTCTTTGCATTCATAAAATTCACTTTTATATTTTAAATAGCTATAATACATTTCTAAGTGACACATCTCATTAGAAATAGCCCAATAGTTATTTAAAACTTAAATAGATCATTTTTATAACTAAATAATAGTAGTAATCCTACTATTTAGTTTTTACTATAAGTATGATAATAACAACTATATTGACAACATTTTCTCACATCAATTATGTTTTCATCTAATCCCTTGATAGTTACAATCATAATAAATACTTAAACCAAATATACGGAATGCAAAGTGCTTAATAATAATGATGGTTTTGAAAAGGAATTTAATATTGAAAAGTTAACTCAAAAGTATATGATAGTAACTATGTTCCACTTTTAACTCCTTTATAGTCAATATTTCTCATCATATTGATTATCATCTTAAAGTTCATATCAATTGCTTTTAGAGTAATATGTTTTTAATACTAATTCATTTTGATTTGAAGAAGAAAATAGATATTGGAGTGATAAATAACTGTATCTATAATGGAAAATTTTATTTATTTTAAGATTATGTGTATTTTCACTTCTAACATTCAGTAGTTTAGATTCTTTTTTTATATATTCCTTAATATTTCATTTCATCATAAGATGTTTTTGTAATGTATATATATTTGGAATTTCTTACCATTAGTATGTGCTAATTTTTATTAAATACCTTAATGTGATAATAAACTATAATTATGTCCTATTCCTATATTAACTATATTTTAATTTAACCCTTTTTATTTTCAAGCATTTCATCATATTCAATTATCATTTTAGAGATGGTATCAATTGCATTGTGTGCATGTGCATATGTTTGCATACGTGCATGTGTGTTATAGAGAAAGAGAGAGTTCATTTTCTAAATAATATTAGTCAGCATATGACATATAATTTCTAATATAATTTTAATATATGTTAGATATTATGTAATATATATTATATGACATATTATAATGCATAATCAAATTATATAATAGAAAAGTATCGTATTTTACAACACATTAAGTATAAATATACTGTTTCAACTTGTATAATAAAATCAATTTACTTATGATTAATATATCTATGTACTATACTATTTGTTGTATAATATAGATAAAAAAAAAATATGATATGATAAATATGTATAAGAAAAAGAATAGATACTCACCTTTCCATAATTAGTACAGGTTGAAGTAACGCAAAATATTTAATTATATGAAGATACATACTTTTTAATAGAGACTTTATACAACTATAATGCATTTCACAATAAGTGTAAAAATACTATGATATAAAATTTATTTAAGGGAAATAGTGAGTAAAAACCTTTTCTTTTCTTATTTTTATAACACATTGAGTTGTAATACGTAAAAAATATCATTTATATGAATTTATTACTTAAAAAGCAAAATACAATTATATTTACTACAGAATATACAAATATACTAATTGATACTATTTGTCATATAATATAAAAAGGCTACAATACAATAATTATATATGATAAAAAGAATAAATAAACACCATTACAATTTTAATATATTTTATTATAATGAATAATCAAATTAGATTATATAATTATCGTAGTACTTACTCTCATATTTTCATTATAACAAATGATTCATTATATATTTGCTATTAATTTCAATCCATGACATTTGTCATTACTTTTTTTTTTCCTAAAAGCTTTTGTATTTTTTGAAAATAAATGTGAAATGGTCAACTTAATTTTGATATATATTATGCCATTATAATTTGATGATTATCAATGACACTTTATGATATAATTTGATATGCAATTTGATGATTATCAATATCAAAATTTAACCTGCGTATTACTTAGCAACTTTTTAGAAGTTGAGAGATAGAGGTCAGGAAATATTTTGTTGAATCTTATTGATAATTATTGATGCAAATCTATTCATACATCAAATCCTAATCAAATCAAACAACTCCAATAGTCACAAAATCAATTTAATATTATCAAACTCACCATACTTTATCTAATCTTAGATTTAAATCTTCTATGCTTATCCTCTTATATCCGATCATGTTATTTAATTCTTTTATACAAGATCATTATTTCATAGTCAAATACTTAAAAATATTCTAATAAAGTAGATAGAGAGATAGAGACATATATAGATAGAGCTTTTTGTTGGTTAAGAAAAAAAAAACTTTAAAATATGAATATGAATATGAATCAATAACATGTTAACAATAAAAATCCTTTAAATAAAGTATTTTTTGTTTAAATAGATACATATTTTAGATTGAAACCCACACAAAGCGCAAGTGATTAACTAGGTACATAATTGTTGGCATATCTGAATGAAAACGTCCCTTCAAAATAAGAAATCTTAATCGAGAAATGATGGTATAGGCATTAGTTTCGATTAATTTTACTTTTCATTAAATGAATCAGATGAGACTAGCTAGAAACAATTGTTTTTTCACGTAAATTGAGTACTAATAGTTACTCTTTATTCATTTTTTCATCATTGGATTTTCATTACTCTTTTTTTCTGGCATTAAAATTTAAGATAAGTTTCATTTTATATTTCTATATATTTATCCTTTGACGGTTCGAATTCTCGTGTTTTTGTATTTTAAATTGCCCATAAAGCTCTTGAACTCTTTCTAGTTACTTGGTGAAGGCGTTTATTTAATTGCTCGGACCTTCACTAGATCAACGTTAATCTCCTTTTGATGGACAAGAAAAAAAAAAACCAAGAAATTTGGTAGAAGCTACTCTAAATAACACTTAGAGGTTCATTTGAAACTTGTAAGCTTGACATGGCTCAAATATCCTCCTTGGGTGAACTAAATGCTCACTACACCTCATACCAAGAAAAGGCCTAACTATAAAATAATGACTACGCTTCAACAATGGTAATAATGAAAATACCCTCTTTATGTGAACTAAATGGTCACTACGCCTTCATAGAAAGAAAAAGCACAATTACAAAACAATGACTACGCTACAATGTGGTAATAGTGAAAATTGTTGGTTGGTATTACTTCAATATTTCTCTATTTTTATCCATTTTTTCTTAATCTGGTTTATATCAAATCTTGTACCCATTCAATATAAACCCTTGATTAAGAATTAAGGAAAATTTACTTTTTAATTTTGTAAAGTTTAGAGTCACCATCCAATTAGAGTTGGAAAAAAAAAAGCATTAAGTTAAATTAATTGAGTGAATCAATTTGACCTAGCTAATGGGCTATTGAAAAAAAAAAATTTTTAACGGTTTTTAAAAACCAGATATTTTGAATCCAATAGCTATCCTATTAAACCCTTAACGGATACCACTTTCAATTTCTTGAATTTAATGTTATCTTTAAAATACTCATTTAACTAATTATACATTCACAACAAACTAATTCTATTGGCACAAACAATAACAAATCAAGAGTATTTACAAAAGGGAAAATAAAAAAAAAAATTCTCTATTTTAAGTTGTCCTGTAAATACCTATATATCCTCTAGTAAAAATCAAACTTTTCATGGTTCATTCCCAAAAAATGTTAGTGAGTTGGTCTCTTTTAATTCTAGATATAGTTAGCTTTACGTTTTTAATTTATTTTCAATTATGAAAAAAAAATTTAAATGTCCTAATTATTTAAGTATTTATTTATTTGAAAAATTCTAAAGAAATCCTATTTTTGGAACAGGGTCTATTAATTGGACTTTCTTTTTTATTTTATTTTATTTTTTTGAAAAATAAGCTTTTCTAAGTGATAAAACAATTTATTTTTTATTTATTATTATTTTTATTTCTTTTAATATTTTAATCGAAACAAAAATAAAGATAAAATAATAAAGCTTCCCTATCTCCCTTTTTTTTTCTTTTTTTTTCCTTTCATTTTTTTCTTTTTTTTTCCTTCTTTTTTCTTTTTTTTTTTTATTATTAATATTATTTATAATAGAATAAAAGAAAAGAGGATAAACAAGAAAGAAAGAAAGAAAAAAAATAATACAAATAAACAATACAAAGAAAAAGAGAAAGGACCAAACTATAGCAAGAACACAGGTAAAGAGGTGGCGAATCAAGTCAGAGCATGGGGCGTTGGGTTAAATACCCCAGCAGATCGTAGTCAACTGGAAAAGAGAACTCTAACGATAACAATGGTTGAATCAGATTGAAATGAACACGAAAACAAGTGGGAAAGAGAGTTTTTATGTGTTTCTTATTAGACTTAGGGATGGATAGGATTAATGCCTCGATGAACAATGGTGGTTTGGTTATGTTTTGAAAAGTGGCCAATGGTGGTGGTAGCTGCTAAGCTGTGAGGTGTTGGCTAGGTGTTGAAAGAGGGATATGGCTAGGGGTTTTGAACGGTACTAGTCATGTTGGTTTGGTCAACTTGTGCTTAGAACCACCGTATAGTGGTGGTTCATGTGGTGGATCATAGTAGCCAAATAAGGTTCGATGGTTCTCAAGCTTACGACCATGGCTAGGGGCGAAAATGGTGGCTTTTGAAAGCTAGAAGCAGAATGAGTCTAAAGAAATGCTTTGGTTTGTGCCGAATAAGCCTAAAGCGAAAGATATTCTAGAAAGAGGAAGGTTGTGGCTAAAGAGAGAAAGTTTGAGAGCTAGTGAAAAAGTGAATGAGAGTGAGCTCTTCCTACTAGAAATGAGTCCTTGGGTCCCTAATTATAGATTTCAAGCTTCAATTTTAAAAGGGAATGCATTAATCCTCATTGATTAGAAGCTTTTCAAAAATGAGTTTTTTGGAGCATAAACCGTAATTGACTACTTTTAAAGGAAAACTCTTTGAAAATGAATATTACATGAAGCTTCCTAATGCTTAAGCTTGCTCATTATAGGCTAGAAAGCTTTGATTCTTAAAATGCATAGATTTGCAAGTTGATCAAGACCGCATTTTTAGCTTTCCTCAAAATTTTAAGCTTAATTTCAACGGTCAAGTGAATGAATTCAAATGATTTCTTAGAATAGATTTAAAGTGTTCCATATCAGAAATTGACCCTTCAATTTTGTTTGATCAAAATTAGCCCAAAAAAGAGCTAAATTGGGTAGGAAAAATGCTAGTCATGTGGGTTTTTCTTCTTTTTCCTACAGTTTTCAACTCGTAAGGAAGATGACAATGGAAGCATTCAATGTCCAGCCAACCAAGAAGCGCCACATAGCATGTTGAAGCTAAAAATTTAAAAAAGAAACCCTTGCGCCTCCTACCAAAGTTAAACCCATGACCAATTAATATATATGCCAGACCACATCAACTAAGCTAGCATGCTTCTTAGTAATAATCATCCAACAACATATATTTAACTAGTATTGCAACCTGAATCAAATTCACAAATCAAGAACTAATTTAGACCAAAGTTGAAGCATACATGACCAACTCCCTAAGAAAATGTAATCTAATTACTCTAATACACATATGTGAAAAATAAATTTAAAATGGATTCAATTTAGCAGTTTTTCGAGATTCGATTCATTGATTGCACAGTTAAATTGAAGTTTGAATTTTTTGTAAATCAACTAATTTAAGTCTAATCAAAGTATCGTTTGAGGCCATGCTTAACTTAAATTCTTTTCATTTTTATGAACTAAGAATATTTAAAATCAACCATGGTTTGAATATTAAATTTTCAAAAGAACTTAATATTTTCAATTATAGCTCAAAACCATTAAATCGCATTTGTACACTTTTAATCCTAAAAATGAGATGATCCGTTCCATGTGACCCAAAGACCCTAAAATTGACTTGAGACATTTATTTCTCTAATTTAAAAAACTAATTTTCTTATTTTGTTAAATTTCCTTTTTTTTCTTTACTTTTGTGATTTTTCTTCTAAATTTTCTATTTTTTATGTTTTTCTAAATTAAGATCATTTTCTTTTATTCTAAAAGATCTAAAATTTTAAGGGGGTAAAAATGGAATGTCTATAATTGGTAATTTTTAGCTAAAGGTTGCAATTCGTTGACCACATTTCACTTTGTCATGAGATTTTTTACAAAACAAAAATTTGTTAATAGGGTGCTAGAGGGAGCTCTAGTGTTGCTGGTTATGCCAATAATGATGTGGAGTGAAAACTCTACTATTAGGGAAAGAGAAGGAGTGAGAGAGAAGGTCCCTTTAAGATAGGAATCAACCAGCTAGACCCTTAACCTAAGCTCAAGCTAGAGGATTAGAGGGCATGGCTAAGCAAATTCTTACTTCCTATCTTAACACTAAGGAGTTTGAGCTATAGTCTAGAGTCAACTTTCCCTAACTTTCCAATTGTCCTACATTGTGCACTTTAACCTTGGTCACTATGTGCTAACCTGATCTAGGCCACTTCTCCAACAGATTGGCAAGCTCATCCAACAACCTAATCACCTTAAACTTGACTCCTAAGTGTCTACTAAGGTCCAAGGTGTTTGCCTATGTACAAACGTGTTCTGAAGAACCATCCAATGACACTCTACTACTTATAGGATTGATAACGGAGGTCCTTATGTTAAGTTACCACAAAGTTGCCTACTAGTCTAATCTCATTTCAACCTAGTAGAGTAACACCCACTCAAGCCAAGACATACGTCCTCTAACATATGTACCTATATAAATGAAAGCCATATATTCCCCTTATATATTACGAATTTACCCCTTTCCCTATATATTCTCTTTAGTACTTTGCTATTTTAGAAAATGTATTCATTTTTGTAAATTATCCTAGCTTAAGGTTGCCCTAAAGTTTTGGGTATAAGTATTCATTTGTATTGTAAGTAGCAACAAATCACCATTAACATAATATATAACATTTTCTCTTAAGCTTATCTTCTCTATAAGTTTTACTCTACTATTTTCCAATCCCTTAATAAGGTTTGGTGGCGAGTAACCTGACTAGTTGAGTTGTGCATCATATCAACTTAGTTAGTTTACGAAAGTTCCCTAGTACGTGATATCCTTAGAGCTATTCATAGGTTTTCTTAACTTCATTTCATTTCGTATTCATCATTTTCAATCCTTCTAAAGGTTCGAACCTACCTGATATCGTTGCCTTTTTTGGGTTCTTAATGCAGCATATTACTTCACCTGAGAGGCCTCATCTCCTATTTATAAGTGATGAGGCCATGATATTTTAGGAAAGATGTCTCCTATCATACCTGTATTCTATCTCTCTAATTTAGGCAAATTATCTATCTAATTGGATGCCTCTTTCTTTGAAACCGGTGTGTATATTTAAAGATTAACTAAGGCCATACACTAAAAATGGTTATTAACAAAAACAACAACAATAATAAGCTCCCTAATACAAAAATGTTAAACTTCATATAGTGAGTAATAACGTAATAATGAGAAGAATTTCAATAAATATAATTATTTTACATATTTATAAGTAGTAATATATCATTAATAAAAGTCAAAACAAATAAGGAGCGTAAAGTAAAAAACAAATAACAACTGAAAGTACATAATCAAAAGAGAAAGAAGAATGGAAACACACATAACCTGTATATTTTAACATAATATATTATTATTATTATTATTATTATTATTATTATTATTATTATTATTATTATTATTATTAT
Organism: Lumnitzera racemosa; assembly: GCA_024138005.1. Classification (NCBI taxonomy): domain Eukaryota; kingdom Viridiplantae; phylum Streptophyta; class Magnoliopsida; order Myrtales; family Combretaceae; genus Lumnitzera; species Lumnitzera racemosa. Next base: position 20,106,149 of record JAMXBC010000002.1, read on the forward strand.
TATTATTATTATTAGTAGTAGTAGTAGTAGTAGTAGTAGTAATAGTAGTAGTATAACTAATGTTAGCATGACATTTACTATCCTAGTCTTATGAACAAGTATACCACTCTTTCACAGTTTATGTAGGACTATACTTAATTGGGCGTCATCACAATTTTATCCCCTCTTCCCTTTCCCCTAGCCCCTAAACTGATACAGATCACATACACACAGCTACCAATATCACATGAACTGAGGTAGATCCAAACTCCAGGACGATCCCTAAGGTAAATGGTAGTTGAAGTTTGAGCTAGGGTTCTTGTACATCGATGATAGACTAGATAAGAGTAAGGGAAGCAAATAGGGAAAACACTTAGGTCAAGGGGTAAAAAGTTCTATCTTCAATATCCTTGATGATTCTAGCTGATACATTTTTTAAGGTATTTATATGCTCTAATTAAGGTAAATGTTAGGATTCTTCTAATTATAAAATTAGGTACATGCTTGAAATGGAAAATGATTACAAAGAAAAGATAAATTGGTAATAACAAGAAAAAAATCCTTTACTAGGACAGTACAGATGTCAAAGGAATTAGATACGCATCAGTCTCCTAATGTAGTGGTCTACACATTGTTGTATGCCTAGCAAAACTAATCAGGATGGCAGGTCAACAAAGAAGCGGCTCAATAGGATGTGATCAGGGATATGCTATCTTGGCAAGTGGTCAATCTTCAGCTCAGCATTAGCTGATCAGCCCAAAGGTGAGGTAACTTAACCTTGGTCATTCATTATCTTGGCAGCATGCTAGTTCATTATTTGGCCTAAGACTAGTTCAACATCAAGGGGTCGGCTCAACAATAAGTTGGCTACCTTAAAGGTCTTTGCAATGAGATAGAGAGAGAGAGAGATTGGAATGGAACAACTTGATAGGTCGGGGTTAAAAATGTATTGCTCTTCAAGGTTCAACTCTCCTAAGACAGCTTGGCAAACCAAATTGGCAAGTGATTAGTCTATGATCCCTATCATCCCCTCCAAGCTGTTTAAGATTAGGGATCAAATATGGCTCGACTTCTTATTGCTTGTCTTCAGGAACTAACGGATGGAGGTCTGCAACGTTAAAGGAGTCTAACACCCCACACTCTTCAGGCAACACAATTTTGTAAGCATTAGGATTAATCCTTTCGAGTACTTTAAATAATCCAATGGCCCTTGGAGATAACTTGATCTTCCTCGAACTTAGGAATCGATGTTTACTTAGATGGATCTAAACCAAATTACCAAGCTCAAACTCTCTATCCTTCTGTCATTTGCCTTACTTTTCAAGCTTGGAAGCAACTTAATTTAGGTGCTTTATGACCTTCTTGTACATTGCCTTGATAGCTTCAGATCTTTCAACAATGGATTGATCCTAATTCAAACTTAGAAGGGTATCTAATTTGGTAGAAGCTCAAAGTTAAATCCATAAGCGACCTCAAATGGTAACATGCTTATGATACTTTGGGCAATCCTATTGTAGGCAAACTCAATTATGGGCAAATATAGATCCTAAAGAGTCAGGTTCTAACCAATAACAACTCGGAGCAAAGTCCCCATGGTTTTGTTGACAACCTCAGTCTATTTATCTGTCCGTCTATAGATGGCAGGGTTTGCTAAATAACAACTTTGTTCCCATTTGCTTCTACAATGTCCTCTAGAAGTGGCTCATGAATTTTGGGCCTCAGTTTAATACAATGCTTCTTAGCACTCCATGAAGCTTAACAACCTCTCACAAGAAAAGAAAAGGGATAGCCAAAGCATCATTAGTTTTTAACAGGGCACGAAGTATACCATCTTACTAAATCAATCCATGACCACCATGATAGAGTCTTTCCCTTAAGATGTCCTTGGGAGACCTAACATAAGGTCCACGCTCAACTCAGACCATGGTTTAGTTAAGATTGGTAAGAGTGAGTATTGTCCTTGTTCGGCTCGGTTCTTAGCCCTCCTAAAGGTAGCACACCTCTCTAATACTACTTGTACATCCTTCATCATTCTCGACTAGAAGAATCTAGAGACTAATATCTCAAGTGTTCAGTGCTTACCAAAATGTCTAGACAGTCCTACTCCATGAGCCTCCTATACGAGTAATTCCCACATCAAATAAGTTAAGATACATAATCTTCTCTTCCTGAATCAGTATCCATCCTCCCTATGATAGTCACCAAAAGTTCGACCATCTTCACACTTACCATAAATCAAGCCAAAGTGAGGATGGATACTGATTCAGTCAAGAGGGTATATTGTCATGATAGGGCATTAACCACTACATTGTTCTTACCATTCTTGTATATAACAATATAACAGAATCCTTCCATGAGCTCAACCTACTTAGCTTATCTCCTCAATAACTTAGGTTGGCTCTTTAGATATCTCAACAATATATGGTTAGTGTAGATCATAAATTCATTTATTAATAAATAATATTTTGAGACTGTAAGAGCTTGAACCAAGGATTAGAACTCCTTATCATATACAAAGTAGTTGAGTGTAGCTTCTCTAAACTTTTTACTAAAGTAGGTAATATGTCAACATTCCTACATTAATACAACTCTTATACCTAATCTAAACGTGTTATACTCCACTTTAAATACTTTGTCAAAGCTCAAAAGAGCTAAGACAGAGGCAATAGTTAACTTTGTCTTCACCTCCCCAAAATTCCTTTGATCCTTTTCTCTCCATTTGAATTCAACGCTCTTCTTCGACAATTTGGTGAGTGGGGCTACAATAGTACTAAAGTTCCTTATGAATCAATGATAGAATGACACCAAGCTATGGAAGCTATGTACATCAGCAAAACAAGTTGGTACAGGCCACTTAGTGACCGCCTTTACCTTCTCTTCATCTACTCATATAACACCACCACTCACTACAAATCTTAGAAAGATTATTTAAGGTCAGCAAAAGACACACTTCTTTAGACTGGCATGAAGCTTCTTAGCTCTAAGTTTTGAGAAAATAGCTTGAAGATGCTCACAGTGAGTCTCTAGGTCAACATTATAGGCAAGAATATCATTGAAGTACACAACAACAAACTTTCTAATGAGTTCTCGGTGCACATGGTTCATCAGCCTCATTAATGTACTCACCCATTTGACAACTTAAATGGCATGTTTTGAAGGCGATCTTCCACTCATCACCTTCTTACATCCTAATCTAATGATATCTAAACTCAAGATCAATCTTTAAAGAGATTCTTGCTCCCTATAATTCATCAAGAATGTCATTAAGCCTAGGTAAGGGTACTTATATTTGATGGTGATTCAATTAATAGCTCGTTTGTTTACGCACATTCTCTATGTACCATCCTTCTTTAGCACTAACAAGGCTAGTACAGTACATGGGCTTAAGGATTCTCGGATATAACCTCTTCTCATCTGTTAATCAACTTGCCTTTGTATCTCAACAACCTATTTAGATTTAGCCTATATGCAAACTTGTTAATGTTGAGCCCTATTTCAGTTTTCCTTAATTTAACTTATATTAAGCTCAGCCCGCTTAATATAAATTACTCAACATTAAATTAAGGAAATATATTTTTTTAAATGTTTAAAAAGTATTTTTTTAACATTGGAGTCACCAACCAATTAAACTGGTAAAAACTAAAATTAGTGTTTTCGAGTGAAAAAAACCCTAATTTAGCCACTGATCCATAGATTTTCTAAAAAATAATTTTAGAAAATTAACCAAAAAAGGTTAAGTTTGAAGGCTAACCTATTAAGACTAAGTCATCATATAAAAAGCAAAAAAAAAAAATAATAATAACGGGCTTTATTTTTATAATTTTTCTAAAAATACTAAGATATATACAAATATATAAAATATAATTGAAATGAAATTTTTTATGATTTTTATTACGAATTTTAAGAAAAGGAAAAAATTATTTTTTTATAAGTATCTACCTATCTACTAGTTGGAATCAAACCAACGTAATTCTTTTTAGAAAAGATTTAGTGGGTGAATCTTTTTTTTTTAATTTGAAAATTGAACTAGATTTACATTTATTTAACCATTTATTATTTTTTAAACAAAACCTAAAAAGATCTTATTTCATGAATCTATTTTTTTTAAAAAAAACCTAACTAAGTAAATCTTTATTAAAACTTCAAGGAAGATTTTTTTTTAAAAAAAAATCACTATGTGTCAAAATTAATCTTTTTTAAATCCTATATGCAAGATATACTAAAATACTTATCTTCTCCGAAAAAATGGATCTTAGAGAATAAATCTGCAATTTTTCAAAAAAAAAAATACAATTTTGAAAAAAAAAATGCAATTTAACTAAATCAACAAAAAAAATTCAAATTATCTACAAAATATGGCAAATAATATGAGAATTAAAAAAAATTAAAAACCTACACTAAATAAAAAAAATTAGTAAAATAAATTAAATCAACTAATAAAATAAAATAACTAAATAAAATAATAATTAATTTTTACCTAAACGTGTTAAGTCATGCGTGATCGATACGATCATGTTGATTGTCGTAATCATCTAGACTACATTCGCATGTTCGGTATGGAATCTGGTTGTACTCGTATACGGCAGTGCTAATCACGTCAAGTGCGCTTTTATGTATGTATTAGTGAAGTGCAGCAGCGGTTGTGTGTGCATGGGTGCTATTGTGGTTAGGATTCAGTGTATGTGTATGTTCATGAAGTACAGGTGTTGACGTGTGTGTGTGTCAACATGAGGCATGTGTATGTAGATGATTAGTGCATCTATGTATATGTGTTGTGTTCAAGTGCGGCTGTATGATCGTATCGTGTGTGAATTGTTGAACAGTAGTGAGTGATCAGGTCGTGGTATTGCAGTGAAGAAAATTTGTGTTTTAGGGAATGTGAAAAATGTCCAAGCTTCACAATCGAATTTTTATTTATAAGCTACTCAATTGAATCTTTCTAAATATAGATTTAATCCTAACCAATTCCAGATACGAAAGATACGATAACAAATCTCAAATATGAAAAATACGATTATCCCTAAATTAGATTCATTGATGATTCAACCTAGTTTGTAGAAACCCTATATTGATTTAGGCTTTTTATCTTTTAAGCCCGACTCAGTCCAACTTAATTTACCCAAAAACCCTCTTAATAAATCTTAAGTTTATTCTAGCTTAATATAAACTAGATAAAAATTTAAAATATTTTAATGGAACCCAATCTTTTTAATGACATAGAATTTACTAAATTGAACACACACCATTATCCGATTCTATCCTGAATGACTCAATTTAACTCGACTCGACTGGATATAACTTGACACTATATTTTTATTATTTTTTCAATTATTTTTTTCTTATTTTATTATTTATTATTTTTTTTTAATTTTATTATTTTTCCTTTTTCATTTTTTTTAACCTAGCGTAATAAAACTACTAAAATAAAAAGACAAAAATGAGATGTCTACAGTTAGGTAGTGCGGCTCCTGGTTATAAGTCAATTACATGTTCAATTCCTCTGATTAGTGGTAGACCTTTTAGCAACTTGCTAAGGATCAGATTGGCAAACTCATCTAGTAAGGCTTTCACTTCAGTAGGTAACATTTCCTCATTTGATTGTCTCATCTCAAGTAACCTTCTAACTAGTAGATAAGTAGGCTCTTCAAGCTTCATCTCTTTCTTCAGTTTTGCTTGGATCATTACTAAAGTCTCCTTCTTCAAAACTCAGCTTAGTTAAGCCTACATGTTTTTAACTTGCTCTGCAGTCATAAAGCTTAGCTTTACTTTCCTGGTTTTGTGATCCAATGAACATGTGTTCTTCCTCCCATCATAAATCACATTCTAATCAAGCATTTGTAGTCGTCCAAGAAGTATATGAGATGCACTCATAGGTAACACATTATAAAGTACTTCATCTCAAGAGTTTCTAATACAAATCAATACGGTCACTTACTTATTTACTTGTAGGGCTCCTTTGTCATTAAGCCAGTACAGCTTGTAAAGCTTGGGGTGGTACTTAGTCAACAACTTCAATTATTGGACCATAAATGCAACTGCCGCGTTAGTGCAATTGCCACTATCAACAATACGTGTATTTAAGGACCTATTGATCTTACAACCAATGTGGAATAAGTTTTCACGCTACTCACCCTCTAATATAGGACTCACACTCATTCCTCTTCTCGACACCATGGGTTGTAAGCATAAAGTTAGCCTCTTCTCTAAAAATGACCTCGTCTTCCTCAAATTATTTAGTATGTCTAAATTCTTTAGTCTACTTAATCTCCTCATTAGTGCCGTTGACTTTAATAATCAGCATCTCTCCTTTGATCACCATCACTCATCTATTTGGACATTGCGCAGCCATGTATCCGAATCATTGGTGTCAAGCTAAGTTTTTCACTCCCCTAATTCTTTAAAAATTAAGTCTTCTTTAAACCGACCAATAATAAACCCTACCTGTTTAATACCAACCCTTAACTAGGGTTTAAAGAAAATCGATTCTTAATTTGAAAACCTTTTGGAGTCGCCACCAGACCGAAGTTGGGAAAAAGTGTTAAGTTATAATCAATTTGGTGAATTAGTTATAACTTAGCCATCGATCTTTAGATAAAAACCGATTTTGTAAAACGATTTTAAAATAAGAGATTTGGATATGAGGGTTATGATCTTTAAACCCTTACAAGTGCCATTAACTTTCCAATTTTAACCTTAACCTTAAAAATCACCTTTTTTTTAATTTCATAAAAACTCAATTGTTAATTACTCTAATTGAATAATTGAAAAAGGAAAATTAGATTTTTTTATTTTTATTTTTATCGTCGCCCCGTAAGTACCTACAAATCCGCTATTTAATATTAAACGTACGTAGTTCTTTTTGTAAAACTTTAGTAAGTTGGTTTTATTTTAATTCTGAAAATGCACCAAATTTACGTTTTCAATTCAATTTGGTTTATTTAAGAAAATTTCTAAAAAAACGAAAGTCCTAAATTGGAACTTTTTTCTTTTTAAGTTCTAAAAGACCATAATTAAAAAAAGTCTAATTACTTTTATATATTTTGGGAAAAATCTGATTTTTCTAAGGGTTAGAAAAGATTTTCCTTTATTAGTTTATTATTTTTTTTATATTGCTTTCTATTTAATTTTTTTGTTTTATCTTATTTTTAAAAAAGAAATAAACTACTTTTTCTTTTCTTTTCTTTTTTTTTTACATTATAATTTACTTTGTCCCACTGTTCTCTTGTTGTTCTTTCTTTTTCTTTTGGCCTCAAATCTCCATTGCCAAGTTTTTGTCTCTTAAGCGATTCAGGGTCCTAGATCCATGGATTTCTATTATATAGGCTCGGGTGAGGAAAGCATAAGCTTAAGGTATTTAACAAAGGATATGGCTCTTAAAAGAAAAATAACTTATCAAAAATAAAAGTTGCTTTTGAATTTAACGTTACTGAAACAAGCACAAACCAATTTTATCCTTCTCTCCTCATTAATGACCTTAACATCTAAATTGCCCCATTATGGGGTGGTTCTCAACAAGGTTTTAAATTTAAAAATTCTTTAAATGTGTCCAATAGGGTAAACAAGAGATGACCGTGTTTAGGATTCGAAAATGAATTCCTAACTTTATTTTAATCTACGTATCACATCTAAAGTCAACCCCCTTTAAGGAATGAGTCTAAAGTATCCTCACCATTATGTCGCTTAACTTTCAAAGTGTTTCAGGTTGGTTTATGGAAAATAGCTTGCCTCTTTTCATTCTAAAACTTTTAAAAGTGAGTTACCGGTTCCTTAAGAAGAATTTGTTTGCTTCCAATAACATTGCTATCATTTGATGGCAAAGGTAATTATATTATTCCAGCTACTACAGACTTTATTGAAAACAACTTTCTTTGCCCCTATCTTAACAAGCATCCAACTACTTAAAATAACCCGTGAGCTTATTAGAAGGCATTAGTAAGCTCAAAAGAAACAGAGCTCTAGGCAACTCAGTTAGACGACCCCCATGACTTGAAGAAGAACTGACTTGTTGTGGCTCTGGCTGAATGACTTTTGCATCAATCAAGTCTTGAATCTTGTTCTTTAATCTCCAGCATTTTTCAGTGGAGTAGCCCTTCTGACCCATATGATAGTCACGTCGTGCTTCTGGGTCAAAGCTGTTTGGTTTGTAATTTAGATTAGGGGCTTCATAAGCTATAATCCTTACTGCTTTCAAATGATGAAAGATTTGGGTTATTGAGATCTCCAATCGGGTGAATTGTCTCCTCTAAGACTCTTAGGCTTTCTCATTCCTCCTTAACTTTTTTCTTGTTGGGCCTCCTTCATCACTTGAGCTTACTGACATTTGATCAATAGTGAACATTGAGTGTTGAAAACTTCTAAGTATGGGGCCCATTGCCATTTCTAGATCTATAATGCTCTTTTGTAGCGTGGCTACCCTTTCTTCCAGATTAGAGAGTCTCCTTTCTAGGCTTAAATCTTGGGATATTTAGAGAGTAGTGATCATTAGGAACAAAACTTGCCATTTTTGAGCCATCTTATGCATCATCCTTTCCAAAAAGGCGAGTTTATTATTGGCCATGTGAACTTGGTTAGAAGAATTCTTTACCAGTTAGTAACTTTTCATTTCTTTTCTTTCTTTCATTTTTTTTTTAGTGAGAGAGAAAGATAAAATCGGAAAAAAAAAATTCCAAATAAAGATAATGATTTTTTTTTTGGTTTTTTTATTACACTTCCTTGAGTGAGAGAGAATGAATGATTAGATAAGTTCTATTGAAAGACTACCTACAAAGAATGATAGAATAAATAGAAATTTCATTTTGGAAAGATTAGAGTACAGAGAACAAAACAGAAGGGAACGCAACTTAAAATTCATTCAAAACCTATTAACTCCACCTAAAGTTTCTAATCTAACTCTCACAGTTGAGCTTTAATCTTCTCCAACATTTCTAAAGCCCAATTCATGGTCCTTTCACTTTTTTCAACTTGAGCTAACAAGGCCCTATTGGAGGACTCAGTATGCCTATCCCTTTGCTTCCAATAGGTAACTTTAGCTTATAGTAGCTACTCATGGATTCCTAAGTCATCTGGCAGTCTTTGATTATTATTTTGTTGGTTACCCGTCATTATTAGGTCTACATATTTCATGAACAACGATCAATCATCAATGCAAAAAATGAATGCATATGGAAATATGCAGGTGTTGAGATCATTTGGGTTAATACATTACTCCCTTAAGTTACAACCTTACTATTGTTTTCAAAAACTTGATTGCATTAAAACTCTTGAACAATTAGTAGGGTTACAATTTCTTAAGGGTATTGTATTGACTAAAGCTTAGAGGAGAGTATATGCAATTAGGGTAGGTGTTGAAAAGATCTTTAAGTTTTGTGACATTACTTATTAAATAAAACTTTCATTAGTCACATTGAACTTAAGTGAGGCAGCTTAATCAACCGCAAGCAGTAGTTACACTAAAGCACCCGGAACCTACACAATGGCCCCTCTCCTAGGGTCCTAAGACGGCCTGAGTCTGACCGCATCTACCTTGCATCTTTGATGCAACAAATGATCCCCCATATCCCAATACGTATGATATGCAAGATAATAGTACAGATAGATAAACAAAAGCTAAGAGTAAATTCTAGGAAAATACAGGGAAAAAAACTTCAATTTTGTCATTTCATTTTCTCATTTATAACAATGTTGCTTTATTGGTTACTCATCAAACCCTGAAGAATGTATGCAAGAAGGGTAAGTTGTAGAGTTTCTTAAACTCTGTGACCTCACACTTTTCTTACAAAACGTTTCCTTAGTCATATCGAAATTTAAGTAAGGTAGCCTAATCGACCTTAAACGGTGGTTGCCCTACTAAGCTTAGAACTTACACAATGACTCCTCATCCTAAGGTCCTAAGACGGCCAGGGTTGATTGTATCTATCCCACCATCTCTCCCCCCCAGGCCTCTCCCTAAAAACAACTAAATAAGACTAAACCTACAAAGACATTAGTACAGTTATGATGTAAATGAACAGCGAATAGGTAAATAAATTACAATAAGGTGATTTTTAGAGCTTCATTTAAATTTTGAAAAGTTGAATGATTAACCCTATTGACGTCCCCTGTGGAGTTGCCAGGCTGTCGAGCCTAGTTTTTCACTCTCCTAATTCTTTAAAAATTAAGTCTTCTTTAAACTGCCAATATTAAACCCTACCCGTTTAATTCCACCCCTTAACTAAGGTTTAAAGAAAACAGATTTTTAATTTGAAAACATTTTAGAATCACTACCCCACCGAAGTCGAGAAAAAGTATTAAATTATAATCAATTGGGTGGATTAATTATAATTTAACCACTAGTCTTTTCATAAAAACCGATTTTGTTAAACGATTTTAAAACAAAAGGTCTAGATCTAGGGGTTATGATCTTTAAACCCTTATGGGTACCATTAACTTTCCAATTTTAACCTTAACCTTACAAATCACCTTTTTTAAAAAAAAAATCATAAAAACTCAATTGTTAATTACTCTAATTGAATAACCAAAAAGGGAAAATTGGATTTTTTTTACTTTTGTCATCGCCCCATAGATATTTACGTACCTACTATTTGAGATTAAACAATCGTAGTTCTTTTTATAAAACTTTAGTAAGTGGTTTTATTTTAATCCTGAAAATACGCTAGATTTATGCTTGTAATTCATTCTAGTTTATTTAAGAAAATTTCTAAAAAAAAAGTAAGTCCTAAATTGGAATTTTTTTTTAAATTTCTAAAAAACCCTAATTAAAAAAGGTCCAATTATTTTTATATATTTTGGAAAAAAATCTAATTTTTCTAAGGGTTAAAAAATATTTTCCTTTATTAGTTTATTATTATTTTTATATTGCTTTCTATTTAATTTTTTTATTTTCTTATTTCTAAAAAATAAATAAGCTACTCTTTTTTCTTTTCTTTTCTTTTCTTTTCTTTTTTCTTTCCTTCTTTTTTTTTGGCATTACAATTTACATTTACATGGATAAATAATTAAATAAAAGAACAAAAGAAGAAGAAAACAACTGTAAAATAAAAAGAAAGTAAAAGAACCAGACAAAGCTTAAGATAAGGTACGGGTCAAGGATACGAGTCGATCAGCTGGATCTAAGTCATCTTCAAGCTTAGCAATAGCGGATCGAAGGAGGGTAGTTCTGATAGCTTGAAGCTCCAAATCAACCAGGAAAAGGGATTTTTATGGTTTTCTAATTGGGTTTAGTAGGGGTAATTTTGATGCAGTGGTTAATGGAGCCCGTTTGGGTGGTTTTAGAAGTGGCGATCGGCAGTAGTGGAGCTGTGCTTAAGGTAGCGACTGCTGGAGGCATAGCCAAGGGAGAAGATGGTTGAGTTTGGAAGCTTGAGCTATAGGGAGTGATCTTAGGGTAGTGGTGCAGCTTGAAATGGAGTAGCAAGAGAGAGATAAGGTTCAGTGGTTGAGTTACAGAGAGAAAGTGATCACGAGAGAGAAAGAGAGAGAGAGAAGGTCTTTTTGAGTGATTCTAGAGCTTGTGTGTTAGTTATCTGTGCTCGTAAATCCCCTATTTATATACAAATTCATCAAACAAATAAGGAAATAGAAAATCGGACTTGAATAAAAATATCAAAAAATCCATTTTTTTTCCAAATTTTGGAGCTCAATTTGAATGCTCATTTGACTGAACCAAGAATTGTTCTTGATTCTATTCGGAGTAGGCCATGTACAGTAAGAGAAGGAAGCAAGAAATCATGTGCATATGTGTGGAATTCGTGCTAAAATTAGCTCTAAATTAAAGGGAGTAAGCTGTTCTTGATTGGGAAAGGGGAGGAAAATCTAGAAAAAATGAGGCAAAACCGAGAGAAGGAGAAGGAAAGTACTGATGTGGTCATCGTGTCACATCAGCCAACCCGACTAATCCTACCTTGCTAATGATACATGGCAACTAACATAGCATGATACGTGGCAACTGACGTAACATGCCACGTAGTGTCACATCAACACATCGCCCAATCCGAAGGTACTATGTATCAGGACATGTGGCATAATCAAATCCTGGCACATGGCAGTCCCTAATGTGATAAAAAAAATGAAAAAAAAAATTGTATGCACCCACTAAGATTCGAACCTCTTGACCTCATGATCATAATTAATACCAAGTCCAAGTGCTTATCCGTTAGGCAATTGCTTATCCGTAGTTGCTTATGCCTTGTTCACATATGCAATTAAATTGTATATATGGACTCAATCAGTCTGGGTTAGATTTAATTCTAAACTCAAATTTAACAGCCTAACTTCTAAATCTATTTCAAAAAATAAAAAATATACCTTAATAAAATGTTATTTCTTAAATTCTCTAAAATCTTCTCTCTTTTTTTTTTCAACTTTTCTATTTCTTGTAATTTTTTCAATTTTCTAACTTTTTTCTAAATTTTTTATTTTTTGGGTTTCTTTCTAGAATTCTTATTTTTAAATTTCTTCCAAATTTTTTTTTGTTCTTTTTCTTATTTTTTTTTTGTATTCTTTTTTTTTTCTAAACTTCTTCATTTCTTTGGGTTTTCTTTAATTTCCTATTTTTTATATTTTTACTAATTTAGGCTCTATTGAGAAAACAAAGAAAAATAAAAAAAGTAAAAATTAGAAGTAAATGGGGCAAAAATTAGGTATCTATACTTAGCATTTAAAGCATTTGATATCGTTAGTCTTCCTTCCTAAACTTTTTCCTTTCTCATAATTTCTCAACACTTCTCTCTCTTCTGCTTGGGTGATTGAAGTAGGTCAAATTTCAACAACTTTACTTGGTTTTGACTGTCTAGGTCTGTTTAAAGTGGGTCGACTAGGGGCAAGCCAGCTAATAAGAACTTGAAATCTACCCACTCAACACCTTTTGATCCTTTAGGTAGCTCTAACTACTCCATCAAGTGTACCAATATCCATAGTCTCTAAAATATCTCTAATCTCATACTTCAACGCACTAATGAATCAGGATACAGTTCTATCTTTAGGCTCAATTGCTTCACAACAAATCATTAACATTTAGAATTCCTTCACATACGCATCAACACTTGATCCTCCTTACCTTGACTCTTATAATCTCTTGAAGGCATCTTGTAGGTAGTAGCTCAGAACAAATCTCCTTCTCATCACTCTCTTCATCTCATCCCAATTTCTAACCTTACGCTCTCCTTTCCTTCTTTGGGTAGTTTGCAAATTTTTCCACCATAGGGCAACATAACTAATAAACTCCAGTACAACAAGTTTAACCTTAGCATCCTGAGGTACCTCATAACACTCAATCTTATCTACCCAATCTAAGTAGTCATCGGCATCACCACTTCCATAAAAATAAGGGATCAACATCCTTAATGTCCTTCTACTCTAAGAGCTTGGATATTCCTTTCCTCGAGTTCATAATATTCTTCTCCTTTGTCATCTATCTCCTCATCCTCCTCTTCAGTCTCTTCCAACACAACTCTATGTCAAGAAACTTTGTCTACTCCTCTAATTCAAGGTGGTTTAATTGGGAAATTAGCTAAGCCATGTTGGCCATTGTCTCTTTCGGGTAGCTCATTGGTTCGGCCTTTGTATAGGTCATTTCTAGCTTGCTACCTATCCCTATTTATGGCAGTCACCAAGTCAGTAAGCTTGTCTAGTCACTCGTCTGCAAAGTGGGGTGTAAGACTCCCTTGTTAACCTTAGCTATTATAAGTACCACTCTTTTAATTACCTAAGGTTTTCTGAACACTAGAGTCAAACATTGTTGTTTTCTTCAAAACATACTTCAAAAATCCTCCTTTAAACAATGATGAACAGCATTAATATACTAACAGTTACTATAACAACAGCAATATTACTCTATACAACAACAAAACCAATCAGTCATGCACACTCTGTTTTAGAAATGTAAAATAGAACACTAAGATTCCTTAACTTAGTACACTACGGCAACACTTGCTATGACCCCGCATGTCTCCTTTAACATAATGCTAGTCTCGACTTACTATCTTCATAAACAGTACACTATAAGGAATTGCTTACAAGCACAAAATACCAAAAGCTTTCTCGAAAGTAGTGAAGCTCCAATACTAAGATGATATGGATCATTGGGAATAAGCATACACATGACTACCGTTATCACACAAACTAGGGTAGATCTGAACCATAAGACAGTTCAAAAGGTTAATGGTAGTTGAAGTTTAAGCTAGGGTTCTCATATACTGACGATAGATATAACACATCAATATCTCATACGAGCTCAGGTCACACTTGATATTACGAACAAGTATGGTCGAAGGCCACTCGCCACTAATCCATGCTCACAATGGACTAGATAAGAGTAAGGAGAGCAAGTAGGGAAAACACTTGGCTTAAGGAGTAAAAAGTTCTATCTTCAATATCCTTAATAATTTCGACTGATACATTTTGTGGGGTATTTATATACTTTAGTTAGAGCAAGTTCTAAGATTCTTCTAATTACAAAATTAGGTACATGTTTGAAATGGAAAATGATTATAGAGGAAGGATAAATTGGTAATAATAATAAGAAAAGAATATCCTTTGCTTGAACAATATAGATGTTAGAGGAATTAGACACACATCAGTCTCCTAATGTAATCTTCCACATGCTACTATATGCTAAGCAAAATTAATTAGGATGGAAGTCTAGTAAGTCAACAACTTGGTAGGATGAGATAGAGAGAGATCAAAATGGAACAACCGGCAAATCGGGGTTGAAAATGCATTGCTCTTTAAGGTTCAACTCCCTAAGATGTCAAGGGAACCAAATTGGCGAGCTCTTGAGTAAGTGATTAATCCATGATCCCTATCACCTTATCAAACCGCCCCACCCCATACCTCCTTCCCTCAGACAAAAAAAAAAAAAAAACACACACACACACACACAATGTCCCCTTTTTAGTGTATAATTTACTTCACTCTTATTACCCTCTACCTATAAATAATCTTAAAAGCATGTTAATATTCATTACCTTGATGTCACTTCCCATCCTCCATGGACCTCTTCTCTAAACCAGGTCAACAAAATCCCTAAATCGCTTTTGTAATGCTCTGAGAAAAATTTGTGAATAAATAAAGCCAACAAACATTAAAAGATCCATTCCAACTCATTAGTCCAAAAGTTTTTAACTAAAAGGTCGGCCCAGCCATGCAAGGTTAGCCCTAGTCATGTACGGTCAACTATAGACATATCAGATCGGCCCTGAACAAGAAAAGTCGTCCAGAATCAAGTCTGCCCAAATCACAACTCTAAGTCTCTAACAACTCTTCGGAATCAAACGTCAACCCCTCACTCGAAAATCTTGTGCAGCTACCTATTTTACTTATGTTATTTGGATTTCCTTTTTCTTGTATTTTCCCTTAGTTGTTGTTTATGTTTCATTTATAATTACTAAAATGCCAATAGGACATCCTTTTATTCATTTATTTACAACTTTACCCCTTTTGTATAAATAAAAGACTCGTATAGGGTTTTACACAGACTTTTGACAATTAATGAAAAACTCTTGAGACTTTTCTCTTAGAAAACTCTCCTTGATCCATTCTTATCTATCCCTTTAGCAAGAATTGTAGTGAGCAACCTTATTACTCAAACCGGTACAACACATCCAGTGAGTCTTAAGTCATGTTAAATATTGCCGGTGCATCATATCTAGCTAGATAGCTCACAGATTCACTAAACCATCAACTCCCATTTACTCTTCGGGCCATCTTGCAGCTCAAACTCATCCATTGTTTTTCTTGTGATACTAGGTCCTGTGTGTCCACCCACGGGGCTCTGTATCAGTTTATTTAGACATTGTGCAGCCATATGTCTGAATCTTTAGCATTTAAAGCATTTGATCTCACTAATCTTCCTTCCTAATCTTTTTCCTGTCTCATATTTTCTTGATAATTCTCTCTCTTTTGCTTAGGTGATCGAAGCAGGTAAAATTTTAACAACTTTACTTGGTTCTGATTGCATAAGTCTGTTCGAAATGGGTCGGCTAAGGGAAGGCTGGCTAATAGGAGCTCGAAATCTACCCACTCGATGCCTCTTAATCCTTTAGGCAGCTTAGATTGCCTCATCAAGTATACCAATATCCATAGTCTCTAGAATATCTCTAACCTCATACTTCAACCTACTAATAAATTAGGATAAAATTCGGTCTTCAGTCTTAATCGCTTCACAACTGATCATTACATTTGGAATTCCTTCACATATGCATCAACACTTGATCCTCCTTACCTCAACTCTTGTAATCTCTTAAAGGTGTCTTGCTAGTAGTAGCTCAAAATGAATCTCCTTCTCATCACTCTCTTCATCTCATCCTAATTTCTAACCTCACATTCTCCTTTCCTTCTTAGGGTAGTTTGCAAACTTTTCCACCATAAAGCAGCCTAATCAGTAAATTTCAGCACAACAAGTCTAACCTTAGTATCTTGAAGTACCTCACGACTCTTAATCTTGTTTACCCAATCCAAGTAGTCATCAAAATCACCACTTACAGAAAAGTAATGGATTTGCATCCTTAGTGTCCTTTCACTTTAGGAGCTCAGATATTCCTTTCCTCAAGTTCATAATATTCTTCTCCTTTGTCACCTACCTCATCATCCTCCTCTTCAATCTCTTCCAACATGAGTCTACATTAAGCAACTTTGTCCATTCCTCCAACTCGAGGTGGTTTAATTAGGAAACTAGCTAAGCCATGTTGGCCATTATTTCTTTCGGGTAGCTCATTGGTTCGACCTCTATATAGGTCATTTTTAACTTGCTACCTATCTCAATTTATGGCAGTCACCAAGTTGGTAAGCCTATCTAGTCGCTCATCTACAAAATGGGGTGTGAAACTTCTTAGTTGACCTTGGCTATTACAAGCACTACTCTCTTGGTTACCTAGGGTTCTGTGAATACTAAATTCAATCATTGTTGTTTACTTCAATAGATTAACAACTGAAACACACTTCAAAAATCCTCCTCTGAACAATAATGAACAGCACTAATACACTAACAATTACTATAACAACATCAATATCACTCTACACAACAATAAAACCAACAAGCCATGCACATTCTATTTTAGAAACATAAAAAAGGGAAAACAAAGCACTAAGATTCCTTAACTTGGTACACTACCGCATTACTTGCTACAACCTTGCACAACTCCTTCAACATGATGCTAGTCTCAACTTATTATCTTCACATACAGTATACTATAAGGAATTCACGAGCATAAATAACCAAAAGCTTTCTTGAATATAGCCAAGCTCTAATACTAAGATGGTACGAATTGCTAGGAACAAGCACACATACGACTACCGTTATCACATGAATTAGGGTAGATTTGAACCTCAAGACGGTCCAAAAGGTTAATGGTAATTGAAGTTTAAGCTGAGGTTCTCATGCAATAATAGTGAATATAGTGCACCAACACCTTACACGAGCTCAAGTCACACTTGATATTACGTACAAGTGCGGCCGGAGGTCACTTGCCACTAATCCACATTCACAATGGACTAAATAAGAGTAAGGGGAGCAAGTAAGGAAAACACTTGGCTTAAGGGGTAAGAAGTTCTATCTTCAATACCCTTAATAATTTTGGCCAATACATTTTGTGGGGTATTTATATGCTTTAATTAGAGTAAGTTCTAGGATTCTTCTAATTACAAAATTAGGTACATGCATGAAATGGAAAATGATTACAAAGAAAGGATAAATTGGTAATAATAATAATAATAATAATAATAATAAAAGAATATCCTCTTCTCAAACAGTACGGATGTCAAAGGTATTAGATACACGTCAATCTCCTAGTGTAGTGGTCCACACGTTGTTGTATGCTAAGCAAAACTGATTAGGATGGTAGCTCGACAAGTCGGCAACTTAGCAAGATGAGATATAGAGAGATCGGAATGAAATAACTCGATAGATCAAGGTTGAAAATGCATTGCTCTTTAGGGTTCAACTCTCCTAAGATGTCTCAATGAACCAAATTGGTGAGCCCTCGAGCTCGAGAGCGAGTGATTGGGCCATAATCTTTATCATCCCTATCAAACCCCCTACCCTTCTACTCCCTCCCTTCCTCCCTAAAAAAAAAAAAAAAAAAAAAAGCACGCAATGCCCACTTATCAATGTATAATTTACTTCATTCTTACCACCGTCTACTTATAAATCATCTTAGAAGCATGTTAGTATTCATTACCTTGTTGACACTTCCCATCCTCCGTGCACTTATTCTCTAAATCGAGTCAAAATAATCCTTAAATTGCCTTTGTAATGCTCTAAGGAAAAAAGTAATAAATAAATAAAGCTAACAAACATTAAAAGGTGCATTTCAACTCATTAATTCAAAAATTTTTAACTAATATTAATGTAATATTCACCACCGAACCTATAAAACAGAACAACTCCTCGTAATCCTCGTAGGACCACACTTACATGGGGGCATCATAAAATAAAAGACAAGTAACGATAAAAAGTAATAGGAAGGAGAATAACATAAAAAAAGAAAAAAAAAATGAACAAAACGGTTAACAATAGTGATGATATATATATATATATATATATGGAATGTATAATAATAATGGTAATGATATGATAAGGATATACAAGATAATATTAATGATGTTATAATAGATGGTAATGAAACAACAGCAATAAAAATAAATAAATAATTACATGAGCAAATAATTGGTTAAATACAATTAGGTATTGAGATGAACAAAAACGAACAAAAACAAATCCACTTTCTCCCAATATCGTTACGATGCAACAACTTTTTACCCATAAAAACAATGGGAAAGGAAAATAAAATGGAAATGGAACAATATAGTATGTTAAACCCCAAACCAACGTGGTAAGCAGAGACAATAACTCTAGCATAATCCATTCAAAGAAGTGAATCACAAGATCAGAATGACATAATTGTAAAGGTTTTTAGAGAATTAAATTTCAGCTGGAAGGCTAAGAAATAAATGAAATGAGAAGAATAACAAAAATTATGGATATAAGTTAAAAGAAACAACTCCAAAAATATTTTGAAGGTGACAACTATAACTTCATGATATGATGAAAATGGCTCGAGTGATATAAGTTAAAAGAAACAACTCCAAAAATATTTTGAAGGTGACAACTATAACTTCATGATATGATGAAAATGGGTCGAGTAATGTTAAGATTACCTAATCAGTTTGACCGAGGGACCGAAGGAAAGGCATACGAGTTAGCAAGAGTAAGTAATTATGGAAATCAAAAGGACTCAATGGAGTTAAATGGGCGTATAAACTTGAAGACTGAAATTTTGAAAGGACAAAACTTTTGAGACTTGATCAAACTGATTCAGTCTTAAGCATGGTTATGGGCTACCTAAGTGAAGCATCCGAAGACGTTGAAACTACATAAGACGAATCTGTGTAAGAAACCGTCATAGATAGTCAAAGTTGGACTATAGAAGTAAGTCATAAAGAATTGATAATTTGAAAACTCCTCTCTAAAAGTAAAGAATCGTTATGAAGTCGAAGTTTTTTTAAGAAAAAGGAATTCACCATGTCGGATATAGATGACTAGGACACACATTAGTCATCACCACTAAGAGAATTTCGATGATGAAGTTCTTTTTTCCTGTCCTTTGTTTTGTTTCTTAGTAAAATTAATTTTGCAATTACAAAAATAACGGTCAAATTTAATAATACTTACAAAAGGTTTAATGGTTGTCCCTGCAGCAAGTGTATGGACGTTATTAAAACCCTAGGAGTCAAAAATGAAAGATTGAAAAAATAAATAAATAAATAAAAAGGAAACCCAAGGGATTACATAAAAGTGTGGTAAGGGAATTCTCTCAATTTCTTTCAAAGTGGGGTTTGGTTACAAAATTGGGGGTCTCTAACAATCCATGTCTCACTGATTAGGTGAAAATTAAGAGAGCGAATCATCTTAACGAGAATTCTAGAAAAACTTAAAAGAGCAACGATTTCACGTAAGGGAATCTATCATATATTAGTCCTTAACTAATAAGCTAGGATTTGCTAGTTAGTTTGTTATTGCAAATAGTTAGTGTCCTTGGGGTAGAAAATAGTCAAAGGTTAGTAGTTGGTAGTTAGCGGATATTAAATTACAACGAAAATCATAACCCCCAAATTAAAATAAACTTAGTCAAATTAAAGCTAATTCTACTCAAAACCATTAGGTGCTTAATAATAAGTTGGTATCTAGGCATTGATTTTTGTTATAGATGAGTATGGAATTGTAATATGAGATAACTTATACTTTCATTCAAGTCTAATGATGCTAAGGAGGTGTGATTTCGGATAATCGGAATTAAGCTATGTAACTTTGTTTATTGGATGATACTTGTTGGGTTAGTTGCAAATAAGCCATAATCAAAGTGAAATGTTATTTAAAAACTACTTATGCTTGGCTATGATCAAGGATCTATAATACTATTGAGTCACTACAATACTTACTAATCACAGTGTGATGGTGTCTTAAATGAAATTGTATATTAAAATGATATGAAAGTTTAGGTATTGATGTTTTTAGCAAGCTACTTATCATGATGATGTCGTGAACATAGATTAAGAGGTTGCAAAAAGAAGGTGCAAATCGGGTCATATTGAGAACTATACAATCTTATGATGGATGTCTTTGAGTGGACCGGCATCTAATGGCCGATTTAGTGTTGATTATGAGATATTAACTAAATATTTCAATATCGATGTCATATACTACACATGCATACTGATGCACATATATGCATACATATACATCTACATGCACATATTAGTGTGCTATAGAATCTTGAGTTAATCAAAATTTAATGTTGGGCACGTATAACTGTAAAACTATGTTATCTAACAATTAATAATAAAGATAATAATTCTATATTTATTATATTAGATTAGGCTACGAGTGTGTTTGTATATTTTGTGGCATTCATATATATGTTTATGTTTATATATTGAGTTTCAGTTCACCCTTTTTAAAAAAATTTATATATTTTTAAGTTGTAGAAGAAGCACGTATGTTACGAGCATAACTACAGACTTTGAGATCGGATTCAACGCTACTGAATTTAGACGTATGCTAAAATATGTTATGATAATTTACATTTAATTACATTAGTTTAGTTTTTAAATTATTTAAAAAATTTTAAGTTGCATAAAATAAATTTAAAAAAAAGAAGAAGATATTTATGTGACATATTGGAGAAATTGGTGATTATTTTTAAACCATGCTCGGACCTAATTTGAATTTTATTTTCAATTAATTTACGGCTCTAAAATTTCTTGCAATGTATTGTCACTGCAATTAAAAGTTTGATAGACTATATAGTGTCAAATAATTTTGTTTTTAGTCCATGGGAGATTCAAATTCTAGTTTTTAAGTTTTTACTAATAAAAGGTTAATAATAATGCCATTAAGTTACAATTATTTTGGTTATTCGAATAATTTTATTAAGTTGTATTTTTCTAGTAAGTTTGTTTTATTCCCCCTCCTTTGCCCAATTGCTAGTGGGCTCCCATACATTGCATTATTGAATTTCGGTTTTCAATTGAAGATCAGCAATGGCGAGGTCTTCTGGCGTATATGATATTGATACCTATTGGCTATTACTCTTTTGTCTCTTTCTAAATAATTGCTACGACGCATTTAAGGATAATATGCTTCACTAATTTTTATTAGTTAAAAAAGACAAAAGATAATTGTTAAAAAAGTGCCTGAATCATTTGAAGTCCCCGTCAATGCACGTTACAATCAACATTAAAGGCTTCGTTAACCGGCGTCCGTATCAAATAATTAACTTGTCTAAAAAATTAAAATTTTCATTCTTTTAAGAATAATTATGGAATTTTCTATTGCCCTTTCTACGTTTTTGACGAGAGTCTAATCTAATCTAGTCTTTCACTTAATTTATGATTTTATATTTATTTTAAAAATAATTTAAAAAATTTTATGGTTCATTATGTGTTTTTGATTAGTCGAATCTAACTTTCCATCCAACTTATGATTTTATATCCATTAAATTTAAACTTTTTAATTAATTGTATTTTTAATAGTTTAGATATAATAAATATAAATTAAAAGTAAAAAGAAGTTATATCAATATACTTATTTTCCAAAAAGAAAAAAAAAAAAAAAAAAAGAGACAAGTGAAGTACCTTAAACTTTTCAATTCTTAACGAGCAAACGCGCAACATAGATGATGATTTTCTATTAAAAATATGGTTGTGGGTACGTTAGGAGTCGTGAGCGATAAGATCCCGCACCTACCAAGTCGAGCCTTCAACTACCCATCAAAGTTGGACTTTGATTTACCCTGTCAACTACCATTCTTCCGTCACATTCTTCTTGCGTCCTCATCTCACCTCCCATTCCTTTCCATTTGAAAAAAGCACATGAAGACCACCAATTCTTTTCCACACCTATTAATACTTAACTTAAGACCCTTTTATTTTCACACACAATCCTAGTACTTGCTAACTCCTGTTATTCCCATTGTCTTTACACTCATAAATTCTCCCTACCATACCAAACCCAGAAAAGAAAAAAAGGAAAAAAACATAAGCAGTTTCTATGGCTGACTTAGACAACTCTTCATCAGATGACATAGGCGTGGACTCTAGAGGTACTAAAATGATACTATAGTTACTATTTATTATATGGGATATTTTATCAGGTTGGAGTGATTTGTAAGTAACTAGACGATATTAATTTTAAATTTTTTGCTTTTCTTTCCTTTTTTTTTTATTTATTTTAAGCAGCAGAAGAAAAAAGTCAAGATTATAGGCTCGAATTCTCCGAGGACGAGGAAACACTTATCACTAGAATGTATAAACTAGTTGGTGAGAGGTGGGTTTTAATTCAAGCTTTCAAAATTATAGTTCAGATTTTGTTAATTTTTATGATTTTTTTTTTTTTTTTTTGGGGGGGGGGGGGGGTAAGTAATTTTTATTATCTTTCATACAACACAAGTAGTTGGAATGCCCATCATTTACGGGATAAACAACACTGTCCGGTTCGGTTCAATCTGTGGTCTTGAATGAACCATAAAATCAGTATTTAGTTTAACCATGCAAACGGAGTTTAGAACTGCATATCTGTCCTTGAATTGAATCGTGAACCAAACCATACATAAAAAAGCCGAGTTTTTGCTCTGTTTCAGTTCAATATTTTTTGTGTGTAAAAATTTCGGTGCATGATCGAAACTAAAGCAAGCCATAAGAAATGTTGTGGTGAGTTAGCAACAAACTGAATCATGAACCGAACCTAATGAAAACAAATACTGCACTGCACTTCTCGTTCCGATTACATTTACAGCTTGGGTTTGGTTTTGCACTCAAATCTAGAGCTCTTGTGGTGCAGGAGCACATAAACTACTTCTCGTTTTTGGCAATGTTCATCATTTTCATTTTGGGTTTAGGTGGTCTTTGATTGCTGGCAGAATTCCTGGAAGGACAGCAGATGAAATAGAGAAGTACTGGACTTCAAGATACTCCACCAGTGAAGAATGAAACTACACTTGACAAGATGTTGGATGGTCTTAGCTGTTTTATCTCTCTTTATAGCAGGAAGTTATCGAGGGCTTTAAATTTCCATAGAAATGTTTGGTTATATGGATGTGGCACTCCACAGATGGAAATTGGGTGTTTAGTTTATAGATAAAACGCATAAATCTTAATATGGTGATAGTTTACGGGTAGAAGTTTATTGCACGTTTGGTTGATTACTTGGTATGGAATATCTCCTGTAAATCTAATGTTTTTAAATCTTCGAAATACTATGACATGGGTCAGGTCAAATGTGAATCTTCAAGTGCTCAATAGAATTGTTCAAAGTGTGGATGCTTAAGTGCTCGACAAAATTGTCGATTAACTTTTACTAACTCATTATAACAATTCCATATACAGCAAATGCAAAACTGTACTTTAAAACTTATGAATAGCTATTAAATTTCAGAATTAATCAACAAATGATAATTAATATTCATTCTCAGCTAATTACAGCTCCTAAAAACAGCCTTATTCCATTTCATGAAGTGCAAGAGCTATTGGTTGCTTTTAGTTTTGTTTAGCTATAGTATTAATCAATAACAACTAGCATGATTTCCTTCCTCTTTTTCCTTCTTTTTTTTTCTTTTCTTTTCTCCCTTTTCCTCTCTTATTTCCTACACTCAAGTTTCCGAGTCATCTCCTGGTCAATAACAACTTTCCAATTTATTTCAGCGAAATGGGAGAAATAGAGGACATTAAGGGGGGAAAAAAATTATGTTGATCCAGCTACTTATTGGAATATATATATTAAAGGAAAATTTGCAGATATTTTGGTTCTTTTTCTCCCAATTCTGCCTTTTATAGTGATGACGATAAGGACATGAAATGAATCAGTGAAAAATAATGATAACGTCATACCGATAATAACATAGATACCCATTAACAAAAACAGAGCTCCTTTGTCCTGTATTTATACTTGGGTTCCTTCTGCTCATCTTTGACATCCCATATTTAGTTTTAGAAAGCTGTATTTCGTTGAACTAATGTTATTTACTTATTAACAAGGTATAATCAAGTACGCATACAAGCTCTATTTCCTTATACGAAAAATAAATATAAACTTGTTAGGCCCAAAAGAAATATTTTCCGATGTCAAGATTAACTTGGAAAACTGATTTTTTATTTTTTATTTTTTCGGTGAGATCAAAATATTGCATAATAACCTTAAACAGTCACTCATGCAACAGCAAAACAAAAAAACACAAACAAGCCAGGCAACAGTCGACACTTAGCCCGATCCAGAATTCGAGAGAAAAATCTCCTCGTAACAACCGTACCGTAGGTCTTTAAAATAAAAAAAATAAAAAATAAAAAAAGTGTTGACATCCTCGTGCTCGGGCAGACAGGACAGCGAACATAGCTCTTCCCATCTTTTCAATTTAGCTTCCTCGAAAATCCGCTACTGCATTTCCATTGTATGGAACCCCGCAAATATTCTTAAGACACCCATAATTGTTTTCCTCATTAGTACATATTATCTATCTATCATCATAATTACTTTGATATACAAAACAATACTAATTTCATATCAAGGTTCTAATTGATAATGTGACTTGAATTACAATATTTTGGGACACCGGTCAATGATATAGCACCATTTTGACGTGTACAATTACGATAATTTATTATTTTTTCCTGCTATTTTATGTCATTCCTTAATCTTGTTGATTCTCAAATTCTCAAGCAACTTCCCATCTCATGGAAGTTATTTTAGCATTCATTAGTTAGACCATGCGCATATGACAAATACTAACAAGGCCACATTAATTCAAGCAAAGTGGTGGCAAAAGCATGCCTCAAATTTATCATATGAAAACCGAGACTGACAGGATAAGAGGAGACGGAGTCTTGAGTCTCAAGAAGACGACTACAACAAACATGATCAGCATAGCAACCGATATAAGTAAAGGTGTCCGTGTCCCAGACATCTGTATAAAAAACACATGTTGCAACTTATTAGGTACATGGCTTTCAGAAACCATTTTCCAGACTTTTCCAACTCACATTACAAATAGTTAGTTGACTCGACAACTATGGAAAATCACAACGGAAAAGGATTTCCGTTTTTTTAATTGATGAACGTTTCCCTCAGTTTTTATATTATCATTTTTTTTTTTTTGCTGACTTTTAAGTGTCCGCTGTAATTGTCATAAAAGAAAATTGTGGGAGAATATTGTTTCTAAAGCTCTAATTGATATATGACAGGGAGACGAATGAATGATTTAGTACCGCTCTAATGTACACCCTACATACAACAATAAATCATTTTTCTCCGCAAAGTGATATCATTCTTTCACCGTGTCAAACTCTCAAGCAACTTCCCATCTCATTAAAGCCATTTAGCATTCACCGGTTAGACCATGCATATATGACGACACTAACAAGTCTACAGTAATTCAATACTAATATTAAAAATATTTTCTTGAAACAATATGATTAAAAACTCGAGTCCCATCCTTCTATTTCAATAACAACTTCTATAAAGACCCATGGAAAAGGGTCGAAACAATTACGCCGATGACCCCCCCAACCCCAACACACAACACAAAACCAACCGAGAAGAAAACAACTCAAAAATGGCGACGGTTGGGAAGGGGAGGAAGAGACCGTAGTGCCACAGGAGATGTAATGATGTGGTACTGGAAAAAAAATATACAACAATGTTTGTATGGAAAAATAACTGGCATAAAAGAATGGAAATTTTAACTGGTAATTTGCAACTATATATATATCAAAATCTGGACACCCTAATGATCAATTCCAATAATGCTTCATAAATTTTGCTAATCCTATACACTATGGTTGCTAGGTGGAAGTAATTTGTCTTCTTCGCTGGTTCTATCAACCATGGATAGCTGAATATTGGACTTTGAGTTCATTTTGTTCCATTCATTTTCTACACGGAAAAAAGCCCATTGAAATCGTCGGAAAATTTCCAAAGCGGTGATAGTAAAAACCGTTAAATGATTGTGGCGAAGATGGGCCGAGAGTTTATAAGTCCACGTACAACGTAGAATCAAATTGCTTCCTATCACCCAAATATACACCTGAAATGACATGTAAGTGCCCATAAGATAGATAAATGGCAGTGAAAATATATCTAAAGACTGCAAAATATTGTAACTGTAGATGTTGCTTCTACCAGATGCTTGTGATGCATTCAATGGATATTGATAATAAGTAATCATAAAGTTTTAGCTAACAATTCACTTCATTATTTAGTACATACCTTGCTAAATAGCCAATGGACAAGGGATAATATTATAGTTAAAATTACCTTAAAGCTAGTGACTAATAATTTTGAACATTTATGTTGGTTTCATAATAATAGATTATTGCTTCAAAATATTTTTTCCTTACTTTTTGATAAGGAATTAGCTCCGTTTTATCTTTTATTATCCCCTGATTCTTCTATGATAAGAAGCAAGTGTAACATTTAGCATTTGTAACTAAATATAGCATATCTGAAGTTAAGCCTTTAAAATAGATCAAGACTAACAAAGATCACATAGTCCTCACCCATTTTCGTCCATAGAGCAAGCGCAAGCAAAGGCTTGGTTTATTGAACTTGAAAATCCTAGTAAAGCAGCTGCAGAATATTATGCAAAATGTCAGTAAACAAAGAAAAGAAAAGAAAGAAAGAACAAACGAAGAAAAGAAAAAAGAAGCAAGAACAAAAGAGAAATATTGTCAAAAATAATCTCCGAATGTATTTTCAGAAATAGAATGTGCACTTAGACCAAAGTAAGTCAGATCAAAAGAACCTTGCTCGAATGTGTTTACATACCTCAAGTCCCAATCTCGAGTGATATCCCAGTAAAATGAATACAATGAATTCAAGACACTAGACAGAAGCCAGAGAGGCCTATAAAAATTCGTCCACTTATCAGGAAAGACATGATATTTGAGGGCTGAAAGAAAAATCACGGGTACCGCAGTTGAATATTTCAAAGCTGAAACCAAAACAATTAAATCCATAAATGAAGTTAGAGCTACAAATGTAATTATCAAACAAATCAAATCCCACAGGAGGCACTAATGTAGAAGAACCATCCAAATTACATAGACCAGAAACATAACTCTTTGTCTAGTTATCCACTATTTAACATAAAAAGTATAATACATCGATTGTTGACCACATTTAAGATCAACAGAAACAGGAAAGAGGGAAAAAAAGGCATAAATTTAGTTTAAATTGAGCTTGCAAATTCAAGTATTTCTCATACGCCTCTTGCTATAAAAGCACATCCATTCACATCAAGACCATTATTCTCAAAGCAATATCATATGTCGGTATTCCAAGTTTGAAATTGTACATATTTATTCATGTCTCACACCATGGATAAATATCTAAAAGATCTCTAACCAATGAGATTTGAGAATCAAACTGTTCAAAGATTTTTCCAACATCTATTGCATCCTTGAAATTGAGTTATACAAGCAAGTTGGACAAACATAAGAAGGATGGAATCCAATTTTCAGTTCATAGTCCCTTGCAGCCACTTTGAGATCAAAATTCTCTGATCAAAGAGAGTCAGAAACCAAATTCTTAGAGATTTGTCCATCAACAATAGAATCATTAAGATCTAGACAGTACTACTACTGATCCAGTCAACAGACAGGCAAGATCTGCACATGATCATATAAAGTCTCCATCTAAAGGCAGATAAAAGGCAAGTAAAACCACTGCAAGGTTATCAGCCGGATCCCCCCACCAAAAGCCATTGAAACAAAGAGAGAATATCCTAATAATTCCAGATGCATGAGTGGCAAAAATATCAGCATGTTATGCTACAAAAGCAGCAACAAATACCATAGATCCACTAAAACAAAATGTACTTAAATACATAATTAGGCATATGCGGAAAGCACAATTAATAGTTAGGAAGAAAAACCAAAATGAGAGCATCTATGTGTCTATGAATGATGGGTGCAAGAAAGCACAATGTCAAATTGAAGGAAACCATACCATTCAAAAGGGTTGTCCTCTCCCCAGTGTCCTTGTATTGGCGAAGGCATTGGTTTAATCGAAAGAGGTAAGGCAATACAAGAACTAAGGGGATGCCAATGGAATGACTCCCACAAACAGAGTCAGCTTCAAACCATGCAATAGTAGCTACCTACAATATTGCACAAAATTAAAGCAGGGGAAAAGGCATATAATCATTACCATGATCATAACAAGCTATGTACACTTCAAATAAAAAGACAGAAAAATTATTTGGCAAGACATACAATAACCATAGATAAGTACATCATTCTTCTTGTAGAAGAGACAATATCATATATCACCCAAAAGATAGTAAAGAAGCCACCTACAATGAACATTAAATTAGATATAAAAGTTCCCAAGGAAAATAACCTTTTAATTTTCAACTCAATTTCAAGTTTTCTTCAAAGACCCTCTACAGACCCTCAGAACAAAGCATCGGCACCAGGTACCTCATGAGTGTATTTTCACTGAACTGCTTCACCATCTCCATTTACAAGAAATAGGTTTGGTCTATGGACCAAAGATCACAAGAAGCAAGCTTCTATCCCTTATATAAGTTATAGCCTATAAGAAATATTTTGTCCTTAAATTGATTTATATAGTACATGACTGAGGATTTCTCCCCATCATAATTTTATTTTTATTATTAAGTCAAAACTTCAGTTTTGGTGTCACATCCTTTTAAGAAATGCGAATTGCCATGTGTAAATAAAAACATAAGTGTTGTTTTTATATCAATTTACACTTTAACCACAATCCATTTCCCACAAGATTCTCACCTCAAAGGTAATGTCTAATCCTAAAACCACATTATGCACAACATTCAGAAAATATGTGATTGTCACTCAACTAAGAACATCAAAAAGCGCTATTCCATATGTCTTGCAGTATGACAATTACTACTGTGTAACTAAGTAGCACAGGTTCATCTCTCATTTGATTTTTCCCAAAAGCATTATCCTTTACCCAATCCTTCATTCTTTTATTCTGAAGATTATATTGCATTGAATAAATTTAACCAACACACAGATCTAAATGTTGAGTTCCGCCATGAAACATAGCAAAATGGTGCAGAAATGTAGTCAATGTGAGGACACTTGATTGAAGTAGTTGAATTTTAGGTAGACAAAGAACACTTCATCCTTTATCATTCCTTGAATCAATATAGATTGATATTGTTAGACACATATATGTTTTGTTTCCCACAAGCAACTATTAACAGATCTTTGACAAAATAAATTCAACACGCTTCCTCTCAAAAGATATATCATTAAGTGCACCAAGCGCCACATAAATGAAAAGGTCAATAGCCTTTAACATATAGGCTAAGAAAACTCAAATTTTAAATGGTATGCTTTAAAGAACAATATGCAAGAATAAAGTAAACTAAACCTGTAAAAAGTGGCATAGCTTTGTATTCTCACTTTTAATAATAAATTTGAATATGTATCATTCAGTGCCTTTTTGAAGTATATTTTATGATATCAATAAAAAGGAAATCTACTATTTTATACACTACATTTACAGTTCCACTCACACATAATTTGGGAAGTTTATTTTTGGATAAAATTGGGAAATTTATTCCATATACCACATTGTGATTATTGATTAAAAGAGACGATTTCCTTTTATCAGAGATTTTATAATCACACATACAACCCAAACTTATAGACATAATGCAATTTATGAATTTGAAATAGAGAAATTTCCATAGCAGAAATTAACTTCATTTTTCTTAGCAATTTGCCGTTAAAACTTTTGGATGGATATTAGACAAATAACACCTATATCTAAGCACAACATCATACCTGACCACTCAAAAATGATAAACTGAAAATAAATCCATGAGATGATGAATGATTATTATCAAAACATATGAACAGGTATTAATTTGAGGATGTCTTAAAACATTATGCATTTAATGCCAAAATATTACCCTATTATCTTCTATTATTTTTGAAGTATTTGGCAAGCTTTGTAATGAAGTAAATGAAATATGGTCTGGAAGAATTATAAACAATTATATGATATTATGTATTGGATATTTTATTTTTATGATTGGTTTTATATCCAAAAGTCCCATAAGTATTGGATGTTTCACTTTCATGATGATCTGTACTTTTTTGGAACCTGCATCACAGTTATAAAGTCAGCTAGTTCTTGGATTATGTGTATTAGCAAGAACGCCCTTATTCTACCCAATTCTGCAACATAAAGTTACCTAAACTAGCCATTTTTCACATAACATATACCAAAAATTGATAGAAAACAAATTTTTCATTCCTTGACCACTAATTCATATTCAATGCTTAAGAGACCATAACTGCACAACGATCATAAATATAAATCTTTATACGCAATACACAAGAGGCAACACAGCCAAACTATGAATTTGAGAATTATCCAGCTAATGAAATTATAATATGCATGTTATTTAAGGTTAGCCTCAACAGCAGGCATCTAATCACATAGGTTAGCTCCTAACCACCAGAATCATTATGTAATTCAAAAACTTAGTAACCTGCCCCACTATAACAAAATTGCTAAGAGGCATATACCTGCCGATGGACCATCCGGCATACTGATCGCTCCAAATCTGAGAAAACCTGCAACATCATCAGTTTGAAACATTAAGAACTAAGGATTGTAGTATTGATGGCTGACTACCCGATTATACTACTACTTTATAAACAATCATCATCATTCAATGATCTTTTGGCTAATTGATTTACTCTATTAATGATAACAGCAAGTGTGTTGTATGTCACCTTTGACATGGATGTAAAAATATCAGCCAAGAAAAAGTCGGGGAAGCTAATTGCCTGCATGGCCAAAAAATATCTTGTTAAAGACTTAATTAGCAGGGCCATCGGATAACATAAGATCACCCTACTAATTTGTAAATACCCTAAAAGTCTACATCCTACAGCCGATCGCTTTAGCTTCAAATGCTATCAACACTTCGTATAAAAAATTGACTTTGATATGCTGCAAGAAAAGTACAGTGATCAAAAAAATATTACAGATTCTCCTCACTCCAAGTTGGATGTCATTGCACGTTGTAGGTCCAATAGAAAAAAGATCCCTGCAAACCATTTCACTTATTTCCCTATTCATTCCAAACAAGGGAAAGAGAAATAAGATCTTCATTTTCAATTCCCCCTGCACTTCCCCTTCAAAATCTTCCTACCTTACCATAGCGTAAGCCAACAAGAAATTCAGCTTCAAAACATTGTGACTGTCACAAACTAATTGTTTGGTTGGAAGAAAGACACATCGATCTTGCCTGACACCTAATGTCTCCATAAACTTGCAGTATTTTATCTCTACCATCTTCCAACTTTTAACACATGAATCATAATTTGTAGATGAGTTATGAGAGGTGAGTAATAATAAAAATAACCCCCTCTCTTTCTTAATGCTGATATGTATTGATCAGTGATGCATTTTCATTATATTAAAATACTACAAATACATAAGCCAATGCACATCCCAAGTTACGGGCCCCAACACATAACAATTAAACACTAGACTTTCTCACTCTGTTCTCTTTGCTCTTTTTTCGTATGTTAATGTAAGAAAAACCAGGTTACAGGCCCTAACACATAACAGTTAAACACTAGACTTTCTCACTCTGTTCTCTTTGCTCTTTTTTTGTATGTTAATGTAAGAAAAACCAGGGGTGATAATGGTTGGGAGTTCCACTCTCATAACTGGCTGCAGTTCTAATATCAACATCTTTCGAGACTTACAACCACTACTTCTTTAAATTTTACTTTTATCTCCTTGCATCATATAATCACATAACCATCCAATAGAAGCATCTATTTCATTACACTTGACATTTTTTTTCTGACTTCTACAACATATACTAGCTTATTTCAAAACTTCCAGAACAAGGTGAGATACAACCGAAGGCACACTAAAGAGAAAAGGTCATAGTCAAAACTTTTATGAGACAGCAGAATGTGGGAGACTGACAGTTTCATTATTTCATCATTTCATTCACACATATAGCATAGATATGTCTTCTTCTTTCGATGCATTTTGCAAATTTATAAATCTTTTATATTATAATGAAATGGCTACATTTCCCATTCATTTATAGGTATTCTACATGTGGAAATGAATATTAAATTCTTTGATGGAAGGGAAAAAAGAGTGGCTATGTTGTTTCAGGGTAAAAACACATAACTGATTTCAATAAAAGGGGAAAAATTAGCTACATAAAATATATTCAAGATTGCATTAATATTTAAGAAATTTGAACAACTTGCCTGCAGTGGAAAAACAATACGCCAAACAGTCCTCAAGAAGAAGTAGCGAGATGACAGATAGAAGATATCAAATGGGAAAATCAGAATCAGAGCAACAGCAGTATATAGTAGAACCTGCATCAGAAGTTAAAATATTAGTAGAGAACAGCATAAATTTCCCAACACTTGTTAAGGCATTGTAATTAATTGCCATGGCTTTTTTACCTAAAAAGTGAAAAATCAGAAACCAGAGTCATTAGTGGTGTCATATGACCAAACTACAAATAAAACTTCAGTATATTTTGTCCTTTATTATGTTGGTATGTGTACTAGATAGTATTTACTCATCACAAAAGGTGCATAAGTAATCATTGTCAAAGTATCAAGATCTCAAACAAAACTGAATTCAAGTAGCTAAAAGGAAAAATTACCCAGAAAATGTAGCTAGAAAGAAAGGTCCAACTCTTAAAATCAAGTCAAATTTTGTAGTATCTTGATTGTACATCAAAAAATGAATCCCATATTTTACTACCGAGCAACTGCACACTATCTGTTGAATCTGTCCAACATACAACTTACTATACAAAATATTAATAAACAAAAGGAGCATTCCACAAATGAAAAATGAAACCCTAGTCATCCACAGCTTAGTATGGTATTGAACTTCAGAACACAGTCACAATAAATTTTTTTTTTTTTTATATATATACTGACTTAAAGAATCCAGTAAGAAAGAGCCCTTAGAATCCACCCTCATTATCAAATCCTAAATGGAGCTGACCCAATTACACAAAGCTAACTCCCAATGTTAGCGTTGTGGAGACACGAAATGGGGGTCTTCTACAAAGACATGATCACTCCAACAACTTCACCACCATCCTAGTTGGATAAATCTCAAAAAATAACATTCAGCAAGAAAAACAAAGAAGCATTTGCAAAGAATAACGAAAAAAGTAAAACTTAAGCATTTCATTATAGAGAATAAAAAAGGATGCATCTATTACACTGGTTGTGAGGCGGCTAATGACACTTCTCCATGAGAATAGAGATAAAGATATGCCGTCATGCTAGTTGGGACAATGACTGTCATCCACATAGCACACTGCAGGAGTCAGGATGAAAAGAATAATTACTAAAAGAATTTTCAATTGATTTTGTCACTAACAATAAGTGGGCAATGTGTTATCAAAGCCTCTCTTAAACAAATCAATAGCTAGTTAGAAGATACATTATATTAAAAGAACAGCTACATTGCTATCTGGTAGTTAAAACATATAGTTGAAGGGGCATGAGTGAAATCTATGTTTTGCTGACAAAAAAGAGAGACTACAGGAGACATGGTTGAAAACAAGAGGCATGAGAAGCTGAGCGACATGCTAACAATAAGATCTTAGATAATAAAATGTTTCCTTTGTCTCCTGTATGTGTTAACTAATGGAAAAGTAGAAAATATATTAAAGTATGCAATTTAAACCATAAAAAGAATACCAAGATGAATGACTCGAGATGGTTATAAAATGGATAAGTATTTACACTTCATACCTTCCATATTTCTCGATGAGTAAGATGGTTTTGGTCAAGATCAAAAATTTTTGCATAGTTGACATTTGACTGGGCAAAAACCCATAAGTTAATCCCCCAGAACCAAACCATCATTGTCTGTAAATACAAAGCAAGAAAAGAAAAATATTGTGTCCTATCTGATACGAAAAGAAAATAACTCAAAATTAAAATTTATCTTTAAGAACATATGACTAACCACAAGAAGAAGGGGGTTGTAATACAAAAAAGCTTCATATAGGAATAGGTCCCTCAAATTTACACCCATTCTCATGACTGAATCCCATCCAATCTGCATAACAAGTGACTCAGAAACATTTTCAAACCCAATAAATCATTCAAATATAGCCCATACGTTTTTGAAAAACAAACTCACTTCGATCAACCTTAGTTATATAATACGACTGAAAATAAAATCCTCACCTTACAGCAAACGAGAGCCCATATGAAAAATAACAGAACCTGGACATTTGAACTGAATTAGCAACCACAATATAGACAGTTGTACAATACATACACAGTAATTATCTTCTCATGCATCTTCTTAAAAGTTATGGGAAATTGATTGCATGCCAAATAGTTGCGTATAGCTTCCACAAACTCACTGTCATTCCACACTGTGACCATTCATAAATTAATGTGTGTGTAAGTATGTATGTGTACGTGCACACTACTGTCTAAAGTAAAACCAATCTACTAGAATAAATCTACTAGATCTCAGCTTTGCAATGAGAAAATGAGATGAGAATTAGGTACTAAGTGCACGCAAAGTGAATAAGGGATACCAAAACTTAGAGCCAGTGGAAAAACAGCAAAAGGATGAGTTAAATTTACCATATAGCATATTTATTTGTAATTATCTTATGCACTAGTGAACGAAAGGGCAAAAACAAAGAGTTTTTCTAAGAGAAAATTGCATTTAGCCTATCAAAATGGTCACTACTTGTCCATGATATGTATGCAGAAGTCTACGCACACAATATTGATGTTACCATCTGTTATACCAGCAAACAAACAATTCTATATAGCTACAAAGACTCTCTTCCACGTAAGTTATGCAACAAAAAGCGTGAGGAACTAAATTCTTTGACCGTGAAGTTCCTATGAATAATCTTTTAGAAGCTACAATTAAAAGAATTATCAATAATACAACATATTGAAATATGGATTAACACAGAAGAAACGACAATAAAAATAAGCAATCTCTTTTTTCTTTGTAATTATAATTTGTCGTCTTTGAATCTCAATAACAATGCAGACGGTAACAGGGGCACATATCAAAAGTCAAGACAAGGCATTAACAAAGTAGAAAAGAAGTAATTGAGTAAATTAAAGAGTTTTTCCTTGTCATTCTCTAACTCATAAATACAACAATATCACCTTAAGTCTCCACAACAGAATCGGAGAAGGCATGATCACAGCGGCATTCATTGGAGCAATAACGCTCTTCAATTGATCTACCTCAAATGAATGCATGGTACCGTCTTCAACACCGTTGCCTTGCTCACCATCTAAATGATATTTTAGAAACTTTAGAATATATAAGAAAGGACCAAAAAAATGAGAATACTTTATACCCACAATCAAAAATACTTACCAATATCAAACACAACTGGCCTACTTCCAGACTTCCTTAAGTGTGGACTACCAGAGGTTGGTGCCACAAGGCCCCCAAACATAGATAAACCAGTGGAAACAAAATATTTGTCTCAGATTTCCCAGATCAGGAAACTGCAGTGATTGAAGTTACGAAAACATTAATTACAAAAAAGAGAAAGCACTGAATACTTAAAGTGAGAAAATGTCATGTCATATGACAAGATTCAAGAAAAAGCACACCTCTTTCCGTTTCAAAGGTTTCCAACTAACTAGAAAGAATAACAGTACCGGTAGGCAACATACTTTCCAAGTTATGACCAAAAATTGAAAATATAAACAACAGAAGTAAAATAAATAAGGCACATCAATATCTCGGAAGGAGCAAACTGCAAAATAACGAGGTAGGTGCAAAATACATCTGCAATACAACCAACAGTAATAGCACCCAGAACAACTGCAGCGAAGCTGTCAAACATCTAACGGGATCTTCGAAATAACGTCCATAAAAGATTGCAGCTCAACAAGTCATTAGTTTCTCAACCAATACCCAGTGGCAGTCTGGATATGAGCACCAAACACAGCAGTTATTTCCCAATTCACACCTCGATTTTGACAATGTTCACAAAGAACATGAAACTAACTGCGGCAGCCTCAGTGATATGCTGCAAACTAACCGAATGAGGCCAGCCATTTATAAATTAGCATCAACCAAACCTTTTCTGGAACATCTTATATCAGAATTCCACAAAATTTAATGAGAAACTAACTTTCTAAAAACAAATCACGCAATGCTATCCCCGAAGCCCAATCAAGTGCGCTGCAAGCAAGAATTTGAAATTACGCAGCATTCCACGGCCACTTGCCTACGTAGATCTGAATGAGAAAACGATACTGTCCAGACCCTGATAGCATCAAACAGTTAAAAACTCTTCTAAACTACTCGCATTACTTAGAAATACGCAACCCTAGGGCATAATAATCCTTCACAAACCACTCAATTCCACTATCAATCCATTCGATTACGAATTAACGCCGAATCACGAACAAATCAGCTCAGAAAGCAAGATCACAAAATCAAACAAGGCGCGATTCAATAATCGGAAACTCATCATTTCATCAAGGGCGTAAAAATCGACAACCTCTAATGATTACGCGACGTACATTTGCATGCATGAGACAGAGAGATGCATGAGAAAGAGAGAGAAAGTTGAAATTAGGGGACTCACATCGACATGAATTGAGGAAGGTGGATGTTATATTGTTTATTTATGATGGGATCTGGACACCTGACCTCGCGCAACAAAGTTGAGGGGAAATGCGAAGGGACTTTGAGTGAAGATTAAGGAGATAGGAATTTCAGCTTGTAGATTCGTTAGAGTTCCGGGGGAATTTTGCAATTTTGTAAATAGGAGCTACCTACTTATTTTAAATTTTAAATTGTGAAATTATATTAAAATCTATGTCAACAAAATCCTATTCATTCAACTATTCAATCTAATCCAATCTTAATTCCAATTCACCTTTCGTTAAATTCGAATCTGCCTCTTTAACTATCGATGATCTTGTATGTGAATCGACCACTAAGCCAGATTTAATAATGTTAATTGAAATTCAAATTATGGTACATAGTTAACATATTGTTTCTTACACCAAAAGTTCAATTCCCTTAACGATTAAATTTGATAAAAAATTTAATGTTGTATTTTAGTTATGTTAGGCTATGTAACCCTGACTTTAGAAACACTCGTTATTCAACTTAAACACATAAAATTTTTCTTAAAAATTGTACCAATTTTTTTAATATTATATTTGTGATAACATAAAGGTTATTATAACTTTTGGAAAATCCTAAATAATATAAAAATTATTGTGATAACATAAAATTTTTGCTTTCAATTTCAAACCAGAATCAATTCTTGGTATAAGTATTCAATACACATTTTTTAACTTTATTATATCGAATTTAGATCCTTTTAATTTAATTAAAAATTTAAAAGTCTGGATTTTCTTCCGTACAAGTGGCATATCATACATCTAAGATTTCACTACCCTTATATACTACTGAAAAATATAAAAAGTAAAAATAAAAAAATTAACTAATGGACTCTCTCCTCATATGTACAAATAGATATATATAACATTTATTTGTTTGCATATTGATAATTGAGTATTCTAAATAACAAATGAAATTATATCAAGTTGCATTTTTTACTTCATGCTATTTGTTGATAAGCCTTTTTGCCCAAGCTCTCAACATCGAAGCCCAAGTGTTTAAGCATGCTTAGGATCCCTCGAGTACCCCTTTAAGCCGAGAGCTTAGCACTATCTAGCAAGCTAATCCACTTAACCTCTTTATGGATAGCCTAACCCAAGTCCCAGTACCATCAGACCTAATACTCTCGGGTTACCCTCAAGTACCCCTTTAACCCCGACCAACTAAAGAACTTTCGAACTTCTAATGAAGTCCTTAAGGTCCTTAACTCTTCGATGTTTGAACCCCTAGGACCTGATGGTCCTCGAGCCTTGGGTAACCAAATCCACAACATAATAGATCTGCATCGATCTTAGTCCCCCTAAGTATATGCTAGGTGTTTGGTAGTCGGATCAATCCAATACGATCACTCCAATACCTAAGTCAATGAGTAAATTTTAGAGAAGATAAGATGACTAGTTGTCAGTTATTAAATCATTCTTACAATGCTTCTTATCTGTATTTATAGGCAAATGTTAGGTGTCTAAAACAGCAGTTAGTCACACGATTATTGGGACATGCAGAGATCCCATGATCAAGTACATTCCTAAATTGTAAAAATAGTGGGTTGTTATGTAATGGAACCATGCCAAGGAATAATCGTTCGTACTACTTAAGTTTAAACCAAATATGGCCATCTTAATCGGCCTCTACCAAGAGATGAATCACTTAGTGTCTCATCAGCTGAGTGGACGAGCGAATGTAATAAATGAAATCCAATTGTCAACATTTGCCTCCCAACTCTCGTAGTCAAGGATTCGAAAAAGGGAGTAGTTTAATATTTTTTTGTGAGGATAAGTAAAGAATTGTTTCCTAAATGTCGAGTAATGTAGGAACTACCTTGATTTTTATTTAGAAAGGTAGATTATATCCCATTCGAAAGGTCGTAACTTTTCAATTTTCTCGCCTATCAAAAGACTAAGTGGTAAAAAGCATGACAATTGTCACTTTAGCCATAATTGCACCATAAGAACTAATAATTGTTAGAGCCTTGATAACCATTGGATCTCCGTCTCGAAACACATGTTAATAATCTACACCATCATCTGATCAACACATTATTATTGTTAGAAATGTATTGTGGTTACAAAGGTAAATCAATTATATTTAAGAATTTTTTTTCAATACTAAAAACATATTTCACTTCATTTACACCATAAGCTTTCGCTTACTTTTGGTATTTCATCTTTACCTTCAAAAATCCCCTAAAAAGTTATGTGATGTTCGTAATAGTCAAGATTAGATATGGTTCAAAATGTAATTCGTCAACTTGTTCTTTCAGATTCTGAAGCAACTGAGATTAAGGCTACTTTCCGTCCTCCAAGAGAAGAGCGAGACGATATGTTCCTTGAGTAGCTTGACCGATAGTATGGTAGAGTGGTAGGACAAACTTGCTCGAATAAACTCTCTTGCAACAAACACTTATCCGAAAGATAAAGAAGGAAGATTTATGGCAAGGTATTTGTATAATAATATATTTACTTTAGCGACTCGCTTGATGGAGTAGCAAGTATTGCCAACAAAGTTCTTATCTCGAAATACAATAAGTATAAGTAAGATCTTCTTGAAGTATAGAATCTTTGGAGGCTAAGAGAGGAGAAAAGAGTATGCTTTCCAAGGGAGCGTGGATTTTACATCTATCTAAAATATCTTAACTTTAGATTGCACTACCCTTTTTCAGCTTTCGTCAAACAATTCTTCAGCTATTTCCGAGTTGTGCTAAGCATGTTCTCATCGAATATTTATCAATTTCTTGCAGTTTTCGAGATAGTTTGTGAAGAGGTCGAGGTTAGGTCTACGCCTCAATTATTTAGATATTTCTTTACAATAAAAGGCAGCCTAATGGTTAGTTCTTTGTGACCGCTAGACATAGCTAAAAATTTATGGATAGATTGGAGTCCAAAATCTATAAGTGGCATGACAAGTTTGTGTCTATCATTTCAAATGAAGGGTTAGATTTTTGGATCCAATGGATTGAGCCTAACCATACTAAGGATATTGAATTGATGCCAAATGATGCTATCGTAGCAAAGAAGATCCAAGAGAGAAGAAAAAACAAAATGCTTTTCTAGGATGTCGAGAAGATAATAAGGTGATATGGGAATGAGAGCTAATTTTCTCCGAAAAGGAAAGTACGATATCATGTAATTGTTGTGCCGAGTATAGCTATAAGAGAAAAGCTGCTCTCATGACTTGGGGGAAGAATAGTTGTCTTTAAGCCTTGCTTAGCTAAGAAAATATAAATCTTTTATTCCTTGCTTTATTATTAATGTATCTACTTTATATTGTAGACATGGGTATTGGTGATGTAAATCCTACAAAATTGTTGGTCTAAGCCAAAGAAAAAAAATCTAAGGCTAACTAATGAGCAACCTCTACAGTTGCTGTTACTCGGCAGACCGTTGCGAAGAAAGCTGTAAGAGAGGGAGTGATGAAACTAGTAGTGGCCTAGAAGAAGGCCTCTTGTTTCGCTGAGAGGTGACAAAAGAGTGAGAAAGCTGAGACTGCTATGGCCACCCTAGTCACTAGTCGAAATGGTCGCAACTCAAGAAAGTATTCCTCAGGCAGAAGAGCCAAGAGATCCTAGCCAAGAAATTAGTGGTTGCAATGGAAATGAAGTTACACGTCTAGAAGCTGCCAAGGGACCATCGGTTCAGGTGCATATTACGTCAAGTCCCAATAAGAGAAGTAGTAAGGAGCTTATTGGCCAACTTTCTCTTAAGAAGTCCAAAACTTTAGATGAGAGGATGAAGGAAGTGATGAAGAACAAAGCTCTAGGCATCAGTAGCACCGAATTTGTCCCTCATAATGAGGTGGACGACTACTTTGTTTTGTTTTAGGGCCATATTCTCCACATCGACTTGGCGCTAAGTGAAAGGACTAAATCCTTGGCCTTAATGGAAGGTATCATTCTTCTCAAGGATAAGGAAATTACAAAAAAGTACGTCGACAAAGTTAGCGATTGTAATAAAGCGTACATCACAGCCTAACTATATGATGTAAGTATCAATTGAATCCTTTCAATTATTGCGCATGTTTTATTGCTAACAATCCTGTTTGTTTATAGATCAACAGTCACATTTTGACGGCATTAGATGAAGCCAATAAAGAAATGAAAAAGACAATAATAATAATAATAATAATAATAATAATAATGTTTATTATTTATTCTACTAGGTGGTTTAGTGAATTTATCATTTCATATCGTTAACTTGCTATAGAGAACTAAAGATACATATAATTCCTCAAAGGCTCAAACCGTGGCTGCCAAGAATGCAAGAATCAGTGTTAAGATGGAAGCAAAAAAATATCAAGATGAATTGGCTATCGAGAAATCAACGCATTCACTAACAGCTAATGAAATCTTAAGCCTTAAGGCTAAAGTCCACAAGCAATATAAAGAGGCTGAAAACTTAAAGGAGGAGCTACGCAAGAAGAAAGAAGAGTATTGGGGTTTGGGTCAAACACTCAGCCCAATGAGTAACTAGGAAGATAGGCTTAGGATGTAGATAAAGGAACTGGTGACTAATAACTCTAGACTACAAAGCTGTATTACCAAATTAGAGGAGGTAGCGAGGAAAGGTCCCTTTGTTGAGGAGGTACTAGATAGCGTGACTTTAAGTTGACAGTACGGGAGGTTACTGAGAAAGAAGTTATTAAAGAGGGGTTTAGGTGATAAGAGAAGAAATTTTAAAATTTCAACCTAAATACAATCTTTTGTACTGGGATTTCGCCAACGTCGATGACTAAGTTAGTAGTTGTGATGAAGAAACCGACGAAGGTTTAGGTGTTGAGATCTGAACGGAGGGTAATAAAAATAGAATTTATGCCAAAGATCCTAGCGGTGATAAAGACCCTCTATCCAAAGAGATCCCCTACATGCATAAAGAAAAATCCACCTATTTTAAGTCCCTAAGCACTGACAAAAAAATATGCTCTAGTAAGGCCCTAACTTCCGATCAAGAGAATACCTCTGCATAGTCTAAGAATAAATCATAAGATTGTTCCCCTTATAGTTCATTCGTCTTTTTTTTTTTGTATGGATAATATTTGATCGAGCAGTTGAACATTTATTGTTGCATTTGTTATTAATCCTATGCCCATTTCCTTATACATAATTTAGTAGTTTTTGCATGTTTTATTTCATGCGCTTTTTGGTATCTTGGCATGTTCTATTTTACGAGTTGTATAGCATGTTTTATTTGACATACTTAATTTTCTTAATATGTTTTATCTCATACACCCAATTTTCTCAGCACTTTTTATTTCATACGCCTAATTTTCTTGACATGTTTTATTTTACACGCCTAATTTGGATGTCTTTTTAAAGACATTGTCTGTTAATTATTTGAGACGTGGACCAGTCATCTTACTTGAGCCGTAAGATCGCATCTATGAACTAATACACTTGTTATTCAACTTTTGGACTAATTTATGAAGTTAGCTAACCATGATAGGTTTGAACTTATTAAATACTAGTTCGTTCACCATGCAATTTGGACATGATAATAATCTGTTGATCATAAAAAGATTAAGAAGAGAAACAAGGCAGAGTTGTAACTTTTAACATGATTGCCTTTTGAAACAACCAGGCTATTGCCTTACAAAACAAATAGAAATGTTTTATAACATCAAAGGAATTAATTAAAATAAAGTTTCAAGTTCTCAACATTCCTTGCACGAAGGATCACTGTTCCATCTATCCTTTCTAGTCGATAGGCCTCCTTACCAATGACTTCTTGAACCTTAATAGGATCTTCCTAATTTACACCAAACTTCCCTTGTTTCTCTTACGCACCAATCACCTTTAATTTCCAGCAAACCAAATCTTCAAGCTAAAAAACCTTATGCTTCATTTTCTTATTATAATATTTGACTACCCTATGCTAATATGCTGTAACTCTTGCTCTTGCGGCATCTCTGATTTCCTCAATAGTATCCAAATTTGTTGTTAAGCTAACTTGATTGGTCATCACATCAAAATTTTGAGTGCATAAATTCCGCAGGTCCAATTCAATCGACAATACTACTTCGTAACATAGGCCAATTTGAAGGGCATTTCTCTTATTACAGCTCTATGAGTAGTCCGATATCCCCCTAAAATATTTGACAACTCATCAGCCCATCTTCCTCTGACTTGATTAACTTTCCTCCCTAAGTTTCCTAAGATGATCTTGTTGATAACTTTCACTTACCCATTAGTTTAAAAGTAAGCTATAGATGTGTAATTCAAGTAGATGGCGTATTTCTCACAAAGTACTTGAAATTGTTATTGTCAAATTGCGGTCAGTTATTCGTGATTATTGTCGAGCCCTACTTTAATTCTTAATTTAACTTATATTAAGTCCAACTCGATTAATATAAATTACTTGATATTAAACTTAAGGAAATACTTTTGTTAAAAAAAAATTAAAAAAAATTGGAGTCGCTAACTAGTTCAACTGGTAAAAATAAAATTAGGATTTTCAAGTAGGAAAACCTTAATTTGGTCACTAATCTATTGATATTCTAAAAAAATTGATTTTTAGAAAAATTCAACTAGAAAAAAAAAATCAGGTTCGAGAGCTAACCTATTAAAACTAATTCACCATGTGAAAATTAAAAGAAATTAATGGATTTTTTTATAATATTTACTAAATATACTAAAAATAGATCTAAATAATTAAAAATAACTAAAAATGATTTATTATTATTTTTTCTTACGAATTTCTAAAAAAGGGAAAAAATTAGTTTTTTTTTTAATGATTACCCTAAAGGTGCTTACATACCTACTAATTAGGATCAAACCAACTATAGTTCTTTTTAAAATAAAAAACTATTTAATTGGTGGGTTATTTTTCCTTTTTAAAACCGGGCTAGGTTTACGTTTTTTAATTTATTATTTAAAGAAAAAAACCTAGAAAATCTAATTTTCTTAAATTAAACAAAAACCTTAACTAACTCAATTTAGATTTTTTTTTATTTTTCTAAAAAAAACACTAAGCGTCAAAAAATGTTTTTTTTATTAAAAAATGATTTTATTAAGACCTAATTCAACTAAAATTGCAAAAATAAAAAAAAACATGTACTTAAATACAAAAAAATAAATTAATAATAATAATAAATAACCAACAAACTATATTAATAAAAATTAGTAAAATAAACAAAAATAATAATAAATAAATAAATAATCTGGAAAATTACCTAGCATTAGATTGTCAGTGTTGGACAATGATTTAGGCATGTATACGCGAGGCAATAGGCGAACACGGGCAATGACTCGGATGAGCACCTGGGTGTATGAATGGACAAGACCAAGCGAGAGCTAGGTGAGGCTAGACAATAGTTGCAAGCAAGACTGGGCGACAGCACGGGCAGGAACGCGAATGATTACAGGGCAAAGCTAGGTGACAACACGGGCGATTACACAGGTGAGGCTTTGGGCAAGTCGTGGCGAGTGACTGGGTAATGGAGTGGGTGACAATGGGTTAGCGACTGGGCAATGGCATGGACGACAGTAGGCGAGCGATTAGATGATGGCATAGGTAACAGTGGGTGATGTTTTGGGCGGTGTTGGGCTACGCGATAGGCACTGCTAGGCAATGGTTGCAACGTGTCAGTAGCAGTAGGCTCGGATGGTGCCATGGGCTAGGGTGTTAGGTGGTGGCACGTATGTGGTGCGACGGTATGGGTGGTGGTGGCGTGTGAGGGAGTATGGTGGTGCGTGGGGGAGTATGGTAGCACGTGGGGGGGAGTATAAGATTAAAAGGAAAAGCTTCCTTGAATCTCC
This sequence comes from Lumnitzera racemosa, assembly GCA_024138005.1. Classification (NCBI taxonomy): domain Eukaryota; kingdom Viridiplantae; phylum Streptophyta; class Magnoliopsida; order Myrtales; family Combretaceae; genus Lumnitzera; species Lumnitzera racemosa. Next base: position 20,151,076 of record JAMXBC010000002.1, read on the forward strand.
GGTCAACGTATTATTTATAAGCTCCAAAATTGAATCTTTCGTATCTTTGTTTTTTATTTAACCTAGATTCACCTTAATTTCTAGAAACCTTAGCTAGTTTGGGCTTTTCTTTTAAGGCTTGGCCTAATTCAATTTAGCCTAATAATTTAACAAAACTTAATTTTGAGCCCCTAAAAACTAATGGATTTAACCCATTTTAATAACTAATCCAACAACTTAACTTAACCCAACTTGACACAACTTGACTCTTGACTCAACTTCTTATGACCTAACTTGATTTTTTTTTCTTTTTGCTATTTTTTCATTCATTTTTTATTTTTATTTTATTTTTCATTTTTTATTTTTATTCATTAACCGGACTCAATAAGCATTAGTAAAAATGAAATGTCTATAATTGCCCCTCTTTGTAGTAAAGTTTGATAAGAACTTCACTACAAAGACAAAAGAGATACCCATTTTTGCTAAACCCTATTTTGAACTAATCAACTAGGTTGTGTTTTATTTTGATTAAGGATATCGACTTGAAAGGTCAATGTAAATAACAAACTGCCCTTGAAAGGACAGGGCAAATGAATACCTATGTCGAAAAAACAAAGCAAAAGGTTAGGGGGCCCATCTTGAAAGGATAGGCCTTAATGGTGTTTATCTTGGAAAGATAGAGAAAAAATTTAAAAGGAGCCTATCTTGGAAGGATAGGGCTTAATGAGGTCTATCTTGAAAGGATAGAGCAAAAATTTCAAAGAGGCCTCTTTTGGAAGGATAGGGCTTAATGGTGTCTATCTTGGAAAGATAGAGCAGAATTTTGAAGGGGGCCTCTCTTGAAAGGATAGTGCTTGATGGTGTTTATCTTAGAAAGATAGAGCAAAAATTTCAAAGGGGCTTATCTTGAAAGGATAGGGCTTAATGGGGTCAATCTTGAAAGGATAGAACAAAATTTCAAAGGGGCTTATCTTAGAAGAATAGGGCTTAATGGTGTCTATCTTAGAAGGATAGAGAAAAATTTTAAAGGGGGCCTATCTTAGAAAAATAGGGCTTAGTGGCGTCTATCTTGAAAGGATAGAGCAAAATTTTGAAGAGGGGCCTATCTTGAAAAGATAAGGTTTAATGGTGTCTATCTTGGAAGAATAAAGTAAAAATTTCAATGGGAGCTATTTTGGAAGGATAAGGTAAGAACCATTAGAGATAAAATTAACTTGTTTTGGTTTGATAGATAATCCGAAAATGATAGATCTCTTTGAGATTTCTTTTGGTTTGTTTGAAGAGGATAGATCCCTTCGAGATTTGCTTTGGTTTGTTTAAAGAGAATAGATCTTTTCAAGATTGATTTTCAAAACTAGCCTAATTCTTCTAAATATTTCTTTTTAAAAACTTTTAAGGTTATTTTTCTTAGGACTGAAGGATTTCTTAGATAGCAACTGATTGGCAAGCTTACACTGACTCTTGATATTCACTTATTCAATTAGCAAAATTTCTCCAAGGGTCTGTGCTTGCTTCTTCTTTCTCTTTTCGCTTTTTCTTTTCTTTCATCTTTTATTTTATTTTCATTCTCTTCTTTCCTTTGAATTTTATAACTAAAATATGCCCACACCTTGAATTTTCTTGGTCTAATTTCAAGTTTCAATTTCTATTCTTCATGACTTTTGAATAATAAATCACTTTTTGAATGAACAAGATTAAATTACTAAGAACATTCGATTTCAATTCTTTTGGTGACTTAGATTCTTTGGTAAGGATCTACTATTTAAGTTTATGAGGCTAAGAAACAGGGTTTATTGGTAGAGTGTTTGTTGGTCAATGACCATCCGAATTCAGAAATATTCACGGATATCAACTTTACTTATAAATGACGAAAGATTAACTACAAACTTATTCAAGAAAAATTGAAATCTTTGTTAAATCTCCTTTTTCATGGATAATATAACTTGACTACATCCGAATTCACTAGTCCTCTTAATTCTAGGCCATCCATCTCTATCAACTCTAATGTACCTTTCTGACAATACTTTCTTCACTACATAAGTGCCTTCATAACTCGAAACGAACTTGCCCCTAGGGTCTTGTGCGTTTGGTAACACTTTCCTCAACACTAAGTCGCCCTCGTTGAATTACCTTGGGCATAATTTCTTGTTAAAAACTCAGATCATTTGCTATTGGTAGCATTGACCATGACACATTGCTGCAAGTCTTCACTCATTTAGGAGATTCAAATGCTTTATTCTCTTCTCCACCCACTTTGCTTCATCAAGCTAAGTTTCTGCCAATACTCGGAACGAAGGTATTTCTACTTCTACTAGTAGTACAACTTTAGTTCCATACACCAATGAATACAAGGTTATACCAGTAGAAGTTCTGACTGAAGTTCTATAAGCTATGAGAGCAAAGGGAAACATTTCATACCAATCTTTATATGTTATCGCCATCTTCTCAATGATTCTTTTGATGTTCTTATTAGAGACTTCAACAGCTCCATTCATCTAAGGTTGATATGGAGTTGAATTTTAGTGATTGATCCTGAACTAGTAACACACTTCATCCATCAACTTATTATTCAAATTTGTCCTACTGTTTATAATAATGAACTCAGGTGTACCATATCTTGCAATGATGTCTCTTTTCAAGAATTTGACCATTACTCCTTTAGTCACTATAGCATATAACGCTGATTTACCCACTTAGTAAAATAGTCAATCGCGACTAAAATGAATATATGCTTATTTAAAGCCGTTAGCAAAATTAGACTGATCATGTCAATTCCCTGCATTGAGAAAGGCTAAGGAGCTGACGATACGTGCAATTCTTTGGGAGGAGCATTGATTTTATTAGCTTATACCTGACACATGTGATAGTACCTCACATGCTTGATATAATCTGATTCCATCATCATCTTGAAATACCCCATTCTCATGATTTTTTTGGCTAGCATATACCTATTTATGTGAGAACTACAAACCCCTTCATGCACTTCTTTTGTCAATTTCTCGGCTTCTTCTTCATCTATACACCTTAGAAGTGTCGCATTTAATGACCTCTTATATAACGTAGCCCCACTTAATAAGAAATGAGTAGCCAACCTTCTTAAAGTCTTTCCATCTTTTCTATCAGTATTTTCAGGAAATTCTCCCATTTGAAGTAACTTCTTGATATCATGATACTACGGTTTTTTTGTTCCCTTCCCTTCAATTATAAGGCAAAAAGCCAGTTTTTCTTCCACCTAAATCTTTAAGGGTTGAATTTTTATTCCATTTATGACTTTCACCATTAAAACTAATGTAGCTAATGCATCGACAAACTGATTCTAGATCCTTGGAATGTAAGTGAATGAAATCTCTTGGAATTTTTCAATTAGCTCACTTAAATGTTCATGATAAGGTATTAATTTTTCATCCTTCGTTTTATATTCCCCTAAGATTTGGAGAATTATAAGGGAAGAATCTTCGTACACTTCTAATTCTTGTATTCTCATATCTAGCGCCATTTTGAGCCCCAAAATGAGGCTTTATATTCTACGATGTTGTTGGTATATAGGATTGTTAATGTTGTTGCCATTAGAAAATGGTTATCCTTAGATGATACCAATACTGCTCCTATCTCACATCCAAACACGTTGGCTGCTCCATCAAAATACATTTTCCATCCTAACTTCTCACTACTCAATTCGTTTGCCACCGTTACATTTTCATCAGGAAATTGTGCTTTTAAACCCTCGTCTTCATCTTTTAATGGATATTTTGCCAAGTAATCAACTACTACTTACTTATTGACTGAATTATAACTCACGTACTTGATATCAAACTTAGAGAATAGCATTTTCCACTTTGATATTCTCCCAATTAACGTTGGCTTTTCCATTAAACACCTCAACGGGTCATGTTTTGCCAACAACTCTATTAAGTAATAGAGAGTATATTGCCTAAGTCTATGCATCTAACATATTAAGGTGCAACATGTTCTTTCCAACTCTGAATACTTTTGCTCGCCTTCCGTGAATTTCTTGCTCAAATATTATATAGGATGCTCTTTTCTTCCCTTTTCCATTTTTTTGTCCCAGCATAAACCTTATTGATTTGGGGAGAATCGTTAAATAAAGGACCAACAACTGTCCTAGTGGGGGAGTGACTAGTATAGGAGGATTCATGAGATATTATTTGATTTTAGCAAATGTGTGCTTACATGCTTCATCCCGTTCTATCGCATCATTCTTCCTCAATAGCTTAAACAACGGCTTGCATTTATCAATTAGCTGTGATACAAATCGAGCAATGTAATTTAATCTCTCCAGTAATCCTCTAACTTCTTTAACAGTCTTAGGTGTAGGCATGCTTACGATTACCTTGACTTTCTCTAGGTCTACTTCGATTCCTCTCTAATTGACTATGAAACCCAATAATTTGCCTGAAGTCACTCCAAAAGTGCATTTTTCAAGATTTAGCTTCAGTTTAAACTTTCTCAATCACTCAAATAGCTTGTGTAAAATATCCACATGGTTTTCATTCTCTTCGAATTTGGTAATCATATCATTCGCATAAACTTCGATTTCTTGATGCATCATGTCATGGAATAAGGCAACCATAACACGTCGGTAAGTTGCCCTAGTGTTTTTCAACCTAAACGACATTACGTGATAACAAAACGTTCCCTAAGTGGTAACAAACGTTGTTTTAATTTTATCTTCTTCCACCATGTTAATTTAATTATACCTTGAGAAACCATCTATAAATGAGAAAAGATGATTCCTGGCTGTGTTATCCACTAATACGTCAATATGAGATAAAGGAAAATTATCCTTTGGTATTGTCGGGTTTAAATCACGGAAATCTATACAGACCCTAACTTTCCCATTTTTTCTTCGACACTGGTACCACATTAGCTACCCATTCGGGGTAATCTGACACTTCTATGAATCCAACTTCTTTACTTCTTCTTTTATCTTGAGGAGTATGTCTAGCTTAAATTTGTTTAAGTTTTGTCTTTTTGGTTAATTTCTTCCCTGGTTGGCAACTTGTGAACCACAATAGACGAGTTTAAATCGGGCATATCTTTATAAGACCAAGTGAATATGTCCAAGTATTCAAGTAATAATTATGACAACTCTTGCTTCTGATCGTTCATTAAATCACCACCAATTTTCAAATTTCATGGATTTTCCTCTGTTCCTAAATTAATCGCATTCGTTGGTTCGTTAATAATTACTTTACCCTGTTCATGTTAATGTCAATTCTCTTAAATTTCATTTAGAGTCTTAATATCATCTCAGATGTTTGACCTAGCAAGGTCGAAGGTGATATTGGTATTTTTGTTGTTTACATGCATGAGATATCCATTATGCTCATCATTTTTCGGATTTGAGGAGTAAAAGAAATGGATAACGAATAAATAACAAGGAAGAATTTATAGAAATAAAGGAACGAATTTGATTGGATGAATTAATTCAAATTATCTAATAGAAAATGCTTAACTAATCAGACTAATTATTGAAATCGAATGTTCCTAATTAATCTAATTTTGCATTTCTAGAGAGACTTATTCATGGGAATGGAAAACCAGTTACACAAAGAAATTGGTACGTCGACATCTTCTCTCCCATTCGGATCGACGTTGCCTTATTGAGTCAGGGCCTTAGATAAACTGGCTACTTTAGGTTCTTGAATATCAGCTAGTATTGGGAATGTCTGACGGATGTTCAGAAAATCCATGTGAGCATGATACAGTTGATCCCTTCATTTGCTCCTAGTATTAGCCTTTATTTCTTGAATCTCTTCTTCAATGAGCTCATACCCAAGCCTGAACATTCTAATCTACTGGTTAGGCTATTTCAAACTACCCTATACCCCTTATCTTGCTTCTTCAATCATACCGACTTCGTTGGAAATCTATAACCCTGGCTCTTCCAATTCTTCATCCTTGACATAGGGAATAGTTGTTTTCTTGTAAATCTCATAGTCCTATTCCCTGAGAATAGTAACCAACTATCCATCAACTATGAACTTCACTTTCTGATGTAGGTTGGATGGAAATGCCCATACTGAATGAATCTATGGTCTTCTCGGTAGAAGATTGAAAGTTTGCAAGATGTCAAGAACTTGGAAAGGGATTGATAACTCTGATTTTAAACATATTTCATATGGTGATTTTATAGTATTTTCTTTACATTTTTGGTTTTCTTTAAATAAATTGATACTTAATTGAGTAAAATTTTGATTTCTAGGTTTGAATATGTTCTAGGATCGAAAACGAAGAAAATGAATCAAGTTTCACTCAAATCGGAGTTCAAATGAAGAAGTTATGAAGTTGTATAGAAAATTTTGCCTTAGTGCGGAAAGTTACACGACTTGGGGACACGGCCATGTCCCAGGCCGTGTCTGGTGACGAAAACATAATCCTTGTAATACACATATAAAAGGATATCTTAGAGTTTAAAAGAAAGGGGGAGACATTACAGAAATGGGGAGACACAAGAGAAGAGAAAGAGACTTAAGGAGAACATCAAGAAAGAGGCGAAAACAACATCAATTTCAAGATTAGAGAGATTTTTCATCAATCAAAGGAGTTTTCCATGCTTTATTTTACATTTTTGATGGAAATCGTTTTTAGATTCAGTATGATAGCTTAGAATTCGTATATTTAGGATTATGGAACCTAGGGTTTCATGTGATTCTTGGATTGATTTAGAATTCTTAATAAAGTTTCTATCTTTGCTTGATTCAATTATGTCGTTTAATTGTTAATTGATATTTCTGGAATATCAATATATGATATTATGCATGTTGATTGAGAAATTGCATGTATAATTAGATCTTTACATAATTGAAGAGAATTGCATGTATACTTAGAGATAAGATACATGTTTCTTCCGGAAAGTTAATTATTTGTATGGGAATTCATTATACATTAATGCAATTCTAAATTATATTACTAAGTGAAGAGATTCCGGTGAATAATTTAAGATTAGGGTTAATATGCTTAAGAAAGGTATTAACTTTAATTGTGAATCCCTCCGGTCAAGAATAATAGAAACCGAATTAACTCTATGGGAAATAATTCCTAAATACGTTATTAATTTCTTGAAGTTGTTCTTAAGTTTATCGCTTTTTCAATTGCTTAATCAAGTCTTATAAATAAGTTAATTTGTTAATTTTAGTATTTTAATTAATTCAAACTTTCATAATTTTCCGGTTAGATAATAAAGCTAAGGTTAATATTAGTACTCGAAGTTTCTAAGGGATCGACCCGGACTCACATCTACTATATTAAAACTGATAGGTGCACTTCCTTGATATCAGGGATAGTAAATACCTGTAGGCCGATTTCAACCTTTAACTTAATTTTACCAATTATCTCTTGTTTTGATCTATCAAATCTCTACTAAAGTCAAGCTGGGCTTTATTGCAATCGCCTCCACATTAAGTAGATTTAGCATTGTCAATGGACACACGTTTAATGATGACCCATTATCTATTAAAACTCGGGCAATTACTTTTCCTGCACACTTAACCACTATGAAGAGGGGTCGGTCTCCTTCTTTATCTAGCTCGTTTGGCGAAAATGAGATCTGATCCACTGCAAATATTGAGTTTACCATTAACCCCAGTTTTTCCATAAAAATCCCTTCAAGTACCTTAACCTTCTTTAGAATTTTAATCAATACCTCTTAATGAGTGTCTGATGACAACAACAAACCCATTAAAGAGATTTGGGCTGGTATTTTGGCTAATTAGTCCATTATCTTATATTCACTGACCTTCACTATCTTCTTAGCAACATTCCGATCTTTATCTTCCGTATCTTCAAAGATTTTTCGAGAAGCCTCTTCCACAGTGGATTTCCTTTTGGCTTCCTCATGTTGATCATAAACTCGCTTCAAGTGGATAAGCCTACCGACCATGGGTAATGAGGCCCTAGTTGTTTGATTCACCATTTCGTAATCTAAAGGTGCTGTTTTATAATTCTCTAGGGCTATTGGGATATTTAAAGAAATCTTTTTAGGATTTCCCGATTCCTTAACTTTCTTAGTCTTTCCATCATATTCAAAAATCAATGGCTTAGGCCCATATCCAATCATTTCGATCATCCCAGCCACCTTCTTGGTTTCTATAATGAGTCTGTCCTCTTCTTTAAATTCTAGACACCATCTAATGGGTGGGGCATTAGCGTATATGGCAGGTGAACCAGTGTAATCCACCAAATACTCAAACTTCCCTGTCGGTTCTCTTAGGGTGTCAATCATCAAATCTCCGGCTTCATATCTCTTTCTAAGCTCCCTCTAAGTACTTCTCTTTTGCTGTTTTGGAATTGTCATAGCCATGATATTGACTTTCTTTATCTTTCCTTCCTTAAGTAGTCAATATATTGCTAGTTTAGTTCGGGTCCCATCCTAGAGATTCATGTCCTGTAAGTACCCAGCCTTCCTTAGATTCCACGTTATCTTCTCAATAATGATGGGAAGATTATCTAGGTCAATTTCTGGTTAAGAAGCTTCAACAACAATCATATTGATCGAATGTCCATGATTCAGCAGAAGGTTATTAACCACGTTGGGAGTGGGAGTCTGGATAAAATCTAATCGAACCAATTTAGCATCAATAAGATCTTAGATTTTATGTTTGAGTCTTCAACATTGGTTTGTAGAATGCCCCACTTGTCCCAAATGATAATCACATCAAAGCTCTAGGTTATAATCCCTTGGTCTTTGCTTGTCTCTCGATATTTCAAATGTCAAGAGATTTTCCTTCCTTAATTGTGTGAGAACCTGACTTAAAGGAATGGGAATATGTGTGAACTGTCTTCTCTATGGGCGATTGTTCTGATTTGGACTTGGTGAGGGATTAGATCCTCCAATCATAGCTACTGGAGCTGTGGGTCTGATAAGGTTGCTAGTATTGACAACGCTAATAGTGATTTCCTTAGCTTTGTTGGAAAATCTTAAGGGAGGTATCTTTTTTTTAGCTGTTTCAAGATTAGGGAACCTCCTAGTAGCAATGGCTTCCTTAATTTGGCTTCTTGAAGCTATACTTTCTGTGAAATTAGAGGCAGGGTACCCAACCAAGTGTTGGTAATATAGGCTTCCAAGAGTATTAACGAAAGCGAATGTTAGATCCTTTTTAGTTAAGGGTAGAGTCACCATAGTGGCCATGCCCCTCCATCTTTGGGCATATTCTTTAAAATTCTCATAGGCCTTCTTTCATAGATTGTTTAGATCTTACATGGATGGGGCCACTTCAATGTTGAATTTATACTAGTTGTAGAAGGCTTATGCTAACTTATCCTAAGTATCAATTTCATTCAGGTCCAACTGGGTGTACTGGGTTAAAGTGGGCCCCTTCAAGCTGTCCTGAAAAGTCTGGACCACCACCTTATCATATTTCATGTATTTCCCCATTTTCCTGATGTATAACCTAGTGTGGAGTTTTAGGTAGCCAGTCACATTGTATTTCTTAAATTCCAGCACCTTAAATCTTTTCGAGAAGTCACTATCTTCATAGGTTGGTAAACTAATCATTCCCATTTGCTTAAACCCATTTACCATTTCTAGGGTTTTCATCTTCTCGGTTAACTTCTACATGACCTTTCTTTCCATTTCGTGATGTTTCTTTTCGATCTCTTTCCTCTATACCTCAGCATTAGAGGTTGATTCTTCGTCTTCCAGTTTAGGGGGAGGGGTCCTTTCTGCATTCCAGCTCGAGTTAGCTTGAGATCTTTGTCTATTGTCAAGGATCCCAAGAGCCTGAGTAAGAGCCTGAATCTATTTAGCCATCTTGTTCATGTTTTCTTTCAAAGTCGCTACTCTTGGGTTAGGCTCAGTTTGACTAACATTTCCAGTACCTTGAGTCGACATCCTTGCCTTAGAATGAGTGAATATTAGGCTCCTCGTTGAGTTTGCTCGCTTAGACACTATCTTTGAAATTTTATGCGAAAACCCAAGTTTTAGACTTTTTGGTGAATTAAAGATTTTTTTTTTCTTTTTTTTTTCCTTTTTGTGATGTTTGTTATTCTGCTGTTTGCCTCTTTTTACGCTTTTTTCTTTTTTCTTTTTATTTTTAAAATCAAATAAACAAACAAATAAATAATAATAATGAGTAAGAGACTGTGCAATTAATGAAAATTTTATTTACTAAAGCTACAAATTTATTAATCATAAGATCCAACTTATACAACGGACTAAGTGAAAGGAAAAGAAAAACTCCTAACTAATTTTCAAAAAAACTTAAATCTTGTATCTACAAGAGCCGATCGATCTGGTTGGGATGAGCTTCATCAACTTCCCTTTTAAGTCTTTGTACGGTAATATCCCTTTCTCGAATCTTGTTCTATAAGAATTAATTTTCCTCTAGCAGTCTCTTATTTTCAAACCTTAACTTTTCAACGATCCTATTACTTTCTTGAAACTAGGCTTCAACTCTAGCTTTTATGGTGACTTGATAGGCTCGCTCAGCAGGTGAAAGATGTGCTAAATCTGGCTCATGTCTAAAAACATCTGGAGCTTCATACAGTATCTTTTCCAGTTTTCTCCAACTTATCATAAATGAAGTACTTGGTGGCTCGGTATTCTGTAACTTTGCTCCTCAAAGTTCCTACATTGATTATTTTCTTAACTTCTCTTCGTTTCTACAGCTTCACGAGTTTTGCTAATCGTTGGATTAGAGTAGGCATGGATAGACAAGGATCTTAATAATTTACTGTGACAACATCCAAGGAGTCTTTGTAAGCTATCTTTTGTAGTAGGCCCAGCTATCTGGTGACACAAGCTGGGAAATATCTAGTATAGCCCATAATACCAATACGGGGAACTCTTGCGTAATCAGTATACCTCAAGATGGCTTGAGTGCAATGGCTCCATCTAGTTGTCCACATAAAGTATGCTGGCTGCATTTTGTTGATAACTGACACCCATCCCTTAAATTGAGCTTCATTCGGTACCTTAAGGTGGTGAGCAAATTCGTCAATCAAGTTCATATTCTTTGTTAAGGACTCTCTAAGAAGATTCCCCCTATACCTCTATGTGTGACTAAGAAACCATATGGTAAGGATTGTAAGATTAGCCATGAAATAACTATGCCCCTGCTTCTTCAAGTGGGTAAGCACCTTGAACTGTTTTGCCAATAGCATCGATACATAAGATTTACTACCCAAGAATTGAATCACTAGCTTGGTAACCCTACAGTAGACCTGACCATATCTAAAGGGAAATAGCACTGTTCCAAATACTGCTACAATAAAGGCATTGACCCTCTTTTCAACCCACGATTCATATCCTCTACAGAAGACCTAGCAATATTTCTAGTAGGCATTTAGGCTTGAAAACCACTCCACCAATCTTAGGATATTGAGACATTTTTGGCCTTCTGAAGATAAGAATGGGGCCAAGGCTAACTTCTTGACCCCCAACAGCATCATGAAGATTTTTTGAGGCTAAACTTTGAGATTAAGGATAGCTATGCCTACTTTGAGGTGCAGGGCACTAAGTAGTTGCAAGTATTCTTCCATGATAGGTGTCAATACATGTAGGCTAAAGTTGAAAGTTGTAGATTCTAAATCCCAATAATGGATAAGGGCCTGGATTAGAGACCAATGGAGTTAGACCTATATGAGGGATATGACCTGCCCGATCTTCTTACGGACATGATTTTGCTTAGCAGGCGGAAGCTGGTTCAACCAATTTTTAAGATGGTTTCGGGGAAGGAGTACTTATCCAATTGGATTTCACAGATAGGTTGATGGGCTGATGGGCTAACGGGCTTCAGACTGATATTACCCTGACTCTCCATATCTATATTACAAAAAGATATAAATGAAATAAAAATGCGACAACTATTTACAATGAGGATACTAAATTCATGATAAAGTTGGATTTGATGTTAATAATTTCACAGCTTTTTCAAAGATTTCCATAGAAATCGTGTAGCCTTTCGTTGACTGAAGGGCACAAAAAAAAAAGAGATACTATACACTAGAATAAAATATTCATAGAAAAAAACGTAATCAATATATAGAAGAAATATGTTGCACACAAATGCAAATGAATAAGAGTCGTAATTTATAAATTAATAGGAATTATATAAATCTACGGTAAAAATACCCCTATATTAAGTATATTCAAAAGATTTAATAAAACTGAAGCCGTGTATACTTATTATAAGGGTAAAAAAATTTTAATGAAAATGGAAATGAAATAAATAAATAAATCTCTTATAATAAAAAAAAAAAACAATATTTCAAAAAATGATGCAAGGAACAATGGTTAAGCGGTAATTTAATATTCAAGGAATTAGTGAATAAATTAAGGCTTTCAAAGAAATCAGCCTATATGTAAGTGATCAATAGTTTAATACAAAGCTGAAGCTCGGTGTTATACTATAAATAAAATAATAAGGATATGAGAAATTGCAAAGGTTAAATCGAACTCTTCTACATAATAAGAAAAAACTAAGTATTCAAAAAAATGCAATGGGACGGCCCATCCTAGGGTTCTCTATGGTGGCTAATTCTAAGGTTCCTAAGAGTAGCTCTAGTTTACATATCAACATGACTCGCTTATACCGATAGCGAGGTAATGACTCGAAGCCTAGGTTACAAATGCGGCATCCTGTCCTATGGTGCCATCTAGTTCCTAGTACTCAGGTACATATTAACAACGAGACTATAAAAAAAACTCCTATCCCTAGAAGGCCAATGGGCCAAGCCTTGCTCTTAGGCCTGCATTACTAAGAAAAACAATTAGTACTACTATAATACAATAAAAAAAATAATAAAAAGGCCATCAATTAAGTTTTTAATTTGTACATTGCTAGCCTACAAGTGGTCCCCAGTAGAGTCGCTAATTCTATCGACCAATTTTATCGAGCCATATCTTAATTTCTTTAATTTAACTTATATTACGCCCAACCCGCTTAATATAAATTACTCAACATTAAACTTAAGGAAATACTTTTCTTAAAAACAAATTTTAAAAAAATTGGAGTCGCCAACCGGTAAAAATAAAATTAGGTTTTTCGGATAGGAAAACTCTAATTTGGCTACTAATCTGAGGATATTTTAAAAAATTGATTTTTAGAAAAATTGAACAAAAAAAAAAAAACTAGGTTCAGGAGCCAATTTATTAAGATTAAGTCACTATGTAAAAAATTGATGAGTTTTTTTTATAATATTTTCTAAGAATACTAAAAATAGATAAAAATAATTAAAAATGACTAAAAATGATTTTTTATTATGAATTTTTAAAAAAAGGGAAAAAAATTTATTTCTTTTTAATGGTTACCCTAAAAGTGCTTATATACCCGCTAATCGAGATTAAACCGACTGTAATTTTTTTTTTTAAAAAATAACTATTTAATTGGTGGGTTGTTTTTATTTTTGAAAATCGAGTCAGGTTTACATTTGTTAATTTATTATTTAAAGAAAAAACCTAGAAAATCTAATTTTCCTAAATTAAACAAAAACCCTAACTAACTTAATTTTGATTTTGTTTCTAAAAAAAAACCACTCAACGTCAAAAAATGTTTTTTAATTAAAAAATGATTTTATTAAAATAAATTAATAATAATAAAAAATAACCAATAAAATAAATTAATAAAAATTACTAAAATAAATGAAATAAAATAATAAAAAAATGGGAAATTACCTTGCATTAGATTATTAGTGTTGGACGGTGATCTAGGCATGCACAGGCAAGGTAGTAGGCGAGGACGGACGGTAACTTGGGTAAGCGCCTAGGCGTGCGGATGGGCGAAAGCGGGTAAGCGCGTGGGCAAGACTAGGTGACAGTACGGGCGGAAGCGTGGGTGATCACAGGGCGAGGCTAAGTGATAGTTGGGCGATAGTACGGGTGGGAGTGCGGGCAATCACATAAACGAGGCTTTGGGCGATGGAGTGGGCGATAGTGGGTAAGCGACTGGGCGATGTTGTGGGCAACAGTGTGGGCGACAGTGGGCGAGTGACTGGACGATGGCGTAGATGATGGTATGGGTGATAATGGGTGGTGACCTAGGTACGCGATGGGCGATGCTGGGCGGTGGTTGTAGCACGTTAGTGGCGGTGGGCTCGAGTGATCCTATGGGCTAAGGCTTTGGGTGGTAGTGCATGTTTGGGCAGTAGAGGAGCATGTAGTGGTTATGGGGGGATGTACTGTGGTAGCTCGTGTGTAGTGTGACGGTGTAGGTGGTTGCGACATGTGAGGGAGTATGGTGGCGTATAGGGGAGTGTGAGATTAAAAAGAAAAGCTTCCTTGAATCCCTGGTTAACGTGTTATTTATAAGCTCAAAAAATTGAATCTTTCGTATCTTCAATATAAAAGATTTTTTTTTATTTAACCTATATTTATCCTAACTTCTAAAAACCTTAACTAATTCAGGATTTTCTTTTAAGTCCTAGCCCGATCTAATTTAGCCTAATAATTTAACAAATCTTAATCGTGAGCCCCTAACTTGGTCTAACCCAAAACTAATGGATTCAGCCCATCTCAATAACTGATCTAATAACTCAACTTAACCTAACTTGACACTACTTGACTCTTGACTCAATTTCTTATGACCTAACTTGATTTTCTTTTTGCTATTTTTTCATTCATTTTTTTATTTTTTATTCTTATTTGTTAACTTAGCTCAATAAACAATGGCAAAAATGAGGTGTCTACAATTATCATAAATGGAACTCCAAACCTTGATATAATGTAGTTAAAAACAAAGGCCTCAACCTTCTGTTGGTGACCCTTACCAATGCTTCGGCCTCTACTCACTTTGTGAAATAATCTACAGCAACAATGACGAATTATCACTGGGTTGTAGACTTTGGAAATAGTCCAAGTATGTCTAATCCCTATTGGGCAAAAGACCAAGGGCTAATTATGCAGCACAATTCAGTAGAAGGCGCATGACTCGACGCCTCATGCTTGTGACATTGTGGACAATGCTGAACAGGTGTTCTTGCATCATCTTTTAAAGTCAGCCAATAATAGTCGAGTTGCAGTGCACAGATATACAATGTTTGTGCTTTCATATGATTGCTGCATACATCGCCATACAGCTCGAACAACTCCCGTCGCGCATCTTTCAAGGGAAGGCGTCAAAGATAAGGTTAAGAAATACTATGTTTGTACAATCGATCATTTATTAATGTATAATTTATAGCTTGATAAATCAGTCTTCGAGCCTCTTTCTTGTCATCCAGGACTTCTCTCTCGAGTAAGGAGCTAATTTACAACTCTGCGAGACAATTGATAAGCACTTTTATAGGACACATACACACACATGTCTACATTTCATGCACACATATGTGTAGATTTCATACACATATACATGACTAAGATATACTCATATGTCCAGATTTTATACACACATATAGGACCAGAACAAGCGCACACGATCAATTCCACACTCATGCACATGAATGCTATTCATGATTGGTTCACGATCGGTTCACGATACGTACATTCAATCACGTACACGATTTGATCCGTTTAGGTAATTAAATAATTTTTTAAAGTTAGTTATTTATTTATTTTTTTAGTTAATCAATTTATCTTTCTGACTTGTTTTTTAGTACATTTTTTTTTATAAATTTTAATAATTATTATGTCGTTTTGCAATTTTTTAAATAATTTGTAAATTTTTTTGATAAATTTTAGTTAAATTACATTTTTTTGAAAACTGTATATCTTTTCTCTAAGTTTGTATCTTTTCTCTAAGTTTGTATCTTTTATCTTAGTATATTTTGCAGTTAAGGTTTAGAAAAATCAAATTTTGATATGTAGATTTTTTTAAGAAATAAAAAAAAATCTTAACTCGAGTTTTAAAAAGATTTAATTAGTTAGTTATTTTTTTTTAAAAAAATAGATTTGTGAAATTTGATCTTTTTAGGTTTTTTCTTAAAAGATAATAATTTGATAACGAATGTAAGTTTGACTTGATTTCTTTAAAAAAAAAAGATTTACCTACTAAATCTTTTCTAAAAAAGGAATTACATTAGTTCGATTTTGATTAGCGGATGCGTAGGTATTTCTAAGGAAACCATAAAAAATAAAAAATAAAAAATTTTCTTTTGAAAATTCGTAATGAGAAAATCATAAAAAACTCATTTTAGTTACATTTTTACATATTTGTATATATCTTAGTACTTTTAAAATTATAAAAAATAAAGCCCATCGTTTTTTTTTTCTTTTTCATGGTGACTTAGTCTTAATAGGTTAGCTCTTGGACTTAATTTTTTTGGTTTAATTTTCTTAAAAAAATATTTTAAAAATATATGTATATTAGTAGCCAAATTAAGGTTTTTTCATTTAGAAACCTTAATTTTACTTTTTACCAATTTAACTAGTTACTGACTTTAATTTTTAAAAATATTTCTTAAACATTTTTTAAAAGAAAAATGTTTTTCCTTAATTTAATATCAAGTAATTTATATTAAGTAGGCTGGGCTTAATATATATTAAATTAAGAAAAACCGAAATAAAACTCGATAAGTGCCGAACTAACTATTTTAAGTAAGCAATTAATGCCTAAAATACTTAGACTGTATCTAAGAATTTTATCAATGAGCAAAATGTAAAGGGCTAAAATTATTATATTAATATATTAGGCTAAACCTGGTTAGGTGAAGGAGTTAAGGAATCTGATATATATTTGGCATGATTTGGGGAAATTTAACTTGGTGGGCCTGAAATAGAGATCATTAGACTGATTCGTCCACATCAAATCTTTCGTAGGTTGACTCATGCATTCATAAAGAAGGCTACTAGCTTTGAGCCCATTAGTTAACTCATTCAGGATAATAATGAATTGAGTAAGTTCCATCTCATTTTTTTATCACTTAGATGATTTAACATATGCCATCATATCTAAGAGCCTATAAATACTTAACCTATCCTCCTTAGTTACAAATTTTGTAGAGATAAGAGAAATGGTATTCTATATTGAAACCTTTACTCTCTAAGATCAAATAAATATTTAAGTAGAGGACAATCATAGTTGCCCAAGAATTGTAAGGTTGACGTCTTGAGTTCCCTAGGCTTCCTTGTTAGTTACTTGTGCATTTAAGACACTAAGATTGTCTGTTCTTCTTTCCTGCCTCGTTCTTACTTAATCATCCCTTTAGGTGTCATTCTTGCATTGCTTTTTACAAGCCATGCATATTGCATGACTCATGTAGCACTTACACAACTACTTTAGTAAGATCCTTACTTCTATAGTATGTAATAAAGAAGATTGTTATGATAACTTAAGATACGACATTTGAATTTCTAATATTGGTGCTATAGTTTTTACACTCACAATTATAACTTCTAATAGGGCTTAAAGTAGGAATCATTTTGATAATGAACACGTAGTTCTTATTTATTCTTCAAGAATGTCTTCATGGCATTATTTATTAGCTTTAGTAGTCATTCAATTATTTCTACAAATTAGTTAATAATTTTAAGTTCATAATTATCTATAAATTTCAAGTGTTGATGGTCTAGGCAAAGGGATATGTGAAGTAGCCACTTTCCAGTGATCTTAAGGCATGAGAGTTAATATCAAAATGGAAAAAGTACAAAAAAATTCTTAACATTTACTTGTTTTTCCATTTCAATCTTTAGTGTATCAAAATTTTCATTTCAGTGTTCAACATTTGCAAAAGTTTACAAATCATTCCTCTATTAGTTTTGTCGTTAATATTGCCATCAATATTGAGGCATGTCGCAATCTGATTTACCTTAATAATTAATTCAACGAAATGAATTAATAATATATTTATCTAAGTAAAGTTAATAAAAAAAGTTTAAAAAATGCAGAAAAATTATTTAAAAAATAAAAATAAAATATGGAAAGTAAAATAATTAAAATAATTACAAAATCCTAAATAATTAAATATTTAATAATATAAATAAAAAATTAAAAAATAACAAACTAGTGGTTGCTTGCCATACCTTACCCTTGGGTGTTTAGAATGGCCACCACTTTTAGTAGGTGGATTGCAACACAATCAAAAAGTGGGTTGCGAGACCTACCACCCGAAGGGGTTGCACAACACCTTAATGGTGGTAGCTAAAGCAAAGCCCAATCAAGTTGCCATCAAGTTATGCGACCTAAGTGAGTTTTACATCCTTTTTTCCTTATTTTTTTTTTTTAACTTAGTGACCACTCATGGCTCCTGGATCGAATAACCTACTTAACAAAACCTATGATTAAAATCTAACCACCTAGTGGTAAGGGATAGAGATGCCACTAGAGCGGGTTCAAAACGAGTTATGCAAAACTTGAACTCGACCTAGTATCCTATAGTACTTCCCAAAACTCTATAAGGTTTTCATCCTATTTTCATAACCTACCCCTATAGGGTTTTAGAAAACCCGGTTAAAACTTGACCTAACCCGCTTATGTTAAAAAGATTATAAAAGGATACATTTAATAAAAATAGGCATTCTTGTTCATAAAATAAGATGCTAAAAAAAATAAGTATGCTATAGTGTCCATGCATCACATCACCATAAAATTTAATTTTCAAATAAGCTACTATTATAAATCCTTATTGCAAACCTAAAAGTAAAACATAAAAACAATATCCATATAAATATTATGCAGCTTAAGATTGTTTGAAAGGAAAGAGACAAAAGATATTATTCTATAATGTATGTTCTATCAACACTTATATTCTATTATTATATTATTTATAAATATTATTATGTTAGGAACTTATACTTCATGAAGTATTGATTTCCTATAATGTAAACGTAATGATATGGGCTTTAGGGAAAAGATTAAGGGCTCTTGTATATGTACATATTATTATTTTAAAACAAGTTCGAGTTTTTTGTCAGGTTTTTCCTAAATTTCAAAACTTAACCTGTAATCTTATAGGGTTTGAGAATTAATTCTGGAACTTGCTTTAAAACCTCATGGGGCTTTTAACGGTTCAAATGGGTTGGAAACCTTATGATAACTTACCTAATGGCATCCCTATTAAGGGGTGGCCAATTTTTTTTTTAATTTTCCAGTTTTTCTTTCTTTTTTAATGTGATTTTTAGATTTTTATTAATTTAATTTGAAATTAATGTTAATATAAATATATGTATATAATACTAGTTAAATTATCATAGTATTTTTTTTAAATTTGTAGATTGTTTTCACTTTTCAATTTTTTAAACAAATTTTTATCATTTTTTGATATTTTTCTATATTCTTTTAATACCTTTAATATTTTTATTATTTTATTATATCTTCCATTTAAATAAATTGATGTACATATAAGATGTTGCTATGTATGTCATGCCTCGCAAGAGCCCTAATCATGTTACGTCACCTTATATCATACAAAGGCTATGGATTGGTACCTTTGCCACTCAACGACCTTTTATACAATATATATGGCTCTTAAAATATTAGTTACCCATAATCCATAGAGGTTTAGATAATATCATAGCTAACATTAATAATATAACTTTTCATGCCATTGTAGTGCTCCTAAGAGTTAGTGGGACTCCAATACCTAAAATGAGCAAAGTTTAGCTAAAAATAATCAAAGTAGTCGTGTTACATGGCTACTATAGTAAGAACGGACATATCTAATACTAAATATAGATAACTAGAGTCCAACTAATATAATAATGTATCTCTAGCTCTCATATTCCCCTAGATCTATGCAAAAGTTCTATACTAACCTCGGGCATACCTCAGCCTATGACAACAAACAAATCCCCCTATAACAAAAGAAATATATGGGAGTATACGCTATGAAACTTAATAAAATATCTCTTAACCATATTGTCAACCATGTTATCAAACAATTAATTACAACCATATGGATGCATTAGCAAATAAAGTGCCAAACAAGTACATATAGTTGACTAGGTGTTATATGCAATTTAGAGTTAATATTCTTTGAAGTCAAGATTGGAGATTCATCGACATCAATCATATTTGAATATCACATTTGTACTTATATTCCAACTATGAAACTTCCATTTCATTTCCAAAAGTAAAATTTATTTCTATTTATTCAAATTTCAATACCAAGCACTAGGTATGGTTATAAGAAGGCCCTACAATTCGTATTCACCTCTAAACGGAGGTATCAAGGTATGAACCTTAGCAGCGATTAGTGTCTTGGTCGCTTGATGAGCCTGTAAGCTAGGGTAGGGCCATGTTATATGAGTACCATACTAGAACATTTTAATTCCAACTTATAATAACAAACCTTGCAAGATCCTTCTTTACATCCATGTTATGTGATGGCTAGAATAATAATGATTCAATGTTATGGTTATGCATGATTTGATTTTATTTAATTAGATAAATTATAATCAAGTCCATTTATCAAGTAATCAAACAATATCACATACAATCACAATCTTACAACTGTCTTCTATGTAGCAAAGTAGTCAGTTATAATATTTAATGGTATTTTGTGTAATAAATAATCAGTAACAAACACATACATAACCCAAATCCCTAGATATCAACCAGTTTCAAAATATAATTTAAGTGTAGCTAGCTACAAACACAAATAAGTATAGGCTCATTAAGAGTACTTACTCAGTTGTGTTAACAATCAAGGGCTGTAGTAGTCAATTGGGAGGTCGATGTCCTAATTGAGGGCACATGATAATTGAAATAATATGAAAATATAGGAAGTGCCAAATTGTAAAGCCGAAACTATCTAGTTAGATAGCTAACTTACTTTCTAATTCTCAGTTCCGAATTTCTTTAATTGCAAGTGACCTTTCCATCTTAAATCCGATTTTTATGATCTTATAGATGATCTTTATCATTTTTGGACATACTTTTACATGATGACATTCGTTTTGGGAAAAAGGGACTTATAAATTCCATTATGGGCCTGACTAATTTTGAAATAAAATTGATGTGGGACTATTTACTTTATATTTATCGATTTTGGACTTCTCTTAAAATTTTTCTTACAAATTAAGCTTTCTATGAATTATATTTAGGCTTAAAATTTATGTGGGCCTGACTTTTTATAAGTTTTATTTTTATTAGGTCTAACTTTTAGTTCTATTAGTAGGCTTGTTATGTCCATTTTGAGTATAAACTTAAATCGGGTTTTCCCTAATTATTAATGGGCCGTTCGAAATCTTAAGTGGGCCTAATAATTTTATAATTTTGTGAGTTGCTGGTTCTCTTTCCTTCTTGGCTTGAAACTTATGATCCTTGCCTTACAAGGCTTTTTCTTCCATTTTTCAATTTCTATAACTATTGGGCCTAACTTATTTTTACATTTAGCTCATAAAATAACTAAATCAAATTTTTGAATTCATTTTCCCCTTAGTTTAGATCTAGCCATAGGCCATTAGTGTTCTCCTTAGTCTATTTTCTAGCATATTTTCACTAATTGATAAGTTAAGCCTTAGATAACTAGTTTGCCTAATGACTCATAATGTAATAAATCTAAATCCTACTTGGATGAAATTTTTATATAAAGAAATAAAATGAACTCCTACTTTCTTAAGCATGTTGTGGGGTACACAAGGGATATTTAGTATAATTTTTCTTTGTTTTGTTAGATTAAGCATATTTTCCTAATTATAATAAGAAAATTACATAGGAGGATATTAACATTTAAAAGTAAATTCAAATAGGAAATTAATGTTTTATTAAGTAGTTTAACTAAAGAAATTGTAAAGTTACAGTTATAACATTGTTAAGGATAGCTTATGTCACATCTCGATGAACAAAGGATGCTTCATCACAAATAAAAAACCTACCAAACACATCCATAGACTTATGATATTTCGTTCATTATAAAACATATTTCTATTGGGGTTTAGACCTTACATTAGAGTTTACCAACTATTTACAATATTTACAAGCTAAAAGGTGGAAACGTACAGAGTTTTTTTTTTTCCATTCATAGCTACTACATTCCATCAAAACCAACTAAGTTGATCATAGGCATCTCCAAAATGACTGACTCTTTAATGCACTTCAAGGACTTCCCTCCTAAAAAAGCTTAAACCTGCTTTAGACTTCTAACATGAGGATAACATAAATTTATGCCCTTAACATATTGTTGAGTGAGAGTAGATACCAGCATAATATAAGTAAGTATATATCTTTATAGTATGATAAATTATTATAGCAACCATTTCAATCCTAAATTCCTAGTAACTGACATATACAATAGAAGGATACCAAGCTCATGCACATAACATGTATTAGTACTGATATCCTATCCTAACCTAACCCTAGTCTTAGACATCTGAGTAGTCGATGTTGTCAAGAATCTAAATTGTCTAATTCAGGAACCTAGGAAAAAGTTATTATTTTAAATTCTTGAGCTAAGCTATGCAAATCTACATGCTTGAAAATTTAGATTTTGTAAACCAATTTCTTTGCTAAGAGAGAATCAAGTTTTCAAGTAAAACATGACCAATAGATCGTTTTATGCCATGATATGCCCGAGTCAAACACCAAGCAAAATAACAACCACTCATAAATTACATGTTAAGTTTACTTTGTTTGATCTTACTTCCATTTTTAACTCTAAGCTTCAGTGTCGGGTTCACTTAAGTAAACATCCTAGGAAGCGGGTTTAGTACCTAATCCTTTGTTGAGTTGATCCAACATTTATAATCAAACATTGAACGTGGCAATAAACACCAAACTCAACTTCAGTCATGGCTCAACTCACCATAAGCGTACTTAGACCATTATTCACAACATATCTTGTAGCACATCATATTAGCATCCAACGCAATTAAGGAAATCAATCAAACAAGTTAGTAGCACACTACATAAAGATTATATGTAATCTACTTGAACACATAAGTATCTACTTATTAAGGCTACTTAAAACACTTCCCTTAAACACCTAAGCATTGCATTGCTAATCCTCCTTCTGTATCTCACCTAACAATAAGCATATGATACCCTAATTAATTACATGTCATATATAAACTAAAATAAAAACTTACTTAAGTATTGGATTTAGGTTTTAGGTTCCTTCTTTAATACAAACGCCCTTCTAGGATAGTTTCTAACCAAGGTTTTAACCCAGTTTCTGATTCACTTCGGGTACATGAGGTTTCTTTTAAAACACTTTTTGACCAACATTCTAACTTTCTTCTTCACAGTTAACCCTGAAGATACTAAAAATCACTTCACATACATGACGTAGTTTTTGACCCACTTTCTAACTAACTTCAGTTTATACACTTTATTACAGCTAACCTTCTAACTCACTTTTTGATCATCTAAGCTTATACATTCGACTTTCTAACTCCCCTGTTTTGCTTCTACAACTTACAAAACTCACTCTAACACCACTCTATAACATTACTCATTTATTTGAATAGAATACAATATCACCTAAAATCATTTTACATACCCATGCATGTCACTTCAGTTATCAAAACACTTGATTTAAGCAAAAGTGTACATGTAGCTTTAGTTGTAAAATATGTAGATTTGGCCTTATACTTCCATGTTTGACTTGATAACCACTTTTCCTTCAAAATTCATACTCAACCCCTTCTGTATAAGATTGAAAACCATTATCCCTTGCAGTTTACAACAAAATTATACCAAGCACATACAAGATTCTTTAGAAAAATAAGCTTCCAACCATTATTTTAGCAAAAATTGAAATTTCTCAAAAACCTACTTAATAATTTTGAAAGAAAAAATTATATAGCATGAAAATATAACATTTAAGGGACTTATTCATAAAAATTCAGGTTGAAACTATATCGTTAGGATTTTCAAAAATGCGTCGAAAAATTGGTCGATAGAACATTTTTCTTAAGGAGCATATATTAGCACTCAAAATTTTGGAAATATAATTTTAGGTTTGAATTTTACATGCAAAAATATTTAAGAAAACCAAATTTCATAATTTTTTGACATCGCGTAATATTTTTAACAAATTTTTGAAAAACAAGATAGATTTATCAACTCACCGCCGCAAGGAACATTAGTCACCACTAGGGGTATATAGTATGTTAGTCAACCTTATCACCACCTCCTCCTATAGGCTATGGTAGTGGTTCACTCCTAGGTTTAGCTTAGATGATAGAACCTGAAAATCCTTATTTTAAACCTATTTTCTTCTATTTTTGTCTATATTTTTCCCAAATCCTTTCCTATCCTTTTCTAAATTTTACAATGTTAAAAAGAATAAACTTACGAATGGAGTTGGGTTTCCTAATTTATGGAACCATCTAGGTTGATTTTTTTTTTTTTTCTAGGCCAAATGGCTTTTTCCTTAATTTTCTTAGTTTATTAGTTGTCTTAGGCTTAGGTTAAGTGTTATACAACACCTATGCAAACTTGCCACACCCAAAGCAACAAAATCTAAGTCCAACAACTGTCTAAGTCCATATCTTAGTGTTTTAATATATTTTAGTTACAAATTATAGGCTTTTATGAATAAATGTATTCATTTAATCCCATGAGCTACCTTCATACATGACTAATTACATATTTATTTCACTTATTTTTATTCCAAATCATTATTTTTATAACTCAAGTAATTTATTTCTAATATTTCGGTACGTTCTAAGGCCCATATTCTAAGTTTGTAATACAATTTTCATTATTGGGTAAAATCGTACTTTTATTGAATTAACTAGTTTATATACTATATTTTACTAAATATACTTTACTAAAGCTCTTCTTTTAACTTTTATGACCTCTTATTAAAGTTTTACTCAATTCCACTTCCCTAAAGTCTTAAATCGCACTAATTCCAAATAATTATGGTTTCATAGCTTATGCGGCTATTAGGTGCTAAGTGTTAATTATATGGTAGCTTATGTGGTATTTTAATAGTAAATAAATAATAAAAACTAGTAAAAACATACAAATTATTACAAAAGGAAAATTGTTTGAAAAAAATTAAAAATTAAATAAAATTGTAAAAGGCTTAATAATGTAAGTACATATAATACATATATAATATAACTATACTATAAGTACATAAAATGTAAATATATATAATATGTATTTATATTATAATATAATATAATTAATCAATTAAAAATATAAAAAATAGAAAAGGCTTAGAAAAAATTAAAAAAGATATATAATTAGTTACGTAAGATCAGGGGTAGTTGTTGAGTTTGATTTTTCTTCCAGTTTTATAAATTAATCTTCCTTAAATTGATTAATATTAGACTCTACCCATTTAATACTGACTCTACCCATTTAATACTGACTCTTGTTAAGATTTAAATAAAACTGATTTTTTTTTTATATCTTTGAAAACATTTTGGAGTCGCTGCCTAATTGAAGTTGAGAAATGGTTTAGGTCAAAACCAAATGGGTAGATTTGGTTTTGATATAGACACTGGTTTGCATGGGTGAAAAACTGATCTTAAAGAAAAGGGTTTTTGAAAACCATAGAAACAAGTTTGGGGATCAGATTCTTTAAACCCTTATGGGTACCATCAACTTTCCAATTTTAGCTTTAATCTTAAAAATTACCTTTCAAAAGACTACTTTATAAAGAGTAATTCAATTATTGGTTAACGAATTGAATAATTTGAGTAATTTAAATTTAAAATGGAAAAAGAGGTTTTTCCATTTTTTATCGTCCCCTCGTAGGTACCTACGTATCGGCTATTCATCATCAGATGTACGTAGTTTTTTTATTTTTTATTTTTGTAAAATTTTACTATGTTGGATTCTTTTTAATTTTGAAAACACGTCGAGTTTACATTTTTAAGTAGATTTGATTTTATTAAGAAAGATCTAAAAGGTCTTAAATCCAAGTTTTATTTTTGGAAAATTCTAGAAAAGATCTTAATTTGAAAAAGGATCACTTTTTTTTTTTTTAGAAAACTAATTTTCTAAGTAGTAAAATGGTTTTTCTTTTTTTTAATTCACTAAGCTATTTTGATCTTATTTTTATTATTATTATTATTATTTATCATTATTTCTTGCTATTTAAATCTAAACCGAAAAAAAAATTAAAAAAAGAAAAAAAATGATAGATTTGAGCTCTTCTCTCTTTGTCTCTTTCTTTTTTTTTTCTTCTCTTCTTTTTTTATTTTTATTTTTCTTTTATTATTACAAATACATGAGTAATAAATTTAAAAAAAAAGTAAAATAAGTAAATATAATTAAAAAAATCAGGCGAGTTGGCTTAGGTCGACTTCGGATCATCTCGAGTAACTCTAAACTCCTCTTCAATAGCAGCTTTGTTGGGTTAATTTGGGCTAATGTAAATGTTGAATTGAGAGGGTGAGAGGATTTTTGTATTTTTCGAATTGGACTTAGTGGAGGGAGGAGGGTAAGCTTGGTGCCTTGATGTTCGGTGGTCGTTTAGGTAGTGATTAGAGTTAGGTGGTTGCAGTTGGATATGGGTAACTATGGTAGCGATTGCTAGAGGCCAAAGAAAGGTTGGATCTTGGTATTTCAGAGGTGTTAGAACTCATCGTGGTGTTAGTGGTTTTCATTAGAAAGCACCTAGAGGATGCTATCGTAGAGAGAGAGAGAGAGAGAGAGAGAGAGAGAGAGAGAAAGCTCTGATTTTTGCTTATCTAGAGTGTTTCAAATCTTTTTTATGTTTGTGAATGAACAAAGGAATTCTATTTATGCTAATTCACCATTAATTAAGCTTAGAATGCTTGAAAATTTTGAAAATCTCCATTAATGAACATTGACTTGAAATCATTTTTTTTTTAATTTCCAAGCTTGATTTAGGCTGCGTAAATGGATGAATTTGGACAATTTTTCAATCTCGATGCAAACTATACCAAGTGTACTACACGATTTCACCATTAATTTAGTGAAATCGTATAGTAAATGGGGTAAAAAATGAACCCAAATTGAGTACACAAGATAAGGAATAAAATTGGATTTATGAGAAAAAATCGTAAAGGAAGAAGAATTTAGGGGGGAGGGGGTGGGGGTGTTGCAAGTCACATACTACGTGCCCTTATGCACGTAATTGAAAAAGAAATGTTGTAGCAACCCTAAGAAGGGCCTAGTAGTATTACTTAAAATTTCCATATCACGTGTGCATCCATGATAAGAAAATCGCCTTACAAGTCAAAGATTATATGACTCTAAATAGTTATTTGCTAGAGTCTTCAATTTTAGTTCATTAGCTCATTATATAATATAAATAATTATGGATATCCATTTTCCTACAGTTCCTCAGAACTGCAGAGAATCGGTTTCCCTTACCAAAATAGTGAAATAAGATAAACAATTCTAGAAAATTTTAAACTTACTAAAGATACTAAACTTAATTAAGACATTAGTTGTTTATCGGAGCATTTCGAATTAACTATATAAGCTTTTCATCATACGGATTCAATGGTAGCACTCTGCACTCGATTCCTATCCCATTCTCAACTATCGATCAACCTGCAAGGAAAAGAACTGTTGGAGTGTAAGCTTACGCTTAGTAAGATAATTACTCTCATCAATACCGCATGATAGAAATTTATTAAATGCACAATCATATGAATGCATGAACAATCAGTATGCCAAACAACGCATGCAGTGACCTAAGAACTGCATACGACTTAGAATTACGCCCCCTGAAGTCGAGGTTTGGAGATAATTAATCGACCTAAACCAAAATCTGGGTTCTAGACCTTAGGTTTTATTTCATTTGCACTATCGTGCTCATGTCAAAATAAAACTCTCTCTCTCTCTCTCTCTCTCTATATATATATATATATACTTTCTTTACCAAAATCAAATCATATCTTTTAAAATCCCAAGTCTAGCGGTTTGGTGGCCTCTGTAATTCACAAACACACGCCTTAAGCAGAAGCCATAAGACTCGACCCCTCGCCGACGGTTGGCGTCTCCCAGCACCCAATAAGCCTATTAGCTTAAGACAGAGACTCAATATATATGATGGCATAGCTAGTGCCCAATCCTGCAGGAAACTCGTATTCCTGTAAGTCCCTTCCATCTTCTACGTGAAGCGGCAGTCAATGTTATCCGTATACAATATGGGAAATGCATGATCCATTTTGAGTTCTTAATCGTATAAGTGATTAACTTGATTTTTAGGGTGATCAAACAATTTCATTCCATACAATTCACATATATATATTAATACAAACAATTCCCATTATTATGTATATAATTAACAAGTCATCACATTCATCCATAAATTCATACACATGCATCTCCCATATCCCATAAGCATCCAAATATATATATATATATATATATATATATGTTTAGGTGCATCTACTCTACAAGCACAATCAAGTAAAGAGTCATCGGAAATTTACTCACTCAGCCATGTTGATCAATCAAAATAATCCAGGATAGGTCGTCTCCCCAAAGCCGGTCCCTTGGACATCACAAATACGATACTATAAGGATTTGAAATAAAACCTAGAAAACTAAGTTAAAACCCTTTAAGTTATACTTTGGACTTGCTTTCATAATTTTTTCTGGTTTTACTTAAAAGTTCAATCACGTATAACTTTTTCGTTTTAAATCCGATTTTTATGATCTTATAGTCAATCTTCATCATTTTCAAGTGTACTTTGACGTGGTGAGGTTATATTTTCGAAATGAAGCATACAATTTTGTCCATGGGTCAGAACAGTAGCATTCCTCATGTGTTGAAGTGTTTTTGGGCCTTGTATGATAAATGGGCTTTTTGATAACTTGAGAAATCCTTTGGGCTTGGTCTTAAGATTATATCCTAAGCTTAAAATACTCCTTAAGATCAGATTTATAACTTTGATTTATATTCCTAAGGTTAACAACCAGTTCATGGGTCCTTTAGTAGGCTTAAGTTGTCAAATGGGCTTATTTTTTGTTCAAACTAAAGTTAGTGACTTTGGTAAGCTTGTGGGGCCTTAGGTGAATTTCTTATGGGCTTCAAAACAACCTCTCTTGACACTTTAAGGTGCTGGTCAGAATTTCCTTGAAGGCCCAACTTAGAGTTCTAGGCTTGTTTTGAGAGTTTTAGGCTCGGTTTTGAGTTTTGGCTTTGTATGCTTACCATACTTGCTTTGGTTAATCTTTTCACTTTGTTCATTCACTTTTATCATATTTTCAAGCTTCTTTTTCTCATGTTCCAAATCTGTTCATGATGATTCCAAGGGGTTCTTGCTTGGTTTTTCAATTTGTTTTATCATTTCCTTAAGTTTAGGTGGTAAATTATTCACTTAAACTATTTGTATCTAAATCTTAACTTAAGTTTTCTTCCATAAGATGATCCTTTAACTCATGCTCCACACAAAAAAATAAAAGATCTTATACTTAATATAACCTCTATATCATAGCTCATGTCATATAAAGTTGGTTTTTTCATAAAACTTCATGTGATAGATTTTTCCTTAACTTAAGTCTAGATTTGAGTATGTTTAACTTAATGGAAACAAAATCAACATCCAAATGATTATGGAATCCTCACGTCCAGCATTCTTATCCTTCATTCAATTTTTTGTTTTAAGACTTTATCAACTTAAAATCTTTCATTCAAAGTGTTGAACAAGTATCTTTATAAAATACCAACTTTACATGCTCATGCTTCAACTTCATGTAAAGGTTTCATGGTTTGTTTCTTAAAACGATTTTTGGTGTGATGAAAACTTAAACCTTACTTATATCTTCAAGAAATCAAAGTCTCCTAATCATAATCACTAACCCACAATCACAAGAAATTCTTACTTGTCCTTAAAGCATAATATGGTGGTTGTGCACAAAGGTTCCACTTAAGCTCTTAAATTTGCTTCCTCTTTTGCAACCTTTTGGAACCCGAATCGTTTGGTCTTATGGAATGGGGTTTGGGGAAGGTTCTAATGGCTCTAAAAGATCTTAGATGGTAAAAAAAAAATAACACAAGAACAAGAAGAGAAGTTGCCGTGAGCGAAGTTGGAAAAATGGAAGAAAAGTTGATTTTGTGGGGTAAGGTGGTTTCTCCCTTTTATGTTTGTTTCAAATGAGAGAAATAATGGAAAGAGTGGCTGGTTTGAATGGAGAGAGAATGAGTGTTTAAATGTCTTGAAAGTGTTGTCTTGTAGCTTACACAAAAGTCAACAATTGCAACTATTGATGATGTAAGCATTAAGGGGTAAATAGTGATGTGTAAGAGAAAGTGATTGATGGTTGAAAGACAAGAGCATAACCCCCCTTTCTCCCTTGTCCAAATCTGCCATTTAAAGTCTTTTTGGGCCATGGAGTAGTCTTGTCTCATTTATTAAAGTTGAGCTTATAAAATCTTGTTAAAAATTGTCCATATGTAGTATAAGTGAAGGGGTGATAAGGAAATTGTCTTATCACTAGATTTTGATAAGTTATCAATTGATAAGTGATTCCAACTCTCAATTGATAAGTTATCTAAGGTGATTGGTTGGTCTACTTATTTATGTATAAAGCTTATACATGAAGATAAGGGCATGGCCTTATAGGAAATTGTTTTAAGGTTTTCATTTTGCATTGTTTCATAATTTATGATTCGATTCCTATAAAATTGTGAAATTTTCTAAAGTTGAATGAAATTATTCAAATTAAATTATTGATTAATTACTTAGGGTTAAAGTTCCTTAATTATTTTAGGGTTTAGGGTTTTAAGTGACTTTAAAGCTTGCAGTTCTTTAAGCTCGGGTTTTATCGATAATTGGTTTTTGGATTGAAAAAATTTAATTCGTTTCTAAATATAAACTTAAGTTTTTGGTTTAGTTGATCTTTGGGAACGTTCGGAAGGTACTCTTAATCAAATCTTAGGCCCACTAAAAGTAGGGTTTACAAATGTGGCATGCTAAGGCCCCCCACCCCCTCTCCCCTTTCGCCTACTGCACACAGGGCCTTAAGCCTTGTTCAGCTTTTTTAAAAATGGATCATGTTTTTTAAAACCTGGTTCAATCCACTTATTATTATTATTATTATTATTATTATTATTATTTTTAGTATAATAATAAATAACTGACTAAATAAAAAATAAATCAAAATAGATATTCTGAATTTTCTATTTTTTGAAAATTTATTTAATTTTCCTTTTTTTGAATTTTTTTAATCTCTTATTTTTTGTATTTTTTTTAATTTTCCATTTTTTTTATTTTTTCTAAATTTATTATTATTTAATTATTTATTTTTTGGTTTTTCCTAAATTAGAATCCTTTACCCCATCTTAAAAATTCTAAAAAATAAAAATAAAAATGGGGTGTTTATAGTAGGCTATTTTTGTGGTGAAGTTTGAGTAAAACTTTATCACAGAGACAAAATAGACATTATTTTTACCCTAAGGGTGGAATTTGTCTTAAGGAGGGCTACAACTAGCTAGTTGCCCCAAGTTTGGTCAATTGGGGATTTAGTGAAGGTTGATTGAGAGAGGAAGTACCTTAAGAGTTAATTGAGTAAGTTTAGGAAATTTTAGTACCCTTGGAGCTGGCTAGAAAGGTTGGTTTGCAAAAAAAAAAAAAAGTTTGTGTCTTTTTGAGCCGACTAACCTAGGTGAACAAGTGAAGCGCTCCTTAAGTTGGCTAAGACCCTAAAGAAGTGCTGAGAACTTGCTGGTGCTTTTCTAAGCTCGCTAACCTTAGTAGAAGCGTCTCTAGGGGACTAGCAACTCTAAGCTAGAATTGATTTAGAAAACCTGGTCATATTCTTTTGAGCTCACTAATTTAGGCGAGAACATTACTGGAAAAACTTGGTCATGCTTTTCTAAGCTCATTAACCTAGGTGGGAGCATTTCTAAGGGACTAACAACCCCAAGTTAGAATTGATTTTGAAAACCTGATCGTGCGCTTCTAAGCTCACTAACTTAGGAGGGAACGTTTCTAGAGGACTAGCAACCTTAAGCTGGAATCGATTTGAAAAACTAAGTCTTGCTCTTTTGAGCTCACTAATCTAGGCGAGAGTGTCATTGGGGGACTAGTAACCCTAAGCTGGAAAAACCTAGTCATGCTCTTCTATGCTCACTAACCTAAGCGGGAATGTCTCAAGGGACTAATAACCCTAAATTGGAATTGAAGAAGTACCCTATAGGCTTACTAAAAGAATATTGGTGAAGGAAAGTACCCTGTTGGCTTGCTAAGAGAACTTGGTAAAGAGAAGTGCCCTATGGGCTTGCTACGAGAATATTGATAAAGGACTTAGTGAAGAGAAGTGCCCTAAAGGTTGGTTAGAACCTTAAAAAGAAAAGAAGAGGGGACAATGCTTTAAAAGCTGGCTAGAACCCTAAAACTGAAAGACAGGATAGCACTCTAAAGGTTGGCTAGAACCCCAAATAGAAAAGAAGAGGGGACAACGCTTAGAGAGCTGGCTAGAACCTTAAAAATGAAAGACAGGATAATGCCCTAAAGGCTGGCTAGGTATCGAATAGATAGTGCAAAAGGTGAGTGCCTTATGAGCTAGTTCAAAAGAATGTTTAAGGAAAAAAAATGTAAAATATTGGTCATATACAAATGCAATGTTCAAAAACCAATGTGCTAACATCATATGGAAGTACTTACCTGATCCTTGAAAAGTCCTATCAAAACTGACTAACCCATTCTTCAAAACAAATTCAATTTTTTGATCCCTTATTGGTAACCCAATTGATCTCTATATAGAGCCTTTGAGACTTTGCCAGCTCTTTTAGAGAAATCAAGGAAATGCCACCTACTATTTTGGTCTTTTCGAAACTTTTATGAATCGAAACCCTTATTCCTAACTAAAAAACATCTATTGTGAGGTGATTGCTTATCTAGATTTCGCATTTCCCTAAAAATGGATAATAAAAAACTCCCCATCGAGGGTCAATCTGTAATAAAGTATTTTAAAGAATTTTGTTAATTACCAATATTTTATATCACTTTACAACTTCTCTTATATTTTCAATGTATGGGTCCGACTAAATGGAGTAAAGGAGCTGGAGAGGGTGATGATTCCAAGGTCAACAACTGCCAAAGATACCGACTTTGCTTGTAGAGAATGAAAATTAGACCACAATAACTTTCAAAACGATTAGCATTCTCATATTCTGAGTAAAAACTTTCATTGACTTCTCACGAGTAGTACAACTTTACAATGCTAACATTTATGGGGTCTTTCAATTTTAGACCATCCATTTGAGACAAAATTAAAGTCCCTCTTGGTAATACTTGCTTCACAACATAAGGGCCTTCGTAATTGGGAGCAAATTTTCTCTTGGAGTCTTGTACATTGGGGAGAGCCTTTTTCAACACCATATTACCCATTTTAAAGTTCTGGGGTTATATTCTTTTGTTGAAAGCCCAAGCCATTCTTTGCTGGTAACATTGATTATGACATAAGGCTATCAATCTTCTTTCATTAATCAGATTTAGCTGCTTGATGCTTTTCTTTACCTAATCAACTTCGTCCAACTAGGTCTCTGATAGTACTCTAAGAGATGAGATCTCAACTTCTATTGGTAACACCACTTCGGTACCATATAACAAAGAGTAAGGTATTGCCCCAATTGATGTTTTGATGGAAGTACAATAGGCCATAAGTGGGAATGGCAACATCTCATGCCAATCCTTGTATGTAATAGCCATTTTCTTAATTATTCTTTTGAGGTTTTGATTGGTTGCTTCAATGGCTCCATT
This sequence comes from Lumnitzera racemosa, assembly GCA_024138005.1. NCBI lineage: Eukaryota > Viridiplantae > Streptophyta > Magnoliopsida > Myrtales > Combretaceae > Lumnitzera > Lumnitzera racemosa. The sequence continues at coordinate 20,184,539 of JAMXBC010000002.1, forward strand.
TATTTAGGGATGATAAGGGGTTCTATGAATGATCTTGAACTATTGGCATAACCTTGACACAAGCTTATTGTTAAGATTAGTGCCATTTTCGGTTATGATTGTTTTTGGAGTACCGTATCGAGTAAGGATATCTCTCTTGATGAACTTAACTAAAACCCCTTAAGTAATGCTCGAATAGGATGAGGCCTCAATCAACATGCTGAAGTAGTCAATGGCGACTAGTATAAACTGATGCCCATTAGATACTTTTGGAGTAATCGGGCTACTGATATTTATTCACCTCATCGAAAAAGGCCACGGTATAGAGAGTGTATATAGTTCTTGAGGTAGGACATTTATCTTATTTGCATAAACTTGATGTAAGTGGCAGTAACTAATGTATTTGATGCAATTGCCTTCCATTGTTGACCAGTAATATCTGAGCCTCACAATTTTCTTGGCTAACATGTAACTGTTCATATGAGGACCACATACTCCTTTGTGTACTTCTTTCATCAAAATCTTAGCCTCTTAATCGACTATACACCTTAAAAGTGTACCATTAAAAGATCGTCGATACAAAGTGGACTCGTTTATTAAGAATTGGGCAACCAATCTCTTGATCATTCTTTTATCCTTTTTCTCAGCCTCTTTAAGGTATGTGACTTGTTGCGGGAACATGTTAATATCATAGTACCATGGCTTTCCACTATTCATACCTTCAATTGCTAAACAGAAGGCAGGCCTATCTTTGATTTCAATAGTAAGGGGTTGAATCTTGACTCCACCAGATATTTAGACTATAGATGCTAGAGTGCCCAAAGCATCAGCAAATTGATTCTAAGTTCTCGATACGTGATTGAAAGTGATTTCTTTGAATTTATCCATCAAATTAGTCAAGTACTGGTGATAAGGTACTAGTTTAGGATCTTTTGTCTTCTATTCTCCTTAAGCTTAGCTAATAATGAGTGAAAAATCCCCATACACTTCTAATTCTTGAATATTTTTATCTAAAGCCATTTTGAGTTCCATGATGTACGCTTCGTATTTAACGATATTATTAGTATATGGGAACAGGAGCCTTATAGTTACAGGGTACTGTGTACCTTTAAGGGATATCAGTATTACCCCAATTTCACATCCAAATACATTAGCTACCCCATCGAAGAACATTTTCCATTTCAGTGGTTCATCATCTTCTCTTTTATCATAACTTCCTTCAACTGCTAAGATATCTTCATTGGGAAAATTGACCTGTATCTCTTAAGTGGTATTATCAAAGGGATTCTCTATTAACTGATTTGTTATAGCTTGGCCCTTGATTGAATTTTAGTTCACATATGTAATGTTGAACTTTGGTAGTAACATTTACCACTTTGAGATTTTTCCAATTAGGGTTAGTTTCTTTGCCAAGTACTTTAAGGATCATGTTAAGTCAGCAATTCAACCTACTAACAGAATGTGTATTGTTTAACCCAATGCATTACCCAAATCAAAGTACAGCAAGTTCTTTCAATTTCTAAATATTTCTCCCTTTCAGTAAATTTCTTATGGTAATAAATAGTCTTTCTAGCCAAGCATACACCCCATTGACTCTGATAATATTGTCAAGTATTGAAATAAGTTCTTCTTAGGTTTAGAAGTTACCAAAATTAGAGGGTTCATTAGGTACTCCTTGATTGTTGTGAAGGCTTGCTTGCATTCTTCATCTTAGTTTATCTTGGCATTCTTTTTCAAAAGCTTAAACAAAGGATGACATTTATTTGTAAGTTGAGATATGAATCAGGCTATGTAGTATAAATAGTCTAATAAGCCTCTGATTTCTTTGAGTGTGCATAGAGAGGGCAAGTTGACTATTGCTTTGACATTATCTAGGTCTACTATGCCCCTTTAGCTAATTATAAAACCCAATAATTTCCCTAAAGTCACTTCGAAGGTACACTTCTTTGGGTTAAGCTTCAATTAGAATTTTCTCAACTTATTAAACAATCTCTTTAAGTTATCCACATGATTTTCTTCTTCCTTAGACTTTGCGATCATATTATCAACTTCTTTGTATATTATGTCATGAAATATTGTAACCATGGCTCTTTGGTAAGTTGCCCTGGCATTTTTAAGTCTAAAAGGCATTACTTTATAGCAATATGTGCCCCAAGTTGTGATAAATGTGGTCTTAGCTTTATCTTCTTCAGATATTCAAATTTGATTATATCAGGAGAACCTATCCATGAAGAAGAAAAGATGGTTCCTAACTGTATTATCGACCAAGACATCAATATGGGGTAAGAGGAAATTATCTATAGGGGTTCCTCGATTAAGGTCTCAAAAATCTATGCATACTATGCTTTTTCGTTTTTTTTTTCATTACTAGCATAATATTAGCTACCCATGCAAGATAATTATATGCCCCGATGAAACTGACCTCCAATAACTTTTTAACTTCTTCTTTAATTTTTAACAAGATATCTAGCTGGAATCTCCTTAGCTTTTGCTTCTTGGGTTTGACATCTTCTCTTGTAGGTAAGCGGTGAACCACGATTTATGGATCTAACCTGGGCATGTCTTCATAAGACCATGCAAATACATCTTGGTATTCAGATAGTAGTACGGTCATTTCTTCCTTTTGTTCTTCTTTTAAATTCCCTCTAATTTTCAATGTTTTGGGGTTATCATCAGTCCCAACATTAACTATCTCAGTTGGCTCATCAATGGAAATTCTACTTATTTCATGTCTTTACTAGCTTTCTTGTACATCACTGTAGTCATTAATATCTTTCTTGACGACTAACCCAGTAGGGTTGGAAGTAATATCAATATTTTCATCACTTATCCACGCGAGATATCCATGGACTTTATTCGAAGCATTGGATCTGAGCAAAAATTATGTAAAAGAAAGAGTGTGAGTAAGGAAGAAGTGAAGAGAAAGAAGACTGATTCTTATTTAGAAGAAATTCTTTTGAGTATAATATTATAGAATGGAGGTAATTATTACAAAACTTTGTAAAATACTAAATCATGATTTATTCTTTACCTTTGAGAAGACTTATTGCTATTCATAGGGATAGAGAACCAATTATTCAGGTGTTGGGACATATAGGACAGGCGCGTTATTTTATTCCTGCTATAGGTGTCCTCTTTAGCAGGTTCTAAAGTTTAGACATCAGCTCGGATGAAAGTTTTTGATAATAGCAAGAAGGTCATTAGGGCATGATACAATCTATCACCTCTTTTGCCCCTCGCTTGCATATTTTACAACTTATCTATTGGAGTTAGGACGTAACCGAACCCATAGGTATTGACCTGACCTTCTTTAAATTTGGGCCTCTAATCTTTCTTTCGATTGGTAAGCATATACACTTCTTCAAATATTCGGAGCCTAAAGTCCTCCTGCTCCTGAATGCCAATGTAGGGTATGGCCGTTTCTTTATATATTTTATAATCCTGGTCACTTATAATCGTTATGACCTGGCTATTTGAGATGAACTTAACCTTTTGATGCAGGCTTAAAGGTATGGCTCCTACTGTATGTATCTAAGGTCTTCCCAATAACAGATTGAAGGTTTTTGGGATTTCAAAGACTTGGAATCAAATGTTGAAAGTTTATGGGCCGATATCAATCGGTAAGTTGATCTCTAATATAATTTCCCTTTTGGACCGATCAAAAGTCCTGACATTGTTGAACTTGGCTTGATAGTGATGGTATCAATGCCCAAAAGATCCAGGGTAGCGAGAGGGTAGACATTTAATGATGATTCATTGTCAATGAGGACTTTTGCTGTGATAATGTTATTTACCCTCACTATTTTGAAGAGAGGCTTAGCATGTTGATTACTTTCTTTGCTCAATTCCTTAGTAGAGAAAGAAATTTGATCCATGGTGAGGATAAAGTTGGTGACAGACCCTATTTTTTCAGCTGGTATTTCGTGAAGGACTTTAACTTCCCTTAAAGTTTTGAATAAAGCATTTCGATGCGATTTCGATGCCATCAATAAACTCAGGAGAGATATTTGTGTTGGAGTCTTAGCGAGTTGATCCATTATTTTATACTCACTAGACTTGATTATTTTGGTAAAGATAGACTATCCTTCTTCATATTCACTTGATTCATTGTTTGGCTTTTCCAGTACAGTTTTCTTTTTCAAGTCCTCATTTAGGTCATAAATTCTACTAGAGCGGGTAATCTTTCCCATAAGTGAGCTTGATTGCCTTTGATTTACTGCCTTGTAGTTGAGAGAGGTAGTTTTATAATTTTCAGGCACTAAAGACACATGGAAGGTATACCTTTTAATTTGTGGAATTTACTTTTTCTCTTGTTTGTAGAATCTATAGACCTTGGGCTCTCAATTGGAATTGATCATGTTGATGGTGAGATTTGAGTCATCAAATATCATATTGATGATGGGCCCATATTTAGGCAAGGGGTTATTGTTGATGTTTAGAACTAGAGGCTCTACGAAGTTTGGTTGGATTGTGCCTTCATAGATTAAATCTTAAATTTTATTTCTAAATCTCCAATACGAGTTTATTAAATGGCCTACTTGCTCTAGATGATATTGACACCTTGCATTGGGATAAAAAACTCTTGGCCTATACCTTTCAGTAAGAGCCTCAAAATGGAGTAGATTATCTTTTCTTAGTTTTTTAAGTATCTAACTAAGAGGAACATGTTTTTTAGTGAATTTTCTTGGGGTACTGTTGGCTTATGGTTGGCTTTTAAACTGCTCTTGAGCTAGCAAAGGATGTACCTTGAAAGAGACTCGAGCATTGGACTTGGTATTTGAATTAACCATGCCAATAGTAGCTTCTTTGTGCTTGTTAGTGGTAGGTTTAGTAGATGGTAGTCTTTTGTTTGACGGTTCTTATAATTTGCCTGAGGAGACGATGCTTTTAATCCGATACCCTACTACCACCATCTCTGTAAAACTAGAAGAGGTTTGCTTGATCAAGTGAGAAAAGTAAGGTCTCTCAAGAGTGTTGATAAAAGTTGAAGTTAGCTCTTTTTCAATCATGGGGGTAGATACCCTTGCAGCTAGGGACCTTTACCTTTGGGTGTATTCTTTAAAAGATTCATTATCCCTCTTCCTTAGGATAACTAAATCCATCATGGTTAGTGCTACCTCAACATTGAACTTATATTGCTCATAAAATACCCTAGCTAGCTTTTACCATATATTTACATGATTTAGATCTAATTGGGCATATCAGGTCAAAATAGGTTTAGTTAGGCTATCCTAAAAAGTTTAGACCATGAGCTGGTCATGTTGCACATATTTGCCCATCTTTTGTGCATACAGCCTAGTGTGTAGCTTAAGGTACCTAGTTCTATTGCACTTCTCAAAGTCAGGTACTTTAAATTTCTCTAAGATGCTTCCATAGTCTTAGGTAGAGAAGTCTATTATACTAACTTACTCGAATTTGTCATACCTTTTAAGCGTTTTCATCTTTTGAGTGATTTGGTGGGTCAATCGCCTCTCAAGCTCTTTCAATCTGTCTTGATCAGCTGTAGGCTTTGGGTTGACTGGAAATGAGTAAGTGTTTAGCTCGAAAGTCAGGTTGACTTTCGGATAGACCCCTTATGTCTCAAAGGATTCAAAGGTCTAGTTGACTTTGGGATAGGCTTCTTCTGCTTTAAGGGGTGGGCCTTCAGCATTCTTTTGATTTTAGGCTTTGGAGTTTTCTTCATTGGATGGAGCTATGGACTTGAGTAAGGCGATGCTGTCAACAAGGAAGCTTAGTTGATCTGCAATCTTCCCCACTATTCGTTCTAAAAAGCAAAACCTCAGTTCGGTGGGATCAACAATTTTGGGGTTGACACTATTATTGTTGGTGTTAATGTTGTCTTTTCCTTAGCTAGCCATTCTAGTTTAAGAGCAAGTTCGGATAGGACTTCTTAAGAAGGTTTGACACTTGGGAGCTATTTTGGCGACTTGGTTTAAGATCATTTTTCAACAAGTTAGCACATGTATTTAATTTTTGAATAAAATGCAAGGATGCTATATTGATGAAAAGGAGGGGGATCAACAATTAAATAAGAAAAAGACAAGTTTATTTATTATTCCTTAACTCCCAAAGTTTTATTACATTAAAAAAAAGAAAAATACAAATTCATTTAGACTAATCTTCTTTTCTTCTATGGGTCGAATGACATTTTCTTCTTTTGATTGTTGGGTTCGACAGCCGCTATTTTTTCCTTCTTTTGACCATACTCAGCTGCTTCCTCAAATTCTTGGATTCTCTTCTAAGCCTTCTTCAATTGGTGCTTTAGGGTATGCAATCTTTGCTTAGACTCCTGAAAGAAGTTTTCCCACATGTCTTTTTCATCGTAGATGACTCCTATATGAGCTTTTACCTGGTCCATGTAGGTCACCATTTTAGAGCTAGGATTCATGGGAGAAGGTTGAAAGACCTCTAGTGCTCGGTACTATATCTTACTTGCCTTATAAAGTTGATTGTAAAAGTACTCTTTGGTGACTCGGTAGTTGTCTATTTCTCTTATGAATTCACTCAAATCAATGTTAGGGCTTATGGTCCTAGTATCCCACTAAGCCTTGATCTTGCGAAGCATAGATACCCTTTATGTGGAGTGAAACCCTTTGAGGTCAAGAGTTAATAGCTCTAATGAAAGCCTGTGAACTATGTCCTGGATGCCTCTAAACTGCCTTACCATGTTGTTTGAATAGTAGCTTGTACACCAATTGATTTTGATCAATGGTATTGCAAGATAATTTTACAAACCGATATGACCTTAGAGTAATTGCTCCATCTAGTTGTTTACAGTATGTCTTTAACCTGAAAATCTTGTAGAACCTCTATCTAGAGAAGGGTAAGGATATCTTCTGGTAATTTGATCTTATCAATGAAAGAGTCAATAAGATCAATCTTATTGGTGAATGTACCCCTTATTAAGTCTAACCTGAACCATTTGATGTGGCTAACAAACCATACCATTAACAATGCCATGCTTAATCTAAGATCTCTACAGCTTCTTTTCTTAAGGAAATTAAGGTTCTTTATTTGTTTAATAAGTGGGGTAGGAATATAAGACTTCCTTTCCTAAAGCTAAGCCACTAATTCTACTACCTTAAAGTTTATAAGAAAAGATTCACTTAGAAATAGGATGTTAGCAAATACTACTAATGTATAGGCCTCGATTCAGTTCTCCCTCCAATTACTAAGAAATAAAGTACGTTTGTTGGAGTTGGGTTTAGTCGAGAACCAATGGATTAGATCTCATATCTTAATAGCGTATTTATTGCAATCATTTAAGGCTTCATTTATTTCAAACTTATGGATCCCTAAGAATTTTAAACAAAATGTCAGCTGGGTCGAAGTTGAGCTCTGGAATGTATATTTCATCCAAGGAGGGGCTTGAAGTAGTTGGGTATATTCTTCTAGAGTTAGGCTAATTAGGTGTGGCCCAAAATGGAATGTGACTTCTTTGGGCTCTTAGAAATGGACCAAGGCCCTCACAAGCGTAATGTTAACATTTATCTTCGATAATGAGAGTATGAACCTAATCATATTGGTAATGAACTCTTATTCGCTTGGGTTGAAGGCTTGAAACCATTAATTAAGTATGGGCTTCGAGTCTGTAGGCCTATGGACATGAATCTCTTCGGTGAAGACCTTAGCGTTAGATGAGTTTTCCATTTTTGAAAGATTACAAGGAAAACATAAATTACAAAGGGAAGAACATTTACATCAAAAGAAATTATAAAATGTTTCCTATATACATGAATTATATGAAAAATATAGGGAAAGAAACTCCAGGTTTGTCATTTTTTCTTCTCCTCTTTTATAGCAATGCTGCCTTGTTAGCTATTGGTGGACCCCAAAAAATGTATGTAAGAAGGGTGGGTTCTATGAGTCCTTAAACTATATGACCTTATGTGTTTCTAAAAACAGTTCCTTAGTCATATCGAAGTTTAAGTGGGGTAGCCTAATTAGCTCTGAGCGGTGATTACCCTACTACACCCGAAACTTACACTATAATTCATCATCTTAAGGTCCTAAGACAGCTTAGGTTTGACTATGTCTATCATGCATTTATAGTACATGAAATAAATTCCCCCTCAAACAGTTGAATAATTAAAACTAAACCTACAAAAAACGTTAGTATAGTTATGGTACAAATAATAATTAATGAATAAGTAAATAAATTGCACTTTAGTAAGGTGATTTTTAGAGATTAATTTTCAATTTTGGGAAGTTGAATAGCTAACCCTCTTAATGTCCCCAGTGAAGTTGCTAATCTATCGAACCTAATTTTTCTTCTGGTTTTATAAATTAGTCATTTTTAAACCAATCAATATTAAACATTACCCATTTAATATTGACTCTTGACTGGGTTTTAGAATTGCTACCCATCTGAGGTCAGGAAATAGTTTAGGTTAAAACTAAATTGGTAAATTTGGTTTTGATCTAGACACTAGTTTGCATGGATAAAAAACCAATCTTAAAGAAAAGGGTTTTTAAAAGCCAAAGAAACAAGTTTGAGGGTCAAATTCGTTAAACCCTTATGGGTACAATTGATTTTCCAATTTTAGCCTTAATCTTAAAAATTACCTTTCAAAAGAATACTCTATAAAGCAAAACTTAATTAATGATTGATGAATTAAATAATTTAAGTAATTTAAACTAAAAATGGAAAAATAGGTTTTTTAATTTTTTACCGTTGTTACATAAGTATTTACGTACTCGTTATTCGAGATTAAATGTACATAGTTCTTTTTGTAAAATTGTATTGTGTTAGATTCTTTTAATTTTGAAAACATGCCAAATTTACATTATTAAGTAGATTTTATTTTATTAAGAAAATTCTAAAGGGTCTTTAATTTGAGTTTTATTTTTGGAAAGTTCTAGAAAAGGTCCTAATTTGAAAAAGGATCACTTATTTTTTCTATTTTACAAAACCGATTTTTTAAGTAAGAAAATGGGTTTTTTATTCACTAACCTATATTTTTTTATCTTATTATTATTATTATTGTTATTATTTATCATTATTTCTTTCTATTTAAATCTCAACAGAAAACAAAATTAAAAAATAAAAAAAAAAAGACAAACTTGAGCTCTTCTCTATTTCTCTTCCTTTCTTTCTATTTTTTTTCTTCTCTTCTTTTTATCATTACAAATACATGAGTAATAAATTAAACAAAAAGTAAAATAAATAAATATAAGTGAATAAAAACAAAGTAGACTAGGTTGGCTTGGGTTGGCTTAGGTCGACTTTGGGTCGGCTCGAGCAACTTTAAACTTCTCTTCAGCAGCATCTTTGTTAGGTTAATTCGGGCCAATCCAAATGTTGAATCGAAAAGGTAAGAGGATTTTTGTGTGTTTCTGGATTGGACTTAAGGGGGTAAGCTTAGTACCTTGATATTTGGTGGTAGTTTAGGTGGTGATCAGAGTTAGGTGGTTATAGTTGGATATGGGTGACTACAGTAGTGGTTGTTGGAGGTAAAAGAGAGGTTAGGTCTTGGTATTTCAGAGGTGTTAAAGCTCGTAGTGGTGGTGGCTATTGTTGAAAAGCGCCATAGAGGATGCTATCATAGAGAGAGAGAGAAAACTCTGATTTTTGCTTATTTAGAGTATTTGAAAGGTTTTCTGTATTTGGGAATGAGCAAAGGAGTCCTATTTATACTAATCCATTACTGATTAAGCTTGGAATGCTTAGAAAGCTCGAAAATTTCAAAAATCTCCATTGATGAACATTGACCCAAAATTGTTATTATTTTTTTTTTATTTTCAAGCTTGATTTGGGCTGCATAAATGGATGAATTTGGACAATTTTTTATCTCGATTCAAAGTATGCCAAGTGTACTACACGATTTCACCATTAATTTGGTAAAATCGTATAGTAAATGGGGTAAAAAATGACCCCAAACTGAGCTTGTAAGATAAGGAATAAAACTAGATTTTTGGGGAAAAATCATAGAAGAAGAAGAATTAGGGGGGCACAAGTCACAAGTGGGGTACGTGCCATGTGCCCTCATGTGCGTGTGCAATTGAAAAAGAAATGGGGTGCGCTAAGTGCCACCCGCCCAACCATGCCTCCCCCCCCCCCCCCCTCCATGTAGAGTCTTGGGCCCTATTTGGCTTTTTTAAAAATTTAACCAATTTTTTTTTTTTAAATTTGGTCCAATCCACTTATTATTATTATTATTATTATTATTATTATTATTATTATTATTATATACTAATAACTAACTAAATAAAAATAAAAAAATAGATATTTTAAAATTTCTATTTCTTGTAACTTTCTTAAATTTTCCATTTTTGTATTTTTTCTAAATTTTTATTTTTGTATTTTTTCTAAATTTCTTATTATTTATTTGATTTTTCCTAAATTAGGACCCTTTACTCTATCCTAAAAATTCTAAGAAAAAAGAATAAAATTAAAAATAGAAGTAAAAGAGGGGCAAAAATGGGGTATCTATAATAGTCGTCATGTCCACAAATTTATAAGGTGAGCCATGACTGACTCGAAAATGTGGGTCATTCAACCCAGTAAGGGGTGGTTGCCCCCATCTTTTTCTTTAAAAAAAAGGAAATAAAAAGCATGTAATACTCGATTAAGTTGTACAACCCATTTGCAATAGCTTGGTGTTTATATTCTCTAGTGTTTTCCCTTTTTTTTTTAACTTCTATTAATACAATTGTTGACAGTTCCCACTAGATTGTTGACAACTAAGGTTCCATCATAGTAAATTTTAGCTCTAATATAGAAAAACCACCGTTGTTACAATAAAATGACATCCATTATTGTAAACTCACTACTCTATTGACTATATATATAAACTGTCGATAGTTGTAGACAAGATTGTCGACTGTTACTATAAAAGATTGTTCCCCATCCTATATAAAACAGAAATTGTCTACACTATGATATAATTCTATCAAGAAGATGATATGACTATACTTTTGAAAATAAGAGAATGTTACTAAAAATGAATATATAATACTCATTCATGAATCTTTATATAGCTAAATGGAATTACAATTAATGGATTCATGGCTTAAAAGGGCCTTTCAAATCCATGGATACTAATTTAACACTCAATCAAAGTTAAACATCATACTATGGTCATATGGATCAATGTGTCTTATGTCTTGCCCAAAAATAGACATTGACTAGTGCTTCTAGACTAAGGCGCTTGCTCCAACACATGCTACATTATTTCCTTGTAATGACTATCCAAATTCACAATTGGATCTATATAAGCCACATTGAACCTATCTTCTTGGTCGCTTTGATTGTTGGTTTTATTAACTTTCTACTTAAATGACTTTTGGATCTGTGAACTTACTTATCCAATGTAAGTTTTGCAGCTGGAAGTTCGGATTCGATATGTAAAATTTACGGTAGTTGGATTAAGTGTTCGATTGAGCCTAAATTATACGACAAAACTAGAAGTATTAGTAAAAGTGATATCGTAAGTATGAATTTAGGAAAATAAGTAATAAAATATCATAATATTAAATAATAAGTATATTACTCGTTATTTATCAAAAATGTGTAAAATGTATTCCAATAACTAACGAATCGTTAGAGATAAATTATATGCATACTAAAAATCATAAAATAACATAAATAATATTTAAGAGTATTTACTTATACTTTATATGTATTTATGAGCAGGTAAAAATACACAAGATTACTTAAAATGCTCGAAATATATTAAATTAATGGTAAATAATTAAAGAAAATTACAAAAAAAAAGAAAAATCAGAAAAAGAAAGGAATTGTTTGGATCTAAGTCATGGCATGTTAGGAGTAAGAAGAAAAAAATTAACCAATCAATTTAGGGTAAATAGAAAGTGACTTTAGAAGAGGATAAGGCCAAATGTCACTCAAAAATTGAAAGAAAAAAATCAAGAAAGACCTATAAATACCTAAAACCTATTTGAAACTCATTTTGGTCGGTTTGAAGTCAAAAAAAAAAAAAGTGAGAGAACTCAAAAAGAGAGGATTAGAGATTTTTTTACAAAATTCAGAAAAATAATTTGTGTAATTAGGGCTTGTAGAGCAAACTCACAACTCACGGCCATCTAGAAACAAACCACTACCACCACTACTACACCTTACCACCACCACCTAAGGCTGTCGACACTCTTAGGGTGTAAACGCTGCAAATTTAGCTTTTATGTATCAAGTCGACTTAAGTATTACAGGTAATTATTCTAAGTCAATAGACTTAATAAATTTAAAATTGATTAAAATTTTTAAATCGAAACCTAAAACGTATATGAAAAATACTGAAAATTTTATCGAAACCTTAATTACGTAAAAAAAAAAACTCTAAACCCTATATATGCGTAAATACTAGAAATTGAACTTGAGTTTGACAAAAACTCTAAAACTATAACCTTAAATGTACCTTAAAAGTATTAAAACCCTAATAGAATACGATTATTGACTAATACGTACAATCACATAAAATTGTTAACGAATGAGTTGAGATAGCATTTAAATTTTATAAACGTAACGAGTAACAACTTAATTAACAAAATTTATAGCATTATGAATATTATTTAATAAATATTATTAATTCTATAATTTTACATTTATACAAGTCAACTTATTACTTTTTTTTTAATTTTTCCTTTTTCCTTTTTCTTCTTTTACTTTTTCTCTTTTCCACTTTTCTCTCTTCTAGAAGAATTGTAGGAGCCCATGTAACTAATTAAAGTAGCTTATGACTAAAGTAGATAAGGATAAGGTTTGATCAAATGTTTATCATATCTTATCCCTTCTCATTTTTTACATTTTTACATTTCTTACTTTTTCCTTTGCCTGCTGCAATGTATACCTTCTTATTTTTTATTTCCTTAAACAATACAAAGTAACACACGCACTTTTCTTTTTATTTTTTTCAAAAGCAAACCGTAAACCCTTTCCCTCATTTCCTACTTGTTTCTTTTATTTCCTTTTTTTTTATTCTATAAAGTGGAATAAGAAGAAGAAGAGTCGTCATTGGTTTACCATTTCAAGACATCACAAAGGGTGATCATTTATTATGTATATTGTATTTAGTATTTAGTATTTCTTGTAGCCAATATGGTATGTACTTATTTTGTTGTATAATTTGTAGTATTTTGTATTTTAGGGATTTGCAAAAGAGATTTTTTTTTTGTATTGTATTAACCTTATAACAAAAATACTCTATGTATACATTGGAAGTTGTATGTAAAATGTTTATTCAATTATATATGTTTTTTTATATACATGTACATATGTATGCATCCACATATATTATATATTTATATATAAAACTATATGCATATATATGTATATATATGTTAGGATTAAATATGTAAACATATGGTAGATAGAAATATATGTATATATGTGTATATAGTATGTATGTTTATTTATTTTCATTATTTTTATACATAAATATACATATGTATATGCTTTTGATTGTATATATATAAATACATATGCATAGTACATAAACATATGTATATATGCATAACTAGGGCAAGAAAACCTAAGTATACAATTGTATGTATAAGTATAAAAATACTTATATTAGTAGTATAGTATAGCATAAGTACATGTATGTACCTAAATAATATATGTACAATAGACTAAAATACTAAAGCATTAAGTAAAGTAATATATATATATGTGTGTGTATGTGTGTGTGTGTGTGTGTGTGCGCGCGCGCGCGCGTGCGCGTGCGTGCGTGCATGCGTGTGCGTGTGTGTATGTGTGTGTGTGTGCGTGCATGTGTGCGTGCGTGCGCGCGCGCGCGTGTGTGCGTGCGTGCGTGCGTGCGTGCGAGCGTGCGTGCGTGCGTGCGATGAGTATTGAGAAAGAAATTAAGGTTAATTTAGAAAATTAATAAATTGTAATAATAGATATATATATATATAAATAAATATTAAGTAAAGTTACAAATAGGAAAAATTGGAAATATATGAAAAATCCATAAAATGCACTTGGAAAACCAAGAAGCTACCATGTTAGCACTTTATGTTTATAATTAAATTCATAATTAATAATAATAATAAAATAATTAATTAATTAGGAAATTACTAAAGTAATAAAAAGTGAATCAAATAAGTATTTGACCTTAAAAATAGTATAATAAATAAATTGTTATAAAATAGACTTAAAAAATAATAAAATTAGAAAAAAAATATAAAATTTAGATATTCATTAAATTATAAACCTATAAAGAAAAGTTTAAGATAATAATTTGTAAATATTTAAGTTAAAATAATAAAATTCATATTATTTTTAGATCATTATGAAAAATATGAGTTATGACATCTGAAACGGACCCTCCATTATGTGAAAATATGTTTGAAAATAATAAAAACTGACTATAAGTTTATAAAAATTGGAGTTAAAACAAAAAAGTTATATGTAATTGAAAAAAAAAAATACTAAAACTGAGAGTTTTATATAAATAAGTAGCTAGTTTACTAAATATGTATATAGTTTAGTTATTTCACCAATTACATATTACCTTGCAAATTTCCTAAATATTAGGTGATCTTAATATAGACACTAATCTATTAATGGACTACTATGATCCCTAACAAATTTACCTTATGGATGAGTGAGTGCTTCCGATGACTTTATATTAGTTTTGTATTTATAATTAGTACACCTAAAGTGAATATTATTAACTTGATGCATATAGGTTTGAGTTATGCATGTGCTTAAATATTGATTGTATATTATGTAAAATGTTGTGAGACATAATAATTGGATAATCGATTACTTGATTTATTGCTATATCATTGAATGGTTTGTTGATATTAATTGATCATTTAATAAATTGACTTAACCTAAATTAAATGGATCATGTATAAACACGAACATTGCTTCTAATGTTTTAGTCGTCACCTTACGTGGTTAGTAATGAAGAACTTTGTAAAGATGGGGTTCCCACATGATTTGATTAGTACAGTACAAGAGTACTAGTACAACAAGACCTTACCCTTGGCTAGTAGTTTTACTTAGCGTCGAAGACGCTAATCGTAGGTTGCTGGGGATTGAGTCTAGAGACCGTTGTTGTAGGGTATGAACATGGATTGTGGGGGTTACCTCATCGCTAGACTTATAATTTTGTATGCTACTGGATTTTTTTGAAATGAAAATGTATTTTGTAAAATACGAAATTTAAATTTATGGTTAAGAACCCTAAGTGCTAGAACCTGGTTGTGATTGGTGCCAATGTATCTTTAACCCTTACTTCGAAGAGCATTAAATTCGATGTTGTATGCAATACTGGTCAACTGCATATATTGTTTGGCATACTGCTTGTTTATGCATTCATATGCTTGTTAACTAATTGTTTGATAACTTACTTGTCGGTATAATATGATGGATATCTTACTAAGCTCATGTAGCTTACTCCCCAATAATTTTCCTTTGCTAGTTAATAGCTATTTGGGCATAGGCTAAGAACCGAACGTTGAGTATAAGTATCGAGATGCAATTAGATGATAGATTCTAAAGATAAATTGCATAGCTAGTTGGAACACTAATTGTAATTACTATTTTTATACTTAGATTTTGTAATTTTAGTAAGTTTAAATTTTAGATCTTTATTACTTAATCTTATTGATTAGTAGGGGATACTAATTTTATTGTGATTTTGAGGAACTATGGAATATTAGTTATCCATAGTTATTTATGTTTTATAGTAGATTAATTTTTAAAAAATTAGAAACTTTAGTATTTAATTATTTAGAATCTTGTAATTTTTTACTTACAAAATGGTTTTTATGTTACTGGTGCATATGTGATATGAAAATTTTAGACAATTCTACAAGAGCCCTCTTAGGGTCATGACATAAGGCCACCACTTGTGGCTAGAAGTTGATTAGATGGGTAAGTTAAATTGTAACCCGATTTTGTTTAATGTCGTAAAAATATTAAATATATTTAGAAAATTATGAAATTTAATATTCTATGGTTTTTATATATGTAGATTTAGGAGAAAAATTTAGTTTGATGAATTTATGCTTGGAAATATGCTATGCATAAGAAATCTTATAAACCCGAGTTTTATTTAATTTAGAAAAATGACCTTAGGGGTATAGTTTTAAGCTCAAAATTTTTATGTAGACTATTTAGAGGATGTAGAATGATGCTATAAAAAGACTTTTTGGAATTTAATTTTCAAAATTTTTAGATGATTTTTAGGCCTTAAAATGATATATAAAATAGGTGATTTGGGGCTAATTAGATAATTAAATAGATAATTACTGATTTAGTGTGTAATTAGGTGTTTAAGGATGTTAATATCTAATGTAGTATGATAATTATGGTATTTAGCATGTTAGATGTAATTATTATGTGTATTATGTAGTAAATATATGTAAATTAATAATATGTGGTGTTGAAAAATATAATAAATAGAAAATATTAGGTTGAAAATTGATAATATAGCAATAATAATAAAACACAACAGATTTGATGTAAACCTAAATTTTAGTGAATTATATGAAAAATGTAAATTTTCATCATATCGAGAGTAAATTCGGTAGCTAAATTAGGATTAGGGTATATTGTATGGATTACAATATTGGTTAAGGGCTAAATATGATATTTAGGATACCTGAATATAATATCATTGTAGACATCCTATTTTTTCTTCTCCCTCAGCCCTTTCCTTTGTTGCGCCCGCCTCCCCTAGCTACCTACCTCTTCCCTTTATATGTATATATATATATATATATATATTTAAAAAAAAAAATTAGGATAGGGTAAATGGTCCTAATCTAGGAAAGACTAAAAAAATACAAAATTTAGGAAACCCCCCCCCCCTCCACAAAAAATAAGAAATTTTGAAAAAAAAAAGCAAAAAATAGAAAATTTGGAAAAATACAAAAATAAAGAACAATAAACTATAAAAAGATTTAATTTAGGAAAATGGTTTTGTTTTAATTTATTTGAGAGTTGGTCATTAAGGGTTTTAATTAGGCTTTACTAAGATTGTCAGTTTTAAAACTAATTTAGGCTTAGATGGTGGTTAAATAATACTTAATGCATATACATGATAAGAAAATTAAATTAGCCAAGTTGGTAAGAACACTGTCACAACCCGACGAAGGGTTGAGTCATGGTAGTACCACCATGTAATACATTAAGATCTAAGATCAAGTACCATTTTTTATCAAGGGCTTTCGGCGTACTACACGAAGCATCCCACAACTACAACCTTCTTCTAGTAAGTAGCATTAAATAATAGTAGAGCACATAAATTAAAGTCATATTGTCCAATTAATACTAATACAACATAAATAAGAGAGGATATAAGGTTTCTCCTAAATTAGTTATATAGTATCGAGATAAACCATCATAAGTAGTCTAGGTTACTCAATAAGCTAAAAATACTTAATAATGGAGAATAAAGAGAGTTTAATTATAAATATAGAGTTCACTCGATCTTTTGACTTTTTCACATTCCATAACCCAAAGCTGGTACAATTGACCTTGAGCATCTTACAGCTCGACTTCAGCTGTAGATCTTGCTATAATGACAAATTATATGAGGTAAGCTCGACTACTTAGCGAATAACCTTCTTACTTTACTAGCAAACGATATCAAACAGGTTATTAAATAAGTGTGTGAATGCATGATCAAATATATGCAATGTAACAATATATACAGTTTACTGGTAACTGTATACAGCACAGTTTTAACACCCATTGTTGCTTGAGTTAAGAAGTATTTTGGCACGTTAAGATCCAGGTATCCACATCCAATTTAAAGTCTCTTGTCATCAATATCACCCTCAGTATTAGATACGATACAACTTCAACCAGAAGGCAGCACTCTTTAGAGCCGAGTAGTTCCCAAAGGTCGAAGCAAACTCGCATGTAATACATCATACGATAACAATTTCAATATACAATATAGAAAATACAATGTGGATCCAACTATAGATGATCCCCTATTCTATTGCAAAATGATGATTCCCTTAATATTATGTTATAAGATACGATGCATGTCTGGTTTAATTAGGGGTTGAGTATTTATTATTTTTTGTTCATAGATGAATAATCGATTGTATACAGACACTCTAAGATCTTAAATTCTAATGCAGTAAGCATATAATATTCATATCAACTTAAGATGTTTTTCAAGCAAGATCAATCATAAAAAGCACGTACAATTTCTTGTTTGCACTAACATGTAACAATTTCAGTTATCTGATATAATTAAGCCTTTCGTTAACTATAAGCACAAACAAGCAAAGTAGGAGGTAAAGTAGGAGGTAAAGTAGGAGGTGGTGTACTTACTTAGCCATGATACTTAGTAGTCCCAATAGTCCTCTACCGTGTCTAAGTTAATATCCTTGTCACTTAAAGAAGATATTTAAGTTCTATGAGTATTTTATTTACATTAGTTAACTAGGCTTACCACACATTAATCTTAAGTTAGTTGTTTTCGTAATTGGGACATATCTTCCTCGTTTTAACTCTGTTTTTGGTGATCTTATGGTCATTTTCATCGTTTTTGAATGTTCTTTCATTTGGTGATTTTTTTTTTTAAGTTTCCAGGTCATCAAGTTTTTAGTTTGGGCCCTACAAGGTCATGGGCCCAAGTGGGGAGTTGGGTCAATTTAAGATTTGGGCCTAGTTTTGGGTCTTAGGCTTATTTTTTGACTTTAGGCTTTATATTTAACAATTTAGATTTTCTTTTAAGGATTTTAAATGGGCTTTTTCTACCTAATACCTTAAAATTTTCAAATAGGTGTTGTTGATACTCTTATGGGTCTAAATGAGCCTTTTTACTAAGCTTAAGGCTCTAAATCATTAAAGGGCCTATGGTAGGTGTCTTGGATAGGCCTTTGAGTTTAGTGGGTCTTTTAATTAAATCTTTCTAAGCCTTCTAACCTATGGTTCAGATCTAGTCACTTAGTTACATGGGCTTTAAAGTTGGTTCTTTTAGGCTTTATGTGTCTAAATTACTATTTCAGGCCTTAGGCTCAAGTTCACTTGTCTTTTCAGGCTTAGGCCCAACATTAGACTTAAGTTTACTCTACTTTTAATATGCTTACAAATCTGGACATTGTGGTCTTAGTGGTCATTAACACCATTTTCAAGCCTATAATTGCTAACTAGCTAGTTTTAGGGCCTTAACTACACTTTGTCTTACTTAACTTGATTAATTAAGTCCTAAATCATACTTAACACTAAATAAATATATCATTAAGCTAATAAACAATAATTCCTAGATCTAGTGGCTTCATGAAAGTGGCGGCCATGAAGTGCTCTGAGGGTCAAATCTTCCATTTTCATGCTGTACTTGATTTTTATGGTGTTTTTTTACCTAAGTAACCTATGTTTTTACTAATTTAAAACCATAATCATTACATAAAAGTGTGTGGAAATATTGTGAGGGAACATATAAGGGGTGGTATGTATGGGAAATGGGGATTCTATCAACCTACTTGATGATTTACTACTAAAACTAACATTACTCTACATTACTTAATCTATTTGTGTTATATCTTCTACCAAAAGTTGCTTTTCTTTACTAACCTTTGTTTGCCCTTCTTGAAATACCTTAGAACTCCTAGGGATTTGCTATAAAGTGAGGTTCAATAAAGAAAAACATTAGTTTCTAACATTATTTTATAAGAAAGCTAAGGAAAATCTAGCCTAAGTACTTACCGGAGCAAGGAGTAGGAACTTGTCTTTGATATGAGTGTACTGTGAACTTGTGTGGGGGTATAGGTATGTGTATCTATTGAAGGACTAAGGGAGGGTATGTGAGAGGCATGAGGCTTAGTGGTGAGTGATTTAGAGTGGTGGTGGTGATGTAAGGTCTAATGGTGTAGCGTGTGTGTATGGTTAAGAGGATGGATTAGAGAGGGATTTAGGGTTGATGTTTAAGAGAGTGTTTGAGAGGATTTAAGAGTGTTTAGGGTTTGAGAAAACAAAATGAGGGAGGGGAGAAGGATGGTAGGTTGTAAGGTAGGGGAGGAGTGAGGGGATAAGTTGTGGTTGTTTAGGGAAATCAAAGACAAAGCTTAAAATGGGGACTATGTACTATTATGCCTTTTACCAAATTGAGTAAGATCTTGTCCCCTTAGGGTACAAGATATTTTAAATTGATTAAAGGTTTATTTTTTTGTGCTTAATCATGTTTAACTTGTAGTTAATTAAGATGTATTGGGGTTGGTTATAGATTAGGATTAGATTAGGGTAATTTATGGTAATTAAGCATGATTAGGCTAATTAAGTGCACTTAGGATACGTTTAGGGTTTTGTTGAACTTTGATACTAGACTTTAGCTAATCTAAATGCCTTACACATGTACTTAGGGTTTCCTTAGGGTTTGGTGTTCATTTATAGTAATTTGATTTATGTACGAGCTCGAAAGTTAAGGTTTCAATCATTTAGTGTTATTGATCACTTGTATTGATCGCTATCATTCTAGGGTTTTTCAAGTATTAGGGTTCTTGCCCATTAAGTTAGGTTTTTAGGGCTTACTTTAATTAAGGTTTTTTGATTGAACACTTAAGATTCAATTCCCATTCTTAGGCTTTATTATTACGTTTGGATGGTTTTACGGACTTTCCAAATACTTCTTCACTCGATTCTACTTTTAGGTTATCGAAATTTTGTAGGCCTTGTTGACATACTGAAGGGGTTAAAATTGGTTAGAAAATTAGAAAAAAACTTAATTACCCATTAACAAAAAACTTTGATTTTGGGCAATTTAAAGGGTTTCCAATTGAATTCAAGCATACATAAGTATAAATAGGGGATTGGGAAGTTTTTTGGGATAGAGGAGCTCGATAAAAAATATTCATACAAGCTCGAATATGAGCTTTCTCCCTCTAACCTGTAAGCTTCACTTTCTCACTCTAAAACCCCTTCTCTATGGTGGTTTTTGAGTCTATTGCTTCTACTAGCTTCACTATCATAAAAAAACCAAGACCTAACACTCGATCAACTAAACTACCGGTCGAACCACCATCACTAAGCGACGGTTGTTTCTCAACTACCACCAAACGGCTACCATTCGTCAAGGCGTTAGTCCTATACCCCCTAAGCCTACTACGAATCACATAAAAACACTCTTATCGGCATCAAATTCGGCTTAAAATTGCTTGGAAGCACCCCTCTGACAACCATTATTCTATTCTTCAAAGTAGGGATTTAACCTATGACTCGAATTTAGTTGATCCGACCCATACCCAGTACATCTTAGTCTGATTTTGCTTTGAGCTGTATTTTTTAAAATTAAATTAAATTTTTTTATTTACTTATTTGTTTTACTTTTCTTTATAAGTAGGAACTTGTAATTAAAAAAATAAACAAAAAAAGGAAAAAACCAAAAAGAAAAAAAAAAGAAAAAGAGAAGAAAAAAGAGAGAGGAAGAAGTTTTGCTTTTATAACAATAAATGAATATGCATGAAGGATAATAAAACAACGAAAATAAAAAGAATTAAAAAAATGATGAAGACTATTTTAACACTTAGAAAATAAAATTTTCAAATAAAAAACATAAATAAATTCTTTCCCAACTTAGGACATTTTAGAATTTTTCAAAAAATAAACAACACCAATTTATGACCCCTTTTTAGAATTTTTCCCAAAAGAAATAAAATAATTAAGAGACGTAAACTAAACCACTTTCTAAATTTAGAATCAATCTACCTACCAACATTTTCGAGAAACAACTTTGTACATTTGATCCGAATAGTAAGTATGCAGACACCTAGAGGTGATAGTAAAAAATGAAAAAAGTTATCTTTCCATTTTAGTTTAAATCATTCAAATTAGCCCAATTCGTTAAACTAATGATTGAAGTTTGTTTTATATGATAGTTTTAAAAGGTGATTTTAAGGAATTAAATCTAAATTTGGAAAGTTGTGGCACCCATAAGAGTTTAAAATCCTAACCCTCGGACTCGATCTTTTGGTATTCAAAACCATTTAATAAAATTGGTTTTATCAAAAGACTAGTAGCTAAGTTATAACCAATCCATCTAATTGTTTATAATTTAACTCTTTTGTTCGACTTTGGTTGGGTGGCGGCTCTAAAACGTTTTTTTAAAAAATAAAAGAATCAATTTTCTTTAAACTTTAGTCGAGGGTCAGTATTTAACGGGTAAGATTTAATAATGATCGATTTAAAGAAGGCTATTTTTATAAAAACCAGAAAAAAATCAGGCTTGATGGTGATTAATTTCACATTATGGTGTGGAATGCATTGTTAGGATTTACGTATAATACTCATAATTGAAACTGAATTAAAACCTAAATTGGAACCGGATTTGGAAACCGATTCCAAAACTAACCTAGAATGAATCGGTAATAAATATATATATATATATATATATATGGAAAATTGAGTCAAATCATGAAATAAAGTTTATATATCATAAGGATATAAATATTAAAAGAGTATTGATATTATAGCATACGTAGAGATGAGTAACTTGTAACCAGTCGGGTGAGCTAACTGATGACTTCAAGTAAGTTGGGTTTAATACTTTAATGTATTTTGAAGTACTATTTTAAATTACTGGAAGGCTTAGGATTGTATGTAATTGTGCCTATAGGTAGTTATATATGCATGTACTTATGTGTATCTAACTTCGTGTTGAAAATCTGTGTTATGTTTTGGTGATTGTTGTGAATTAAGTAGTATGAGATTGTTTGATCACCCTAAACCAAACTTAATTATAACCTACCCAAATACCCTGATCAGACATGCATTGCAATCCTTTAGCAGACTGTTAGGATTCTTTAATCAAACATCGATACCTTAAAAAAAGATAGCGCTAGATAGCATAATGGTTTTTTCTTCATTCTTAACCAAACTAAGTGACAAGGGAGGAGATTACAGTAAGGATGAGGGCAATGGTTCAAAGGATGGTCATGGGGAAGTAGTGTCTCTATTGCAAAAACCTGGGTTTGGTTGTGAGTTGCTACATAAACATGAAAACTTCTCAACTCGGATTAGAGAAAGTGAAATTACTTTGATTTTATAATGGACTGGATTACGTTGTGTAATGGCATTTGCATGTTACATTGCATATAATTAATTGGTTAAAAACCTTGTTTATGTTTGTTATGCTTTCTTAAGTTTCCATCCTAACTTACTAAGCTGTTGGTTGCGCATACCTTTATAGATTTTCTTACTAGCACTGACTGATATGCTACGCTATAGCTATCTTAAGGTCAATATCTTTTTGAAGTGCTAAGCAATGGGGGAGTGAGAATCTAGTTGGTTAATGTAATCAGGTCTTCTAGAGTTTTATTATTAACTCTTAAGTTTTTGGACCGATTATGTAAAATGCAATATGCTACTTATTAGACTACCTTAGCATATAGAATTTCTTGGGAATGTATAATAGTATGAGTATTTTAGTGTAAATATGACTTAAAGATTTTAGTTATATTATAAATTTTATCTTTAATTATGAATAATTGTTTACTTCAAAGTGAGGAGTTAGGTTGCCTTATGTAAATTGTATCTACGATAGGGACTGTGAGGTTAGTTACTATCATAGGTTGATTTACATGGTAGGACTGTTATGACTTTGTTGCTTTGAGGCGTAAAAGTTTCCAATTGCTATCAAAGCGTAGTTATAGTAACCTTACTTTGGAGCATCATAATTTAAAAGACATAGATAACATAGCATCATATTAAGAGTGGGTAGTATTAAGTGGGTGATACATATATATATATATTATATTAAGTACACTAAAATACAAGTATAATGTTTAGTGTAATGAATGTTAATTGATCCTAAGTTTAATTATAGGGTCAAAGGGGAGATTTAATACTTAGTTGGGTACAATATAGTTAGAATGGAGAGGAGTCTCCTATTGACTGTAGAGTTAAGATGTGACGGTAGCTACTAGAGCTGGTTGATTAGAATATATTGAAGACCATTGATGAGATCATTGATAAATTTCATGATGAAATGTCTTATAGTTAGTAGGATCAGTAGGTATGGATGAAGATGAGTTTAGGGCCCCAATACAATAGGTATATTACCATAGCAGCCTTTGAGCAGAGGTGGTTGGAGAGAGAAGGAATTATAACTTTTATGATGCCTTTGAGATATTTTTCAATTAGGTTAGAAAAGGGGAGACCTTACTTAGCTAGCATTACCCATATTTCTACTAGAGTCCCACATATTCCTTGTGGCAGCAAGGAATGTTGATTCAACATCTTATGACTTGTGGTAATATAGGAAATAGAAGGCTACAAGTAGCTGAACAAAAAATGGAATGACTAAGAGAGGTAGATAAGCTTCCCGAGTTTATAAAACAAATTGTTACTTTGAGGGAGAAATGGGTAAGCTAGCTTTAGCTAATGATTGCTTGGCTTAGATTGAATGAAGTTTTGAGGCTTTTAGAATCCTTGAATCCCAAAAGTTATCCTATAGCACCTTTATGTCGAAGTTAGCTGCTCGAGTTTGGTGGGACTCGAAAGTGAGAAAATTGGGAAATAATATTACTTAGCAAAGGTTTAAAGAAGAATTCAAGAAAGAATACTTCCTTCATAGTGTCCAGAATAAGATGGTGAGAGATTTATTTGACCTTAAGAAGGGGGGGGGGTATGAATGTGATATAGTATAAAACTAAGTTTAATAAACTGTTGCGATATGTACCTAACTCATATAAAGATAATATTGAATTAAAGAAGGATTTGTTCCTTATTGGGTTTAAAGTTAGAAGACTATGGTTTCTTTACTTACAATGAAGTGGTAGATAAGGCAAGACAACTAGAAAATAATCGTGTAAGGATGCAAGCAGTGTGGAGTTAAAAGATCAATAAGGGTTATCTACTTAGTTCATTATTTAAGAGATCATATCCTAATGTAACTAGTAGTTTTGGATAGAAAAGAAGGAGACCAGCAACTTTAGCTAGTAGCCTAGTACAGTCATACCTAGTTTGAGTTTTATGATAAGGATGGTAATGTTAAGTGATGAAAATGCGATGCAAATCATTTTCTAAGAAATTGTACTCAGCTTAAAGAAAAATGTTTTATATATGAAGATTAGAACCATATGCTGCGAGCATGCCCTAGAATGAAACTTATGAAGTGTAACAAATGTGGTAGAAATGAGCATTTGTCCATAGTTTACATAAGGAGCTCAGAGAACTAGAGGTTTTGATAACACAATTGCACCTACTTGTGTCTTTGTCATGGAGGATATAGGAAATGAGGAGGATGAAGATTTTGTGGATTAGATGGAGGAGTACTACCATGATGATTTTGAGGAGATTATGGGAGTCGAAGAAGAAAATGATGAAGGACTTGTGATAGGCATATACTTAAACTATTTATTTTGATAATAATTTAAGTGTGACTTAAATTGAAGCGCTTAAATTTTGAGATTTATGAATGCAAATTTAGTTAATAATCATAGTATTAGTACATTTCAGGAAATGTGCTTATAAATGGACAACTTGCTTTTGCATTATTCGATACTAGTGTATCTCATTTCTTTGTAAGTAAGAAATTCATGAATGAATGGGAGATTTGTATGGTTAAGATTAATACAACTTATAGAGTTAGAACTCCTATTGGGGAGAAGGTAATGACTCGAGAAGTGGTAGCCAATGGTATAATTAAGATTCAAGAGAAGAAATACCCCATAGGTCTTGTAATATTACCTTTATAGGGTTATGATTAATAGTAGGAATAGATTAGTTTTCTAAGCATAAAGTGATTGTAGAATGTAGAAGTAAAATTATTACTCTAAATGATGAAGAAATAGTATTCTAAGGATAGGCTGGTGGAAGCAAATTAAACTTAGCTGTGGTAGAGATATATGATGAATGGTATGAAACAAAGGTAGACGAGAATGATTGGAGATTTTGTTGGGTGTTTACCATAAAAGTAAAGAAAGAGACACCTAAAGTAGCAGACATATGATGCGAACTATGACTAAGAATAGACAAGGTCGTTCGCTAAATGAGTCTAAGCTTCCAAAAAGTTCGAAATGGAAATGGTAGGGAACATGTAGAATGATAATTATGAATGAAGATGTAAGCAAAACCTACGAACAACTCCATAGGATATGACACTCCAATAGAACTTCCGAGGACTCATGGCACAATTTGATATGATGCTCGAATCAGTCCGATGAGGTTATTCGCTACCTAGCCTTATTCAAGGGTTAGGATAAGAGTGATGCCGAGAGTAAATAAAGTGTTTACGCAAGGAAGGAAACACAAAAGTGTATTAATGGTAATCTGAATTCTTCTTCCAGCTACAAGTATAAGGGTATTTATATCCATAAGTTAGGGCAACTTGCCCAAAAAGGGAAAAACAAAAGGGCATTTCCTAAGGAAGTAATGTACAAGATACAAAGGGTTAAAATGAATATACAAGGAAAACAATCATTAGTACAACAAATTCTACACATGATACTGTATACGTAACAATGTTATATTAGCGAGGCTATTAGAAAATGCGAACAGCTTACTTATTAGAGCAGGAGTGGCTTAATCAGCCTAGAGTCTCTCTATCTTGGCTTCTCGGTAAGGAAGATGCCGAGTCATTAGACGACTTGGGTACAAGTGAGTATTCTTCAATTCGACGCACTATAAAGAGATGGGTAATCATTCGGCTCAGTAAGGAAGTATTCAACTTCAATAGGGGTCGGCTGGAATAGGAAGTTTTGTCTTACCAATCCTTCTAGTACTCGGGCCTGGCTACGGGTCAATGGTCCAATATCTTGATTCTCATCATTACTTCCGAGTTGTTTTGGATTTAGGATCAAATTCGAATAGTCTTTATTCAGTTCTCCATTAAGGTGATATAGATTGAGGTCGGCAATGTTGAAGGCGTTAGAAACCCCATAGTCCTTAGGCAATTCCAATCTATAGGCATTATCATTAATCTTCTAGAGGATTCTGAAAGGTCCTTCAGCTTTTGTAGATAATTTGTTCCTCTTCTTGCTCGAGAACTATTCCTTGCTGAGGTACGACCATACCAAGTCTCCTAGCTGGAATTGTCTAGCCGTCTTACCCTTTGTCTTCTTTCGTACTTGGCTAGCTACTTGGTTGATGTGCCGAGTGATTTTGTCATAGATGTGTTGAAGGGATTGTGCTTTAGCCTTTACGTTAAGGTCCTCTTGCATAGGTATAGGTGTAAAGGTGTGATCGAGGGGTAACTTAGGATTGAAACCAAAGACCACTTCAAAGGGAGTTTGCTTAGTGGTGTCATATACCGTCCGGTTGTAAGCGAACTCAACTATTGGCAAGCAGGCATCCCAATCAGCTAAGTTCTTTCATACTATAGTTTGAAGTAGTGATCTTAAAGTGCGATTAACCACCTCTGTTTAGCTATTAGTTTAAGGGTGACAAGAGTACTGAATAGTAGTTTAATCCCCATTCGATACCACAAGGTCCTCTAGAAGTGGCTCAAGAACCTTAGATCCCTATCGGAGACTACACTTCTCGGTATGCCGTGTAACCACACAATCTCTTGCAAGAAAAGAGAAGCAATAGTCGAAGCATCGTTAGTTTTTGAGCAAGGCACAAAGTATGCCATTTTGGTAAATTGATCCATGACAACCATTATGGAATCTTTGCCTTAGGTAGTTCGTGATAGTCCGAGAACAAAGTCCATGCTCAATTCAGTCCACAGATTCATCAGAATTGGTAAAGGCATTGCTTTCCCTTACTCAGCTTAGCACTTAGCCCTTTTGCACACAGTACAGCTTTCAATAACTCGATGCACATATCTCCTCATTCTTGGCCAAAAGAACCGACCATTCAACAATTCACAGGTCCTTCTTTCTCTTAAATGTTCGGAGATTCCTCTATTATGGGCTTCCTTGATTAATAGTTCCTGCAGTGAATAGGTCGGTACACACAATTTTCTACCTTGGAACAAGTAACGATACTCTACATATTACTCATCCATTATCCTTCCATTAGTGCATTGTATAATTATGGGTCTAAAGTATAGATCCTCAAAATACTACTCTTTGATACTTGCAAACCCAAATAACTTAGCTTGTAACTCGGTTAAAAATGCATGTCTCCTTAAAAGAGCATCTGTAACTATGTTGCTCTTTCCCTGCTTGTATTTAATCACAAAATTGAATCCTTTACGGAATTTAACTCATTTTATTGTCGCTTCGATAACTTCGTTTGACTTTGGAGATACCTTAGTGACTCATGGTCAGTGTATATGACAAACTCTCTTGGCAGTAAATAGTGTTACCATACTTGCAGTGCTCTGATCAGTGTTAAGAGCTTAGTGTCATATACGAAGTAATTCAACTATAGTCCTCTAAGCTTTTCATTGTGGAAGGCAATTAGTTTGCCCTCTCACATTAGGATAGCACCTATTCCAATGTCTAAAGAGTCACATTCCAGCTCAAATATTTTCTTGAAGTCAAGTAAGAGTATCACTAGGGTGGAAGTCAATCTTTATTTTATCTCGGCAAAGCTCTTCTCCTCCTTTTCTCCCTAACGAAAGTTGGTGTTTTTCTTTGTTAGTTTGGTAAGTGGTATGGTGGAGGTGCTGAAATTCTTGATGAATTGCCTATAGAATGAAGCTAGTCTATGGAAACTTTTCACGTTGGCATAAGTAATAGTAGGAGTCGGTTACTTTACAATTGCTCGGATTTTCTTGTCATCCACACGTAACCCTCCTCCATTAGCTACATAGCCCAAGATTACCACTTCCTCCAGGCAAAAACAACACTTCTTTAAGTTGTTGAATAATCTCTCGGCATGAAGGTTGTTTAATATGGCATGTATATGTTCACAATAACTCGACATATCAGCATTGTATATAAGGATGTCATCGAAATAAACCATGACACACTTCCCAATCAAATGTCTTAATACGTAGTTCATCAAGCACATGAAAAATGCTTGGGGCATTCGACAAGTCAAATGGCATGACCATCCACTCATAGAGTTCATGTCGAGTTTTAAACGCAGTTTTCCATTCATCTCTCGGCCTTATGCAGATTTGATGGTAGCCAGACTTTAGGTCAATCTTACTAAACACCTTGGCACCATTCAGTTCATCCAACATGTCCTCTAGTCTAGGAATGAGATACTTATATTTAATTGTGATCTTGTTCATAGCTTGGCTATCTACAGACATTCACTAGTTCTCATCCTTTTTTAGTACAAGAAGTGCCAATACAACATAAGGGCTGAGACTTTCTCTAGCATATTCTCTCTCTAGCAACTCATTGACTTGATGTTGGAGCTTAGAAGGTTGCTTAGGATTCATCCGATAAGCTAGCTTATTTGACAGTGCGGCATTGGGTACTAAGTCAATGCTGTGCTTTATGCCTCGAGTTAGGGCAACTCCTCGGGTAACTGTTCTAGGATTAAGTCGGTATACTTGTTTAGCAACTCCTTGTTTTCTTAGGGTAATTCACTCTACTCTTTCATCTTTAATAGGCGCTTAACCAACATTAGGGTCGGCTCGTCAGCATTAATGGCCTCTTAGAGCTCGACTTTACTCATCACCAGAGCCTTTTTCAACATGTGAGCAAGTTTTGTCTACAATTTATTAACTTCTCTTGGCGGCATCAGGTTTAGTGTGATCTTTCGGTCATCCTTTTTGGACATGCACATGTTCTTGTAGCCATCATGGATGACTTTCCTATCGAACAACCATGGTCTTCCTTACAATACATGAGAGGTGCACATAGGAAATATAAAAGAAACTAGCAAAGTCTAGGCAGCTACTGAATAAATATAACTAACCACTCGATCCTACTTGGCCTACAACTTGTCGGATATGACACACCAATTCGAATTGAAAGGTCACTCACCACTATTCCTTGCTAAAGAGAATAGATAAGAGTTGAATGATAATAAGAACACTAAGGTTGCTCAAAGAGAATAATTCTTTATTGAAAGTTGGATGATTATTTGCATACAAGGAAAATAAGGGTCTATATACTTACCTAATAGGGATATTTTCCACGTATGAAAAGATAAGGGTATTTTATAGTTACGTTACATTTATTATACTAAAAAGGGGTAAAAAGGACAAAGAATATCCAGTACAGAAAAGAAAGAATTATTTTAGAACGTTGTGTTAGAAGGTACGTATCACTTAATGGCTACGTGTTACGAGTATGATACACAGGTAAAAATAGCAAGTGTTGTAGGTAGGGGCCAACTTGATCTAAATTAGGTCAGAAGCCAATCAGTGGTTAGGAAATCAATTGAGTTCGAGACAGGCACTAGTAGTCAGGTGAAGAGCTTGGCTTGGCTAGCCTTTGTTGCGTTACTTTTTGGATTAAGACTTTACAGCTGGACGGGAGCATGTTAGACACACGTAAAGATTTGAGCGATAAGTTGACAGGAGGTCGAATCGAGATAGGAGTCCTCTTCTTGGCTATGATTTAGAGCTATTATTTTTTGTGTAAGCCCTTGAAGACCTCTAGCTCGGCCTCTTATGATTAGTCCAGGGGGTTGATTCCCATTATTTGCCTAGGGGTTTGAAAGATTTGTCCTTAAATCTGAAACGGTTTCTACTCGTTCTTCTATGGTACTTGCAGGGTTTTCTTCAGTTGGTTGGTAGGGAATCAGATCAAATACATTGAAGGTAGAGGATACACCATAATTGTTAAGTAACTCGATTTAGTAGGCGTTACGATTGATCTTCTTTAGGACCTTGAATGGGCCGTCAGCTTAAGGAGATAGTTTGCTTTATCTTAAGTACAGGAATCACTCTCAGCTAAGGTAAATGCGTACTAAGTCTCTTGGCTAGAAAGAAATAGTTTAACGGCTTTGATTGCCAATCTCTTATTATCTCTGATTGAACTTAGCGATCTTCCTTGTGACAGATTGGTGTAGCTCATGCAATTCTTGGGCTTGGTCCACTTCGAACTGACTTTCTTTAGTAGTTGCTGGGGTACCAATCATATCCGGAGGAATGGTAAGGTTAAGGCCATAGATGACCTTGAATAGGGTCTTCCCAGTAGTACTATGGATAGCTCAGTTGTATGTAAACTCTACAACTGGTAAGCATAGATTCTAATCCTTTAAGTTCTTTCCTACAACAGCTCTGAGCAGATTGCTTAATGTCCTATTCACCACTTCAGTTTGGCCATCAGTCTGAGGGTGGCTACTAAAGCTGAATACAAGTTTGGTCCTAAGTCGTCTCCACAGGATCTTCTAAAAATAACTCAAGAATTTTGTGTCCCGATCTGAGACAATCATCTTTGGTACTCCGTGTAATTGGATAATCTCCTACAAAAACAAATTAGCAATATATAGAGCATTGTTAGTCCGATGGCATGAAATGAAGTGTACCATCTTGCTGAAACGGTCCACCACTACAGGAATAGAATCTTTCCTTTTGGATGTCTAGGGCAACCTTAGGACAAAGTCCATGCTGAGGTCGGCCCAAGGTAATGTTGGCATTGATAGAGGCATGTACTTTCCATGGGGTGCTCTCTTCCCCTTAGCATGCTTACATACTTTACAATTACTAACTACCTTATGGACATCCTTAGCTAAACCTGGCCAGTATAAGTTCTCCTTCAACAGATTGGCTGTCTTGACCACCCCCAAAGCGGCCTGAAAGTCTACTGTTGTGAGCTTCAAGGACTAACAGTTCTCATGTGGAGCAGTTTAGAATATAAAGCTTGTAGTCCTTGAATAAATAGCCATCCTTAAGATAATATGCTCCAACAACTACCCCTACTCGACACTGTTCAATAATGGGGCCAAAGTGAGGGTTAATAGCATACTGCTCCATGATGAGTGAGAATCCCAATAATTTTGTCTACAAAGTGGTCAGCAAAGTTTGCCGTTGTAATAGAGCATCGACAACCACATTTGCATTCCCCTTCTTGTACCGAATAATGTATGAGAACCCTTCTATGAATTCCAACCATTTGGCTTGCCTCTTCGAAAGCTTGTTCTAACTCCCTGGATGCTTCAATGATTCATGGTCAGTGTAAATAATAAACTCTCATAGCAGCAGGTAGTATTGCCAAATAGAGAGAGCTCAAAAAAGGGAGTACAACTCCTTCTATATACAGAATAGTTTAGGGCTGGGCTACTCAATTTCTTATTATGGTAAGCGATGGGCCGTTGTTCTTACATTAAGATAGCACCAATTCCAACTCTCATTGCATCGCACTCCAGTTCGAAGGGCTTGTCAAAATCTGGTAGTGATAGGATAAGGGCCGAAGTGAGCTTCTCCTTGATCTCCTTAAAGCTTCACTCAGCTCGATTACTCTACCTGAACCCTTCATTCTTCTTTGTTAGCTCAGTCAATGAGGTAGCTATTATACTGAAGTCTTTAATAAATCGCCTATAGAAAGAAGCTAGGCCATGGAAACTTCAAACCTCAGTGACATTCTTTGGCGTTGGCTATTCTAGAACAGCTCAGATCTTTTCCTCATCTACTCGGATTCCTTCCCCTAACACTACAAACCTTAGGAATATCATTTCTCTCTATTAGAACATGCATTTCTTTACATTCCCACATAACTTCTTAGCTCGCGAAATGTCAAATATTTTATGAAGATGTTGAACATGGTCGTTCAGGTCGGTACTATATACTAGTATGTCATCAAAATATACGATTACACATCTTCCGATCAAAGGGTGCATCACATGATTCATTAACCTCATGAATGCACTCGGCGAGTTATTAAGTTCAAAAGGCATAACCAACTATTCGTAGAGTTCGTACTTAGTCTTAAAAGCAATCTTCCACTCATCCCACGGTCTTATATGAATCTGATGGTAGCCACTTCGCAGATCAATCTTTAAAAATATCTTTTCTTTATGAAGCTCATTTAACATGTCATCAAGCCTTGGTATCAGGTATCTATACTTAACAGTAATTCTATTGATTTCCCTATTGTAAATGTACATGCGCCATGATCCATCCTTCTTTGAGACGAGTAGTGCTAGTACAGCACAAGGGCTTATGCTTTCCTTCACATATCCTTGCTCAATGAGCTTGTCTGCCTGTCTTTTCAGCTCAATAGCTTGCTCAGGGTTCATCTTGTATGCAGGTCGGTTCGGTAGGGCAGCACCTGGCTATAGATCGATACAATGCTCTATGCCTCGGACTGGTGGTAGTCCTTTGGGTAGTTATTCCGGAAATAGGTCGAAAAACTCATTTAGCAAGCTTTGGATCTCTTTTGGAACATTCTGTAACTCCTTCAACTCCATCAATCTTTTAATCAACAAGAACATTGATTCATCAACTTTCTCAGTAGATTAGAGCTCTCTTTAGCTTATCACTAAAGCCTTCTTCTTACTAGCTCAAGTGAGTCGGTTATGAGCCTCATTCACTTATGACGGGGTTAGGGGTTGTAATACAATCTTCCTTCCATCCTTAACAAAGGCATAGGTGTTCTTATACCTATTGTGAGTGACACATCGGTTGAACAATTAAAGTTGTTTAACCAGTAAATGTGAAGCTCCCATAGGGATGACATCGTATATTATTTCATCATTGTACATGTTCCCAACATTGAACGATATGATTACTTGTTCAGTTAAATGCAAAGTACCTTTATCATAAAGCCCATGTAGCTTGTAAGGTCGGGGATGCTTTAAGGTCAGCAAACCCAACCTCTACACAAAGAAACGTGCAATGACATTAGTATAACTTCCTCCATCTACGATGATTGTGCACAGTTGGCCTTTAATGATATGCTTAGTATGGAATAGATTCTCTCTTTAGTCCTCCTCAGAGTTTGGTAAGAAACTCATGACTCGCTTCAAAACTAGGGCCATTACTTCTCCTTTGTCAATATAGACACAAGTCTCCTCTTCCTCTTCAGCTTCTGCCTTTTGAACATCCTTCTCATCTTCAAGCTTACTTTCATTAGTGCTATCCGCTACATCTCCTCAAAGCACCATGATACATCGGTTCGGACACTCATAGTCATGTGCTCGAAGCCTAAGCATTTAAAGCATTTTACCTCGCTAGACTTCCATCTAGAGGTTTGTCCTTGCTCATATATTCTTGGAGGTAGCCTAGCCTTGGCTTGGCCTAACTGTCCCGCTTGGCCATACTTAGTTACTCGGCTATTATCAAGTTAGTCATTTTTTTCCTTCACCTGGTATGGTCTCCTTGGCTTAGCTTGAACATGTTGACATGGTATTGAGGCTTAGGAAAATGTTGGCTTAAGTCGGCTTGAAACATTTCTCCTCTGCTTTTCGACCCTTTGTGCTATCTTGATGGCTTCTTCTAAATTATAAAACCTCTGTACTTCTACGATATTGTGAATCTCATACTTAAGCCCAGAAATAAACCTCGATACTGTACGGGCCTTTAGCTCTTCTACATCGGCATGGATCATTAACATCTACAATTCTCTTACGTAGCTTCCTTGACAAGGCTCCTATAACCTTGCAAATGTATCTTATAAATTAGTCTCGGGCATAAATTTGCCTCTTAGCAACCTTTTCATCTCATCCCAAGTCCTAACATCTTGTCTTCCATCTCTAGCTTTGGTAGCATTTAGATTCTTCCACTACATGGTAGTGTATCTAGTAAATTCCAAAGCAGTGAGTTAAACTTTGACTACATCCTCATACCCGTAACATTCAAACACCTTCTTAACCTTCTCTTCCCACTCCAAGTATTAATCTGCATCTCTACTTCCACCAAAGGGTAGGATTTGCACCTTAACATTGTCTAGCTCTCGAGGAACTTGGCGTCTTCGTCCTTGTGTTTGGTAATAATCAACTTCTTCTACACTAAACTCCTCAACATCCATCTCCTCGCTATCCTCCTCAATCTCCTTTGACTCCAATCTTCGTCTAGTAGCTCCTCTAACTTAAGGAGGTTAAATTGGGTGATTGGTTCAATTAACTAGGCCATAGTATCTCTTAAGGGTACCATCCTACGCATTTTTTTGCTGAACACCTTGGAGTTGTTGCCTATTAACTTACATTGCTGCGACTAGACTCTCAATAAGATTTGTAAGTCTATCAAGTTTGTCATCAACGGACCCTAGGGTGTTACTACTATTATGACCACAACTAGGTTGAGCACCACTACCTTGGTCACTAATAACTCCCTGAACACTTTAATCTGACATAACGTTATACCTTTTTGAACATATTAACAAACTACTAACAAACTTGCTTTCTTATCACAATGGAAAATAAAGTAAAACATAGTATCAATGAAACCGCAATTAGGAATACTCAAACACACTGTGGTAGCTATGGAAGGAACACAGCTGCCACTAACAATAAAGTGAACTGAAACTTTACTGTAACTTTACACACTCCCTTGTAGAACCATACTCTAATACCAGTGAAGTTAATGCATATCCGAGGTTGTACATATGGAGAAGCACCACAACGAATGAATTAAAAAGGAAATAGAAAAGAAACTAGCAAAGTCCGGGCAATTACCGAATGGAAATGACTTACCACCTGATCTTACTCAACCTATAACCCACCAGATATGACACACCGGTTCAAATTGAAGGGTCACTCACCACTACTTCTTGCTAAAGGGAATAGATAAGAGTTGAATGATAATGAGAACACTAAGATTACTTAAAGAGAATAATTCTGTATTGAAAGTTGGATGATTATCTGCGTACAAGGAAAGTGGGGGTTTATATACTTGCCTAATAGGGTTATTTTACATATATGAAAAGATAAAAGGGTATTTTACAATTACGTTACATTAATCATACTAAAAAGGGGTAAAAAGGACAAAGAATATCCAATACGGAAAAGAAAGAATTATTTTGGAATGTTATGTCAGAAGGTAGGTGTCACTTGATGGCTGTACTTCAAGAGTACGATAAATAGGCAAAAATAGGAAGTGTTGTCGTTAGGGCCCGACCTGATCTAGATCAAGTTGGGAGCCAATCAGTGGTTAGGAAATCAGTTGAGTTAGAGTCAGGTGCCAGTGGTTGAGTGGAGAGTTCAGCTCAGCTAGCCTTTCTTGGGTTACCTTTTAGATCAGGACTTCGTATTTGGGCAGGAGTATGCTGAACACACGTAACGATCAAAGTAATAGGTTGATAGGAGGTTGGATCAGGATAAGAGTCCTCGTCTTAGCTATGACTTGGAGCTAGTATTTTCCATGGAAGCCCTTGAAGCCCTCTAGCTTGGCTTCTTGTGATCGGTCTAGGAGGTTGATTCCCATCATCTTACTTATTAAGTGACATGTAATGCTCCTTTCTCACTCAGCCTGCGTAACTTGTATGGCCTCAGATGTGCAACAGTCAGTGACTTCAGTTTTGAAACAAAATTGGCTGATGCCACATTAGCGTTGCTTCTACTATCCACGACAAGGGTGTACACCTGATCATTTACCTTACAGGTGGTATGGAACAAATTCTCTCTCTACACCTCCTCTCATAGGGGTTCCATGTTCATAGTGTATCAGATAATTTAAGTAACTTGTCCAAGTCCAAAGTAAACAGGTCTTCTTCAATCAGTTCTTTCTCGATAGGGACCCCCTCCTCCTTGTGTTCTTCATTTGTACTATCTACTTCTAACTTCAAGACGTCTCCCTTGATGACCATTGTCCTATGGTTCGGGTACTGTATAGCCATATCTCTAAACCCTAAGCACTTGATCTGGCTCATCTTCCTGTATGTCCCTTACCCCTTCTCAATAGTTTGGGTCGGTACTTCACCATTGGGTCGACACTTTACCATTTGGTTGGCCTTTCTACTTGGCTCGGTAGTCAACTAAGCTCGGTGGCTTGCTTATTTGGGTTGACTAGTTGGTATGCTAATCATTAGTCGGCCCCTCCTTTTCCTTTTTACTTGTTGGGTAATCCTAATAGCTTTATCCATTGTGTCAAATCGTTGGAGCTCTACAATGTCTCAAATGTCTACTCTCAACCCAAGAATGAATCTTTAGACTATTTGGGCTGGTGGTTCCTCTACTTTGCAACAGATCATAAGCATATGAAATTCTTGAACATACTTGTCAACAGTTTAACTTCCTTGTCTCAGCTCCTGAAGTTGAGTGAAAGTATCTTAAAGTTAAGTTTTTGGCATGAATTTGTTTCTGAGGATTTTCTTCATCTTGGGCTAAGTATTAATCTCTCAGTAGCCTTCTTGTCTCCTTATGGCCTGGAAATTCTTCCACCACATGGCGGCATATTCAGAGAACTTAATAGTAGCAATTCTCACTTTCTCCTAATCTTCATAATGATAATAATCGAAAATACACTCCACCTTCTCTTCCTACTCCAAATATTCATCAACATTTTTAGACCTATGGAAGCTTAGAATCTGAAGCTTCACATAGTCAGATGCTATGGGGACTCATACGCACTCTTCTTCAAAATACTTTTCCTCTTCCTCTTCTTCGTCCTCTTCATCAAGCTCTCTTAAGTTTATCCTTCACCTGACTCGTTTGCCTACTCCTCCAACTCGAATTGGTCGAGTTGGGTTTTGACCTCTAATAGGTTGAGTAGCTTGTGGGGTATTTCTCACTACCTTAGTGGGTCATAAGCTAGTACATAAATAACTCGAGTTAGATTTATTAAGAGGTTAGCTAACTCATCAAGTCCCTCGTCAGTACTTTTTGATATCCCCTGTGACTATCGTCTATGGTGGACAACTCTATTGTTGTCAACTCCAACACCAACATTTACACTTGGATCCATTATTTTCTTCACTGATTCAAAGTTCAAATAAACACTCTCGCCAATCGAAAAATCAATAGCTAGCAAACTCAGCAATTAAGATGAACACAACAACTTGCTCTGTTTCATAAATGCAAAACAAAATATAAAAAGAACTTCGGAAAAACCAGTAACTCAAACAAAACCTCTGCTTTGATATCAAGATGATGCGAATTGTGACTAAGAATAGGCAAGGCCAATCGCTGAATGGGTCCAAGCTTGTAGAAAGCTCGAAATGGAAGTGGTGGGGAACGTGGGGAATGATAATTACAAATGAAGAAGTAAGCAAAACCTACGAATAGCTTTAGAGGATATATGATGCACCAATGGAACTTCTGAAGATTTATGGCATAATTCGATATGACACATGAATCAGTCCGATGAGGTTACTCGCCACCTAGCCTTGCTCAAGGGTTAGGATAAGAGTGATGCCGAGAGTCAATAGAGTGTTTACACAAGGAAGAACACACAAAAGTGTATTAATGGTAATTTAAAGTCTTCTTCTAGCTACAAGTACAAGGATATTAATATCCATAAGTTAGGGTAACTTACCCAAAAAGGGAAAAGACAAAAGGGCATTTCCTAAGGAAGTAATGTACAAGATACAAAGGGTAAAAATGAATATACAAGGAAAACAATCATTGGTACAACAAATTCCACACATGATACTGTATACGTGGTAGTGCTACATTAGAGAAGCTATTAGAAGATTTAGACAAAAAAGTATGAACAGCTTGCTTGTCAGAGCAGGAGTGGCTTAATCAGCCTAAAGTCTCTATCTCGGCTTCTTGGCAAGGAAGATGCTGACTCATTGGATGAATTAAGCGCAAGTGAGTATTCTTCAATTCGGTATACTATAGAGAGATAAGGAATCATTCGGCTCACCATAAAGGGTGACTCGGTAAGAAAATACTTGGCCTTAGTAGGGGTTGGCTGAAATAGGAGGATTCGTTTTGCCAGTCCTTTTAGTCCTTAAGTTTGGCTGCAGGTTAGTGGTTCGATAGCTTGATTCTCATCATTACTTGCAGTGTGTAAATTTTTGGATGTATTTCGAGAGGATTTACCAGGTTTAGCTCTACATCAAGAGTTATACTTCATTATCGAGTTTGTTGATCTGAACCTCTTTTTAAAGTTCCATATCGGATGTCACCAATGGAACTTCAAGAGTTAAAGAAGAAACTTCAAGAGCTATTAGATAAATAATTTATTTGTTCGAAGGTTTCACCATAGGGAGTACCGGTATTATTTGTGAAGAAGAAAGATGGTACCATGGGATTGTACATAAACTAGCAGGAAACAAATAAGGTTACCATTAAGAATAGGTATCTTTTATCTCGCATTGATGATTTGTTTGATCAGTTACAAGGTGCAATTATGTTTCCAGAGTTGATTTGAAATTGGGATATCATCAAGTACGAGTTAAGCTAGAGGAAGTGCTTAAAACTGCATTTAGAATACAATAAAGTCATTATGAATTTTTTGTGATGCTTTTCGATTTGACAAATGCCCTGACTATGTTCATGAATTTGATGAATCGCATATATTGACCATATTTAGATAAATTTGTTATGGTGTTTATTGATGATATTCTGATCTATTTGAAATCCAAAGAGGAATATGTAGAGCATTTATGGTTAGCATTACAAAAACTAAGAGAAAATAAATTATATGCCAAGTTAAGTAAATATGACTTCTAGTTAGATAAAATTTGAGACCCTAATAAGGTAAAAGCCATAATGGATTGGAAACAACCAACCAACCACTATTTTAGAGATGAGAAGTTCTCTAGACATGGCTAGATACTATCAACAATTTATAAAGAATTTTCCCAAAATTAGCAGGTGTTAAGCTTGGTTTTTCAATCTTTCGGTTATTTTTTTTATAAAATTAGGTATTTTTTAAACCAATCAATAATAAACCCTACCCGTTTAATACCAATCCTCAACTAGGGTTTAAAGAAAACCATTTTTTGAATTTGAAGAGGTATTGAAGTCACCACCTGACTGAAGTCGGGAAAAAAGTTAGCTACAGGTCTATTGATAAAAAAAAAAAAAATTTATAAAAACAATTTTTTTGAAAACCAGAGATCTAGATACATAGGTTAATTTATTAAACCATAAATGGGTACCACTTTTAACTTTCCAAATTTAACTTTGCTTTTTAGATATACCCTTTTTAATTTTTAAAACAACTAATTATGATACAAGTGATTAAATTGATTAATTTACACAAATATTTAAAAATGGAAATAAAACTTTCCGTATTTTAAGTTGCTGTGTACTTGTATACGTGTACCTACGTACTTACTATTCAAGATCAAACTTCCATAGTTCATTCACAAAAGATATAGCGAGTTTATTAATTTTAATTTTTGAAAAACATCTAGGTTTACATTTTTATCCATTTTGAATTATTTGAAGAAATTTTTTAAGGGTCCTAAATTGAATTTTATTATTAGAAAATCTAATGTGCCCTAATTTGGAAAATGGCTGATTTATTTTTATTTTTCTAGAAAATCAATTTTTCTAAGTGATAAAAACAAATTTCATTATTATTATTATTTTTTCTTTTATTATTATTTATTTATTATTTTATCTATTTCTATAATGTGTAACTAAACTATTCTTCTTTTTTCTTTTCCCCTTTTTTTCTTTTCGATTTTTCTTCTTTTCTCTTCTTCCTTTTTCTTTTTCTTTCTTTCTTTTTAATCTTAACAAAATAGAAGAATGACATAAGATAAAATAAATAAATAAAAACAAAAACAACAATAACAATTATTAAAAAGGGTTGGACCCAAAGCTATAAGGATTTAGATTAGGTTAGCAGCGTGGGCCAAATCCTCAAGTCATGGGTTAGATCGAACTCTACGAGTCAGGCTACGTATATCCAGTCGAAAGTGGTGTTTCAATGGGTTTTTGAAGGGGTAGTAGTGGTTTTGTGTCAAATTTATTGGACTTTGGGGGGTATCTTCAATGCCACCGCGTTTGGTGGCTATCTAGTGGTGGTCATGGTGGAGTGGTAGTGTCCGTGAAAGAGAGTGAAAGAGTCGTGGGTTGATAGGTATGGGCCAAGAGTGGGAGTATGAGGCTTCGGTTGGGGCAGCGATTGTAACGAAAAGGTGATAGTGGCTTGGGTTAGTAGAGTGGTGGTGCGTTGGTCTTGCGGAGTACCGTGCGTCTGGAGCTTAGCAAGAGAGTACTCAAGGTTGAATGTTGGCTTTAATTGGTGTTGCATTTGTTATTTAGTTGGCATATGGGTTAAGCGAAGGGTGAGAGTGAGGGGTTTGTTGTTTGTCTGGTACATGAGGATGGAGCAGTTGGCGGAGAGTGGTAGGGAATGATGAGGGTCCATCTATATATGTGGGGTAAGAGAGAGACAAATCGAGTATTAGAGAGAGAGAGTTGTCAAGAGTAGAGGGAGAGAAAGTATAGTAATGAGGGAGAGAGTGGTCGCCGAAGGCGAAAGAGAGAATGGGTCTCCCCTTTGCTCATGTGTGTTTGAATCCCCTCAACCACTATGCGTCTGTGCTATGTTGTTTTTTTATATTTTATTTTTTTGAAACAGTCCCTTTCCTTATTTCGAAAGCCCCCTTCAATTTCTTATGTGTTTTTGTTTCTTTTTTGAAAAGACCCCCCTATCTTTTATGTGTGCCTCCCCTCCTTTATAAATGAAAAAATGAGGAACAAAAAAGGAAAGGGAAGAAAGAAAAAAAAAAGTAAAGAAATTTTGTTGTTGTGATAAATCATAACGCACCACATGTCACAATTAGACACATGACCCAGTGATATTTTGACATATGGCAATATGAGGATTTAAAAAGAAAAAGATAAAAAAACCATCCTTATGCCTCCAGTGAGTTTCGAACTCCTATCCTTTAACTTAATCCATACGCTTAGTCCATCTGTTTTACCATTTGATCGTTGGCCTATGCCTTATCCATATGGATTAAGTCAATTTGGGTTAAATTTAAATCTAAACTCAAGTCTAACGATCTTTTATTTTAAGTCTAATTAAATTAAAAATCTACTCTATCTAGGCGACTTAAAAATTTATTATTTTCTAAGTTCCTTATTTTTTTTAAAAAAAAATTTCTGTGACTTTTCAAATTTCTTATATATTTTCCTAAATTTTTCCATTTTTTTGTATTTTTTCTAAAATTCCCATTTTTTCTAAATTTCTTCATTTTTGGGTTTTTTTTTTTAATTTCCTTTTTTTTTTCATTTTTTTCCTAGTTTAGAACCCTATAACCTATTTTGAAAAATAAAAGCAAGCAAAAATTAGGTGTCTACACTAGGCCATTGACTCAATTAACCTAAAAAGATGTAAAATTTGAATGTAGTGGGCATTATGAATTGAGTTTTCAAGAGTTGAAGACACGACTGGCTATAACACCGATATTAACATTTCCTAATCCAGATAAACATTATAGCGTATATAGTAATGCTTCTTGGAATAGATTGGGTTGTGTACTAATGCAAGATAGAAAAGTTGTTGCATATGCATCAAGGCAATTAAGGCCATATGAAAGGAATTATCTAACCTATGATTTGGAGTTAACAGCTATAGTGTTTGCTTTAAAGATTTGTTGTCATTATTTATATAGACAATGGTATGAAATATATATTAATCACAAGAGTTTGAAATGTTTCTTTACTCAGAAGGAGTTAAATTTAAGACAAAGGTGATGGTTAGAGCTGATTAAGGATTATGATTTGAATATAAATTATCACCTTAGAAAAGCCTTTAAGCTGAAGGAATTGTGAACATGTTGCATTATTGTTAACTTCCTAACATGAATTGGTGTGTAAATTTGAAAAGTTGAAAATTGGGTTTGACTGGTGTGAACTTAATAGTCAGATAATGAATTTGGAACTACAGCCTACTTTATTGGAGAGAATTAAATAGAAGCTAGAGGAAGATAAAGATCTGATGGAAATGAAAGAGAAACTAAACAAAAGAAATGATTCTGACTTCAAAGTGGATGAAAGAGGAATACTAAAATTTAGAAGAAAAACATGTGTGCTAAAAGATCCTAACATAAGGAAGGAAATTTTGGATGAAATACATATTACAGGTTATACTATGCACTCTGGAGGAAATAAGATGTATCAAGATTTAAAACTTATGTTTTGGTGGAATGGAATGAAAAGAGATGTGGCACAGTACATAGCAGAATGCATTACATACCAAAAGTTAATGCAAAACATTAGAGACTAAGTAGATCATTGCAACCTTTGGAGGTATCGAAATGGAAGTGGAATCATATCACAATAGATTTTATAGTGACACTACCTAGAACTCAAGTTGGGTAGTCGTAGATAGATTAACAAAGAGTACATATTTCTTACCCTATCAAACGGGTGATTCAATGAAAAAGATTACTAGGCTATATATCCGAGAGATAGTAAGATTACATGATGTTCTAGAAAGTATTTTTTTCTAATTGGGATAGTCGTTTTGTATCCAAATTTTAAGAGAATTTACATATAGCTTTGGGTACAAAGTTACAATTTGGTATCGCTTATCACCCATAAACAGATGGACAATCTGAGTGAACAATTCAAATCCTAAAAGATATGTTGTGGGCTTGTGTATTAGATTTTTGAGGTGATAAGGATAGATATTTGCCATTGATATAGTTTGCTTATAATAATAGTTATCATGTGACTATACAGATGGCACCTTATGAAGTATTATATGGAAGAAAGTGTAAATTGCCACTTTATTGGGATCATGAGGAATATGCAATAATTAGACCTAACATGATCAGCCAAACGAGTGAGAAAGTTAAGATTGTACGATAATGAATGAAGGAAGCTCAAGACTGTTATAAAAGTTGGGCAAATTTGAAGAGAAGCCTATTGGAATTTGAAATTGAAGATCATATTTATGTCAAGATAAGCCCATTCAAAGAACTTAGATGGTTTGGCACAAAAAGGAAGTTGAGCCCACGATGTATTAGTTCATTTGAAGTACTGGAGAAGATTGGTAATGTATCTTATAGAATAACATTACCTCCAAGTTTGTTAGGCTACCATGATGTATTATATATTTTTATATTAAGAAAGTTTGTTAAGAACTTGAATGCAATTGTGGAAATAAAGCTAGTAAAGTTAAAGAGGAATTTTCAAGTGGAGAAGCAACCCATAAAAACACTGGATAAATGGGTTAAAAAATTAAGGAATTAAGATATGGAATATGTAAAGGTCCAATAAGACGAAGGTCTAGACTTAGAGATTACTTGGGAGCCGAAAGCAGCAGTGATGAAGCAGTACCTATGGCTTTTTTAACTTCAAAGTTAGTGAATGATTATCATTTTTAGTTATTTAAGTGCAATTTAGATATATAGAAGTTTTGTGGATAAAATTTTTTTTAGCAAGGTGAGGGGGAAGGGGGGATGGGTAAGGTTGGAAATATAAGCCTTACAATTAAAAGTTCGGATTTGATATATAAAATTTAAGGCGATCGGATAAAGTGTCCAATTGGGCCTAAATTATATGACAAAGCTAGGAGTATTAGTAAAAGTAACCCTGTGAGTTTGAATTTAGGAAAATAAATAATAAAATAATAAAATATCATAATATTAAATAATAAGCATATTATATGTTATTTATTGGAAATGCATAAAATGAGTTCTGATAATTAATGAATTGCTAAAGATAAATTATATGCATAGTAAAAATTATAGAATAACATAAATAATATTTAGAAGTA
Organism: Lumnitzera racemosa; assembly: GCA_024138005.1. Lineage (NCBI taxonomy): Eukaryota > Viridiplantae > Streptophyta > Magnoliopsida > Myrtales > Combretaceae > Lumnitzera > Lumnitzera racemosa. Next base: position 20,228,815 of record JAMXBC010000002.1, read on the forward strand.
TTTACTTATACTTCATATGTATTTACAAGTAGGTAAAAATACCCAAAATTACTTAAAATGCTTGAAATATACTAAATAAATGATAAATAATTAAAGAAAATCATAAAAAAATCAAGAAAAAATCAGGAAAAGTAAGGAATTGTCTGGATCTAAGTCTTGGCATGTTAGGATTAAGAAGAAAAAAATTAACCAATCAATTTAAGGTAAATAGAAAGTGAATTTGGAAGAAGATAAGGTCGAATGCCACCCAAAAATTGAAAGAAAATTTTCAAGATAGCCTTATAAATTCTCCAAACCAATCTAGAACTCATTTTGGTCTATTTGGAGTCCAAAAAGAGAGAGAGAGAGAGAGAGAGAGAGAGAGAGAGAGAGAGAACTCAAAAAGAGAGGATTAGGGTTTTTTTACAAAAATTAGAAAAAAAAAGTGCAATTAGGGTTTGTAGAGCAAATCCACGACTTACGACCATTTAGAAACAAACCACCATTACCACTACTGCCTAAGGCTACTAACACTCCTAAGGCTACCACTTGTGGTCGAAAGCTTATCAGATAGGTTAGTCAAATTCTAACCCGATTTTGTTTAATTTTGTAAAATATTAAATATACTTAGAAAATTATGAAATTTAGTATTCTAAGGTTTTTATATATGTAGATTTAAGTTTAGTTTGATGAATTTATGCTTAGAAATATACTGTGCTTAAAAACTCTTACAGACTCGAGTTTTGCTTGATTTACAAATAAATGATCTTAAGGGTATAGTTTTAAGATCAAAATTTTTGTATAGACTATTTAGAGGATGTAGAACAGTGTTATGAAGAGACTTTTCAGAATTTAATTTTCGAATTTTTAGATGATTTTTAGGCCTTAAAATGATATATAAAATAGGTGATTTGGGGTTAATTAGGTAATTAAATAGATAATTATTGATTTAGTGTGTAATTAAGTGTTTGAGGATATTAATATCTGATATAGTATGATACTTATGATATTCAGGGTGTTAGATGTAATTATTATGTGTATTGTGTAGTAAATATATGTAAATTAATAATATGCGGAATTGAAAATATAATAAATAAAAAATATTAGATTGAAAATCGATAATATAACAATAATAATAAAACATAACAGATCTGATATGAACCTAAATTTTAGTGAATTATATGAAAAATGTAAATTTTTATCACCTCGAGAGTAAATTCAATAGCTAAATTAAGATTAAGGTATACCATACGGAATGCATTCTTATGATTTATGTATAATACATATAGTTGAAATTGAATCAAAAACTAAATTGAAACTGAATTCGAAAACCGATTCCAAAACTAACCTAGAATGAATCGGTAATAAATAATATATATATATGAAAAATTAAGTCAAATCATGATATAAAGTTTATATATCATAAGGATATAAATACTAAAAGAGTATTTATATAATAGGACAAGCGGATATGAGTGACTTGCGATAAGTTGAGTGAGTTAGCTAAGGACTTCAGGTAAGTTGGGTTCAATACTTTAATGTATTTTAGAGTACTATTTTAAAGTACTCAAAGGCTTAGGATTGTACGTAATTATGCTTGGAAGTAGTTATATATGCATGTGCTTATGTGTATCTAACTTCATGTTGAAAATCTATGTTGGTTTTGGTGATTTTTGTGAATTGAGTAGTATAAGATTATTTGATCACCCTAAACCAAACTTAATTATAACCGACTTATATACCTTAATTAGACATGCATTGCAATCTTTTAGGAGACTGTTAGGATTCTCCAATCAAACACCGACACCTTAAAAAAAGATAACATTAGATAACATAATAGTCTTTACTTTATCCTTAACCAAACTAAATGATAGGAGAAGAGATTGCAGTAAGGATCAGGGCAATGGTTTGAAGGATGGTCATGGGGGGAGTGGTGTCTCAATTGCACAAACCTATGTTTGGTTGTGAGCTGTTCCATAAACATGAAAACTCTTCAATCCAGATTAAAGCGAGTGAAATTACTCTGATTTCACAACGGACTAGATTAGGTTATGTAATGGAATTTGCGTAGTACATTTCATATAATTAATTGTTTAAAAATTGTGTTTGTGTTTATTATGCATTCTTAAGTTTCTATCCTAATTTATTGAGCTGTTAGTTGCTCATACCCTTATAGATTTTCTTGTAGGTACTGGTTGATATGTCATGCTATAACTATGTTAAGGTCAATATCTTTTTGAAATGCTAAGCTATGGGGGAGTGAGAATCAAGCTAGTTAATGTAATCCAGTCTTCTAAAGTTTTGTTATTAACTCTTAAGTTTCTGGACCAATGATGTAATATGTATTATGTTACTTATTAGACTACACTGGCATGTAGAATTTCCTAGGAATGTAGGATAGTATGAGTATCCTTAATTATGAATGATTATTTACTTCAAAGCTAGGAGTCTTAGATGCGTTAGGTAAATTATATCTATGATAGGGATTGTGAGGTAAGTTACTATTATAGGTTGGTTTACATGGCGAAACTGTTATGACTCTATCGCTTCAGGGCATAATATCCAACATAGTAAAGTGAGCTATTGCAAGAATGTACAAATGTAATAGGATAAGAGATATAAGGGTATAGGAATCTTACCATATGTTGCATTGTTAGGTGTTAGAGTGAAATTTACATTATCTAAAGCTTGTTGCATCTTCAAAGTTAAGCATGTGATGTCCTTCATCAATTTGTATAAAGTTATCTCTGTTTTTTACGTTCGATCACACATTACTTGGCTAGTAGATGCATGTATACCATATCGAACTTTATCCATCATGATTGTATTTCTAGTTGCTTGCATAACCCCATTACTACCATTAATGATCTTTCCCAATTTCATCCACCTTGGTAATATGGGGTTTTGGGATATATTATTAAGTAGCCCCAGTTTAGCTACATGAAAGGCATGGCTACGTAGAAATCCAATAGCCTCAAAGTGTTGATAGGTGCAATTAAGGGACCAGTTTAACTTTTTTAGTCATTCTTACAAGTTTAGAGGGGTGCTTATAGTGGTACAGAATGTGGACAGTCACCCTAGGTTGGTTATCATCGTGAAGGTAGGGAATCCTTAAGGCCTTTTGTTCAACCTTTAACCTTGCATTTTTTGAAGGATGCCTTTATATATATAGAGGCCACATGGTCTTTGAAACCCTTCAGTATAGTATGCAAGATTGGTTTTGTATGTACGCTTTCGTAGTCAACCTTCCTCTTAAAGAGCTGAACAACTTGGTACGTCCAATACCTCCTGGATACAGAATGGTTCCCCTTTATAAACGAATGAATTTCCTCACATCTCTAAGTACTCTAGATAAAATCCCAAAAGTGTCCCCTTAAATATGCATGTACCTAAGACAATCGCTTCTTTTATAGCTCTTCCATTCATTCATTACCTTCAAGATCATGCCTTTTAGGAATATCTCCCTATGCCACTTCCAATTCATCGACTAAGTCTATATTAAATATGCATCTCTTGAAATCTTATAGGAACCTATCCCTATGAACATGAGACATTGCATTCATTTGAAGGTGCCATGAGAAAAGGCGGTGATGTGCCAAGGACAAACAACAATAATGGCTGCCTACATTGCCCTATCCCTATCAGCAATTATAGATATAAGCCTTTTACCTTTTATTGCACATAAAAACACCTCAAGTAATCAAGTATTTGCCTCTTTCGTCTTGTCATCTAATGATGCACTGTTAAAGATGTAAGTCTAATAGTGATGGTTAACATCAAATAGTATGACCTGTTGGATTGATATATGGATTCAAAAGCAATGACATATCTAAAACATGCATAGTCAAGCTAACATATGGAGTCTAACCAAAACACTCAACTAAGTTGTCCTTCATTCACAATATACTCATAAAATAACCTATGATTAGCTTCCTTTTGGTCACCCAAGAATGCTAGGGTTGCCCTAACATTACCTTCAAAAGTATATAATTGCTTTTGGTTATCGATGTTATTTTATAGGTCTTTCTTTGTAAATCTAACTTCCTCATAAGCACTTGCTTAATGAACTAGATATTTCAATATATCATGTGGCTAAATAATTTAATTTAACATGCTCTTAATTTGAGCCTAATCAGTGTCTAAAACACACTTGTTGGAATTTAAGAAGTAATTATGTAATGGTGGCATAAACTCGTGATTATGCTTAGTCTATACTGCTAAAGCCTCCTACAAACCATTTTGCTCTACAAGTTTTACTTTAAACATAGTTAAACAACTAATTTTAGTTAATGCCCTTTCCTTTGTAACTTAATCATTCCTATCAAGGTGTTGCTAAACCTTAAAATCTTCCTTATGGCACACCCATAGATACATTTTCACCTGATTCAACTCATATTTTTAAAGTATTACACAAACGAGTGTTAAATCTATTTATAACAGCATACCTATGGTAGAAATCCCCTACTAATGAAAAATATGCAAACTTTTTACCAACTAGATATTTAATTGAATGTAGACCAATATAGGATGAAAAATTATCAATAGTGATCACATTCTTGCGTTCAATAGAGTATCGCTTCCACCATAACCCGAGATTGAAATTTCATATACTTCATCATATTCAACGTTAGTTTCAATATCATGGTCATAAATATCACATCTGTTTTTATGTATACCCTTAAATCAACTCATGTCTACTAGAATCCATGTTCAATTTATCAAATTTGTTCTTTTTATTTTTTCTAAGTCCTGAATGTTCATATAAGGTCTTAGAGTTGCAAATCGTATGTCTTCAATCGAAGGGAGACAACCTCATTTAGAAAAAAATTGATTTGTGCAACGATTTTTTGTCTTGATTTTAAAAAAACTGTTAAAAATTTAAAGATTACAGCAACCATTGAAAAAACTATCGATAGTAATATTAAACAGTCTATAGTAATAGCCACCATTTTAGTGTACATGAGCTTGTGTACAATTAAACACAATCCATCATAATATCTTCATGTGAGTTTATGGTAAATCAATGCATTATCTGTTGACAGAAATAAGAAAACTATGACATTTTGACTTCATTCATCAAAGAATGGTATCCAAAACAAGTGAATACTTATACCGTAATGGTTAAATATTAAGACCTACAGTTAAAAAAAAGATACGTATATCAATATGCATAATTTCATATACATGTGCCAAAAAATTTATAATTGTATGTATAATTTTTCATATTATGCATCACTATTACAAGATAATAATATTATAGATTATTATTTTTATTACTCAAAATTATATATAGTGTATTAACATGATTTATATAGCACTGTTATATGATTATGCTGCTATAGCATATTATTTGGAACATTATATTTATTTAATGTTAAAGTATTATATCTATTTATTACAATATCATTATAAATATAAATTTATATATATGTTTATAAATATATGAAACTAAAAGATTATACTTATATTGTATTATATGGTGATTATATAGAATAATAATATGGTAGGGCTTTTATAGAATGAAATTTAGAACATTGTATCACATAATATAATGATATGAATGATGTGTTCTTACTATACGATATTAAATTGTAGTCATATTATAAAATCATGTATAATATGTTAATTACATGTGCCATGAATCGTAGTACAATACTAGTACTATTCAATTTCATTTTTGGCATCATATCAAATACTATTACAACAAATAGAACATTACATTAGAAAACAATTATATGCTAACAATAATACTTATGGATCATATGTATATGATAAATAATATAGTATAGTATATGGATGGACACTGGTAGATATGGATTATATGTGTATTGAATTTTTCTATGATAATGTATGTATACTAATTATGTGCACAGTTTGTATATAAATTATAAATAAACACTAATTATAACTATGTACGTATTATGCAAAATATTCTTCATAATTTAGATAAATTATGAATCTATATTATATACTGTATGGTATATTGACAATAATATGTATGGATTACATCTATATAAATTCTACATATGGATTAGACAATATAACTTTTGTATTTTATATGAATCATGGTTCAAGAATATACATAGTATATAGACAATTACATATATGGATTATATCTATATGGATTAAATGTGTGAATTACAAATATATACAGATTATATAGTATAAGATTTCTATAAATCATAAAAGCAATATACAAAGTAATGAACAATGATAGCATGTAGACAATGTATAAATTATTTTAAAAGGTAGACTAATTGTATAAAATATTTATCTATATTGTTAAAGTGAAAATATGGTAGTTTTGGTGCCTTTTTCAAGTTTCTTCTAATACCCTTAAGACAAAATAGAAAAATTATCAAAGCATATTATATTAACATTTAGTCTAATAACATCAAAGGGTAAAGAGGCAACTTTCCTCTCTCTCTCTCTCTCTCTCTCTCTCTCTCTCTCTCTCTCTCTCTCTCTCTCTCTCTCTCTCTCTCTCTCTCTCTCTCTCTCTCTCTCTCTCTCTCTCTCTCTCTCTCTCTCTCTCTCTCATTTATACCATAATTAAGGTATTTCCACTACCATGCTTTCTTGTCAAATCCATTTCTTCTTTTATTTTCATAAAATTGCAAAATCCTTTCCCTTCTTTGAATTCCTTCCCTTACAAAGTCATTACTGTAATATAACAGAAAAATGTTTTCAAGATAAGGGTATTTCGGGGATTTTTAAAAGTTATTAAACCCTGCTCACTCTAATAAGCCACCCTCATTCTAAAACCTTAAGCATTTCCATTTAAAGTGTAATCCTCCTTCTTTATGAAGAAACTTAAGACCTTCTCTTAAACTTCGCCCAAAAGTAGCAAGCAAGTGTTGATTAAAGTAAGATTCTTGAACTTAATCCTAACGAAATTCGTAATCAAGCCTTCTAGCATCCTAATACTCTTGTTCCTTATTAATTTCAGCTTCTCACTAAGTATTTTAGACAGAGTTTATTGACTTACTTCAATCGGAAGCCCACCTAAGTGATTAAGCTATGTTAAAAGGAGGTTTTAGCAAGATAAGCTTGATTCTCATTTGAAGAACTTCTTAGAAGAGGTGGATTTAGGTTTGCATAAAGGGTTTAATCTGAAATTGAATGTTTTACAAATTAAAAGTGGTTACTAATCTTCATTTTGCTGGTCTCACCAAGTGTTTCTACTTTTGTAAGCAAGTTCTTAGACTCTTTGATAAGGATCATGGACTAATTACTCACTTGAGGACTCGCTCATATGGTTCATTGAGTTGTCCAAAGAGAGTTGAGTCCTAAAGAACATTGTGTTTTCCATCACAAACCACTAAAGTTCTCTACTATGACCTCTTTTTGTCTTATTGAGAAGGTTTCTAAAGTGCTTGACTAATTACTGACCCGACTACTCATTGCTACACCAAGGGCAATCATTGAATCTACATATGGTCGAGTTGACAAGCATTTGAGGCCAAGCTGCCCACTTTTGACTCTAGCCCAAGCTAAGTCGATGAATGGTACTAGACCAACCTTATTTGAGCCCTAAATAGTCGAGTTGCTAAGTATCCGACTTAATGTACTGCACTCAGAATCAGCTTTGCTTGGTAAGCAGTACCATAGGGACTACAGACTGGATAGTTGATACGTGTATCATTTTTTGACATTCGTACTATCCTTTTATAATCGAATACTCTTTTGTCTGTTTACAACATTTCCCTTGTAATTTATTCCCCTTTCCTTTTCTAGTAGGAATCATTTTTGTAATTTATGTATATCTAGGATTTGCCCTAATTAGGCCATTTAAATACTTGTAATTTGTAATAGCTGCATCAATCAAAATAGTGATATTGAACTCTAAACATTTTACCTTTCCTTCTTCTTGAACTTGTGTTTTCTTGACGAAAACTAAGACCTTAGAGAGCTCTTTTCTAGGCTATTGAGTATGGACTAGTGGCGAATAACCTCATGTTATACTTGTGTATCATATTAAGTATAATTCGAGCTCGTATGAGGTGTTGGTGAGTTACATCCACCATCAATGCATGAGGAGTGCTTACTTAACCTTTGACTTCCATTTATCCTTCAGACCATCTTGCGGTTCTGACGTACCCTTTTAGTTTGTATGACCTTAGTAGCTATGTGTCATCTTTCCTAATGATCTATATTACTCTCATTCTTGATTTTAGGACTCTTGTCGAGATTTTTGTCATTTGGAGTTAGAATCTAGGGTTTATAGCCAAGTTTTAACGTTGGAAATCATTGCAACAATGTGACCTAGGTTTCTCTTAGAAGTGTATAGGATTTAGGTTAAGGAGTTGGAAGTTTTGGGTTGATTTCGAAGTAGTTTGCTGCAATTTCTGCAAAACTAAACAAGGCATCCAAATGCCTTGCAACATGCTATTCGAATGCTAGGCTTCTATGTTATATAGAATGAAGGCATCCAAATGTTATACTCTTTAACATTTGGACACCTTACCCTATTCGAAGTCCTTTTGTTTTCCAAGCTTCTTTTCCAACTTTTCAAATTTGACTAACTCCTTGCTTAGACTTCTCACTTCCAAAAGATTTGATATTTATTATGAAAAGTGAGATTTAGAAGCACTTGAGTAATCCATCTAGGAGAGTAAATAGAGGAAGTTGGAAATGATAATCTAACCCATTAAGATTATAAGTTGGATTTAGTTAAGTAATGTGACGGTAGACTTAGGTAACTTTAATCGAAGTTAGCTTATAGAGGGGCTAAGTGTTGATAATTGATTGGGATATTGCTATACGATTGGTTACTTGAATTGAGTTATGAAGGAACTAAATGTAGTCTATCATCTCTTAAGTCAGGTCCTTGGATCCTTTTTATTTCAAGTTATCTTGTTGGTTTATCAGGTTACTTAGTAACTTAACTACATAGTACTTGTATATGTATGATTGTGCTTATTAGGATAGAAACAATCTAACTAAACTAAATACTATTTGACCTAAGTGAATTGCTTGTTGCTTATGCTTGACCCAATCGGCCTAAGGGCCTGTAGTAGCAGATCCCTAAGGTCAACTGTTGATCATATATGAGGATTTTTTTGTGGACTTTTATATGGGATGACGCAATTATATCTAGTGTTTCCCAATCCGAGTATTGGCCATATGACCTTCACTATAGTATAAAGTAGTAAAGTTAAAAGACGTATATTACTACATCTACTTATGTATATAAGATATTATGACTTAGTGAGGTTATGAATGCCCCTTTGTTGCATGTTGGTTAACATTTAAGATGAATTGTATGGCATCCATGTGTGCTACATACTAGGATTCATCTCATCCTTTTCTTTTTCAGGCACTACTTGTAACGATTATGTCATGTTTGAAGAGCCCTTTGTTGATTGGTTTGTGGAAGAAGAAGGTATGGGTTATTTTTACTATTATGATGAGTAGTGACATATTGTACTACAGGACTTTGGATTGAGCACCATATTGGGAGACTTGATACTCTTGGAGTCTTAGTTGTTTAAGATCTTCACTTACACTTTGTTGGTTTTTGTTATCTTTTGATATGAGCATTTTGGAGTGTAAGCGACTCCTTTTTTGTGATCTTAAGATTGTATGAGTGTAGGAGCTAGTGAGACTCCTCTAATACTTATGTTTTAACTTATGATGATCTTAGATAATTACCCTTATGGAGAGATAGTTGTAGATTAAATCTTATGTTTCTTATGTGTTTTGGGCGATGTGATATGTTTTTAAATTGTGTGCTTAGAACCTTAACATACTTTAAGTTAGTTAAGTTATGTAGTGAGTTACAATACCTAATAGGGCTCCCAAGGTATTGTAGCTATAATTCATTGTTTTTCTTTTGACCATGTAGATTAATCTACTTTAGTGGAAAAGAGAAAGTGGGGGAGTAAAGATGGTTTAAACAAAATAGAAGTATCAAAATTCCTCCATATTCGTTGATTTATGTACAATCTCCATTGGAAAAACAAATTCAAAGATATTATTTGATGTATAAAAAATAATCATTCCTTTTATTTATTCTTTTAACATTTAGTTCTTATATCTACCGGATTCAATGACATATCAATAATCTTTGTTAGAAAAACAAATTCGACGTATTACTCACTTTATATAATACAATGTTTGTTCCATTTCTTCATTTGACATTTGAGCCTTTTTCTTTTCTATATATTTATATATATATAAATATACTATAGTTTCATCCTTTTACTTTTTTCACTTCTAGGTTACTAGCACAAACAAGGAAGAACAAGGTCATTACCTAATAGAACCCATCTCTTTTTAGTATTATTACTATTGTTAGTTTTGTTTCTATTATTTTGATTCAATGAATTTGAAATAATATATATGAATTGAATTTTTCGATAATCAATTTTTTTCTTCTATATACTTTTAGGATTATAAGGTTATAGGTGTATATTTGAGCCTTTTTATTTTCTACATCTATATTTTAGTCTCACCTTTTTACTTTTAATATTTATAGGTAACTAGCACAACTAAAGAAGAACATGGTCATTATGTAATAATACTTACGTCCTTTTAATATCATTATTGTTGTTAATTTTTTTTTCATTATTTTGATTTAATGAATTAGAAAATTTAATGCATAGATTGAATTTTCAATAGTCAGTTTTTTCTTTTATATATTTTTAAGGTAATATGTGTATTTTAGTGTATATTAGTATAAAATGCATATGTAAAGGGTGGTCTAAATTAAATTATAATAAGATAATTACATACAACAACATTTGAGTCATGCCTTTTAGTTTTCACATAAACTAATTTTGCAATTTCCATGAGAAGATATTATATGATTCAATATGCTAATTTTAAGTACACTATTCATTTTCTCATTTGTACCTCAATCTTTTCAATTTGCCATCATCAATTCTAATAGTATAAGTGGAATGAACTGAGTTTTTTTCCTTTTCATAGCTTGGTTTCTTTATTCAAAACTAGGTATACCTTTTCATAGGAATGCCTCAATACATAGAAATAAAGACAATTAATATATATGACTTCGTTAATATAACTCTATAAATGATCATTATGCATAAATTAAAATGTAAAAATGATCACAAATTGATTGTTATTACAAAAAAAGAAGAAGAAGAAGAAGCAAAACAATAGATTAATTATGAATGTATAAGCAAAATTTAAGATAATATACAATAAAACATGAATGTAAAAATTCCAAAAAATTATGAAATTATTACAAAAGAAAGCTCCTGAATTGTAAAAACATATATATTTATATTATTAAAGTGCAAGAGAGGGGTTCTTTGGTGTCTCTTCTTATTTTCTCAAATCACTCTTTGATAATATTTATATTTCAACAATGTTAGGAATGTCCGTTAACCTATCGACTTTTATACTAAAAATAGTTATTTCTATATATAGCATCATTTGTCATATTGTTATTAAATGGCTACTTCTATATATATAATCAAATTATAATAAATTATCATATTATTATTATATCTACTATGTAGTCAAATTAGACCATGTCTATCATTTATCAAATCTCCCTCTTTTTCTTTCTCTTATTGGCAAGTTCATAATTTAAGGGAAATTGCCAATTTAAACATTATCAATTTGTAAATTGCAGGTGGAGGAATAAAACAAAAAATTTAAGAAGAATTTGTAAGGATACTTAAATATATATTATAAAGCACACATGCTCCTTTATCCAACTATATAACATTACATTCCATTCCCAACATTCTCAAACTAGATAAATCACTAGAATTAAATTAAGATTTCAAGGTCATTGCCAAATAAAGTATTGAAATCTTGTCTATATAATTTAAGTTACAAGAATTGAATGAGAATATCTTATGAATTGATTATGGTTATCATGACTTAGTTGTGATAAAATAAATCTGCATTTGAGTAAATTTAAATGTAAAAACGTTTTATTTTTAGAGATAAAATTTATTAAGAAAATATTTACGACAAAATGATTCTGCATTTAAACAAATTTGAAATGGGAAAAGGTTTTACGATATTGATAAAATGTACAAAAAATCATTTGTCAATTCAAGGTAATGGAAATGAATGACTCATGATTGTTGTTTTTGAATTAAAATATTATTCTTATGGAAAAAAATAATTAAAAAATTACCTTAATATATTTTTAAGAAAATGGAAACAAATAGCATTAATGATCATTAGTATCTAAGAGGTAATTATCATTATTATAATGGTTTATAAATGGAATAATGATATTGTATTTAAGCAAATTCAAATGAATGTACATTCATATTATTCGCTTTTAATTTTTAGCTATGCATATTTATCTATATTTATAATATTAAAGCAATTGGGTCACTTTTTGTGTCTTTAGTGTCTTATATTTTTTAATTTACAATGTTATCCTCAATATTTATATTTATTACCATAAATTCAATATCAAATTGATATCCATAATTGTTAATGAATGGCATATTTGTAATCTAAGAAAAATTAAAATAAATTTGTCAACATAAGTATATTACCAAGAAAAGAAAATTTGCCATTATGAGAATTTAAAAATCAATTATGTGTTATTATGGACTGTTTTATTTTAGGTATAGTATCTTTACCTATTAATTTTGTAGCAAAATAAATGCCTTGAACTAATTGCCTAATTTTATGATATACTTGAAAAATAAAAGGGGAAAAGTGAATTTATTGTTTATATAAATATTTTTTATTTATAACATAATAATTTATTGCTATATATAACATTGTTTATATTTGACACAACTATTATTTATTTCTATATTTACGGTATCATTAGTATTATTATTTATTCCTATAAAAAGATATAAATGTTGAGGATCATCTATTTCTCTTCTTTCCCTTCTCTCTTAGCAAAATATGTTAAAATAAGAAAGGGGTTTAGGTAGAACTGTAAACAAGTTGAGTCGAGTCGAGTCGAGTTGAGATGATACAATATTAAGCTTAAATTGGATCGAGTTTTAATCTATAAAACTTGAGCTTGGCTTGAAATGAAACTCAATAAACTCATCTGGACTTAGTTAAGCTCATTTATGCTAAATAATCTTTAAAGATGTTATAAATTTAATTAAAATAATAATAATAATATTTAAACTTGGTTTGAATTTGATTAATATTTAAACTTGACTTAAGTTTGATTAGGCTCATGAGCTTATCAAGTTGAATATCATAATTCTCAAGTTTGACTCAAAAAGCTATTTGAGTAGCTCAAGCTTGAGATTAACTCGAGTAAATATTGAGTTAAACTCAAGTAGCTCGTCATGGACTCGTCTCACTTACACCTCTAGGTTAGGAACCTTTTTTATATAGTGTTTATGTTTTAATAGGTTAAAAAAAACTATACATGTTGTAATTTGATTTAATGTATTTAATTTTTTCTCCTAAATTTAAAGTATGGATGAATTAAATCAATATGTTAGGAATCATGGGCTAAAATACAAGACTTTTTCTATGGGTTATTATAAAAATTCAACGGAAATTTTCTGTTATATCTTCCAAATATCACATGAGTTGGTTTATAAAATATTATCAATAAGATTATGTTTAACATTTTCATCGTTTCTCACAACATATATTATTAAACAGTCTATTTTCTTGGTGTAAGCATCGCGGGTGTGCCGTTTCTTAGTTTTTAGTTTATATAAATTGTATATAAATAATTGAAATAATAAAAGAAGAAAAATTTAACTGAAGAATACTTTCTATGAATCATAAAAGTAATATACAAAGTAATGAAAATTAATAATGAATAATGATAACATGTGGACAATGTAAAAATTATTTCGTCCATATTCTAATTATGTAAAATATTTATTTTTAGTTTATGTGAATTGTACATACATAATTAAAATCTCAAACTAAAGAAAAATTAATCAAATAATATTTTAAAAGAAATGAAGAGTAAGGGAATATATTGCAAAAAGGGAGAGAAAAGAAGACTAGTATTAATAAAGAGAGAAGGAGGGAGAGTGACTTAGTTATCCTGCTATAGCAGGTTGTAAGATACAATCTTATGGTAACGTTAGGAAAATCCATTTTAATTTGTTGTAGGTATGGTTAAGGAATAATAATAGTTGGTCATACACATTATGGCCATTCTAGAAAAATCCATTTTAATATTGTATGTATGGTTAAGGAATAGTTATCGTTCGGCATACACATTGTGACCCTTGTTATCCATACATTGAAACTGCTAAATTGCTAGTGACTTTCTATTTATATCAGCTTAATTACTCTTTATATCTCACGCTCTTAGACTGAGTTTCTTTTTTTCTTTTTCCCCTCCAAAAGTACTGTTGGGAATAACTCAAAATATTAAGTGGCAAGATGGTTTAGAAACTTAAAATAGTATATCCAATTGTAGAGGACCTTAAATTCTATTGAAATCCCTTGATAAAAATTTTAAGACTCCACATATTAATTTCCATAACCTTTTTTCTTAGTCGAAGTAAAGTTTCTATAGCTTCATAAAACAAAATAAAGAAATAACGTCTTTAAATTGGTTTTCTTATTACTAATTGAATCATATAACAATATAACATTGTAACTTGGATAGGTTTTAAATATTTATCTTTTCACATGCATTGCGTTTATAATAAATAACATTACCATCGCTACGACTCTTGTAAGCTAAGATAAAAATTTAAAAAGAATGAGTCCTTTATAGTTTTCATAATCCCTTATACATATGTATATACATAAGTATGACATATAATATGTGTCATATAAAAATTTTGACTTATAATAATTACAAAGCATGAAATATAAATTATATACTAAAATTTTGGCAAAAAAGGAAAAAAAAATTGCATACTAAAATATGTAATAATAAATATACTCCAAAATTATTAGTCAGGTATAGGTGTAGATCGACCTTTAAACTCCCAACACGTGCATTTATTTTGTGACTTTAGAAAATACACATTACCCTCCAAATTGTTGTTAAACCCCCCACATTCTCGTTATCTATGGGTCTTTAACAATAGTTTCAATGATGTTTAGGAAGGTAAGTACATATTTCAAAATTTATGAAGAGATATAGAATGTTTTGAAAATTTAAGTATCTATGTTTGAGTAATAGCATTTGGGATGTCTTTATAATTATTTCATATAATTTTGTATATAAATTATAACATGTTACATAGAATATAAAAATGAATATAATGTATATATATGTATATATAAATATGTATGTATATTTATTTGCTATCTGCATATATAATTGTGTATAACATATGTAGCATATAACATGTAAATTCCTTAGCTATTATATATATTGTTTATATATATAGGTAAGTTTTTAACACTTACTACTATTAGTACCATTTCCAATGGTAATAATAAAAATAGTGATAATGATGACATTGATTATGTCAATTATGATATTAATAATCATAAATTAAGTATTATGATATATATCTATATATTTGTACATATAAATTACAAAACATACTTTTAATCCTTAACGATTGACCACTTTTCTATTTGAGTTATGAACTTGGTTTTTTATTCAAGTCATAATGTTTTCAAAAGTTTACAAATGATGATTTCTTTTTTTAGTAAAATGATTGTTAATACATGGCAACACCTTATTGATCTAAATAATTAACCAATTGAATAATATAATTAAATATATATAAACTATTGTAATAATTTATTACATATTTGAAAAATTAAAAATAAAAAATATCCAAGAGAAAAAAAATATCTAACACCACAAGACCTACAAATAAAAGTAGATTGTTAATTGATGGGAGTTAGGTGACTGGTTATCACTTTGTAAAGATGGTGATGCCATCCATCACTACAAATTTAAAAAAGAAAAAGGAAAAAACTTTCAAATTCAATAAGGCTACAATTGGGTCATGTGATCCAATGGGGTGTTAAACTTTTTTTTTTTTTCTTTATGGTGATAGGTGAGTTGAACTACTGACTTTTACATGCAAAAAGCGACTTACTAACTTGTTAGTCGTCGATTATATCTATATAAATATATATTAGTTTCCTATGCTCTTACTTATTTATTTATTTTAATTTTACTATTTTTTAATTATATATGTTTAATTAATTAATTTAAATGATTGTTTGGATGAATTAGGTGCTGCCACATGCCTTTTGTGGATAAAAAATTGATAGTGCTAAAAAAGTCTCTAGTTTGTAAATGTTTCTCTTAGGTAATTCTCGTTTGTAAATATTGAGAATTCAAATTTAAAAAAAGAAAAAGTTTATGATAGAAATAAGAAGGGTAAAATGTTGAAAATTACAAGTATACTTTTTCTATTGTATATTAAACATGGTCATTATGTGTGTCTATATGTATATACATATACATATATATATATATGAATATAATTTGACCTATATATTTTTAATTAAGGGAATCTAATATATATTTATTTGTTTTTAAGTTATGAGATATATTATACCATAGATGAAAATTTAAATGATACCTCTAATGATGCATCAAATTGATATATGATGCATTTCAAATAATAACATATCACATAACATGTAAAAGACAATGTATAATAACATGATACATATAATATATTTATCTATAATATATGATTATTTGCATTCTATATATCATACTACACATGTTATGAATCATATTGCATTAAATATGCGTTATATATCATGTAAATCACTTTAATAATACATCATGTTGTTAGAGTGTTTAATCTTTAAACCGATTGAACTTATTAGGACGTGCTCTTGATATATCACAACTTAAGTTATCGCCTCATTTAAAATTAATCTCAATCATTAAATGTACCAACTCCACCTAAAGCATAAAAAGAGAGATTAAAAGTCCCTCTAAACATGATTAGATATGTGATCTAAATTTTGTTCACGCTATTGCACAGACCATAACCTTGCTTTACTTCGATTATATACATCTAAAGAAAAAATTTACTTGAAACATTTTGTTGATATCATAAAACATCATAAAGAATAAATTCCATGATTATATCGAGTATTATAAATTATGTATGTGATATCAAATTAATTAATTAGTTTTTTTATTTTAATTTTTAAATTAAAATTTATAGCCAAAATATTGTAGTCCAATAGGATATACAAGATTTGAATACTTTTTTTTTTTTTTTTGAAGTTGTAATATGTAATGTAGTTGGAAAAAAAGAAAAAAAGAAAAAAAAACATGAATAAACAAAATTTGCAACTCGTCTTTCTGTAATGTTGGTATTTGAACTAGTAACATAATTCCTTAATTTTTCTTTGGATGTAACATAATTTCATCACTGTATTCACCCTCATCTTTTCAATCTTACGTTGCAAAACGTGTCCGAGAAAAGTGCTTGACTTTTACCAAACATTCCAAAAATATTCCATCCTCATCAGCAAAGTAAATCAACCTCGAAGTTCACACGTTTCCACTTGTCAATTACATCGAAAATATAGGAAAAAACGTGGTTAAAATCAACCAAAAACACTTCCCTACTACTTCCATTCTCCTTGCTCATAGTCTCACATACTGCCAAAGCTATTCATCCCCTAAACAGAAAATATTTTATTTTTTATTAATTTTTAATTTTTTTTTCTTCTACCTCGCCAAAATTTTTGTCACTAACGAGAAATCTCCAATATTTAACCTGCTCCAATTAAAGGAATCCTGGTTTCTTGATCTTGGCTTATTTAAATTCAACTTCGGGTAGTGGAAATTTGGTGTTTTCACATATCTGGACTGAGTTTATCCCTTTTTACTTCCACATTCACATTAGTTAGAATTGTGATATGACCTGTTCAGACAACTGATCATATCCTGATTTGAAGCTGCAAGCATGGAAACATAAATTTGTCATTACATTTTGCCGTTGAACCATTCTGGCACTAAATTTGACAATTGGTTTTCTTTTAATGAAGGTTTAAGGGTCTTAGTACTTCAAAATTCAGATCTATAAGATAAACTCCTGCCAAGAGATCCTGAAGATAGTTTTTTTGCATTTTAAAATTACCATTACAATAGAAAAAAAAAAGTGAAAAATAGAAAGAAGATTAGAGAAGATTGGAATTGCTTGTTCAGAGAAGTCTATGGAACCTACATGTGACTTTTGCGGAGTAGTGGCGGCTCTAGTTTATTGCAAAGCCGATGCTGCCCGCCTTTGTTTAGGGTGTGATGGGTGCATACACTCCGCGAATTCCTTGGCATGTAGGCATTCACGCTCAATATTATGTGACAAATGCAAGTCACAACAGGCAAATGTCCGGTGTGTGGATGAGAAAATGTTTCTCTGTGAAGGTTGTGACTTGAATGGCAATGGTTGTTGTGGCCCAGGACATCACCGTCAGGCATTA
Source organism: Lumnitzera racemosa (assembly GCA_024138005.1). NCBI lineage: Eukaryota > Viridiplantae > Streptophyta > Magnoliopsida > Myrtales > Combretaceae > Lumnitzera > Lumnitzera racemosa. Next base: position 20,247,109 of record JAMXBC010000002.1, read on the forward strand.
GAATGTTATTCAGGTTGTCCTACAATGGCTGAGTTCACTAGTATGTGGTCTCCAATTGTTGATCTGTCTTGTTCAAATGATCTATTGAGTGGTTGGGGGTCAATGAGCACAACAGGGCTTGTGAATCCAAGTGGCATTAACAATTCCGTGATGCCGAGGGACGGTGAAGGCTCATATGGATCAGCATCCGGCAAATTGGATGAGATAGAACCTTGGATGGGGTCAATAGCATCATTCACATCAAATCCGTGTTATATGCAATATGCCAGAGATCAGGTCCCATTGAGTACTCAACTTCCACTTAGCGGTCAGGCCATAGATTTGCCAAAGGTACCATTCTTTTTTCTACAATTGGCCAGCTTTGTTGTGATTTCTTTTTCCTTTTACGGATTTCATTATAGATTGGATAAAAATACCTTATATTCGCAGGGGTTGCAGGATATGACAAGCTTGAAAAATGTGCTACCAGTACCACAGGGTGGTGATAATCTGTGTAGTGTCAACATGGATGTTGTTCCTGATCTCAAAAATGAGAATGGTATTTTAAGCGTTCAAACAGGTCATTCGACATTACAAATCGGGGCTAAAGAAATGGACTGTCTCCTTATGGACAAAAATTTTCCAGTGACAGAGTCAAATGGACCTACTGAGAATGCAACCGAGGTAATCCACTGACAAATTTTAGAACAATGTAATGTCTCTTTTTATCATTTTTAAGTCTACCGTTTTTGTTGAATCTGCTTGTTCATTCGGATTTCACAACTTGGTTTTCAGCCAATACTTAACATCATAACTTCCTCAAATCTTTTAACAGAAATGGTATAATACATAAATTTATGCTCATGGTATGGATTTTGTGGAATGCCCTTTTCTTTATAGTTCAAGTCTTATCGTCTAATTAACTTGTATGATTATCTACATTGTGAAATTATGATTCCTTCATTTGGTTTTCCAAGTCCTCTTCCCATTTGTTCCCTGTTAACTCTTGCTACTTGGTAAGAAAATCTTGGGAAAATGAAGAATAATTCGTCCTTTGCATTAAATTTTAGGAGTAGCACAAATATTTGATATGGTGCTGGTGTAGAAAAATCGACATACTGTGTTAGTTCTCTGTTTTGCAGATGACATGCCAAGCATGAATTAGTGCATTTCTCATGGTGAAAGCTAAAAACTTTCGTCTAATGAATTTTTTTTGTATTATTTTCCTTCAATAGCTGATAATTGTGCTTTATCTATCGCTTCCTAATTGCCATCTTTATGGGTTTGCTCAGGTGTCCTCAATGGCACAACCCGACCATGTGGCTTTGCAACCATCACAAATCGTTGGTCCAGTTCCTGGGATGCCTTCCATCAGGGTAGGTGCTAATGGCGTGCTTATGAATCCTGGCTGCAATCAAAGTATCAGTTTAGGATTTCCCTCAAGCCAAGTTCAGTATGGTGTATCGTTTCCATTTTCCACTATACCAGGCGAAAGTAATCCTGCTGATCTTCAAGATTGTGGATTATCATCAGTATTTTTTCCGGGGGAAGCACCATGGGAATCACCTCTAGATACTAACCGTCCACAGGCCAGAGATAAAGCCAAGATGAGATACAACGAGAAAAAGAAGACGCGAATGTATGGGGCTTACTAATAAAAATTGCCATATTCACTTGGACTTCAATTTTTTCCTATTCATATCTTTTACACAGAGTCTCTATTTTTAATCTCTATGATGTTGCTCGCTAAATCCTGACCAGATGTATTCATAATACCTTTGTAGGTTTGGAAAACAAATAAGATACGCATCAAGAAAAGCCAGAGCTGATACCAGAAAAAGAGTGAAAGGTCGATTTGTCAAAGCCGGTGAAGCGTATGACTATGACCCTCTTGTGACAAGGGACTTATGAATCTTGCAACAGATTTTCTGCCCCTTGTTAGCAATGCCTTTCTATAATAAGGTATCAAGCTCTCACGACAAACAGATTGAAAAGTTCTCATCTAGATGAAAAACATATGATTCATTTATAGATTCTACCACATAATTGAGCTTGAGTTGCTATTCTAGCATATTAGGCAAAATGCCCCTACTTTGGGCTTCATGTCCAACCATGTAAAACCAATATTGAAAATTGAGGATCACATGTGCCGAGAAACATAACTAATGATGGGCTAATGATGATAATATGCATAATCTTTCTACCACTTAACATTGTAGCCCCATCTAGCTTGTTAATAGTTCATTTGAATGGTTTCCCCACAGGTCTAGCTCCACCTTCTTTTTGCCGGAAGAGGAAGTACCCTCTATGTTCAGCCCCCACCCTTGAAAATGTGTATGTCTCCTTACTATTTCCTTCGCCTTTCACAAGCTTTTTTACATTTTTCCAATCGGAAGACTTTGACATGTAGACGGGGCAATTATGAAAGTATTATTTTATGGACTAAGTTTAATATTAACTAGATTATACTTAGACTAATTATTTGGATGAGTGACATGATCCAAAAGATTAGTCCTAATTGGGATGATTTAGGGGACTGGATTGGTTAGATCACAATAAGATTTGTTAAATTTGTTTTCTACATATTTAACCCTTCTTAGCAAGCTCGAGCATCAGTTAAGTTTCTTTATTTGCATAATTGGGCTTCATTCTTCCCTTTTAAGCTCATCAAGCTGTTGAATCCTAATTAATCTTGTTCCTTAATATTTATAACAATCAAAAGGTAATGACTGACAACTGTTCCCTATAGATTGTTACTAACATTGTTTACTAAGGAGGGAGCTCTGGACGTAGCCCCTCTTTTACTCATTCCTCGTCACACTCATATCGGGTTTACTGAGATTATATATTCCGCATCTCCAATCCCTCTCTACATAATCCATTTCTATGTTGGGGAACGTTCTATGCAACACCAATCCATAACGTCACATACCCTTATAATGTGAAGCGTACATACACATGCTACATGTACATGAAACTCATAACGACTCCATGCTTCTGTGGACACTATTTTTTGTGTACTCATTCAATGCTGTGATGAACATTTCCTAACCTTCATTCTATATCATTCTTTTGTTTTGTTATTCAGTTTCTTTCATTAGATGCGCAGTCAAATCTACATGTGCTGATGGCTCCATGTTTTTCCATCTTCAAGTTGAATCACCTGAGGACTCACACAGTCAAGCTTGGAGGTCCCTCACCAACTTGCTTAATTTTATTCGACATTCTTCGTGGCAGAGTTTTAGAGTAGACAATTGCGGCTTATTTACAAAATTTTGTTTTGCACAAATGGTTCATTTTTTTCCCACATTTATTTATGTCCATTTTATTTCCCTGATTCTTCTTATAACGTCTATTATAAAAAGATTGAGCTCTATCCTAGCAGATTTCTTTCCTCCGTTGTACTCTCCTAAATTTGTGATTTGCAATATATTCAATGTTCGATAACAAAAATACACTTTAAATTCGTAACTACTTGTTTTTACGAGTTTTTTTCAGCGGTTTCAAGAAAAATGTCACTAGAGTATGCTTTAGTTTTCCTTACTATTTGTAGCATTTTCTTTTCCTATCATTGACAATATTTACATGACAAAGATAACCATAGAATGTTAGGGCACGCTGTATATATAGCCTCATCAGAGCATGCATTAATTTCCTTATTATTTGCAGCCCTTTTGGGTATGTATTTCGACCTTTGAAAATGAGAATCAAACAAGCAGTGATCGAAATATGTAGTTCACCATTAGAAGAATTCCAAGCTCTGTGTTTAGCAATGTAACAGTGCTGTAGAGAAAATGAATCTAATTAACTAATGTGCTATATCTACTTCCTTATATATACAACTCAACTAGATTACCAGAGTCTTAACAAGACCACCGATACAAGTGTTATAAGTGCATCAATAAATAGAAGACACATGGATAATAGAAGACATATGGATAATATTAGCAATTCTAACATCCCCCCTCAACGTGGTGACAAATTGAAGGCCTAACTAGAAGCAAAAATCTGAAAGTTTGGCTGCTGAAAAGGATTTGGTGAGCAAATCTGCTAGCTGATCATTGGAAGTGATCTATGAAGCCTTGAAGAAACCGTTGGAGATATGACCTCAAAGAAAATGAACATCCACCTGTATGTACTTTGTCCTACTTTGAAAACATGGATCGGCTGCAATTTGAAGGGCTGCTTTATTGTCACAATGTAAAGTGATAGGCAACTAAATATCAACAGACAAGTTATGTAGGATATAAGAAATCAAAAGGCACTCTTTAATTAGTAGATGCACTCATAAATCTATACTCTGTTTTCGTACTAGATGTGCTAACTGTGTGTTGCCTCTTAGTTTTCCAAGAGATAAGAGAATTACCAAGGAGCACACTATACCCAGATAAGGATTTACGATCCAATAAAGATGAATCCAATCTGCATCACTTAAGCTTGTTTTAATATTCCACTAACATGAAACCTGTTTTAACCCATATAAAGATCGCTTAAGCTTGTGAACTTGGCCTGGTTGTGCTTTGGTGTATCCTTTGGGTGGAAGCATATAGATTTCTTCAATAAGAAATCGTTGCAAAAAGGCATTATTAATGTCTAACTGAAAGAGAGGCCAACCCCTAACTAATGCAACAACAAGTAAAAGTCTCACAACATTCAATTTAGCAATCGGTGAAAACATATCACGGTAATCAATTTCAACTTGATTGCATCCTTTGGCAACTGATCTAGTCTTATAACATTCTGCACTCCCATTTGGTCTCTATTTTATCATATAGACCCACTTACAATCTATGGCTTTCTTACCTTGGGGTAAAGTAGTGACTTTCCACGTAGTATTAATCTTCAAAGCTTCTAATTCTTCGTTCATGATAGCAACCTAATGCTCAATTTTAGCTGCTTGTGAATAACAATGTGTCTCTTTGATTGTTAACATCAATTTAATTGACAGAACAAAGTTATAAGGGTTTAACAAATTGTTGTGTAGTAAAGATCAAAAGGATGAGAAGAAGAGGAAGCAAGTCAACTATCACTGCTGCTAGCAACATTAGTGATATAATCTTGTAGCCAAGAAGGAGGCTAAGAAATGCAAGATCACTTGCATACAACAATAGATGGATTAGGAGAAAAAGATGGAATAGATGTAGTTTTTGTGAGTGATGGTGACAAATCAAGAAGTGAAACAGAGTTTGGCAAAGAAGAAGATGGAGGATCATTATTAGTCGAGAAAGAAATCTGTGTAAGATTATGAGAAGGCAATACGGTATTGGAAACGATTTTAGATTAGATAACGAACCAGTATTGTCAGCAAAAGGAAAAACATCTTCATAGAACACCACATCCTTGCTTATAAGAATTTTCTTGGATTCTAAAGCATAAACTCTATAAGCTTTGTAACCATGAACATATCCAAGAAAGACACCTTTAACACCATGAGACTCAAATTTATCAGATGAAATAGGGTGTTGTGCTACAAAACACAAACAGCTCATTACTTGCAAATGATCATTGTTAGTCTTCCCTCCGCGTAAAACTTCATGTGGTGTTTTCTAATTGAGAATAGACATGGGCATTTTGTTGGTCAAATAAAATATTTGGGTAAAATTTGCATGAACTTTTAAAGCTCAAGTTGTATCTAAAATGTGTCTATATTTACGTTCAACTCAACCATTTTATTGCAGTGTATAAATGGTAGTTCGTTGATGAACAACACCTAAAGTATCAAATAACCTTTAACGATCATGAGAAAAGGGCTCGGTTCTATTATTTGATCTAATGAATTTGGGCACAACAGAAAAATGATTGGACACATCATGGAGAGATTTCTGAATTATATTGAACACTTGAGACTTATTGCTCATCAAGTGTGTCCGTGTACTGCAAGAAAATTCATTAACAATAGTGACAAAGTACACAGCACTTGTAATAGATGGTACTCTACATAGCCCCCGAATATCAATGTGCAACAAATGATACAAAGTATGGGAATGATATTCACCTCTATTAAGGGGTAGTTGATGAAATTTCGACTTTTGATATGTATCACACAAGAAGTGAAAGTATCAAAAGAATTATAAGGAAAAATGTGTTAAAGTTTGGAATTGAAGAATGTCCTAGTCTTGCATGTAATAATTGCAAAGAAATAGGTTTGTGACAAGTAGAATTATGTGAAAAAGAAATATGTCACACACAAGCATCCTTATATCTAAAGCTCTCACTTGTTGATTGCTTCAAGACATAGAGTCCATTGTAGACTAAAACAGCAGCAATGATTTGTTTACATGTTTGGTCTTGAAAGTATAGATGAGAATCAATAGTGACTATCAGTTCAGTATCAAGGATTGCTTTGTGAATAGATAGAAGATTATGGGAAAATTATGGCCTGTAAAGGAGATGATGAATGGTCAGATGCGAATTGATGACTACTGAACTAGTCAAATGAACTGATTTTGTGCTACCATCTGGTAGATGTAATGATATAGGTTGATCTAAAGGTATTATATTTGTGCATAAGGTTTTAAATTGGGTCATGTGGTCAATAGCATAAGTATCTACAACCTAAGTACACAAATTGTTATTTGAAGAGTTAAAATAATTACCCACGCTATGAACAATGTTTGCCATTGCATTTGCAGAAGAATCACCATGACTTACCTGACCTTTCATCAACTTGAGCACCTCATTGGAAGCACTTTGAACCATTTACTAATCTAGACCAGAACTAACAGAAAAGCACGATGAACTATCACCCGCAACATCAGCACACACATCAAGGGGAGTATCATTAGACAATGCACTGTTTCTCTTAGTTTCAACCTTAGCAATTGTCTTGTTTATATTTCGAGATATTCTCTTCCTTTTATACCAATCCCGATAGCTTATGAATCGAAAAAAACTCCCATTAGTATGCCCTTCACCTATATAATATCTACAAATCACTTTATTCGCTTGAGAATTTTGGATTTTCTATCAGCAAAACCTCCCCTGTTCTTGTTTGCATTATAAGTAGATGCTTCACATTTGATGTTCCCATTCTAGTTATAAGCTTTTGCCTTCCTACTTGTAGTATAAGATAGAAAAAAAAGGCACTATTTATGGGAGGCAAGGGCTCCATTGAAAGAATTTGACTATGCATGAACTCAAAACTTCATTTAGTCTCATTAAAAATTGAATTAATTTACTTGGAGAGTCAAAGATTACAATTCGTTCAGCTAAAGCACAAGTACATTAGTTAATCCTTTTGCATTCACAACTAGGATAGCTATTTAAAGCTTGTAGCTCATCCCAATATCCTTTTAAGCTTATTGCAGTATAAGCTAATGGATCGATTTCCTTATTTCAAGTTAGCAATTTTGTATTGTAACTGATGTATCATCTGGCGATTTGCTTGTCCTTATTATTCACAAACTTCTTGCCAAAGCTCATAAGCCAACGTAGCATATAGGAAATTTTGTGCAATCTCACTAGTCGTAGAGTTTAATAACTAGCATTGAACCATATAGTTGTTTCTTATCCATCTACTTAGATCTAGAGATTCATCACTAGGTTTTCGAATTGTACCTTTTATAAATCCAATTTTAAATTTAGATCCCACCCCCAATTTTACAGCATGACTCGATGCAAGGAAGTCCAAACCATTGAAAACAATATTATCAATCACCATTGAAGGATTATCAGGGTTCAATATGTATAAAGGATCAGAAGATGCAACATCTCCACGTACAATAGAATTATTAATGATCAAATTACTCGTGATTCAACAATTTCGGCCAAACTCTGGCACAACATAAGTCGGATCAAAAGAGAAGAGATCAGTGTATGAAGAATAACTGCTCTAATACCATGTGAAAATGAGAATCAAACAAGCAGTGATCAAAATATGTACTTCATTGTTAGAAGAATTCGAAGCTCTGTATTCAGTAATATAACAGTGTTGTAGAGAAAATGAATCTAACTAACTAATGTGCTATATCTTCTTCTTTATATACACAACTAAACTAATAGACTCTTAACAAGACCACTAATGCAAGTGTTAGAAGTGTATCAATAAATAGAGAATACGAAGATAATAGTCGACATGTGGATAATATCAGTAATTCTAATACGATCTCCTCCTAACTTTTGATATTGTGCACCTATCTTCCAAACCGTGCTAAAGGCTTAAAACCATTGCTGTCGATATTTCTTTCAAGAATAAATTTAGGTTTATCATGAAAACTTAGGATTATGCATATTTTTCAAAAGTCAAAAGGAGATGAAGTTATATTAAAAAATTAAAGAGTCCGTTTGTATACGATTTTATAGTATTTTTGCAATTATCACTAACAGTTATATGTAATTTTGTTGTTCTATCTAATTTATATTTGATTTAGCTAAACATATGATTTGAAAGTAGCACAAATACGAAACCGAAAAGGAAGTAGGACTGATTTCATCTTGGCTCTTTCGTTTGATAGGAAAAGAAAATTTGAATTTCTCATAACTACTTTCAATTTGATTCTAAAATTTAGGGAAACAATAGGTGCAAATGCTTTGAAATTACAAGAAATAAATACTCAATTGCTATAGATTTCCTATAAGATTTTAAATTTCCAATATTGAAATATTATGAAGCTTTTCATCTGAGTTTGTAGGTTTGCATTCGGTTATTTACTTATTTTTTAGGATTTTATAAGAAAGAGATTTTTTAAATGTTTACTTCCCATTTTTTATTTTAGTCTATATAAGCGCTTTATTTCATGATGCATATATATGTTAAGGGAGATTACAATTGTAAATACACTTTTAAACTATTCATTAGATGTAGATGAAATTCTAATGACTTGTTTACTTTCTCGAATTGAATAGATGAGGAGTATTAAAGTTATTCCTTAGAAATGATTATTATTCGTATTATCCTAAAATATTACATTTTAATGTTAACTTTGTGTAATTTTTATTCCAATATTTTCTTCACCTCATTAAATTATAATGTTAAATTGAGAATACAAATATATATATATATATATATATATACATGCCTTTGTTTGATGATTTAGAATGTAATTCCTCATGGAAAAAAAATGTGATGTCAAAATGAATTATTAAACATTTTTTTCCTATATATATATATATATGTTTAAATTAATATGACATTATTATGACCCTAAAGGGGGGTTTTAGAACTCATTTTAAAATTGCCATATCACATGTACACTTGCATATAATAGCTGCTTTACAAGTTTGAGTTTACAAAATTTTATGTAAATATATAATGTTATGTATAATTATAGTACATATGATTTTTCAATATAAAAATAAGTAAGGAACTCAATATTCCATAGATTACTAGAATCATAGAGAATTATAATCCCTTACTGAGCAATAAAAGTTTATAAACCACTTTTAAAAACCTAAAGATTAAAATTTGGTTTTGAATGGATATATAAATCTTTAACATTTCATCTCACAATTTGAATCATGCTATACTAATCCTAAAATTAAACCTATTATATAAGGTTGTTGAATAAGAGAAGCACTCTTCACATAGTATACAACTCATCCTCAACTTTTAAGTGACTTAGAAGGGAAACTATTAGGTGTAAGCTATCAGTTCTTAGTGAGATCCTCCATCATACCACACAATAAACAATAACAACCAAGTTATTCATCATTATCTTGCACTATATGCATAAGTATAAACATATGAAGAGGCAATATTGCGATATATACCCTAACTTTGTATTTTTTTTTTAATAATATATCCCAGTTTTATATTTGTTAAATTATACATCTGATTTAAACATACTTGTTCTCATATATACCTCTGTTATCCTGGTCTAACTCTGTCAATTGAGTCAGCTTCAGTAACCAATGAATCTTTGACACGTGTTACATTTTTTTTTTTTTAATTTCTTAGTTAGAATTCATTTTTTCCACATCAAAACCTATATAAGATAGTTTTTCCATGTCAATAACATGTATGAAAGCTTTTCCATGTTAGCATTTCGAAGAGAAAATGTTTTCTTTTTTTTTTTGGTTAAAATAAGACCTCTACATACACCATACTCAATAACTTTGACTTCAAAGAGATAAGTTAACTACAACATATTACTCAACCATGTTACATTACAAAGAAGAAAAAAATTGAGATTTAAGCAATGTGAGATTTATCTATTAAGGGCCTTAGAGAACTACAATTGTGTAATTTAACACACACATGTTGCTCAATTTAACTCAATTTTTCCTTATTCGATTCAACCTCTAAATTAAGTAAAAACACCCAATCCTTAATCTACTCCAAGAATTATTTCTAACCATGTAAAAATTTTTCTAAAAATTAATCTATGCATATTAAAAAATCAAAGAAAAATTGGCTCATCCAATTGAAAAAATAAAATATAGTAGATGAGCTAACTTTGTTTCGATTTTTGAGCATGTTTAGGTTAATTTTAAAAAATATTTTTTCACGGTTAGAAATAACTCTTGCAATAGATTAAGGATTAGGTATTTTTTTCTTAATTTGGAGGTCAAATAGAATAAGAAAAAATTGAGTCAAGTTGAGCAATGTACATATTAAACTGTACTCTTGTAATTCTCCAAAGGCCTTAATAGGCAAGTCCCATATTACTTGGATCTCAATTTCTTTCTTCTATATAAGATAATATGGATTAATAACATGTTGAAGTAAACATATCCTTAGAACTACAGTATGTGTGGAACTCTTTATTAATTAAGAAATAGTTTTTCCTCTTTTAACCTCAACCTGGAAAAACTATTTTACATAATCACTGATGTAGACTAAGAAATTAAAGGGAAAAAAAAGAAGTTAAAAGCTATGTGTCAAAGATTCATTGGCCGCTTAAGATGACTCAACTAATGGATTTAAAGTAGGATAACAGAGGTATATACGAGAGTAAGAAAAGTTTAAATCAGGTGTATAATTTAATAAGTTCAAACTTTGGGTGTATAATTAAAAAAAAAAAAAGCGCAAAGTTAAGGTATATATGGCAACATTGTCCTAACATATGAATGCAATAGCATATGCACTTATCAAGAAACTTCATACAATTCAGTATTTTGCCCCCCTGAGATCAAAGTTAGAAAATAAGACCAACTTGTCAGCTTTAGTTACAATCATTATTGTGACATTCTAATAACATAATTATAATACCCTACCTCTTAGTTACAAGTCATTTTCTCATTACTTTAGGTCTCTCATATTCTAATGATGTCTACCTAATCTTTTTCTCAACTCACGGTGCCTAAAAGATTGTTCATTATGCCATCCTTAAGTTAAAAATAAAGCTAAAGATATAAACCAATTGTTAGCTTAACTAAACAAATATATAAAGCTACTAAAACTTCTCTCTATTAACATCACAAATTATAGTAGAAACCTTTACAATAGTAGGCCATATCTAAAGTATCATAGTTTTAGCTTCACTAGTAAACTCATAATCTAATATGGAAAGTACAATTTTACATTCTCAATCTTTACAGTATAAATCTATGACATTATTTGATGATCTTCTTACAAAGGAACATCCTTAAACCTGATCTAGAATCTCATAGCTTATTGCTCTCAATTATCCAGGCCAACTTTCAGTTCCCTATTTGCTTCATATTCGGCAAGGTTAAATAACCTAATCCCTCAACTCAAGTTTTGAGCCAAATGAGCATGAACTAAAACTATGATATAAAATAATAACTAAGTATATACTAAACAACAACTATAACCAAGTATACTTAATCATATAATCAGTAGCCTATTAAACATTATCACACCCTAAATAGGAGGAGTTATAATAGTCCTACTGTGTAAACTAATTTAAGATAAAAATTAACCTCATGACTGCTATCATAGATGTAGCCTACACAAAGCGTACTCGACTCAACCTACTTGCAGCATCCAGTCGTATACTTGTTATTAATAAAATCTAAGGTATAAATTTTCACAACACTTGTTCAAGATGACATGTAATACATTTCTCCATAACATAGTAATGTTTACTTAAGTATATTTATATTAGAAGTTATATTTTTCTTTAAAATTTTACAAAAGTTACGAGTTTTGAAGACTATGTACAATAAATTTAGAAACTAGTAGGTAACCTAAGGTGACGTGGTTAGTTTCTACAAAAGACAAAAGTCAACCAAAACAAAAGTCATTATCTTGTAGGTCTTCAAGTTTCCTTAATCCTTTAACCTATTGTATACTAACCTAAATTTGATTATAGTGTTGCATCTTTAATCCTTAGTCAACATCTACAAAAGAGCTATAGATATGTGAGAACAACTAGCTCAATAAGCGAGATGAAAATAAAAGAATACATCAAACACAAACAAGGTTTTTAGTCGTTAAATTTTAATGAAATGTAATGTAAACAATCAAATGAGACATCATACAATGTTAATCGATCCATCATGAGGTTAGAAATATTACATCCCCTCTAACCAGAATTAAAGAGTTTTAATGTGACTCAAATCAAACCAAATCTACGCTTGTGTAGTAAAGAACACCCTCCTCTCGATACTACTTTTGAATCACTATCTCTAACCTTGCCATAACCTTTTCTCCTATTACTTAGTTTGACTAAGTATAGAGAAAAGACCATTCAACTATTCTCATTGAAAAAGTTGATATTTGGTTTGATACATCTAATAATTCCCATAATTAGGTGTTATGCATTTCCAATTTAGGTTGCGGGTAAGTCTTTAATTAATTCTAGTTATGGGTGATTGACAAATCATCAAGATAGAGCAAATCATACATATTCATGCAAAATAGCACTCCAAGTCCACAAGTTAAATAAATAACCACACACAAAGCATGAGTACATTCAACCAAGTTACAATTATAATTAAATGTACTTCCAAGCCTCCAAATATGTAACACAATAGTCCAACGTACTATGACCCATGGATCCAAACTTACTTCAACTTTACTGGCTCACTACTCTTAATAGTCACCTTATATAATAAATTAGTTTTAATCTACATTCAAGCCTTCAATCAATAGTAATCCACTCATTTTATATGATTTTAGTTGTTTTGACATTAGTTCTATAAGTTATTTTTACACATAAGTTAGGATTTCTTAATCAATTCGCTACGTTTTATAAGTTATTTAAGTGTATAGGATCCTCTAAGATAGGTTTTGAGTCATTTCATAGTAAGTTTCTTAGGCCAGAATCCTCTAAGTAACTTTTTGAGCTATACATTGTTCATTTATTACACCAATGGTACCCTTTAAGACTGTCTTTGAATTACTCCATTTTAAGTCTCGTAGTAAGTTACCCTCTGAGTTACCTTTTTAGTTTAATTAACCTTAGAGTCTTTAAGAAATTTGCATTTTGACTAAGCTTTTAAGTTCCCCAATTTTTACCATTCACTCATAAATTTTCCTCTGATCTAGCTTTTGAGTATATTTCCTAGTATAACATTCACTAAATATCCTTTGAGTTTTCTCTACCTTTAACCAACTTCTTATAACCAATTGATTTGTTCACTTTTTTACCAAGTTTTAGTTATAAGGATTACTTTAACACTTCTCAACTTCATTACTCCTAAGGTTTGTCATGTAATATGTTATCATTTACCAACTATACCAGATTACATACTACTAAACTATACATATAAGGGCATATTCTTGATTTTTTATAACTTATTTCTATAAAACCCAATTCAATAGCTCTAATATACTACAAATACTCTATTAATAAATTAAACTCAAAATCTAAGTGAGGTTATTAGGGGAAATTCATTAATTTTCACCAAAAGTACTATTTTAATTACAATTTGGGGCTAAAAAATTCATGAAAAGTATAGGAAATAGTTTTGTTGGAAAACTTTTCATAGGTTTCTAGTAAAGCTTACAAAAATAATTTAGGGGTTAAAATTACATCATCAAGATAATTTAATTCAATATCGAAATTAGCTCAATTTTGCTGATTTCTTAAGAAAGTAACATATATATATACACATACACGCACATTAAATTTATGCAACAATATTATTCTTGGATTCTACATGTGAAAATACTTAAGAATAATTTTTTTTTAGAATTTTCTAAGCAAATTTATTATTTTTAATAATTTAATGATATTTGTCCTAAATTAGATACTCACCAAAAAGTGGATGCTTTAGTTACCAGCAACGGCCACCACTTAGTTGGCTTGGCTAAGGGGTAAAGTTTGTATTGCTTGGTGGTGGCAGTTGGTCTCTAGCAATTGCTTTCACCCTACAGCCTAAATTTGTACCAATTTCTTATGATTTTTCCTAAATTTCCTTCTTCAATTTTCTCAACTTCTACTTATTTTTCCCATATTCCTAATTTCATGCAACATAATGCTAAGAGGATTTTTGGAATTTTCAATGCTTGTGGAAGTAAAGAATGAATTATTTTCTCTCTCCCATGAAATTTCCCCTATATATTAAGCTTAAGTGACACTTAACATAAGTTCTTTACCTAATGCTTATCCAATTTCACTTCCATACCTAATATAAGCTAAATCCAACTATTCTACATTTTTAATTAATTTTTATCATTTTTCTTAGCTTATTTTAGCTTAATTTGTATTTAATTAGGTATTTTAGGTAATTATGGATATAAATATGTAGTGTACATATGCATATTCTATATGTTATTTTATGTCATTTAATAATTTTACTAAATTTATAATATATTTCTAACAATTTTACTAACTATTGAAGCCTATTCCATGTGATTATGATAAATATTAAGTAATATAGTAAAATTATATTATTTTAGTTATATTATCATCATTTTATTATATTGTCGAGATCTAAGTCCATAGGTTTTTTTTTTTTTTTTTACTAATACCTTGACCCCACTGCTAAATCTTTAGCTTAATTAGTTGATTTCATTAATGCCTTAAATTATCCACTCAATACTTGATCGCAGAAGTGTAGGGCTTACACACATAATCATTATCCCAACATATTTGAATGTAGAATTGATAGCAAACACATGTTCGACTATTTATGCATCAAGTGGATGCCATACTAATGCACTTTTCATGTATCAATATCGGTATCCCAACCTAACTTAGTTATCAAATTTGATTAGTTAACATCCTTGAACATCTAGTTACTAAATCTAGGAAGTAGAAGGCAATAGGGAGTTGCTTAGGAGTAGGATCCCACATCTCAGTTTACTTATTAAACCATAAGGATAGGTCAAATTGCTTGAGCAAATGCAATTCTCTATGTTGTAAAACCTAATTTTTTATAAACTACGTTGTTTGCTCAATGAAAACGTAGCTTTCGAACTAAAAAAATGTCTTGATGGTCCTTTTTATGCTATGCCATGAATACAATGAATAGTATGCTAAGTTAAATTCCAAGTTAACTAAGTCAAGCTCAATTTTCTAGTTAATCAAGCTAAGTAAACTTTCCAAGTCAAACAACAATATCTTAGTTTAGCTTTTTAGCCTAATGATGTTACATTATAGTATAACAGGCATGATTCAAGAATCTCAATAGTTTACAAGTCTAGTCATCTCAACATCTATTCACATAATCTAAGATCTACTAAGTTATAGGCAAAACTTAGAAATCATCTCATAAGAATAGATATACTTATTAGTCAAACATAATTGCATCATCAAGCTCCACTAAGTCATAATTCACATTTCAAATGATTTTCAATCTATTACTAGGATCAAATATTACCATCACTAACATCTTAAGCAATAGTTTGTTAAAATACCTATCAAGCTTAAAATTTTCGTTTTTTCATTTTCCTCAGTTTTAATTTATACTAGGCCCGCCCCACTTAACATAAATTATTCAACAAAAATTAAGGAAAATATCATTTAAAAAAAAGAGTTTAAGACAAAAAAAAAAACTTTTGGAGTCACTAATAAAGCTGATGACAAAGAAAAGTGGAGGTTACATGAGTGGAATAACCTTAACCTGGCTACTAGTTTGTGATTTCTAGGAAAAATTCCTTTTTAAAGAAAAAAACCAGAGAATTCTAGACTCAAGGGTTAATTTATTTAAAACCAGGTTAGTTTTCATATAAGGATTTTCTAAAAAAATTCAAAGGCCTTAATTTATAATTCCTTCATTTTACAAAAGAAAATATGGCAAGAAGTAAATAAACACCTTTTACAACAACTAAGATAATTTATTAGTATTTACAAAGAAAAATAAATAAATACAAAGAATGAAAGAAGAAATTTCTGTTCTATATACCATTGGGGAAAAGAAAAGAAAAAATTTTTTTAGGGGCTACCCAAAGTGCCTACTACATATTAGTCAGGATTAAGTCATATGTAATTCTTTATGAAAAATTTAATGAGTCGGTTACTTTTAATTTTTGAAAACGGTCAGGTTTATGTTTTAATTAATTTATTTTATTTAAGAAAATTCTAAAAAAAATTCTTAATTTGGAGTCTTATTTATTTTTGGGAAATTCTAAAAAAGGTCTTAATTTTCCATAAAAGGAAAGAAAAGCTTTTTTTTAAAAAAAAAAATTGTAGCACAAAAAAAAAGACAAGGAAAAGAAAAAAAATTCTCAAAAGGAAAAAGACTTTTCTTTTCTATTTCAAAATTAATTATTTTTTTTTAACATGACAAAACAACACACAAAAACATTATAAAAAGGAAACCGTACCTAATTTTTGTGTATGGGTAAGTTTAAAGTTCAGATTTGAGTTAAGTGTCTCAATTCGGGTTAGACTCTAATGGGTTAGCAAAAGAAACAAACCACAGCAACTACCTAGTTGCTATTTGAGTTGATTTCTCCACCAAATTAAGCAAGGAAAGAGAGTTTTATGTGTTTCTTATTGAACTTAGTAGGCATCGACTCAATGCCATAGCTAACAGAGGCCATATGTAATTGTTTTCAAAGTTAAGAGTGGCGGTGGTGTTTAGGTGGAGGCAGTCATGGTAGTTGGAGGTGGAAGGGATGTTTGGGTAAGGGTTTCAAAGGCTGATGATCATAGCCGTATGCTTGGTTCAACTCGTGGTGATGGTTTTGTTGGTGTTTTAACAAGGGAGGTCGCATAACTTGGGTAATGCGTAGGGTTTATGTGGCGACAACTCTAGAGGCCACAGCGAAGGATGGGGGTTGAGTGTTTCAAAAGCCTAAGTTATAGTAGCTTGGGTGGAGGAGCTTCAAATGGCGATACAGATTTAGTGAGAGAAAGCTATGTGTGTATAGAGAGAGAACTTCAAGAGTCTTTTGTATGTGTGATTTTCAATTCCAATACCCCTTTAACATGATTAGAAGGCTATTATTTATAGTTTGAGAGCTTAAATTGAACTTAGAAAGTCTAATTATGGAAGATCAAGATGACTTAGCTAAATGATGTTCTTGCTCGATTTAATTTCAGAAACATGGAAAGAGTTGGATTTAATTATAGAAAACAATCAATGGGATACTATTGAATGTCAATTACAACTTGGATTTGCCTATTCTTACCCAAAAGATTAGATTTTGCATAATTCATCTAACCATGTTTTTTTTTTTTCCATTTTTCAGCTCAAATTAATCCGTGATTTATATGAATTAAGATGCATTTTTGGTTCTTATTAGTAGTACCTTACGTGTAGTTTTCAAAAACCTAAAATTCATGTTGATATCTCAAGATTTATAGTTGGAAGGTAGCTTGAAAGTGCGGGATACAGAAGGGAAATTTCCCTTATAAGTTTTTGGAAATCGTAAGTGTTGTAGTAAAATAAAAAAGGACGGAGATGGTTTAAAGTGGGTGTGCATCACATGTGGACAATGTGTTTCACGCACCTAACTAGAAAAAAAAAAAAAACACAAGTGCTAAAGCGCTTGCACACTTACATACCTAGTTTGTTATTAAAGCTTCAGCCCTAATTTGCGTAGACTAAGTCTTGTAATTAGTCCAGTTTAATACTTTCTTTTAAATAAAATAAAAATTAAATTAAAAAATAAATATAAAAATAGATATAACACCATGCTTAAGCCTAACTTAAATTGCACAAATTATGTATGTACTAAAATAATAATTTTTGAAAACATACCTAAGTAAAATAAAATAAGTAAAAAAAAAAAAAGAAAGAAGGCCTATTTGGGTGTGTTATATGACATTGAAAATTTGAGATATGAATTAAAAATGCAATGGGCAAAAATGGGATATCTACAATAGTCAATAGTATCAACAACTTAAGTCAAGACATTCACTTAAGCGAATCTCTTAGGTGCATACAATAAGAAGGAGAGTGATCTACATTCTCAGCCACTGTATAAACATAAGAACAACCAAGTAAAGGGTACTCACCTAGGTCATTGCTTAATCCTAGTATCTTAATGTACCTTTCTTCACCTGTAATACCCTCCAAGGTATCCTTTGAGTTGAGGTAGGCTTAGAGTTTTTTACTGGCAAATCTTGTAACACATCCTTTGAAACATCCTCTAACTTGCCTTTTAAGGTTCTTCAAGTTAAAATTGTTGTCTAAGAATCCTTTGTATTATTCTCTAAGAAAATATAAACATAGGGTTACTATCCAAAAGCCTTTTGACTCACTTCCTACTTAGGTTTAAGGTTAAAGTTTATTTGAAATATCTTCTAACTTATCTTCTAAGTTACCTTTATCCGTTCACTTAGTTATATACTTAGATCCAAATCCATATCTCATCTTTTTCCATCAAACCATCTTAGTACATGACCCCAATTACCAATTCTCTATTCAAGTCATCACAGTCAAGCTATAGTTTTGATCTTATAATCATTTTAGTTAGACCTTTTTTACCATTAAGTTATCAAAAGCCCATATTTAACCAAATGTCCACTTGTAACTTCCATTAAAACCAAAATTTCATACTTCTTTTAAACTATTTAAAATAGTTTGCTATCTATTTCATCATATCCATATAATGACAATATCATAACTAGTAGTAATTTGAGCACAATGTACTAATGATGCCAAAATATAGCTAAGATACTTAATAACTATACTATAATTAATTATTTGACTCAATTAATTTCCTAAAAAATATTGTAAACTCATAAAAATGCATAGTTTCATATTAGCTAACTATGATATTAAAGCTGTTAGTTAATTATAGTTCTAAAATATCAATTTTTAGGCTTTATTTTGTTAAAAATTAACTCAAATTAGGTCAATAGTCAAAATGAAACACAAAACCCAAATTAAACACTCCTAATATCATAACTAAACTTTAAAATCACCACAAAATAGATTTATCAATAATTTTATCAAAAAACTTATTATTTCCTTAAATTGCAAAACAAGGTAAATTATTGAAAACAAATATAATAAATATCAAATTGTCTAGAGTATTAGAGTTTCATAGGCAAAGCCTACTCAAGTCATCATAGTTAAGCTACAGTTTTGGTCTTATAATCATTTTAGTTAGACCTTTTTGACAATTAATTTATCAAAAGCCCATATTTAACCAAATAGCTACTTGTAACTTCCATTAAAGCCACCATTTCATTCTTCTTTTAAACTAGTTTGTTATCTATTTCATCATATTCATATCATGACAACATCATAACTTGTAGTAATTTGAGCACAATGTACTAATTATGCCAAAATATGGCTAAGATACTGGCTAACTATACAATAATTAGTATTTTAACTCAATTAATTTCTTAAAAAAAATATTGTAAACTCATAAAACACATAGTTTCATATTAGCTAACTATGATATTAAATTTGTTACTTAATTACAATTTCTAAAATATTAATTTTAAGATTTATTTTGTTAAAAATTAAGTTAAATTTGGTAAATAGTTAAACTAAAATAGAAAACCCAAATTACATACTCCTAATATCGTAACTAAACTTTAAAAATCATCACAAAATAGATTTATTAATAATATTATCAAAAAACTTATTATTTCCTTAAAATGTAAAACAAGACAGATTATTAAAAATAAATATAATAAATATCAAATGTTCTAGAGTATCAGAGTTTTGTTGGCAAAGCTTTTTTCTTGGTTAGGAGAAGGGGGTGGAATATGAGACTATAATTCGATAATTAAGATTTTAGCACATAATTTAGGGTATTACATTAATCAGTATATTTACATATAAAGGTAAAAAAATAGCACAACCTTGAAAAAGTTACCATAACATTCTTGAAATTTTAATCATTACTTTTATATACATTTGCATGATGTAAAAGTAATATGCTAGTAGAAATGGAGAGTAAGAAGCATTGGCAATCTCCTAATGCTTGAGTGGTGAATCCTTACGCCTCAATCAAAGAAGAGTATCTTCCATACTAAGTAGATTTTAGAGTTTGAGGCAAGGTTGCTTATGATGTGTCATTATTATACAGCATCCCACATTAATGCATTATGTTGATGGCCTTCTATATACAAGTTGTCCAATGTATGCCCAATTGATATATTTAGCTAACCTCGTTATTAAGTTCGTTATAGGTGAACAATATACATTGGAAACAATTCAATAGCAAAATATAAACATAATATCATGATACTTTAATATAGAAGTCTTTAGTTCATATATTATAATAGCTTTCAACATAACAAATTAAACATATTACAATCACAAGTGTATCCCATTCCTCATAAAAATTCATTTTCAATATCATATATTATATCAAGGTTCTTTAAAATAAAATCACAAGCAAGTACAAGAATCATATAGATTCATTCATATGGAAATGATTGTGACTAATTCAAATAGATAGTTAAAATATCGACTAAGTAATTAAAGTTACCTATGACAATGAAAATCAAAGTTGGATTAAATGGTTTCTCATGACCAATCTAGTTGTTTTTGTTATTCTATGTTGAAAAGAACTTCCATTATTCAAAGAAATCTATTGAAAATGTATTTTGACCTTGAAATTGACTTAAAATAATTTTTGCAATCGAAGTATATGCAAAGAGTATAGATGTAAACTCCGTAAAACTTTAGATAAGCCTTGTATCGGAATTAAGAGCTCTAAATAATTCCTAAAGTTAATAAGAACAAATAAACGTAAAATTTGATTTAATTATAAAATTAAACTTCGAATTAATGAGAAAACCTTAATATATTAATTGAAAATCTGATCGTGTACAGAAACCTTAAATAATTTGTACAAGTAAGCATAAAAAACTAAAATTGAATTTAATAAGAACCCTAAATTGTAAATCGTGAGATTATAAAACTTAAAAATTCACTTTCGTAGTAAGTATACTTTAGTATAATAAAATTATTGCTAGATATACGTAATTACTTAAAATCTCTAAAAATTGCTAGGAATAATTTTAAATAAATATAATAAATAATAGTTACCAATAATTAAATGAATAAACTACTAAATTAAAAATAATACTTTATATCAATGTGTGACATTACTTGTATGTACGTATGCATATATGAATTTTATTTCTTTCCTTAATACTTTGCAATACTAATATTATTATACGTTTTATTATTAGTATTATAGATACGTTATTACTATAGACATACCATTTTATTCATAATAATAATAATAATATTGCATATTATAATACATATAGGTATACACTAGTTGTGTAATAGCCTTGTATATTGTATAAAAGGTTGTTAAGTGACAAGGGAGTCAATCTACGGTCTTTGTGTATACCACAATTAGGTTGCCTCTTGGAGCCATCTCATAAATGATGTTGTTTTTGATGACATAAACAACCCTTGGAGTTACGAGATTAAAGGAAAATGCCACAATACCTTTGCCAAGACCTCTTTACGCTTGTTAGACAAATTTTTTTGTTCATCTAAATCATTTTCAATCTTAATGTACCTTGGAGATTTACAAATGTAACATTCATTATTTTGTTCATGCTCCTTCTAATATAAGAGACAATCATTTGAGTATGCATGAATTTTTCTATAGTTAACTCCCAAATCTCTAACCACCTTTTTTGCCTCATAATATGAGTTTAGTAAATTTTCACCTTTCGATAATACTTCCTTTAAGAACCACAACTCGCTCCATCTATTTTTTACATTTAATGTGCAATAGTTGCACCATAAAAGATAACATTGAGAACTTTGTACATCCTAGATATGCTTCTTGTTGAGCATCTCTAAGCAACCTATAAAATGTTTCATCTTCTGTATTTGGTTGATCATTTGTATTAACATCCCTATTCCCATCCTTGGTTATATTCGTATCACAGACTCTAAATGCTTCATTCAACATAATATGAGTGTTATCCTCAATGTTAAAAGCATTACTACTTTGGTTAGTGGTGATAGGTCGATTAGATGATGAATTTTCCTTATAAGAAATCTAATGCATATAACCTTTCATAAACCCATCACATATCAAATGTTCTTTTGCATCCTCCTTAGTTGTCCACATAATATTTCTACACTTGTTACATGGACATAACAATTATCCCATTATCGAGAATAACAAATTTCATATGCATAAATTCATCCAATCTAATTATGTAAGTTTCACTAATCCTAGGTGCATTCGACCAACTTGTATCCATTACGACCTTATGGAAATGTATTAATACCCTTAGATACGAATAAGACATAAATTAATCATTGCCATAAATGAAAGGCAAAATAATATGTTTTTATCCTAATAATATACAAAATAAAATCTACAATTAAGAGCAATGGTTAAGTTATCCATATCTAGATTCATAAAGCTAAATTAAAACCACTAAAACACTCATAACTGGCACATTTTCATATAAAAAATTATATGCCTATGTTGCTTTTGAAAGACCGTGTAGTCTATTGAGTAAAAATAAAGTTGTAAAATTTCGATATCCTTCTATCTAGTTCATAATAATTTATATAGCCCAAAACTATGTTCCATTGAATAATTAGTCAACAAAACTTTTGGAGAACCACATTGTTGACTAATAACTTCGATGAACTTAAATTACTAAAACATTCTATAGTCATTTTTTAGAAACAAGTTGAAACAAGATTATTAATAAAACAATTCAAATACAAGACAAATAATAGAGCAAAGAGAAGTGAAAGCTATTTCATATGTCAAGAGATAGTTACACTTAGTTCGACATTTTTTTCTTATAAACTTCAAATAAGAAAAGTTATTAATTTCATTTGGTTATATTAGTGGAATAAAGTTTTATTAAGTATATTTTATTATTAATGTCACACTAAAATGAGATAGTAAAGGGATAAACATATAAATATACATCTATTTATATATATATATATATATAGAGAGAGAGAGAGAGAGAGAGAAACTAACCTCAAAAGCACAAGAATAATCGTCAATATAAAGGAGCTGAGCCACAATGAGATACAATCGATTCCTAGTAAAAAAGGGTATATGGGAAAAAAGTGAAATCCATACTTTAATGTTTTTAGATAGAGATCCTTTTCTATAATATTTTTAAAAAATTCTTGTAAAAATCATATTCTTCTTGATATTTTTAAGACAGCTTTTCATTAAAATTGCCAGCATAATGGATGTTATAAGATAAAGTTGCTAAATGGAATTTCATTGTAGATTCCATTTGAATGGAAAATTTGCATGAATATATTGGTGACAGCTTAAAATAACATACAATCTCACAATGAATCTTCAAACTTGCTCTTGAATATACGAAATTGCATATTCCAAATTGATGCAGGAAAGAGCTATGGACACTACAGTATTAAAACTCAGCGAACTTAAGATGCCCATGATTATTATAACAGTTTTTGTTGAATCAGAAGAAAGGGGTTTAGCTTAATCAATAAAATCAGAGACAAAGAAAATTAGTCATTGGAATGACTTATGAATCCTTCTACCTGATTATTCTTCCATCAGTAACAATCTAAAATAGGAAATAGAAAAAGCAGCCTAATAGTCAAGCACATACATGATTAGAAAAAAAAAAATACAATACTGAGTGATTGATTAGTCCAATTAATTGCACCTAAGGATGCAGCATAAATGCAAACTAAATCCTAATCAGGTAATCAAACTCCATAAGCAATTCCATACTATTATTGATTTAAGTTCTCGTACAACTCTATTGATCATTCCACAAGTTGTCCAATTAATGGAAGCATTGAGCTTCTTTGGACTATTTTATACAAAGCAAAGAGAAAAGCTAGCTAATCGTTTTTTTATCCTAGTAGCATAGCTTTAATGTGGATGTCTTTACTAAAAGATAAACGAAGTAGATTAATTAAAAAAATAATAATAATAGTGACAAAATAGACATGATTTAAAGTTTAACAAACTTGTTTGGTAATGTGTTAATGAGTACCATGTTTCGCTTAAGGCTAAGCAAATAAGCTAAGTTATCAAATTTTATGTGAAATTTGCTTTTAGAATACATGGTATGAAAATTTCTCTAAGATAGAGTATAGGCAATTCCTTCCTATGGCTCCTTAAGAGTAGAAGACCCCTATTTTCAGTACACAAGATGCAATATACATATTTGATGTGTATCTCATAAGCTCATGACAATTACTATAAATTATCTATGCTTGTGGTTCACAAAATGTAGTGAGAACATTATATCTGGACTAGAACCATGACATACTAAACATAGTAGCACATACTTATGTATTATTGAATTGAAGTTCATGTACTCTTATATTAGAAATAAATTGTGGCAAATTACAAAGTATACACATTATCCAAATTTGATGGGAACTCTAAATATAAAAAGGGGTCACTTTCTATTATTAAATATGTCGAAAGAAGAGGGCTCCATAGAGAAAAACACACAAAGCCAGCTTCTTCATCAATCTCTTCTACAATGCATAAAGTCAAGTTATATAGTTACAATAACCATTATAATCAAACAAGAATGAATTCTAATTGATTAACTTCTTTGTATCTTTTCATCAAGAAAAATGAATTGAAAACTCTAAAAGGACTTTGTTTATGCTAATTTTGACTTTGTTCATGATCATGCATGTAGTATTTATTTTAACCCATCAACATAACCTTTTTGAAAAAAGGTTTCAAACCAAACAAATAGTAGTGGAGTTTCAAATAATAAGTAACTAGATGGAAACTTTAGTTACAATTTTAGTATTGGGTACAACATATAGCTATGAAATATTTCAGCATGCATTTAAAACATCAAAGCAGCTTCCTTCAAAAGTCCCTAAAAGCACACTGAAAAAGAAAATCAATTTAATAACAAAAGAGAGAGAGAGAGGAACAAATCTGACTAAGGATGAAATACCCACATTGAATGGTGAAACAAGGGACTATAGAACAAAATGGGAAAAAAAAAAAGTATGAGTTAGTAAGCATTTATTATGAAACTTGCATGAGGTTCTTTTCTCTTTTTACAAAAAGGGACTATCAATAATCACATAAATTTGTATAATCTTTAATTGTATAAAACTGATATACAAAATTCCAATAGTTAATAGTTATGTCTACTTCTAAACCAAATAATCACATATATAAAAGAGTTTCATTTGCTTATGAATTGCATCTTCTTAAAGCTTTTATAACCAAGCAACATAAAGTCATTCAAAATTAAGAAACAAAAAAAAAGGGCATAAGCAAAAGAGCAGTAGAAAAACAAGACTATTAAATTCTAATGACAATACATGTGAAACTTATGGATGAAAACTTAAAAAAGATCGAAACTTTAGATTGATTAGAGTTTTAACTAGTCTTGTATCGACTAAAAACAAGTTTATAAGAATCAAAAGTTTCAGTTATTCAAAATACACTTCAAATAAAATGAATGCTGAACATTAAGAATTACTACACTTAGAGAGAGAGAGAGAGAGATTAGCCTAAGCATTGTGGACCATAGGAATGAAATAAGTTGTAAGTTGTATTGGACATAACAGGACAAGAAGAAAATCATAGTCAACAAGTTATGATGGACTAAGAGATAGAAGGAGGAAGGGAGAGAGAGAGAGAGAGGGAGATGGGAGACTTATGTCGGCATCGTTGAGAGCGAATGAAACCAATTGAGAGTAGCCTATGATGGATTCACAGAATAGAAAAGAAAAGCATAAGTTAGCATGGTCTTGTGATGAAGAGATGATTATGTGTGTGTGTGTGTGTGATTAGAAAGGGAGGCAGGGAGGTGGGGAAAGGAGGGAGGAATTGCATAAACCAACCTATTACTTATTGTCTAAGGAATGAGTGAGGAGTAGAGAGTGGTGTAGATGAAATGGTGAAATAGGTGGAAGGTAAGAGGGGATTATGAAAAAGAAAAAAAATGGTGGAAAAATATGGAGGGGAAAAATATTTTTATTTGTATCCATTTAAAATAGAGTTAGTGACCAATAGGTAATTGCATTTCATTAATTTTATTGTTACCCTTTATTTTATTGTGTCCCATTATGATGGTCACATAAGTCTAAAATTGTTGTAGTGAATTGACCTTTTGTGATTATAACTTTTAAAGGGTATTTGAATGATTCGAAGTATCTAAGAGAAGAATCTACATTGAAAGCATTGATGCTTTAGTGTTTAAGGAGAATCCTAAAGCATGCAAATAGACTTAAGAACTTTCTTTGTATAGAAAAATACAAAAGAGTCTAAAGCGTTGATAAAAATAGCCTAGACTATTTAAAAATATACTTGTCATTGTATAGATTATTCGCATGTTCAAAGGAACAATTTGTCCAACATCAATAACTAAGAGAAAGTTAGGGATGACCTTCAGAGTCATGCTTGCAACTTATTAACTTGTCTACATTGATTAATATATTTGTCACTTTTCTCATTCTTTGCAACTACTTGAGTGAAAAATAGTGTAGTATCAAGAGAGAACTTTTATTTGCAATTATTATAATGTACTATACATGTTTATTTGAGTGTAAACTTAGCTTGTGAGAGCCATTTGATTTGTGATTAATAAATTTACTCTTATGGTGTTAGTCCTTATAATGTCAAAGATTGAACCATAATTTAACTTTTTCCTTTTTAGGTAAGAGACATTTATGTTTATAACCCTAAAAAAGGCTTTCGAAATTCTTGCAACGTTATGTATCATTATTTTTTTTTTCAAATGGATTTTGTGCTTATTTGGTTTTTATGTTTTTAAGGTTTTGCTACTAAAATTATAGGGATATGAATGAATTAATTTATAGTTATAACGTACCATATACTAAATTAAATTGTTGTTTAATTCTAAATCATATCAATAAGGATTGAATTAAGTAATTGATATAATCTATAGTTAATTAATTCCATGATTTTGATGCCATAGTTCAGTTATAGAATTGATAAGATAGAGAGATAAATGAACTCTAGGGTTTCTTTCAGAATAATCACTAAACTAAATCCGATTAATGAGAAAAGAGAAATTTAGAAGATTTTAAAGAAGCCTTGTTAAAGGAAAGGGAGTAAAAGCAAATAATTGCCAAATAATATGGGTATACTCGTCATTAACTAAAGTGTAGAAGATAAAACAATAATAGTAAAATAATTAACTAACAAGTCTAGAAAATAGTACTATCAAAATAAAACAACTAATTAATAATAGAAGTCCGATCTGTAATAATAATAACTCCATGCAATAACATGCAAAGGTAACATCAACTTATAAGCTTCACACGAATAACATGCAATATTAGTCAATATGAATAAGTTTCCTAGAGTAGAGCATCGATCCCTATCATTAGGCGAAAATTAATTACCATATTATATATTTTTACTTCCTGTGGTCGAGAATCTATTTGCTTAGAAAACCATTGGAAGTCATATTTATACTGTAACTCATTTTGGCTTATAATAGGATTTTGTTAAGTAATAGGTCTTGCATAGAATTTTATGATTGTAGTATAGCCTATTAGAGATTATGTTTTGACTACCATATTTTAATTTCATATTTGAAAAATTGTAGTCGTTATAGTAATATAAATACATATATGTCTATATTATTGTTTTTAATAGGGGAAAAGGAAAAAATAATGCAATTCTGAAAAGGCTTTTGAAATAATCTTAAAATACTACAATTAAAATTGTCTCGTTAAGTCACTATTTTAAATTATACAAAAATCATGTGTTGAAGATACAATTTCTTTCCTTCGTGGAATCGCGCCTCTTTAGTGTGTTCATTCATCAAAGTTTTGTGCTTTTAGGATGATTTATCTCCTTTTTATCTCGTTTTCTTTCACCACCTAGTGCGTTGGACCTTTTTTGTTCTTCACTGAAAACATTTCTCCTTTGATTGCATGTACATTTCAATTTGTCTTCCTACTCATCTGACCTTGTTGGAGAACTTTTTATTTAATTCTTAAATTTTTTGTTATTTTTTTATTTTCTTATGATCAATCTTTCTGGATTTGATTGGTTCATCTACTTCTTGTTCAAAATGCTCGTGTTTGCTTGCTACATGTTTCTAGATGTGTGGCCCTTGTGGTAAGTGATATATGTATGGTCATCTCAGGTGTGAATTTTTACAAGTTTGGCTTGCTGCGTTTATTAGTCAAGTTGTTGTAGAATAATCATATCATGTAGTCAACACACGATTTTATATCTGCTGATTTAAATTGTATCTTTAAAACAATGATTACAGAACAATAGAATTATGTTTTAAAGACACGATTTCAGGTATTGTATTGTTGGATTGCTTATGCAACTACCATATTTTAAAGATTTTTTGAAAAGAAAATTGGATTATAAATTTCCTTTTCCCTTTGAGAATATTTTCTATATTAGAGTTTTAAAAAATTTGAAAAATTTATGGAGTAATCATATTAGATAAGAATATTACCTATAAGATTTTCTTAAGTATAGTTGTAAAAAATTTAAGGTTTTACATATAGTGAATAAGTTTCACACTTTTTTTTTTTTGAGAAAAAAAAAACTACTCATTAGTATAATTGTCTTGTGCATTTTTAATTATTGCTTTTACCCAACGGATATTTTTTAAAGAGAAGGCTATAAAGTCACGACTAAGGGCAGATAGAAGACAATATTAGGAGTTATCCTTGCAATCTTACGAGTTATACCCACTTTGTTCATTATTTTTCTTTCATTCAAGTGAGAGTTAATGTAGTTCTCATGTGCAACTGAAGGAAGCTTTAGAATAATGCTGTTGTGCTATCAAATTCTGCTTTGGAAGATCAAACAGCTAATTAAATAAAAAACACTCGACTCCTATTCAAGAACGATGGATTTATTCGATGCTCTAGAGGGCTATGTGATCACTTAGTTTTCAGCTCTTTCTAATTACATCTCTTTAGGTTTATAAATGGGTCGGCTCAAAATGACACAATGCTAAACACGAACTTGAGATCAACTTGATATTTTAAAGCTTAAACTTAATTCAATTAAACTTGTTTGAGCTTAATTTATTTAAAAAATATTTTTTTTTCTCATTATAATAATATTAATACTAAAATTCGACTAATATTTTTATTTAATTCAAGTTCAATTAAACTTGCGAGCTAATCAAGCCAAATACTATAAGGCACGAAATTGACTCGATTAGGCTTATTTGTGATTGATTCATTAAGAAAATTTTTTTTATTCTTATTATAATAATATTAATATTAAAACTTGATTAATATTAATATTCAACTTAAATTCAATTAGTCTTATGAGCTAGTCAAGTCAAATACTATGAAGTTTAAACTTAACTCAATTAACTATTCGAATAGCTCGAGCCTAACTTGATTATTCTCAAATTAAACTAAAATAAATATTAAGATAAATTTAAATAACACACGAATAGTTTGTCTCGTGTAGACTTTTTTCCCTTTCTACGTTATCAGACCATGACTTCTTTATAGTCCTCTAAAGTGCAAGATTACTCAAGATGAATGTAACTGTCATCAATCCATTACAGAGTGTTTGACTTTTTGGTCTAACACCCAATCTGATATATAAACTTATTTTTTATAAGTCTCGTGAGCTGTCCTCATCGAAGCCGTGAACTTGCTTAATATCAAGGTTTTTAATGTTCGTGATTTGATTTACACTCGATTATCTCTCATCCCCGATGTCTGCTTCCATATCTCTCTCTTGTCTATTGCTACTACGCTTCACTAAACTGTCCTGCCAGTTACCATTATTATCTCTCTGATTACTACTTTGTCCGCTTTAACTCCAATTTCCTCAAGAGTGACCCTCATAATTTTTTATATCCTTCTGCAATAATTTCTGACATTCTAGAACAAAAGAAAGATACAATATATCTAAATCTAATTG
Organism: Lumnitzera racemosa; assembly: GCA_024138005.1. Classification (NCBI taxonomy): domain Eukaryota; kingdom Viridiplantae; phylum Streptophyta; class Magnoliopsida; order Myrtales; family Combretaceae; genus Lumnitzera; species Lumnitzera racemosa. The sequence continues at coordinate 20,277,161 of JAMXBC010000002.1, forward strand.
GAAAGCAAATTTAAGCTTTCCTTTTGTATACAACCCTTTTGTGAAGCATATCTTGTATATATATTAATCTTATTAGCGGAAACACTTAGTATTGTTAATAATAATTTTGAAAATGATGTATGAATCGGTTTTTACTAACTGCTCATTAACGCCATGTAGCAACCATGCTATAATGTTTTGTTAAATAATTAGAGCACAGTTAATGTTTGAATGGTAAATTCTTAAGTTATTATGTTTTACTTTTTAATGCATTTATGTTAGGAAAAAGAATGTTTGATATAAACATTTATCAAAATGAAGATAATTATATATATTTTAACTCCCTAAACTCAACGCATCGCTAATCGTCTCATGTCTCTAGTCCTCTATTGACACCTCAGTTTATAAAAACACAACTAAAAATCTCTAATTCACCTATGAAACTTCATTCTCCATAAATAATATTAAACCTCAAAAACAAAAATAAACATCTTGTATGAATCTTTACAACTTGTGAAAGAACAAATCTAGAATAAAAACATACCTGACAATAATTCAATGTAAAATAGAAATTTAAGTCTCCAAATTATCCAACACTAGCTTTCTTAAACTAAATTAAGCAAGGTTAATCTTCGTCATAGCAATAGTAGCACTCTCCACTCTCCCCATCATGGTACTAATAGTATGCATCACCATAATCATCATATCCTTCATATTCATCTAACTAATCTACAACTATAAAGAATATAAGGAGTGAGTCAAAGCTTAATACGCAACACTCAAGCATATGCCCATGAACAAGACATACAATAACACATGTGGAATATGCAATAAACAAATATATATATATATATACAATAGATTATTATTTTTAAATTTAGTCTTTCAAACAACATACAAAGAGTATTCATAACCCTATCTACATAATAGCAATAAATATATATAAATCATATACTTAACATCATATGCAGGAATTGTTACCTCTGACCTTAGGATTCTTAATTTACCTCGAATCCTTTCGTTGGGCAACTCTACTTAGACAATGCTACCCAACGATCATCGAGGTGCTCCCTATTTCATCACCATATGGCCTTAGGTCAAGTCATGCACAAACAACACTCAAAAATTAAGAGTCTAATATTAATTAATCCATTTTTAGCTCGCTACCCTAGAAACCACAACAAACAGACATGTGTCACATACATGGAGAATTTAATTCAAATTGAATAGTGCTTTCAAAAGTAAGAGAATTTATAACAATAAGGAATACTAAGCTTAGTGTCTACATAAATTCTTATATCCTTAAATTAGTTAGTCTTAGGTTATTAGGTTAAATACAGCTAAACTTAGGGTAGAAACTTGAAGGAAAAATCACTATTGGGCTTTATACCTACGATCTCAACCATGGTCCCTAGTTGTATTGCTCATTGGACTTTGCTTTTGATGACTACGGTCAGGTTCACATTGTAATGCTGGATCATAGTGCTCTATAGACTTCAACTCTAATGATTAAGCTTAGGATCATGCTAGCAATCTTGGATTATGATCTTCTTGGCCTCTTAACTCCTTCACAAGATCACACCCAAAGCAAAAATTCATGACTACGAGGAGTCCAACCATGCTCCCGACTACGTTCCTTTTATTTTGAAAATCTTCTCCTTTTGATCCCCTACTCTCCAAACTAAAATTCCAATTCAAAATCATAACTCAAACCAAATTCTTTCCTTTCACTTTTCAACAATTATTTACCAATTAATTGTGAATTGTGAATTGCATCATACTTACTTAGACTTTTCATGAGATCATGCATAACCCTTAATTATTGTGATTCCACAACCACCAACGATCAACCTTATATAATAATCTAATTAGGACTCATCAAGAAACTTAGTCCCTTGATTATAATGCTTATCCTTAACTTTTAATTCTTCTCCTACCTTAAAGTTCTTACTCTCTAACCAAAATTGACAATGCACCATGATTCTACATCTCAAACGACATTAACTTCCTTATCAAATTATCGAAATCTTAGAGAAATAAATGGATAACATGTTTTACCTTAGGGAATTGCATAGGGTTGCTTAGCTTATTGAAGATTAGCTCCTTCTTTTTGTTACGAATGTGTAATTGTGGCAAAATAGCAAAGAAGAGCTTTTAAGGTTAGGTGAAAATTTACAACCCTTAACCTTAGTAATTCCCATTATAACCTTGACTTAATTTATGACTTTACAATACTACCCGTCTTTTATTTAATGAGTCTTCTTTATTTTATTTTATGATTATCTTGAACTTCCTAAGATTACATCCTACTCCTCTTAAAGAAATTTTCCTCTTCAAAAGTTTACTTGATTCTTGGAATATTTTTAGGTATTTCTTCCTTATTTCTTCTTCCAACTCCCACGTAGCTTGTCACTTGGGGTGGTTTTCCCATTGCATCTTAACATATGGTACTTTTCTTCTTCTCAGCTCTTAAACCTTGGTATCACTATCTTCATAGGTCTCTTTATCATCAATAAATTTGGTTGTAACTCCAACTATTTTAGTGGTATAATTGGAACTTTATCTTAGGTTGTAATTTGAGCCTCCTCTTACTCTTTATTGGGTATTTCTGCAGCTTGATACTGTGAAATGCATCATGTACCCCTACTAAGCTAGGTAGCAAAGCTAACATATACATAACCTTACCAATTTTCTTTAATACCTTGAATGGTTCGACGTATTTGGGACATAGATTCCCTCTGAATTCGAATCAAACAATGCCTTTCATAGGCGATATTTTCAATAACACCCTCTCTTTAACATTGAACTCCAAAGGGTGTTGTTTCAAGTCAGCATAACTTTTGTGTTTGTTTTAGGTTGCCTGCATACGCTCTTAATTACTCGCACCTTATCCAAAACCTCCTATGCTAACTCAAGTGCTAAGAGCTACCCCTCTCCAACTTCATCCTAGTGTAAAGGAGACTTACACTTTCTTTCATGTAACGCCCAATATGGAGCCATCTGTATTGTTGCTTAATAAAAATTGTTGTAAGAAAATTCCACCAAACATAGGTGTTCTCCCACCAAAGTCCAAGACACAAGCTCTTAACATAGCTTATAGCACTTATACAGTCATTTTGGACTGCCCTTCTATCTGGGGGTAGAATGTTGTACTAAACTACAGTCTGGTTCCCAAAGCCTTCTACAACCTTCTTTAAAACCCACTTACGAATTAAGTATCCTTGTCAAAATTAATCATCATCAGTATACTATGTAATCTCATTATCTCATACATGTACATCTTGGCCAGCCTTTCTAAGTTATAGTCCAGACAAATGGGTATGAAATGGGTCTTCTTCATAAGCCTATTAATTGCTACCTATATAGTATTGTGCTTTTCCTTAGTCTTAGGTAAATGTATGACAAAGTTCATCGTTACATGCTTCCATTTCCATTCTAGTATAGGAAGTGGTTGCAGCTCTCCTCCTAACCTCTGGTGTTCATTCTTCATCATCTGAGAGGTTGTATACTTAGAAACATACTCAATAATCTCTCATTTCATATTATTCCACCAACAGTGGCATTTCAAGTCCTTATATATTTTAGTGCTGTTGGGGTGTACTAAATAACTAAAACAATGAGCTGCTCTTAGTGATGTGAACCGTGACCAAGAATAGATAAGGCCAGTCGTTGGATGGGTCCTCTCACCAAAGTGCTTAGAGAGTCCTTCGCTGTGGGCCTCCCTAATTAGTAATTTTCATAGGGAACATGTTGGCACGCATAATTTCCCTCCTCGAAACAGATAGCCATCTTGTACATAATACTTATTTATTGTTCTCCCATTCACTCACCTTAAAATTATTGGTCCAAAGTGTGGATCCTCAAAGTACTATTTTTTGATACTCACAAAACCAAATAGTCTAGTCTACAATTCTAATAAGAATGTATGCCTCCTCGAAAGAGTATATTACGTTTCTCCTTCTTTGCTTGTATTTGATCACAAAATTGAATCCTTTAAGGAATTAAACCCATCTCGCTTGCCGCTAAGATAGCTTAGTCTGTCTTCAGAGGTACTGCAGTGATTCGTGTTCAGTATATATAACAAATTCTCTTAACAGTAGATAACACTACCATACTTGCAGTATGCAGATTAGTGCCAAGAGTTCTTTATTATACATGGAGTAATTTAGCTGGGGTCTTCGGTACTTCTTATTATGGAAGGCAATTGATTGGTCTTCTTGCATTAGGATAACGCTTATTCTAATACTTGACATGTTGCACTCTAGCTAAAAAATTTTGTTAATGTCAAGTAGTACTAACACCGAAGTGGAGGTCAATCTCTTCTTAATCTTAGCAAAACTCCTCTCTTCCTTTTCTCCCCATCGGAAGTCGGTGTTTTCTTCATTAATTTAGTAAGTAGCGCAACGAGGGTACTGAAGTTCCTCATGAACCTTTGGTAAAACGAAGCTAATCCATGGAAACTTTTCACGTTGGCATAAGTAATAGGGGTCAGCTATTCAACAATTGCTCAGATCTTCTTATCATTGACTTGCAAGTCTCCATACCACTTCCATTTGGTAGAAGCGACATTTCTTCAAATTGCCAAATAATCTCCCGACACGAAGCATATCTAAGACTATTTTGATGTGTTTACTGTGACTCGACATGTCGACATTGTAGATCAGGATGTTATTGGAGCATAATGTTATTAAAGTACACCATGACACACTTTCTGATGAGATGTCTCAACACATTGTTCATAAGTCTCATAAAGGTGTTCGAAGCATTTGACAAGTCAAAGGGTATGACTATCCACTCGTAAAGTTCATATCGAGTTTTGAATGTAGTCTTCCACTCATCTCCTGGCCTTATGCAGATTTGATGGTATCTAGACTTGAAATAAATCTTACTAAAAATTTTAGCTCTACTCAATTCATCCAATATGTCTTTCAGCCTCGAGATCGGATACCTATATTTGATCATGGTTTTGTTTAAGGCTCGACTGTCAACATATATCCGCCAAGTTACATCATCCTTTGGCACTAGAAGTGTAGGCACAGTACAAGGGTTGAGACTCTCTTTCATTATCCTCTTTCTAGCAACTCATTGACTTGATGTTGAAGCTCAGAAGTTTGCTTGGGATTCATGCGATAAGCTGGCTTATTCAGCAGTACAGCATCGGGTACTAAGTCAATGCAATGCTTTATGCTTCGGGTTAGGGACAACCCTTTTGGCAACTGTTTTGGAAATAAGTCAGCATATTCATCCAACAGTTCCTTCACTTCTTAGGGTAAATCATTCCGCTTCTTCATTTCCAATAATTGCTTAACCAACGGAAGGTCGGCTCATTGGCATTAACAGTGTCTTGGAGCTCAGCTCTACTAATCACTAGAGTGTTCTTTGATTTACAAGTAAGTTTTGTTTGTAACTTGTGAACTTTTTTCAGTAGCATCAAATTTAGCATAATCTGCTGATCATCCTTCTTAAGCATATAGGTATTTTTGTAACTGTCGTAGATGACTCTCTTATCAAATAGCCATGGTCTTCTTAACAGCATGTGGGATGTGCACATGGGTGATGCATCGTAAAGAATCTGGTCTGAGTATTTGCCGATAGTGATCGATAGTAGTATTTATTGATGGTGATCAATAGTAGTATTTGCCAAGTGACGTAGAAGGCTCCCTTCTCACTTAACTAGTGCAACTTGTATGGCTTCAGGTATGGAACAGTCAAGAACCTTAGTTTTGAAACGAGACCAATTGAATCCACATTGGTGCAGCTCCCACTATCTACGATGAGGGCACACATTTGATCATTCACCTTGCAGGTGATATGACATAAGTTCTCTCTCTACTCCTCTTCTTGTGAGGGTTCCATACTCATAGTGCATCGAACAACCATGAGTAGTTGGTCCAAGTCCTCAGCATACATATCTTCCTTAATTAACTCTTTCTCAGTATTCTCATTCTCGGTAGGAACCTCTTCTTTGGGTTCCTCATCCGTTCTTTCTACGTCTAACTTTGGAATGTCTCCCTTGATGACCATTGTCCTTCAGTTTGGGTAATAAGTAGCCATATGTCTGAACCCTTGACACCTGAAGCACTTGATATGGCTGGTCTTCCTGGTAGACCCTTACCCCTTCTCATAAGTTCGAGTCGGTGCTACATCTTTAGGTCAGCTTTTCTACTTGGCTCGGTACTCGACGAGTCCGATGACTAAGCTGTCTAGGTCAGTTAGTCGGTGTTCCGGTTGTTACTCGGCTCCTTTTAACCTCTTTACTCATTAGGCAATCCTAATAGCTTCATCCATTGTATCAAATCGTTGGAGCTCTACAATGTCTCAGATGTGTCCTCTTAACCAAGTGACAAACCTTGAAACTGTTCGGGTAGGTGGTTCCTCTACTTCGCATCTTATCATAAGCATTTGGAATTCTTGAACATATGCATCAACAATCTAGCCTCCTTATCTTAGCTCCTAAAGCTGAGTAAATGCATCTTGAAGATAAGTTTCCGGCATGAATCTATTTCTAAGCACTCTCTTCATCTCGAGCCAGGTATTAATCTCTCGATACCCCTCTTCTCATGGCATGAAAATTCATCCACCACTTAGGAGCATATTTGAAGAATTCAACAGCAGCAGCCCTCACTTTCTCATAATCCTCATATTGGTAGTAATCAAATATACGCTCTACCTTTTCTTCCCAATCCAGATACTCATCAACATTCCCAGATCCATTGAAACTCAAAATTCGAAACTTCACATGGTTGGATGCTCTAGGAAGTCGTATATGCTCCTCTTCAAAATACTCTTCTTCCTCCTCATCTAGCTCTCTTAGATTTATCCTTCGCCTTACTTTTCCGCCAACTTCTTTATCTTGAACTGATTGAGTTGGGTTCTGACCTCTAACAGGTTGAGTAGCTTGTGGAGTATTTTATGTGGCCTTTGTGGGTCGGTAAGACAAGGCATGAACGGCTCAGGTCAAATCTATAAGGAGGTTAGCTACCTCATCAAGTTTCTTGTTAGTACCTCTAAGAGTTCCTCAAGATTTTCGTTCATGGTGGATAACTCCACTATCATCACTAGCATTAAGATTTATACTTGGATATGTCATTTTTCCTCATAGATTAAAATTCAAACAAATACATCAGAGAATGAATAGCTAACAACACAATAGTTAAATGAATATAATAACTTACTCTGTTTTGCATATACAAAATAGAGTATAACAGAAGTCAGGAAGAACTAACTATAACTCACACACAAAACCTTCGCTTTGATACTAAGATGAATGGGTTCAAGCTTGCAGAAAGCTCGAAAATGGTTAATAGGAAAGGTATGAAAAGGGTAAGAATTGAAGAATGAAAACAGTAAGCAAAACTCATAAATAGCTCCAGAGGATATGATGCACCAATGGAACTTCCAAAGACTTACGGCATAATTCAATATGATGTATGAATTGGTCCAATGAGGTTACTCGTTACCCAACCTTGCTTAAGGGAAAGGTTAAGAGTGATGTCGAGAGTAAATAAGTAGTGTTCATGTAAGAAAGAAAATACTCAAGTGTATATAGGGTAATCTGATGATCTTACAACTATAAGTACAGGTGAATTTATACTCATAAACTAGGGCAACTTGCCTAAAAGGAAAAAGAAAAAAAGGATATTTCTTAAAAAAGCAATGTGCATGATACAAAAAGATAAAAATCAGTATACAAGGAAAACAATTATTGGTGCTATAGATTCTATGCATGATACTGTACACATGGCAATGTTACGTTGGTAAGGTTATTAGGAGATGCAGATAAAAAAGTACGGACGGATGAATTCGTTCGAGTAGGGATGGCCTAGTCAGTTCGATCTCTTTCTCTCGGCTTTTCGATTAGGAAGATACCGAGTAATTGATCGACTCGGTAATACAGAGTAATCGTCAACTCGGTATACTACATAATAATAGGCGGTCATACGGTATGGCAGTAGTGGTGACTCGGTAAGGAGGTACTCGACCTCAGCAGAGATTGGTTGGAGCATAAGGATTCGTTGTGCTAGCCCCTCTAGTCCTCAAGCTCGGCTATGAGTTAAGAGCCTTGTAGCTTGATTCCCATCACTTAAGATCTCCTTTTTCAACCTTTTGTCATTAGGTACACATAGCTTGTTATTGTACCTAAGCACTCCTCCTTCATTAATATTAAATTTAGATGCATTGGATTGATCTACTCTACTCTTGACTTCTTGAATATTAGCATTTTCAACATGTAAGACCCTTACTAACATTGGTTGAATACACAGCCTTGCCAACTTGGCTTCAACTTCTTAAGTAATTACCTCTAGTTCCAATAACTTGTCCATATCTTCTAACAATGGTCTCAAGGAGGTAATGTAGCAATATTTCCTTTCTTCTTATTTAGAGAGTTTTCCATAACATTGCCTTTTCTAGGGTGATAAAAAATATTGACATCATAGTCTTCAATTAGCTTTAACTACTGTCTCTATCTCATATTCAATTCTCTTTACGTGAAATTATACTTTAGGCTTTTGTGGTTTGTATATAGCTTACATTTCTCACCATACAAATAATGTCTCCATAACTTTAATGCCAAAACCATTATTGCAAACTCTAGATCGTAGGTTAGATAATTCCTTTCATAAGGCTTCAATTGACTGGAGGCATAGGCGATCACTCGCCATTCTTGCATTAAGACATACCCCAATCTTTGGCCTAACACAAAACAATATATTGTATACTCTTTTCCACTTTGAGGCAATACAAGAATTGGTGCAAATATAAGTTTCTCTTTCAGTTTTAAGAAACTAGCTTCACATTGATCGTTCAAATCAAACTTTACCCCCTTTCGGTGTTAAATTGGTGATAGTGTAGCTATTTAGGAGAATTCTTCAACAAAGTGTCTACAAATACCTACTAACCCTAAGAAACTTCAAATCTCAATCAGTGATTGTGGTTTGGGTCAATCTATTACAACCTTTACCTTCTCCGGGTCAACTAAAATACCATCCTTATGTACAACATGCCCTAAGAAGGATACCTTTTCCAACCAGAATTTGTACTTTTTGAATTTAGCATATAGCGTCTTAGTTTGTAACTTGTTTAATACTTGCCTCAAGCGTTCCACATGCTCTTCTCTACTCTTTGAATAAATCAAAATGTTGTTGATAAAGATGACCACAAACTTATCAAGGAAATCTTTGAAGACTCTATTCATCAAATCTATGAACGTCGCTGGTACATTAATTAGGCCAAATGGCATCACTAAGAGCCTAACAACCTATACCATGTTTTGAAGAATGTCTTCTAAATGTCTTATTCCTTAATTCTTAGTTGGTGTTACCTCGACCTCATGTAAATTTTGGAAAATACTTGAGCTCTCTATAGTTGATTAAATGGATCATCGATTTTAGGTAAATGGCATTTGTTCTTGATTGTCACCTTATTCAACTCCATGTAATCAATGCATAATCTCATAATATCATCATTCTTCTTAATAAAGAGAATTAGTACTCCCAAAGGCGATGCACTCAGTTTGATAAAACCATTACTTTACAATTCCATTAATTGTACTCTCAGCTCCTTTAACTTTATCAGTACCATCTTATAGGCTAGCTTGGTGGTCAGCATTGTACCCAATACTATGTTATTATTAAATTCTATTTCCTTAGCTTAGGAAAAACTGGGCAATTCTTTAGGGAATAGTTTTGTAAATTTCTTTACTATGGATACTTCCTTGAGCTTCAATCTCGAACTTAGCTTAGCTGTTAACACTTTCTACTACTATCCTATAACTCATATGTAGGTAAATCCTTGTGTCTTTATTCTTCTAAGTTCAAGCTAATCATATCCCTACCTTAGATGGCAATATAAACCATCGAGTTGTGACAGTTGATCATTACATGAAACTTGGATGGCTAATTTACTCTCAAAATAACATCATAACTTGACTTTTCGAAGACTTAAAGATCTATAGGCATAACTTGACCTTAGATCTTCACTTCAACATCCCTACATATCTTGTTTAGTACTGCTCTTACTCCTGAGGGGGTGCTTACACTCAAAGAATCATACAATAGTTTGAGTTTCAATCTATAGACATGTATAAAATCATTTGCAATACATGAATGAGTGGCATCAATATCAAATAATACAAGAGGACCAACGGAATGTACAAAAAGTACACTTAACATGGTGTCCTGATCGAAAATGTCTTGGTACTGCTATTACTGTAGGGCATGAATATAGGCTAGGGTTCTTTATCTCGGGTTCTCAGGTCTAGCTACTAGGGTTTTTCCCTGAGGTCTTATTAGTGGCTATATTGAAATTGGCTAAGTAACAATTGATTGCAAGACTATGAGTAAATGATTCCTGTTAGTGCTATACTCGAAAGCTCTATGCCTCTTTTGCTTGTAGTTATAGTAGAAAGTATAGGGGATTAGTTTTTAAGTATAATTCTTACTCGAATGCCTAGTTCTGCTACAAGAAAAACGTATCCCTTTCAGCTGACTACACTGGTTAATCTCATGTGGCTCAAAACATCTCAAGCACTTACATCTCGCTGTTGTATCTGTTAGGGGTAGGAATGGAGGTAATGTTAGTAAAGTTAGTCTAATTGGATAAGAATGTACTGGGATGGCCATTGGTTTGATAGACTTCACTTGCATAATTGGCCTCTTACACCTATCTTGATATGGAATACTTGAGGTGAATCTTTTTCCTAACCTTACTCCTAACCTATAGAATTGCTCTTCCTTTTGCTTTTAACTCTACTCTATACTCTTTGCCCTTTCAACTGTATCGATATAGGTTGTCAACTGAAAGTAGCCTACCTCATATTGTAGATATAGCCTAAACCTTTAAGGAAATGATGCACTAGTAACTTATCATAGGCCTTGATTAGCTTTGGCAAAAACTGGTTCAAGTGGTTTAGCTTCGCTTCATACTTAGTAGCTGTCTTCTTGCCTTGTTGACAATTATAATATGCAGCATCCATTGCGTCTTGGACACTGTTTGGAAAGTACTTGCTATAAAACACCTCTTGAAACATTTGCCCATCAATAACTCCCTAGGCTAATCTATGCTCACCTACCCACCATTCAGCTGTTGTTCCTTTCATTAGATAGGTTGCATAGCTCACTGTTTGATCTTCCAAGACCCCAAAAGCTACAAAGACCTTTTTTATGTCTTCAATTCAATGATGTGCTACAAGTGAGTCCTCCTTCTTAGGATTAAAGGGTTTCACTTACTTGGCAAACTTTTCTAAGGAGCACTATTCCTATATTCCTATTGTCTCCTAGCCAACACCTCTAATAGATTATTCATAGTTTGCAGCAACTAATCACCATCAACTACTACTTACCCTTAGCTTTATTAAGGTACTTGTCTATTGTATGGTACTCGGCTACCTTGCATAGGATAACTACCCTATGACATCTAGCTACCCTATTACTGTTGTAGATAGTTTCCCTCCTAAGTGGTATTTTATAAGAATAGATAAAACATCAAATGTAAGGAAATAGAATAATAGTTGATAACTAAAGGAAATGGTGTAACTAGAAGATAAGTAACAAATAAGCAATCCAAGTTAAAAGAATAATATACTACTTTAGAAACAAACATCAAACACTTAGCCAACCAATTGTTCTTATTTAGTTTAACCCCTTCTCACATTGAAAGGATTTAAGGTAGATTGATCATAGCTTAAGATTATAAGTTGATCAAAACCAAAGCTCTAATAACACTTAATCTATAACACCTTAAACTTAAGACATTGTAGATCACCACATGTCCTATTATGGACCGTGACCTAGAATAGATAAGGCTAGTCGTTAAATGAATCTAAGCTTGTCAAAAACTTGAAAAGGAAGTGATGGGGAATATACGGAAGGGACAAATATGAATAAAAAGTAAGCAAAACCCACAAACAACTCTAATGGATATGATGTACCAATGGAACTTCTGAGGACTTACGGCACAACTTAATATGACGCACAAATTGGTCCGGTGAGGTTACTCACCACTTAGCTTAACTAAAGGGTTAGGATAAGAGTGAAGTGAACATAAACAAAGTAATGTCCATGAGAGGAAAAATGTCAAGTGTATTAATATTCAATATGCCTTTTTATAGCTACAAACATAAGGGTATTTATACTCAAGAATTTAGGATAATATGCCTAAAAAGGAAAAGAAAAAAGGATAATATCCTAAAGAAGTAATATATAAGAATGCAAAAGGGTAAAATGAATATTCTAAAAAAGTAATGGTTAGTGGAGTAGATTTTATTCATGGTCCTGTACACATGATCCCATACATGTGGCAATGATACATTGGTAAGGCCGTTGGAGAATGCGGACAAAAGTGTCCGGTTAGGTTGCTTGTTCGAGTAAGGGTAACTAAGTATCAATCCAGTCTTTCTCTCTCTCGACTTTTCAATAAGGGAGATGCCGAGTCATTAGTTAGCTTTGGCATAAGTGAGTAATTATGAAAGGTTTGGCTATTCTCTTGGTAATCTACAACTTAGCACACTTTAGAGAGATAGGTAGCCATTTAGTTTAGCATACGAAGCGACTCGATAAAGAAGTACTGGATTTCGGCCGGAATCAATTGGAGTAGAAGAATTCGCCTTGCTAGGCCTTTTAGTCCTCAGGCTTAGCTGCAGTTCAAGAGTCCAATAGCTTGATTCTTATCATTTCTTCTAGGTTGATTTGAATTTGAGATCAAATCTGAATGGTGTTTGATTAGCTCTCCGTTAGGGTGATATGGACTAAAGCGGTAATGTTGAAGGTATCAAAAACCCCCATAGTCCTTGCGCAGTTCCAATCTATACACATTACCATTGATTTTCAAGAAGATTCTGAAAGGTCCTTCATCCTTTAGGGATAGTTTGTTCCTTTTCTTGTTCGGAAACCTCTTTTTGCTTAAGTACAACCATACAAAGTCTTCAGGCTGAAAATGTTTAACCATCTTACCCTTGGCCTTCTCTTGCATATGTCTATCAACTTGATTGATGTATCGTGTGGCTTTATCATAGATATGCTAAAGGGATTATGCTCGAGCTCTTGCATTAGGGTCATTTTGTGTGGGTATAGGTACAAGGGTGTGATCAAGGGGCAACTCAGGATTAAAGCCATAAACTACTTCAAAGGGGGTTTGGTTAATGGTGTCATGCACTATTCAGTTGTAAGAAAACTCGACCATTGGTAAGTAAACATCCTAGTCAGCTAAGTTCTTGCTTACTATAGCTTAGAGCAATGATCCTAAAGTGTGATTAACTATTTCTATTTGGCTATCAGTTTGGGGATGACAAGAGGTGCTGAATAGTAGTTTGGTCCTCATTCGATGGTACAAGGTCCTCTAGAAATAGCTCAAGAACTTCGGGTCTTTGTTGAAGATTACACTTCTTGGCTCACCATATAACCGTACAATCTTTTGCAAGAAAAGTAAGGCAATAACTAAAGTGACGTTAGTCTTGGAATAGGGCACGAATTGCACTATCTTGCTAAACCTATCTACTATAACCATTACAAAATCTTTACCTTGAGTAGTTCGTGGTGGTCCGAGAACAAAGTTTATGCTCAATTTGGCCCATGGCTTCATTGGAACAAGAAATGGCATTGCTTTTCTTTTTTCGACTTGGCACTTAACCTTCTTGCATACAGCATAGCTTTCAACAACTTGGTGCATATCTCGCCTCATTCTTAGCCAAAGGAATTGACCACTCAGCAATTTATATGTTCTTTTCTCCTTAAAATGTTTTCATAGTCTTCTATTGTGGGCTTCCCTGATCAGTAGCTCAAGTCGGTATGCATAATTTTCCCCTTTAAAACAAGTGGCCACTTCTACATGGTACTCGTCTACTAATTCGCAGAAACAAGGGTCCAAAGTATGGATCCTTAAAATATTGCTCTTTGATACTTGGGAATCCAAATAGTTGTCTATAGTTTATTTAGAAGTGCATGCCTTCTCGAAGGAGCATCTGCAACTACGTTTCTCTTTCCTTGTTTATATTTTATTACCAAATTGAATTTCTCAAGGAATTCAACCTATCTTGCCTACCACTTTGATAACTTAGTTTAACTTTGGAGATACCTTAAGGACTCATGGTCAGTATAGATGATAAACTCTCTTGATAGTAAATAGTGTTGCTATAATTGTAGTGCTTGGATCAGTGCCAAGAGTTTTTTTGTCATACATGGAGTAATTTAACTAAGGCCCCCTAAGCTTGTCACTTTAGCAATTGGTCGGCTTTCTTACATTAGAACAGTACTTATTCTCATGCCTGATGCGTTACATTCTAACTCAAATATTTTCTCGAAGTCAAGTAAAACTAGTATAAGGGTGGAGTTCAACCTTTTCTTTATCTTGGTAAAACTCCTCTCCTCTTTTACTCTCCATCAGAAGTCGACCTTCTTCTTTGTTAGCTTAGTATGTAGTGTAGCGAAGGTGTTGAAATTCTTAATGAACTTCCCGTAGAATAAATCTAATCTGTGGAAACTTCTTACATTAACACAAGTAGTAGGAGTTGGCTACTTAAAGATTGCTTTAACCTTTTCGATGTCCACTTATAAGCCTCCTCCACTTACCACGTAGCCTAAGAATATCACATCCTCTTGGTAAAAACGACACTTCTTAGGTTACTGAATAATCTCTTGCTATAGAGGATATTTAGTATGGCTTAAAGATGTTTACAATGACTTGGCATATCAGTTTTATATACAAGGATATCGTCAAAATAAACCATGACACACTTCCTAATTAGAGTCTTAACATGTGGTTTATCAGCCTTATGAAAGTGCTTGGGGCATTTTACAACCTGAAAGGTATGACCATCTACTTATAAAGTCTATGTCAAGTTTTGAATGCAATTTTCCACTCATCTCCTGACTTCATATAGATTTGATGTAGCCAGACAATCTTACTGAAGACCTTAGCTCCACTCAACTCTTCTAACATGTCATTTAACTTCAGGTTTGGATACCTATATTTAATTGTGATCTTGTTCATGGCTTAGTTGTCAACACACATCCGCCAAGAACCATCATTTTTCGATACTAGGAGTACCAAAACAGCACAAGGGCTGAGACTTTCCCTAACATAACCTCTTTCCAATAGTTTATTGACTTATTGTTGGAGTTTAGAAACTTGCTCGGGATTCATTTGATAGGCTAGCTTATTTGGTAGTATAGCATTGGGTACTAAGTCAATGTGGTGCTTGAGTTGGGGGCAACCCTTTGGGTAATTGCTCTAGGAGCAGATTGGTATACTTTTCTAGCAACTCTTCAATTTCCTAGGGTAGTTCACCCTACTCCTTCATTTCTAATAGTTGCTTGATCAACATGAGGTTGGCTTGCCAACATTGATGGCCTCTCGGAGATTGAATCTACTCATCATTAGAGTCTTCTTTGATTTGTGAGCAAGTTTTGTTTGTAGTTTGTTAGCTTCTCTTAGCGGCATCGAGTTCATTGTAATCTTTCGACCATCCTTCTAAAACATGTATGTGTTCTTGTAACCATCATGGATAACTCCCCTATCAAATAGCTACAATTTACCTAGCAATACGCGGGAAGCACACATAAGTAATACATCATAGAGAATCTGGTTAGAGTAATTTCTAATAGTGATCAGTAGTAGTATTTGCTGAGTGATATATAATGCTTCTTTCTCACTCAACTAGTGCAACTTGTACAACCTTGGATGTACAACAATCGACAACTTCAATTTTGAAATAAGATCAGCTAATGCCACATTAATGCAACGTCCACTATCCATAATGAGGGTACACACTTGATCATTCACTTTATAAGTGGTATGAAACAAATTCTCTTTCTATTCCTCCTGTCATAAGGGTTCCATGTTTATTGTACATAAGATAATCATGATCAATCGGTCCAAGTCCTTAGTAAATACATCTTCTTTAATCAGTTTTTTTCTCAGCAACTTCTTTCTCAGCAGTGCTCTCCTCTTCTTCAGATTCCTCTTAGTACTTTTTACATCGAGCTTCAGGGTGTCATCTTTGATTTCATAGTCTTTCGGTTTGGGTACCAAGCAGCCATACGTCCAAACCCTTTGCATTTAAATAACTTGATCTAACTCATCTTCCAACCAGACCCTTACTCTTTCTCATAAGTATAGGTCAACATGTCACTATTAGGTTGACCTTTTTACTCGGCTCAAACATTTACCTTTCTGATTGGCTTAGTACCTAATTGAGTTTGATGACTTGTTTGCCTTGGTCGACTAGTCGACATTCTAGTAGGCACTTAACCTCTCTTATGTCTCTCCACTCGTTGAGCTATTCGGATGGCTTCATCTATTGTTGTGAATCGTTGGAGTTTTATAATGTCTCGAATATTACCTCTTAATCCCTTGATGAACCTAGAGATTGTTCGTACTAGTGGTTCCTCCACTTTACATTGGATTATGACCATTTCTATTCTTGGACATACTCATCAACTATCTAACCTCCTTGTCTCAGCTCTTAAAGTCGAGTAAAGGTATCTTGTAGATAAGTATTTGGTGAGAACATATTTTTAAGTATTCTTTTAATTTCTGGCCAAGTATTAATCTCTTGGTAGTCTTCTCGCCTCCTTATGGCTTGGAAATTCTTCTACCTTTGGTGGCATATTCGGAGAACTCAACAGCAACAATTCTTACTTTCTCATAATCTTCGTACTGATAACAATAAAAAAAACACACTCCACCTTCTCTTCCCACTCTAAATATTCATTAGCATTCCTAAATCCATTGAAGCTTGGAATCTGAAGCTTTACATGGTTAGATGATCTGGGAACTTTAGCTCACTCTTCTTCAAAATACTCTTCCTCGTCTTCTTCATCTAGTTGTCTCAGGTTTATCATTTATCTTACTCGTTTGCCTCCTACTCTTCTATCTTGAACGTGTTGAGCTGGGTTTTGATTTCTAATGAGTTGAGCATCTTGTGGGGTATTTTACGTGGCTTCAGTTGTTCGGTAAGCTAATGCATGAACAGCTTGGGTTAAATTTATCAAGAGTTTAGTCACCTCATCAAGTCTCTCATCAGTGCTTTTAGAGGTTCCCTAAGATTATCGACTATGGCGGACAACTCCATAATTGTCATCTTTAACACCAATATTTATACTTGGGTCAATCATTTCTCCAAACTAAAAACTAAACAGGCAACAAACACAACAGCTAAGATGAACATAATAACTTGCTTTGTTTTACACATGTAAAACAGAGTATAAACAGAACTTCGAAAACAAACTATAACTCAAACAAAACCTTCGCTTTGATACTAAGATATTGCGAACTGTGATCAAGAATAAATAAGGCTAGTCATTGAAAGGGTCCAAACATATCGAAAGCTTGAAAAAGAAGTGATGGGGAATATACGAAAGGGACAGATGTGAACAAAAAGTAAGCAAAACCCACAAATAGCTCTAATGGATATGATGCACCAATGGAACTTCTGAAGACTTATGGCATAACTTAATATGACGTATAAATTGGTCCGGTAAGGTTACTCACCACCTAGCCTTACTAAAAGGTTAGGATAAGAGTGAAATGAATGTAAACAATATAATGTTCACGAAAAGAAAAATATCAAGTGTATTAATATTCAATTTAGTATTCATACCCGAGAATTTAGGGCAACATGTCTAAAAAAGCAAAGATAAAAAGCGTATTATCCTAAAGAAGTAATGTATAAGAATGCAAAAGGGTAAAAATGAATCTTTCAGAAAAGTAATAGTTAGTGGAGTAGATACTGTACGTGGTCCTGTACATATGGCAATGATAATTAGCGAGGCCGTTAGAGGATGTGGACAAAAGTTTACCGTCAGGTTGCTAGTCTAAGCAGGGGTAGATAAAGATCAATCCGATCTTTCTCTCTCTTAGCTCTTTGGTAAGGGAGATGCTAAGTCATTAGTTAGCTCTAGCATAAGTGAGTAATCGTGAAAGGTTTAGCTGTTCTCTTGGTAATCTACAACTTGGTACACTTTAGAGAGATGGGTAGTCATTCGGCTCAGCATACAAATTGACTTGGTAAAGAAGTATTCGGCTTTGATAGGAGTCAGCTGAAGTAGAAGAATCTGCCTTGCTAAGCCTTCTGGTCCTCAAGCTTGGCTACAGGTCAAAGGCTTAGTAGCTTGATTCCTATCATGTCCTTAGTCCTTTATCGACACATTAGGCTATAAAAAACACAACTAAAAATCTCCAATTCACCTATGAAACTACATTCTCTATATATAATATTAAACCTCAAAAATAAAAGTGAACATCTCATATGAGTCCTTACAACACCTAAAAGAACTAATCCATAATCAACTCTAAATTTTCAAATAAAAACATATATGACAATAATTGAGTCTAAAATTGAAATATTAATCTCCAAATTATCCAACACTAGTTTTCTTAAATTGAACTTCATCATAGTAATAGTAGTGCTTTTCACTCTCCTTATCCTAGTAATAATAGTATGCATTGCCATAGTCATTATATCCTGCATATTCATCTAACAGACTTACAACTGTAAGGAATGTAAGTGGTGAAACAAATCATAGTACGTAATATACAAATACACACACTTAAACAAGCCACATCAAAGTTGTCAAACTCACGATTCTATCTAGAATTATTAAAGGATTGATAGAATCGAAATGTAAAATTAAAACGTAAAAATGTAAGTTTTTATAACCTATCTAAAATAACTTTAAAAAACTATAGATATACTTACGATAATTATTCAAAACTTGAAATGTATGATGTAAGTAAGAAAATGAAGAAATTAAGATCTTTCTTCATATACAATTCATAATAATGTATAATTTAACATATATGGAAGAAGGGCAAATAAAGTCGAAACTAATTTTTTTCCATTATTTTTTTTTTTGAAAAAAGTAATGGATTAAGGATAACTAAACATTTCAATTCATTTTTCTTTTAAGTATATAATTTTCCTTCTAATTTTTACTAATAGAGCTAAAACACGGATGAAGACTAAATATAATAAGGGGCTAAGAGAGAGAGAAAGAGTAAAAAAATTAAAATAGGATAAGAAAGATGATATAATGTCTTAATAGTTGATGGCTTATAAAAGCTTAGTTTTATTTTTTTTTCATTTTTTAGCTCATTCAACTTAAATATGTAGATTTGGAAAACTCGGTAAAAGACGTAAATTTCTACATGAAAATGATTTTATGCATGAGTTAACTCGAAAGGACATCCTAAAATCACAAACTAGTAGAATTATGCAGGTAGAATCGCGATTTTGACAACTATAAGCCACATAATAACACATGCAGAATATGTAGTAAACAAATACACACATAATGAATTATTATCTTTAAATTAGTCCTTTAAACAGCATAGAAATTGTACTTATGATTTTGTCTCCACAATAACAATAAATATATATAAATAATATACTTAACATTGTACTTAGGAACTGCCACATTTGGCCCCTTGATTCTTAATTTACCTCGGATCCTTTCAATAGGCAACTCCACTAGGGGCATTGCCACCCATTGATCATTGAGGTACTTATGACCCTATCTAATATTAGTTAATCTATTTTCAACCCCCTATCCTAGCAATCACAAACAACAAACATGTGTTATGTACTTAGAGAACTTGATTCAAATTATAATGCTATCAAAAGTAAGAGAACCTATGACAACAAAGAATACTAAGGCTAGTGTTTACACAAATTCTTTCTCAGATCCTTAAACTAGTTAGTCTTAGGTTTTAGGCCAACTATAGCTAAACTTAAGGTAGAAACTAGAAGGAAAATCACTTTTAGGGATTATACTTAAGATCATGGCCATGGTCCTAGGTCATTTTCCTCATTAGACTTTGCATATGATGACCATGGTTAAGATCACACTTATGATCTTGGATTGTAGTCCTCTCTAGACTTTACCTCTAATGATTATGTCTAAGATCATGCCCGTGATCTTGGACCGTGATCTTGGACGGTAATCCTTTTAGCCTCTCAACTCCTTCACAAGATCATGCCTAAAGCAAACATTCACAACTATGAGGGGTCTATGGTCAAAACCATGTCCATGTTTCTGATCGTATTCCTTTTATTTCACAAAACTCTTCTCCTCTCGATCCTTAGTTCTTCAAACTCAAATTCCAATTCAAAATCAAAATGTAATGGCTCTAATCATATTCCTTCTATTTCACAAAACTTTTCTCCTCTCAATCCCTAACTCTCCAAACTCAAATTCCAATTCAAAGTCATAACTCATACCATTATAAAATTTGTTTCTTTCACTTTTCAAAAATTGTTTACCCATTAATTGTGAATTGCATTATACTTGGACTTTTCATAAGATCTTCCACAACCTTTGATTATTATTGTGACTTCATAACCGCCAACATCAAGTCTATACAATAATCTGATTAGGACTTGTTAATAAATAAGTGTGCTTTATTAAGGGTAAATGTTTTTTAAAACAAACCTATTTAGATTTAGGCATGAAATGCGATTTGTAAATTCCAAGTGCCGGCCTAATTAGTTGGAGCTGAAGGAGGTTCTTGTTGTCCCAGGTAAAACAAACGGTGAAGGGGATCTCGATACAGGTGTTGTTAACCATTTTTTTCCCCTAAATTCGGCCGTTTGGGCGTGCAGTTAGAAGAAGAGACGCCAAAGACGACGAGTTTGATGGTCGCAAGTTTTATCATGAATTCAACACCTTGAAACGACACAACAGACATTTACTCTCGATCTTCGTACTTTACGCGCTTTTACAAATCCATGTTCTTTCCTTATTAATTAAAAGCCCAGTCATACAATACACTGTCTCTGTCTATCTGTATCTGTTTCTGTTCCGACACCTATGCTATGCACGCACATCACCACCATCATCATCAGAATACCAGCGCAACCGTCGCCAAGAAGAACATGCCCACTTCCACTTTCCTAAGGATACTGCCTCGCACGCGCCTCCAGAATTTCCTCTTAATCGGCTCCCTTCTCTTCATCACTTACCTTCTCTTGTCCAACCACCACAGTGCGCTCTACAGCACCCCTCCTATCCCTTTCTCACGCTCCGTTCTCTTGCCAACCACCCGCCGCCACCTCTTCTTCTCCATCGCCTCCTCCTCCGGCTCCTTCCGCCGCCGCAAGCCCTATATCCGCCTCTGGTACTCCCGCAGCGACACACGCGCCGTTGCGTACGTGGACGGGCTGCCGGCCGACTGGTTTTCTTCCTCCGATGATATCGAGCTTCCTCCCACAGTGGTTTCCGAAGATACATCCCGGTTCCCGTACACCTTGCGGGGGGGGCTCCGGTCGGCTATCAGGGTTGCGCGTGTGGTAAAAGAGGCGGTGGAGAGGGACGAACCGGACGTCAGGTGGTACGTGTTCGGCGATGATGACACTGTGTTTTTCGTGGACAATTTGGTGAAAGTGTTGTCCAAATATGATCATGATAAGTGGTATTATATAGGGAGTATTTCAGAGAGTTATGAGCAGAACGAGAGAAATTCATTTGACATGGCATTTGGTGGGGGTGGTTTTGCCATAAGCAGCTCTCTAGCTAGGGTGTTGGCTAGGGTTTTAGACTCTTGTTTGTTTAGGTATCCACATTTGTATGGGAGTGATAGTAGGGTTTTTTCATGTGTTGCAGAGTTGGGCATTGGATTGACACGTGAAACCGGTTTCCATCAGGTGCGAGTCTGTAGTTTATTTTCTAATCTTATTTTTATTGGAACTTGATTTGATTTAATTGCTGCACCAGCTAAGAATTTTTCTGAGAACATACCTGTAAGTAGAGTCATTGTGTTTAGGGAATTTGGGGTGACAATTCACGTTCAGGTTTTGTTCTGTATGTGACAGAAAGTATGAAATCGAGTAAACAATGCAAATAAAATGATGGCTATCAGTATCTACAACCTCTTGAGTCTATTACGGCAATATTTTACAGGCTTGATGCATTTTTTAGGGAAATAGAGGATAAATGCATGGTTTGCCACATAGTGCGGTGAGGAGATAGGATCCATATGGCCGATCCAACATTCCAACCTAGTGGGAACAAGGTTTGAGTGTCCTTCCTGTAGAGGTTACATGCATTGTGTTATTTTGGTTTCTTATATAATTATAATTGAGTTTTAAGCCTGAGCAGTATGAAGTCATGTTAGTGTCATATTGTGAATTATTCCTATGCTGGGAAGTCCACTTGCCATACTCAGGGATTTAAGTATTTATTGCTTTTATGTTTGCATTTTAAGTGTGATGCATGTACCTTCATTCAATATTAATTGCATACAGTATGCACCTTCCCCAATTTGTAATTATATTATTTTAGTATTATATTTGATAGTTGGTAAAGATCCATATCACATTCCTGTTTATCCCATTTTCTGGTACAAGATTGTTGCAAATTTAAAATGAGTGCAATGCCACTGAAATAGTTTTACATCAGGTAGATATGCGAGGAAGTTTACTTGGGCTGCTGACTGCACATCCTTTGTCACCTTTATTGTCGCTCCATCATTTGGATACCGCGGACGCAATCTTCCCAGGCATGAACAGAACACAAGCAATGGAGCATCTCTTTACGGCCGTGAATGTTGATTCCTCTAGAATATTGCAACAGAGTGTCTGTTATGATCGTTCAAACTTGTTGACAGTTTCGGTTTCATGGGGTTATGCAATTCAGGTATACGAGGGAAATGAGCTTCTGCCTGATCTCCTATCCATTTGGAGAACGTTCACACCATGGAGGAGGAGTATAAGCATTGGTGCAAGTCACTATATCTTCAATACAAGGGAATTGCCGAGGGATCAATGCCAAAGACCTCTTATCTTTTACATGGATAAAGTAGTATCAGATGAAAACGGTGTGAAGAGCAATTATGTTTTGCATAGGACTGGAAATTGTGCTAGAAGAAACTCAGCGAAGAATATCAGAAAGATTTCGGTTTTCACCCGAAAGCTTGAGTATAGCATTGAACAGGTAAAGCTTTTTCATTATACTGTCATCAACCTTTTCCTATCATTTTGTTGGGAGTTTATACCTTGTCTTACCAGTTTTTTCCTCCTGATTTAAGATGAGGGCTCCACGTCGTGATTGCTGTGATGTATTGCCTATTGTTAATGGAACCATGGTCATCAACATCAGACAATGTGGAGTCAATGAATTGATCTCAATGCAGTCGTAGTACTTTGTCTAAGAAGATAGAACTGTGGTAGTATTTTCTGGAGGCTGGAGCAACTTTTACTGAGTTTGTGAATCTGCAGAACCAAAATGCTGAATGTCAGTTTCTAATATTATTCCTAGAAAAGTTTTTGAATTTTTGATGTTCTGCAGTGATGTTGTTTGCCTTTTGTTGAAATCAATATTTGATCCCAGTATACACGTTCAGCTGTTGAATGGTCTCATTTGCTTGGCTGCTTTTGGCACATAATGCCTCATTCTGATAGTACTTGTGAACATTGACATGTGATTAGCATTTAACAAACCCCTTCAAGCCCATGCATGTTTGCGCATTATAGGTGGCTCCAAAAACTGCTACTCTTCTGTCCATAACCATTTCATTTCATTTCCTCTCCATTGAACACTCAAAACGAGTCAGAAGCACAAACAAATCTCATTTCAGTAACGGAACAAAAGTACGAATGAATCAATTTCTGATGCCTAATGTGGCTTTTGGCCTTTCATGAGTAGTTTGGCTTTGATTTCGGCTATTATGTGCCATCTGATCATGCACATAATGCCTGTATTAAATTATTACACAGGAGTATATACTTATATGCTAGTATAGATGTGTGTGTTTCACTTCTATGAACACAGGATGATGCGTGTAAATGTGGAGTCTTTTCTTTCTGGATCAACTGTCGAATCTACATTCTGTTTGTTTCTTTAAGATATCTTACTGAGAAAATGGATCCAGATATTGGATGCTGCAGAACATAAACAATGGAATGCATTTATCAAGAGAAAATTTGATGGGCAATTGTTGTTACCCAACTTGTTAGAAATAGTCAAGAACGCAAAATTGTATCTGTCAATATTGTGCAAACGTATAAGGGTATTTTGCGTTTTAGCTGTCAATTCATTCAATAACATACGTTACCCTTTTTGTATGTTCAAGAAACAAGAGTTACTAAATTTTGTTAACATTAGCCCTTTTTATTTTTTTTCCACTTGTTTTAAGCTATGACGTAAACTCACAAACGGGAAAGAAATAATCAGCAAAATTTATAGTGTTGGTTTTGCAGAAATTTTGATCGAGTAAATTTAATATTAGCCTTCAGATTATCTTTATATATTTGCCAAGTTTGCAGGGCAATTGGGCGAGTTGCTTAGTATAATTGAGAGTATCCATGTCCATGTATTACCATTTCGTTACTATTTATAAGCTCTTTGCTCATTGACTTTAAGCCAGTTGGGCATAATGAAATCATTGCATTCTATACATCATCTGACCTTCCTGCTTGTTCAGAATAGAGTCGATGGATTTCACTTTCCATTACTTTGCAGTTTTTATCGTTCTTTGTGAAAATTGTCTCAGTTGGAGAGGCAGAAGCTGAACTCTTTTCATCAGAATTCCTTTAAGGGTTTTCAGTTGGCAAGTTTTCCACGCTCTGGCATAGGAATTTGTAAGTATAGATGGACTTATCAAGTTGGAGATGATTTAGAGGCTGCATGGCTGAGGAGGATGGGTGTCTTTAAACCGATGGTGCATTCCAGTGAAGTTCCCTCAACTGTGGAATTTCTTCTTTCTCATTGATTTGGTCCTAAATCTGTAACATACTCAGCTCTAGTAATACCATTGGTTGATCGCAATAGGTATAGGATTGGCAGAAAGTATTTGAAGCAAATTTTACAGTTCTATTTCATCTATTGCTGTCGGTCCAGCCAATGTCATGTAAATTTCTTGTTTTGAAGTGATGGAGGGATTTCTGAAGTTATCACTTAATGCACCATCCTAAAATATAATGATGCGTTTCAACCGGAAGATATCTACATATTTACTAGGAGTTTAGGGATTTATAGTGACTGTAAATTATTGCTTGCTGACTTTGCTTGATTTTGGTGAAGCACATTCCTTATGGTGTGGGCTTCTGCGCGAATCTGTGGTCATCTTCGCACCACCGCCTCTTTCATAGCCGAGTGCTCGCAGAGGCGTCTTAGCTGGTGATCCATTCTGCTTTCCTCTCAACAATGAAGCTAACGTGTAGACTCGTGTAAAGTTCGGTTTTACCGTAAACCAATCTACCTCAAAAGTGACTGGATTTGAGCCATTAGTTCAACTCTACTATTCATGGCCGGTTTGATGAAGAAAAAAGAAAAACCTAATTCTCCCTAAGGCCCTCCCTTACCCCCTCCCTCCCTCCCTCCCCTTATCCTCAACTGTTGGTTTCTTTCATGAACTTTGCGGTTCAAATTGCTTTCTCTTGTTCAAAGTTCACGGATCGATTATTCGATAGCTCTTTTAGACATTTTCTTCAATTGGAACTTCTTATACTTAGACAATTTTAATGGATCAATGCGTTTTCCATTGAAAAAAATTTCAGTTTTTGGTGCAGTCGTGTAGTTGGAGTGTTCCGTGTTTGATGAAATTTTGAGAATTCAAATATTATCCTCATACCGATAATTTCATTTAAAATTTTGAAAATTTTAATTACATATGTAGACTTTTCTCATTGCTTATAAATTAAAATGTGTAAGAATTATTTCTCCTTTATAAAATCTTATTATAAAAATATTTCTCGTATTTATCTTGTAGCTGCTATTTTAGATCCTTATTGTAAAGTGGAATTAGTACTAATATATTTAAAAACTTATTATGGTTACATTAAAGAACTAAGGGATTTTCAATATATGTACAGTTTAGAAGCATGATATGAAGTGTCAACAACGATGATCAACATTGAACAAATGCTCGACTATTATGAAAGTCAGTATGGTGGTCAATCATTAGTTTCTTCTTCGCCATCCGCTAGAGAGTGATATTACTCATTTATGATTATGTAGTTATTGGTGCAAAAATTAAAGAGACAACGGTTTGATAATCCATTATTTGAGATGTAGCACCATACTAATATGAACTTTCAGTTCTTTGAGAATATCTCTATTAAGGATTTTGATATCTTGAAGCGGTGGTACATGCATGCAAAGAACTACCCACTATTATCTTGTATAGCTCGTGAAGTACTTGTTGTTCTAGCTTTAATGGTTGTGGTTGAGTAAGTATTTAATACAGCAAACCTTATTCTTGACAATTGGTGAGTTTTCTTATCCGTTGTTAATGTTTAGGTAAGCGCTTACATAGAAGATTGGTATAAGGTAGCTTAAAAATGACAAGAATCATGAGAGTTATCAAGCAAAAATGACGATTATTTTAGTGATTGGAATAGGTCTAATGGAAGCCTAAGCTTGACAGTAGGTTTCACTCCTAATTACACATAGCCACTGCAAAAAGACACTTAATAAGTTTTCTTTTTAATATTTTGGAAGAAGTTTTATCACGTAGAATAATCATTTTTTGCAATTACCTAAAGAAAAAAAAAAACCTAAATGGCATGGTTTTCCCAAAAGTAGTGATCTAGTTTTAGTATTTTCCAAAATATGATCAAATGAAATTATTGTTCTTTCGAAAAAATTAAATTAGATAGTTATGTACGGATGGATTCTTTTCGTCAAACTTAAAATTGATCAATAAACTACAAGTTGTCTAAATATTCAAATCGAACTGCGGCGATTTGATTTCGATTAGTGTATACATAGGTATTTTTTGGGCAACTGTAAAATTAACTAAAAAAAAATTCCAACCCCAACCACCCCGGCCACCAACTTTGAAATTCTTCAATATTGAACATTTTATATTAATTATTTTATCCAAGAAGGATTACTAAAAGTGGATGGTATTTTATTATATATTTTTACTCAACCATTGTATTTTGATTGATCTGATAATTTTTTGTACCGTACCAAAACGATATACAGTTTAAAGTGGTGTTATATTCTATTTATTTAATATAGTCCGATCGATTATATATATGTTATGTGTTATATTATGTAAATGTATGCCTTAGATTGTATGATAATTTTCAAAATGAAATCCAATTGTGAGAGATGATTGACAATTAGTTAAAAGAACCCTTATTATGAAAATTAATAAGAAACTATAAATTGTTAATTTTGTCGATTTGAAAGAGGAAAAGAAAAAACCATGAGATAGCCGGTTCAAGGATCAGCAAACTGGCCAAAACCGTGACCACACGGGCCGATCACGTCTTAATCGAAAACTAGCTTGTGAATTAGTACTTCCGGGCTGATTCCAGATTGGTTTGGCCATTGCATGGGTTTACCAAGTCATGTATTTATGGATTTCAGAAGATAAAATTTTCGAGCACAAGCATTAGTTTTCCTTTTGTAGAAATTTAAGTTAAGTATGATGAATTGTCAATTTTAGTTGTTATTTCTGGCCTGGAGATTAAACTATTTTTAGCCGAGTAATGGGGGAAAACCATTTGAAATGGTGGCCCGTGCAGATATTCAAAGCCTTGCCTAAGAAGCATCGTTGTTAGATCCAAGAATCCTCGCTTATAGGATAAGCAAATGGTTTCAGTATGTTTTATCATGATATAGTTCTATCATGAGCACTATGGATGAGAAACTCAATCCGCATTGTAGGGAAACTTTCCAGCCATCACAAGGAGGATCATATCATCGTTTGAGGCGGGCGAGGCAGCCGAGCCGCGAGAAATGGTTGTACTTGACTAGATATCATTGCATTTTACCATCTTTCGAGAGAAAAATTATTGTGAATCTTAAACACCATGATTTAGTCTGCAGGAATAAATAAATAAATGAATAAAAGGGATTCTTAAGATTACTATACCGATTAAGCTTTCAGTAAATGGTGTGCTTGAAATGGGTGGCCGGGCTAATTAGGACTGACCATTACAATTCTATCGCCGGGAGATGCGATAATGCACATGAAAACGGCGCTGCCGTTGTTTTCTGCCTAAGTGTACTTTACGCAATAGTTCTTTACATTTTATCAGCTGAAGTCGCTGCTTGTTTTGAACGGGTTCTTAGTATTCTATTGTAAGCTTTGACTCTTATAGCCCATTAACCTGAATCTGCCACTTTTGGAAGATAACAACCAGCTTTTATTCTTCTGCCCTGCAGAGAAATTGTTCGACCCACCTCCTGGTAACTCAACCAAAGCACGGAGGTTGAATCCTTGCACACGCAATCAAGCCCTGGGTTTTTCGAGATATTGTTGGGCTGTTGATTCGACCTTGCCTGCTATAGCAATGGGATTGTGAAACTACAAGGTTGAACAGAGAGCTTCCAATAATTTGCGGAAAATGCAGTATAGTCAATCAATTACCAAAATCCAATACTCTTTTCGCTTCTTTAGGCTCTTTATGTTCGTGTCGTCGGTATTCGTACTATACTTGCTCGTATCGCTATTTTTTGCATGTACACCCAATTATTTTCATCGGAGCTCGCGATTGCAAGATGACGATGCTGCAACCGCTCTCAAGCATGTCGTGTTTGGCATTGCTTCGAGTGTTAACTCATGGAGTAAGAGCAAGGAATATTTAAAGCTATGGTGGAACTCCCGGAACATGCGAGGTTGCGTATTTCTTGAAAGCATGCCTCCAGATTCCAACTTGGATAACGATTCCAATTCTCTCCCACCAATATGTGTATCTGAGGATACTTCAAGATTTCGCTACACTCATGGCAGTCAACAGCGGTCTGCGATCCGATTCGCTCGTATTGTCCTAGAAATAGTGGCGCTGAATCACCAGGATGATGTCCGTTGGTACATCTTTGGGGATGATGACACCGTGTTCTTTCCAGAGAATTTAGTGAAAACTCTTTCCAAGTACGATCACCGGCTGTGGTATTACATTGGGGCTAACTCGGAGAACCTTGCGCAAAATCAGGCTTTTGGTTTCGGAATAGCCTTTGGTGGAGCTGGTTTTGCAATCAGTTCTACCCTGGCGGGAGTGTTGGCAAAGGTCTTCGACTCGTGTATCGAACGATATCCTCATCTTTACGGTGCAGATGCCCGAATTTATCACTGTATATCTGAGCTTGGAATCGGAACGACCCATGAACCAGGTTTTCATCAGGTATCAAATTCATACTGGCTCTTCTTTATCACGCTTATTAGATGATGCTGTGATATATGTGAAACATGCCCTCCGTTTATTGTAAAAAAACCTGATCCTCTGATGTTACTTTAAACTATAAAATCTGTATAATCATATAAAACTATACAAAACTGATAAAATCATAAAATTATAGAATTATATATCAAAATTAATAATCTTATAAAAAATATGAAAAATATTATAGAATTATATACTCATAAAGTCCTATGTGATAATAGAATGGTCTGTTTGATTCATTGGATTGATGCTGTCTTGGCATCAGTTTGAAACATACAAAATGGATTAAGTTCCAAATGCACATCTATACGTAGAAGATAAACAGATTACATATGTATACAAATTACGTACAGATCAGATGATAACCGCAAAACGAACCAATTCAAACAACGCTTAGATAGCAAATTTTGTCTAAGAGGTTGGTTTGACTAATGCACTCTGTTTTTGTTGTTTATCCGTCCCCAAACCAGTTTGATGTGCGCGGCGACGCATTTGGCTTATTGGCTGCACATCCAATGGCACCCTTGGTTTCCATGCATAATCTGGACTATATAGATCCAATTTTCCCCACAATGGCGACTATTGAAGCTTTGAAACATCTGTTTGAGGCAGCAAAAGTGGATCCTCAAAGAATTCTGCAGCAAACCATCTGCTACGATCGGTGGTTCACCTGGACGCTTTCGGTGTCATGGGGTTACGCGGTTCAGGTGTTGGGTCTCATGTCTGTGGTAGATGCAACCACTCATGTTCACAAAACTTTCAGGCCATGGACACAGGGCAATATCTTCAAAGAAACATACGTATTTAATACTAAAGAACCTCATCCTGATCCTTGTGGAAGACCAACGGTTTTCTTTCTTGATGGTATATCTCCTGGCAGGGATGGAATCAGAACAGTCTACAAGAAACCTTACTACAATTGTTCCTACGACAGGGCTTCGCCTAAAGTACTGGAAGAAATTCGAGTGTACTCCAAGAAGCTAGATCTTAGCATCAAGCAGGTACTTCAGATTCGACTTTAGACATTCTTACTCGATAAATGTATTGGAAGTCTTAATACTTTTTACCAATTCCCTACATGAAAAATAAAATGTTTTGAAATATGTACAAGTCATAAAATGATTTAGGGAAAAATAAAAATTTAGTCCTCAATATTTGCCACCTTTTCTATTTAAATCTTTAATTTTTTAATCTTTTCTATTTATTTTTAATATTTGTAAAAGTTTATAAACAAGTAGTACTTTACTACGGAAAATTTGTACTTATCCCAAAGATTTACAAATCTGGAGATCCTTCTTGGAAAGGAAGGGACTAAATCGCAAATTGCCGTGAGAATTAAGAGTTCTGGTGCATTTTGTATATAATTTTACATATCCATGGAAGTAAAAATGAGATGTAAATATGTAAATTTGGCTGAAGACTGCAATTGACACTTTTGATTTTTGCCTTCAGTTGCAGGCTCCAAGGAGGCAATGTTGTGATATGTTACCTTCAACGAATAACAAAGTAATGGACATCGCCATCAGAGAGTGCAAAGAGGACGAGTTGATTTACATGCATTTATAGACAATATAGTTGTTATGTTAGGATGTCTTTGGCGTATATTTTAGTACATGATATAAAGTTTATCTTGTTGACATATCATGCATATTACACATATTATATCAATTGACATCATACTTTCAATTGTTTCTATAGAAACACTAGAATGCTAGTGCATCATTCTAAGTTATGATTGTAGATGCAATGAAAGGAAATTTAAACTGACGTAACCAAATAAAACTAATAATATCTTCTTCTTGATTTAAACATTTTATTCGCGAACGGAATAAAAATTAAAACATCTCTTAATTGAAATCTAAAATAATTATACTTATTTTATTAAAAAAAAATCACATAATTTAATAAAAGGAACCACGTAATTAAAAATAACCATTCAACCTGTAAATGTCATTGACGCAACTGTACCTATACTTGATGATTGATTATTATAATACACTGAATGAGCTAAACAATTCCTAAATTCTTATTACACACCTTAATATAGCATAAAGATAGAAGTGGCAACTAAAAACTCAAAACCATTCATCAGATACATCACGTTAAAATAATGGATAACACATTAAAGTAGATGATTTATTATAAATAAAACAAAAAATTTCATTTGGTCTAAACGTAGTATAAAAAAAAAAAAAAAAAGTTAACAAGTCAAAGGGGGAAAATAAAAAGAAGTACGACCCTAATAAGTGAATTATGTATTTTTGGGAAAATTATGTTGGTCAGTATGGTATGGTAAGTTTCCCATCTATTGCAAAGGAAATATTGATCAAATAAATAAAATACATCCTGCGTAACAACAAAAAGACAATAGTTAAACCAAATCCTACTATGTGAAAATGGCCATGCACCATTCAATTAGTTTTTCTTTTTTCCTCGTGCTTCCTCTGATTGAAGCAAACCCTTCTCTTGATACTCTATTTTGGGCTGATCCGAGGTCCAATTCGAGCAGAGACCTTCCGATACCCATTTGACATACTGGACGACCACACACTTCGCCTTGTTCGAACAGTTTGCCATGGCTGAGCACTTAGCTTGCCTGCGGGCACCTCAAAGACCCACTCCCCGAGCACCTACTTGGACGTGCTTGGGCTACGAAGCCCCTCTTAGCCCCTAGCTTCATGCTTGCCACTTGAGAATTTATCTGCAAGTGCTCCGAGAAAGTTAACTTAGTTGCTCTCGAGTTGTTTAGGGCCTCTCTTCTTTGCCCTTGGAGTTATTTCTCTTTAGCGCCTATACCTTTCCTCTTCCCAATGATTGCGGCATGACATTTGTGATACAACCAACACACCCGACATCCTCTAAAAATGTTAGAGCTCTAGATTATAGACGTGGTTGCTAACCTAGTCATGGTTAACCAACATCTAAAGCTACCTTGTCACCCCCTTGGCGCATGCCCTTTGCTAATAGCAAGTCTAAACAAACCGCAAGCTGATATGTGCCCCTAGTAGGAGTGCAAGGAGCCAACGGGTAAAGGGATTCAGATTTGAACTCCCAAAATTATAAATCTCTCACTAAAACTCATTATCACCTGAGCACCCTATCCCTCATTCTAGGAGTGCTTGAACACCTCTTTACTTCCCCTTCTCTTTCCCTCCTTATAAACTTAAGTGTTGAAAGGCTCTTGTAGACAAACCCATAGGGGGCTTTTTGTAGGTACCAAGAGATAAGGAGTCTATGTAACCCTAAGGCCTATCCCTTCTAATAAGAATTCAAGCCTAACCTACCCTATTACTTTCAATTGATTTTGCTACAATCAACATTTTGGTGCCCACCATTTTAGGCCAATCTACTCTAGATGGCAAAGAGAAAAAACAATAATCTTGAAGCTTCACAACTAGGTGATGGTAATAGGTTGCCTCCACCATGACGTTCATCAACATTCCCTACTCTAGGCACTTTAGCCTATGAAATGCAACAACTTAGGATATTTGTCCAATAAGTGCTTGAGGACATTAAAAGACTTAAGAGTTCAATGCTACCCTCTAAAGAGATGTAGCTCTCCTAAAATATGCATCTAAAAAGTATACCCATGAAGAAGCAACAATCAGCTCATCTACATGACTAAGCTGACAAGACGAACCATGTACTAATTACCAAGTATGTTTATGCTTCCAGGTTCAGCACGATCAGTAGGCTTCCGAAGACCTTCGTGATCGATCGAACTTCAATAGTGGCATAACACATAAACAGGTTGAATGGTCTGAGACGAAGAGACCTATTAGACACTTATCCTTAGGGCAATCTCAAAAATAACTTAAGGACATGAACTTCTAAGAGTTGGACGAGCACATATACTGCACATCATCAAGTGTGCATAACCAAAAGAAGGTCCAATCATTAGCATGCGCCATGCTTGATGATGGCAAAGAGCCCATTCACATACTCATTCTTGAAGAAACATTACCCTAGGGTGTGAGACTCCTTACCTTAACAATTATGATAGAATATGAGATCCAAATGACCACTTGGTCCATTTTTGAACCATGATAAGCGTTAATAACTTCACGGATGCAATCATGTGCAAGGCCTTTCCCAGTATACTAGGAAAGGTAGCCTTATTATGATTTAACCCTTTATCTAATGCCTCTATCACCTTTTTTGATGACTTAGCGAGCAAATTCCAATGACACTTCCTCAACTTCAAGGTTTTGCAGAAAGACTCCTTGACCTTGTATACTGTCAAACAGCATCCCAATGAGTCCTTGCATACATACATGGAATGCTTCAACCATGTAAAGCTCTAAGTCTCTAAACTTAATATTAGGATAGCCCCTCCAGGCCTTGATTATAGGAATTGACCTCATAGGAATGCTCTTTGATGTAGTATCTCTCAACAAGCTGGACTCATTCAACAAAGTTATGCGAGTAGCCAAAAAATATGTTGCCCAAGAGGACATTATCAAAGCTAAATTCAAGGCTAAAAACAACATTTATGGCTGATGCATCTCCGAGGTTAGACATACGAAGAAACATTACAACGAAGTGAACTAAACAGAACCAAAAGAAAATCTAGCAAAGTCCGGGTAGCTATTTATTGGTTACGATACACTAATCGATCTTACTCAGCCTATGATTCGCCAAATATGACTTATTGGTTTGAATTGAAGAGTCATTCACCACTACCACTTGCTAAATGGAATAGATAAGAGTTGAAGAGTAGTAAGAATAGTAGGGTTGCTA
Source organism: Lumnitzera racemosa (assembly GCA_024138005.1). Lineage (NCBI taxonomy): Eukaryota > Viridiplantae > Streptophyta > Magnoliopsida > Myrtales > Combretaceae > Lumnitzera > Lumnitzera racemosa. Next base: position 20,310,990 of record JAMXBC010000002.1, read on the forward strand.
AAAGGAAACTTCAATAAAATTATGATATTGATGATTGTTGTCTATGTATAACTACGTGGGGGTTTATATACCCATCCATGAAGGTTACTTTATACATATGAAAAAACAAAAGGGTATTCTTATAATAATGTTATACAATACATACTAAAAAGGGTAAAAGAGACAAAATATTTAGTATGGAATTAAAAAAAAAATCCTTTTAGAAAGTCGTACCAGAAGACATGTGTTATGTGGTGGCTAGGTGTTAGAAATATGGTACAAGTAGATGAAGAAAAGGATTTATAGTCAAGGGTTGACCTGATCTAGATTAGGTCAGGGCCTAGTCAGTTTTGTTGTGGAGTAATCAATTGGGGTTAGGTTGGACATTTGTTGTCAATTCAAGAGTATGCTCGAATAATCTTAGGATTGCTTGCTCGAATATTCTGTTATAGTATAGTTGCTTAGTAGGTTTGGCGCATGTAAAGGCTTGGTAGTCAGGTCAATAGAAAAGGGAAACAGAGAGGTTAGGATAGGAATTTTTGTCTCAAATAAGGCTTTGAGCTAGTATTCTATGAGTAAGTCCGTGGAGTCCTTTAGGTCGACTTTCATGTGATTGGTCTAGGGCGTTGATTCCTATCATTTGCTTGGGGGTTGAAAAGATTTTTCATCAAATTTGAAGTGGTCTCTAGCTCTTCTTCTGGGACATTCATGGGGGTCTTCTATTGGTTGGTGAGGAATTAGGTTGGATACATTAAAAATGGGGGAGACACCATAGTCATTAGGTAACTTGATTTGGTAGGTATTGCGGTTGAGCTTCTTTAAGACCTTGAGTGGACATTCAGCTCGAGGAGATAGCTTGCTTTGTCTCATGTGCGGGAATTGTTCTTGATTGAGGTGAATCTATACTACATTTCTTTGTTGGAAGAAACAATTTGGCAGCCTTAGCTACTAATTTCTGATTGCCTTTGATTGAACTTGGTGATCTTCTTAGTTATAGACTAGTGTAGCTCTTGTGATTCCTAAGCCCGGTTAACTCCCGATTGACTCTCTTTAGTAGTTACGGGGGTGCCAATCATATCTAGGGGGATAGTAGGATTAAGACCATAGATAACCTTGAATGGGGTCTTTTCGATGGTGTTGTAGATAGTTTAGTTGTATGCAAATTTCACAACTAGTAGATGCAGATCCTAGTCTCTTAGGTTCTTTCCCATGATAGCTTTAAGTATGTTTACTAGCATCTTGTTCACCACTTCAATTTGGTCATTTAGACTAAAAAACAAGTTTGGTTCTAAGCCTTCTCTACAGAGTTTTCCAGAAATAGCTCAAGAATTTTATGTCTTGATTTGAAATGATGGTCTTTGGCACTCCATGTAGTCGGACTACTTCCTGCAAAAATAAGTCAGCAATATATAAAGCATTGTTAGTCCAATAGTACGGAATGAAGTGTACTATTTTGCTAAAGTGATCCACGAAAACAAATATAGATCTTTTCCTTTAGATGTTCGAGGTAACCCTAGGATAAAGTTCATGCTAAGGTTAGCGTCAAGTAAGGTTGGTGTCAATAGGGGCATGTATTCTCCATGGGTTTCTCTCTTCCCCTTAGCTCGCTTATATACATCACAACTACCAACTATTTTATGGACATCTTTAGCCAAACTGGGTTAGTAAAAGTTTTCCTTCAATAGATTGGTCGTCTTAGTCTCCTAAAAGTGACAAGATAATTCTTTACAATGAGCTTCCCTGACCAACAACTCATACGTGGAATAGTTTGATATATACAACCTTCTATCCTTAAATAAATAGTCATCCTTAAGATAATATGCTCCAACAACTACTCTTTCTTGGCATTGTTGAACAATGGGACTAAAATGAGGGTTATTAGCATATTGCTTATGATAAGCGAAAATCCCAATAATTTTATCTACAAAGTGGTTGATAAGGTTTGCCGATGTGATAGAGCATTGGTGACCATATTTGCGCTTTCTTTCTTGTACTGGATCACATATGAAAATCCTTCCATGAACTCCAACCACTTAGCTTGCCTTTTTGAGAGTTTGTTCTGACTGCCAAGATGCTTCAGAGACTCATGGTCTGTGTAAATAACAAACTCTCGTAACTATAGGTAGTGTTGCCAAACAGTAAGAGCTCAAAAAAGAGAGTAGATTTCTTTCTTGTACACATAATAGTTTAGAGCAGCACCACTAAGCTTCTCACAATGGCAAGCGATGGGTCATTGTTTCTGCATAAGGATGGTTCCAATTCTAATTCTTAACACATCACATTCCAATTCAAAGGACTTGTCAAACTTTAATAGTAATAAGATAGGAGCGACGGTGAGCTTCTCCTTGATCTCCTTGAAGCTCTGTTTAGCTTAGTCGTTTCATTTGAACCATCAGTCTTCTTCATCAGTTCAATTAAGGAAGCAGCTATTGTACTGAAGTTTTGAATGAATTGCCTATAGAAAGAAGCTAGGTTGTAAAAGCTTTGAACTTTAATGACAACTTTTAGCATAGGCCATTTTAAGATAGCTTCGATCTTCTCCTCATATACTTCGATTCCCTCTCCTGACACTATAAACCTATGAAAAATCACTTCATCTTAGTAAAAAGAACATTTCTTTAGATTCCCATAAAATTGTTTAGATCATAAAATGTCAAATATTACTCGAAGATGTTGAACATGATTGCTCAGGTCGATACTGTATAAAAATATATCATCAAAGTACATGACCACACATCTTCTAATTAGAGGGCACATCATATGGTTCATTAATTTCATGAATGTACTTGGTGCATTAGTAGTACCAAACAGCATAACTAACCAATCGTAGAGACTATGCTTAGTCTTGAAGGTAGTCTTCTACTTATTACCTGGTCTCATGAGAATTTGGTGGTAGTCACTTTGCAAATCAATCTTTGAAAATATTTTTGCACCATGAAGTTTATCTAACATGTCATTGAGCCTCCGTATTAGATATCTGTATTTAATAGTAAGTTGATTGATTGCTTGGTTGTTGATGCACATGCACGACAAACCATCCTTCTTTGGGATGAGTAGAACTACTACAGCACACAGGCTCATGCTTTCCTTCACATATTCTTGCTCTATGAGTTCATCTACCTATCTTTTTAACTCGGCTGCTTACTTAGGGTTCATTCTATATGCAAATCAATTCAATAGGGTAGTGTCTGGCTGTAGATCAATATAATGCTCTATGCCTTGAACTGGAGGTAGTCTTCTGGGTAGTTCTTTAAGAAACAGATTGGAAACTTTAGTAGGCTTTAGATTTCATCAGGAACATCCTTCAGATCTCTTATCTCCAATAATCATCTAATCAATAGAAACATAGGCTCTTTGGCCTTCTTAGTAGCTTGGAGCTTTCTTCACTCATCACTAAGGCTTTTTTCTTACTAGCTCAAGTGAGCTGATTATGGGTTTCATTTACTTGGGATGGGGTTATGGGTTACAACATAATCTTCTTCCTATTCTTAATAAAGGCATAGGTGTTCTTATAGTCATCATGAGTAACATATCGGTTAAATAACCAAGGTCTTCAAAGCAACAGATGTGAAGCTCTCATGGGGATAAGATCGTACACTGCTTCGTCCTTATACATATTCCTAACACTGAATGTTGTGGTTACTTGTTTAGTTATGTGTAAAGCACCCTTGTCATGAAGCTAATATAGCTTGTAAGATTAGGGATGTTTGGAGGTCAGTAGACCTAACCTCTACATGAAGGATTGTGCTACTTCATTAGTACAACTTCCTTTATCTACTATAATAGTGTACAACTATCCCTTGATGGTACATTTAGTATGGAACAACTTTTCCCTTTGGTCTTCCTCGAAGCTCGGTAGGGAACTTAGTATTCATCTTAGAACTATACATAGGTCTCTCCTTCCCCCTTGACCTTTACCTTTCTATTATCCTTCTCTTCCTCAAGCTCACTCTCATTTGTACTATCTACTATATCTCCTCGGAGCACCATGACACGTTAGTTTAGACACTTAGTGGCCATGTATCAAAAGCTTAAGCATTTGAAGCACCTCATCTTACTAGTCTTCCGTCCATAAGTTTATCTTCTTTCATATGTTGTCGGGGTTGGCTTAACCTTGGTTCGGCTTAACCATTTTACTCAGCCGTACTAACTTACTTGGTTATCGTTAAGTTGGTCATTCCTTTCTTCGGCCCAATATGGCCTCCTCGACTTGGTTTAAATAGGTTGGCACAAAATAGGGGCTAGGGAGAAAGTTGGCTTAGGTCAACTTGGTGCACTTCTCCTCTATTTTTCGACCCTTTGTGCTATCTTAATCACCTCTTCCAAGGTATAAAACCTCTGAACTTCCACAATGTTGTGAATTTCATATTTAAGCCTAGAAATGAACCTTGATGTTGTTCAGGCTTTTGGTTCTTCTATGTCAACTCAGATTATAAGCATTTAGAACTCTCTCATATAGTCATCAATAGATCAACCTCCTTAGCGAAGTTCCTATAACTTTACAAATGTATCATATAAGTAGGTCTTAGGCACAAATCTATCTCTTAACAACCTTTTCATTCCATCCTAGGTCCTGACTCCTCATCTTTCGTTCCTTACTCCTCGTCTTCCATTCCTTACTCCCGTTGCGTTTAGATTTTTCCACCACATTGTAGCATATCCAGTAAACTCCAGTGCAGCAAGTTAGACTTTAATAGTGTTTGTATAACCATAAGAGTCAAACACCTTCTTGACCTTCTCTTCCTAGTTCAAGTATTCATCTGCATCTTTACTGCTACTGAAGGTAGGATTTGGACCCTGACATTGTCTAGTCCTTGAGGGGCTTGGAGTCCACGTTCTTATGCTCGGTAATAGACAACCTCTTCTTCTTCCTCCATATATTCTTCGACATCTAGCTCTTTATCATCTTCCTTAATCTCCTCTAACTTTAGTCTTCGTCTAGCAGCTTAGTCTACTACTCCTCTAACTTGTTGCGGTCAAAGTAGGCGATTGGCGTAGTTACCTTAGCCATAGTATCTCTTAGAGGCATTTACTAGTGGGTTATGGGGTTGTACACCTTGAGGTTATTGTCTATTAACTTGGATCGCTATAACTAAACTCTCAACAAGGTTAGTGAGCCTATCAAGTTTGTCATCAACCAACCTTAGGGTATTATTGCCATTATGACTATGACCAAGTTAAACGCCACTACTTTAGTCATCAATAACACCCTGAACACTTAAATTTGACATGGTATAATGCTTCTTGAATAGGTTAACAACACATTATATGGAAAATAATGCTATTGTATTACCTAAAAATTTAGTTTTCACACTAGTAACTTTAATACCCAATAATCACTCAAATATAATAGAAATGAACTTACTTTACTTTCGTAGTGAAAAATAGAATAAGAATAGAGTAATAATGAAACCACACTTACTAACACACAAATATACTATAGCAACTATGGAAAGAACACAGTAGCTACTAACAGTAAAGCGAACAAAAACTTTATTGCAACTTCACACACTACTTCTTGGAACCATGCTTTGATATCAGTGAAGCTAATGCATCTTTGAGGTCGAACACATAGAGAAACACTACAACAAAGCAGACCGAAAAGAAACAAAAGAAAAGTTAGCAAAGTCCGGGTAGCTATCAACTAGATATGCTACACTAATTGATCCTACTTGACTTATGATTCGCTGGATGTGACTTACTAGTCCAAATTGAAGGGTCACTCATTGTTACTTTTTGCTAAAGGGAATAGATAAGAGTTGAAGGGCAGTGCGAACATTAAGGTTACTCAAAGGAAACTTGAATAAAATTTTGATATTAATGATTGTTATTTGCATACAGCTAAGTGGGGGTTTATATACCTATCTACTAGGGTTGCTTTACATGTATAAAAAGACAAAAGAGTATTTTTATAATTAGGTTATGCAATATATACTAAAAAGGGTAAAAGAGACAAATAATATTCAGTATGGAAAGTAAAAATAAATCCTTCTCGAAATTCATGCCAAAAGACATGTGTTATGAGGTGGCTAAGCATTAGAAATATGGTACAAGTAGACAAGAAAAAAGATTTACAGTTAGGGGTTAACCTGATCTAACTTAGGTCGGGGACCAATTAGTCTCGCTATAGAGTAGTCAGCTAAGGTTAGGTCAGACATTTGTTGTTAGTTTGACAGCTTGGCTTGAATAGTCATGGAACTGTCTATTCGGATATTATATCATAGCATAACTGTTTAGTAGGTTTGGCATATGTGAAGGCTTTGTAGTTAGGCTTGCAGAAAAGGGAAATAAAGAGGTCGGGATAAGAATTTCCATCTCAAATTGGGCTTCGAACTAGTGTTCTACAAGTAAGTCCTTAGAGTCATCTAATTCGAATTCATATGATCGGTCCAGGATGTTGATTCCTATCAGTGGCTTAGCTAAAGATCGACTAGGGCCAAGAGATATGAAGCCAACTTCTTAGCGGCATGTCAAAGAGATACTCGATGTGACCAATTCAAGCAATTACTATGACTACCGTCAAGTGCATAACCATAACACCAACGAGTGGCATCATCTCAAAAATGCAGTCTAAAGCCTTGTTTGTAAGGGCTGCATCAGCCATCTCATTGCGGATGAAAGGAACTAACTCTAACAACTGACCCAGCAATGTTGAGTTGAGCAGCAAGAATAACCCTAATAATAGCAGCAAGAACAACCCCAATAATAGCAGCAACACCAACAACAAGAACACACCATTAACGATGAAGATCATTGCAGTAGGTGAAGATAGGTGAACACAATCTTTAGAGTCCGTAACCTTACAGGAGACATGTCTCCACATCTATTGAGCATGAGGCTTACCTCATTAAAACCGAAAAGCCTAAGATGGACATTATAGACATCCTATTTTTGTCACCCTTTTATTTTAGGTTTTTTTTTTCTTTGATTTTTTGGGCTAGGTTTATAAAAATCCAAAAGTTGAAAAAAAAAAAAATAGAAAAATAAACTTATCAAAAGAGCTTGAGTCAAGTTAGTAAGTTGTTTGGGGTTGGATTGAGTAAAATTCAAAATATACATATGGTTTAATAAATTTAGATTTTTTAATATTTTTAGGCTTCATCGAAAAATACATATTTTAAAAAGTCTAGTAAAATATTTGAGTTTTTTTTTTTCAATTAAAAATAAAATATTTTAATTGGACTAATTAAAATAAGACTCTAAATTTATTAAATTCGAAAGTAGCATTGAAATATACTTAGGATGTATATTTAGGGGCTATTTTAAAAAGTTTAGGTCATTTGGGTCAACAAGCTTGGACTTGAAAGTAAAGATGAACTTGCCTAGTTTTTATAGTTTAAGTATAAATGGATTGTCATTAATAACGAGAAAGAAGACTAGGTGAGTTGGCAAGAGACATTAATTTAGTATTGGTAGGTAAAAAGAAGTTAAGGGGTTTGATCTTACCTAAGGGGAGAATCTTTTTGCTATTCCCTAAGATCATGTACAATGCATGTGATAACGTATTCCATTCCCATAGGGATGTACCTAAATTAAACATGGAAGAAAATGTTTGATGACTTCAAATCAAGAATTTTTTATTTTATCAAATCTACGTTGTTTTCAAAAGGATGTTGATTCACAAAATATTTAATAAAGGAAAATCTAATTGAATCTTTATCTTCAGTTGATTTAGTATGATCTAAAAATCACTAAAAGGATTTAATTGTTAGTCTATAAAATTAGGAATATAGAGGAATTAAGGGGGAATCCTAGTTAAAATTCATCTTCATGCCATGTAACAATCCCTAACATCATAACCCTTTCTTACCCTAAACACAAACAGCAATCGCTTACAACACCTATACAACACCTATGCATATGACTTCCTTCCCAGCTTCACAACCCGATACCATAAGACCGACACCTACAACCATCACCATCCTTCATTGTCACATACACAACGAACTCCACTAACATAGCAGATACAACATACATAGTGCATGGCAATACGTGCCCTTTGACCATCCAACATACGGGAACTTGATCCAACTACTCTACACCTAGTGATACTTGACCTAACCATAGTAGTGAACATCCTATGACAGCTATCATACGATAACCACCACTACTCTCAAACGTAATGTAAACCTCACTCAATAACAACTCACAGCATACATACAGTTCTTTCCCTTATCCTTACTTAAATACACGCATCGCTATAACTTAAGTGCGACCACAGTAGCGACCTCCACTAAACCTCAATCGTATATCATTAGCTACTTCGTGAAACACAACTCAGTAAATACTATGTATAAAATCAAAAAATGCCATTGAGTTCTTAGTATCTCAAAACCCCCACTCGTACCTTCTATCCATCTTAAAAGCTCTCGATCGCTGCTACTTAAGCTTACTACCATTGCCCAACTTTTAAAACAACCTAAACGACTACCTCTTGTGAAGGCATTATGTCTAAGGCCTCTATTTTTTATTGGAAACACATGAATCTTGAGTCATCCTCTCGATTCATGCCCCAGAAGCTGTTGTGGGAAACCATCATTCATAGCATCTTCTTCTTCTTCTTCTTAACTTAGATCTGACCTGCTTAAAGTGCCCAAGTCCGAGTTGACCCTCTTGTGTATTAGGCTAGGGGTGTTTTGTTTCTTTCTTATTTTATTTAATATTTGTTTTGTTAGTTTACTTTACATATAATTAAATAATACATGTACTAACTTTAGTTTTATTTTTGGTATAGGTCATCAGTTTAACATCATTTTTCACATTAGTTTATTTTAATAGTTTTTAGTTTTATTGTGTGACATAAGTTTTGTCTAAAGTTGCACCTTTAACGTGATTTATTTACATATATTAGGTACTAAATTGATTTTTTTTTATAGGTCCTTCTATTAATTCTCATATAATGGTAGTTTATGCATATTTCTACATATTTATTATTAAAAATCACGTTTTTAGTATGTTTAATAAAAATTTCATTTTATTTTACAAAATTTACATTTTTTTTTAGAAAATTGCATCTTTACAAAAATTGCATATTTTTGAAAAATCACATTAGTGCATATTTTCCTCACCATAATTGTACCTTTTAGAGACTTAGCATAAAAAATACGTTATTTTGCAAATTATTTTTTTTTAGAAAATAGAAATTGTCTTATCACGTGGTTGGGTTTCCTTAAAATAAAAATATAAATTTGAGTCTTTTCAAAATTAGGTTTTCCTTTTTTTTTTTTTTTAAGTTTGGACAATGCAAATTAGGGTTTCTTTTTAGGATTTTTCTTAAACAAAAATAAAATGATTAAAGATGTAAATCTAGCCAATTTTTTAATAAAAAGAACCAGCTCACTAAAGTTTTCTAAAAAAAATAAGAACTACGATTGATTTGTTTTCGATTAGTGGGTTTATAGGCACCTATAGGGTAATTATCAAATTTGTAAAATATTTAGTTTTTTTTTTAAGTTTTAGGGAAATTTTTAAATTAAAAAAATAAAAATTCATTTTCATGCATTTTTGCATATTTTCACATTTTTTACAAAAAAATTATAAAAATAAAGGCCCATCAGTTAGTTTTCTTTTTAATTTTTACGTGTTGACTAAAAAAAATTATAAAAAAGAAGTCCCATTAGGTTTGTTTTTTTTTAACATGTTAACTTTTGTCTTAATAAATTAGTCTTCGAACTTAGTCATTTAGTTAATTTTTTTTTAAAAATATTTTTTAGAAAATTCGTGGATTAAGGTTTTTCTACTCAAAACCCTAATCTTACTTTTTATCAGTTTTATTGGTCGGCGGTTATAATTATTTTTTTAAAGTATTTTTAAAACATTTTTTTAAAGAAAAATATTTTTCTTTAATTTAATGTTGAGTATTTTATATTAAGTGAGCTGGATTTAGTATAAAATAAATTAAGGAAAATCAAACTATGGCTTAATAAACACTACTATCAATTTCACCTTAGACAATGTACAGAGCATCGATTACCCACATAGTAATGCATTAGTGATCAATGCTAAGATCGAATACTTCAGTATCCTTAAAACGTTCATTGACAATAGTAGCTTAGCTGATATCCTCTTCTACAACGCTTATGAACAAATGAGGGATTAGCTTGGTGAACCCCTACAACCCTACAAATCAAGCCTCACATGATTTAGAGGCAGCAAATCTATGCTAGCTAAGGGACTCATTACCTTACTAGTATAGCAGGGTGACGATGGACGTATTGCTACATAGTCAATCAACTTTGTTGTAGTCGACCACTGCTCACTATACAATGCTATTTTAGGAAGACCAAGAACAAAAAAATTTGATATGCTCATAAGCGAAAGATGCTTGAAAGCTAGGTTCTTAACACCGATAGGAGTTAGTGAAGTACATAGAGACTAAAAGCTATCCAGGTCTTTTTATCTCAAAACTTAGACATGAGACAACATCAAGAACATTGAATTTACTACAGATGAAAAACCAACTGATAGGAAACAACCCCTTACAGTGATTACGTGTAGCTTAGCTAGAGGACTCTAAGGATTCACTTGAAGGATATAAGCTTTAGGCCATGGTCGAGATGGGGATTCCTATCTCAAGCTGGTCTCTTGCAGACTTGACTATCATATCCTTACTTGTGTCAGATCCACCTCTGTTCAGCAACGATACTTTATCTTAGAAGATGGCCTAAGAATAGTTGAGGTGAGCTCCCGATTAGACCATAGGCATCTAACCCCAAATTGAGCTGACTTCTCTTCAGAAGAACTAATTAGTCCCTATCCTAGTCTAAATCAGGTCAGCTCCTGATTACTAGCACTTTATGTTTCGTCTACTTTGTATCATACTCTTAACTCCCATCCACCACATGACACGTGTCTTTTGGCATGATCTTTCTAGAAGGATTCTTCACTTTTTCTTACTAAATATTCTTGGTCTCTTTTACCCCTTTTTAGTAAGTTTCATGTAACCTAATTGTAGAATACCTTTTTTGTCTTTTCATACATGTAAAGTAACCATAGTGGATAGGTATATAAACCTCCATTTTTTTGTACGCAAATTAGATTATTCAAGCATCCTTTAAGCAACCTTATTATTCTCATTACTCTTTAACTTTTATCTATTCCCTTTAGTAAGGAATAGTAGCGAGTGATTCTTCAGTTCAGATTGTTGTGTCATATCTGGCAGATTATAGGTTGTGTAAGATCTTATTGGTGTATCATATCCAGCTAGATAGCTCACAGATTTGCTAAACCCCCCATCTTATTTCCTTATTCTTGCTCATTGTGGTGTCTCTCCGTGTATTTGACCTTGGAGACGCATCACCAACCCTTTGTTGAGAGCTAACAAAAAAATAGAAGAAATCAAGCTTGGAAACACTCTAAGAATGACCATTCGGACCGATATAGCCCTACTTGAAGACAAAAAAGCTAAGCTCATAGACTTCTTCTAGAATACTAATTTCTTTATGTTAATGCTCGGGGACATGTTTAGTGTTAGGGTCCCATTTTTGTAACATACTTATATTAGCAGGAGCTTATTATTTTGTACATATTGTAATATAGAGGAGGAATTTTTTTTTCATTTTAGCTAAAGCTTTACTATTATTATAAATTTTTACTTTTAGAAAGTGATACCATTTAGCCATTTTTAATGTCTCCTCTTACCAGGTCCAAAAATGTCCGAAATGCTCTTTATAGTGGAATGAGTACTTTTTTAGATTAAAGCTCTTACTCAGTAAATCAATTGATTACGACTGACGACAACTATTACTTATGCATTACCCTCGTGTATACACATTATAGCCTTATAATACTGTTGGAATTAATAGAAGTGTGTTGTTCATTTTTCCATTTGTACCTATATCCCTTGTATTATTGTTGACCTATTTTCTTGTTTGTGTTGCTTACAAGTTTAGGCCTTTTAGGTAAGTGTTGCGTACAAGTTAAGCTTGCTTACTACTACAAAGGTAGGATAGTAATCTCTGTATAGTCCGTTTGTATACTAGAGAAATCCTTGGACCGTAATAGTTGGTATCAAAGGATAGGTTATTCTAGTGGGAACAACTATGACACGATAAAGGGGAGTAAGCAAGAGGCTAGATAGGTTGGAGGAAATCCTTAAGGGATTATCTAAGTAGATGGACGATTTCGTCATACTGTTGATAACAATGGTAGAAGTTAAGGCCAATCATCAAGATATGAATGCTAAGATGATTGAGATAGTCGAGAATTTCAATGTTACAGTGTAGACACTTAGAGAGGAAATGCATGTGAATACCGATGAGGCTAGAAAACAACTAGGGACTAAAGTGGAAGACTTAAGAAGTTAAGTTAACACTTGTGCCTCAATCAAGTCTATTGAGGAGTTGAGAGCACAATAGCTATTTTAACTTGAGCAGCGGGAATGCTCTTACCCTTGCCTTTGCCTCCGTACATGCTTTTACTCATGCATGACGTTAGATATAATCTGAAGATGCTTGAGCCTAAGGCATTCACTAACGTAAAGGATGCTAAGTTGTTGGAGAACTTTTTATTTGATATGGAGTAGTACTTTGCCGTTGTAGGGACAAATGATGAGAAAACAAAGGTCACTATGGCTGCAATGTACTTAATTGGTAATGCTAATCTATGGTGGTGCACCAAATATGAGGAGATCCAAAATGGTAATGCTTATGTAGATATGTGGGTTGAAGTGAAGGTTGAGTTGCAAACTTAGTTTTTCCTTGAGGATGTTGAGTATAATGCCTAAAAGAAGTTGAAAGAACTTTGATAGGGTGATGACATCAAAAAATATGTCTGTGAGTTCTTAACATTAATGTTAGACATTAAGAGCATGGCTGAAGATGATAAGTATTCTACTTCCTAGAAGGATTGAAGCCTTATGCTAAGAATGAGTTGTAGAGGCAACATGTTACGAACTTGGCTACAGTATAGGCAGTAGCTGAATGCTTGATTTAGTAATGACAATAAAGGGAAGACTGTATCAATAGGATACAAAGGTAGAAAGTTAGTTAAGTCAAGCAAACCCAAGAATGGGGGGGCCTTCAAGTTTAAGTAGTAATTGTAATAACATTGGAAGGGGTTAGAGGAAATTCTACAACTTTCACCAGTCTAAAAAGAGTATGGTAATGAGTGGAGGTAAAAAGCCCTCATTCTCATGTTTTTTGTATAATGGCTCATATAAAGTAACTGAATGTTCACATAGGGCTGCACTTAATGCTATGGCATGAAAGGTTGATAGTGTATGCTAAGATGAAGATTCCGAGAGTGATGGGGAGGATCAACCTTGAATGGACACGTTATACATGTTCTTGGCTATTAGAAAGAGTTCCTCAGTGTAACGTAAGCCTAAGACCGACATTGAGTTAAAGTATGTCCAGTTGAACATCAACGGCAAGAGTGCTAGTGCAATGGTAGACTTTAGTGGCACATACAATTTCAATGATGTGCCTAATGTAGAAAGGTTGTGGCTGGTCCTTGCTAAAGACACTAGCTAGATTAAACCTGTTAATGCTAAGGTCCGTCCTGTTTGAGGAGTTACAAGAGGAGTGAAAGTGAGGGTTAGGGATTAGAGTACAAATCTCAACTTCACAGTTGTTCTATTAGATGACTTTAGCATATTCCTTAGGATATGTTTCTTAAGATAGGCTAAAGTTGCTCTTATGCCTACAGTAGATTGCTTGTTATTCATGGGTGAAAAGCCATGTTGTGTGACAATTTAAAGGAATAGGGCAAGTAACAATGGAAAGGAAGGGAAGAATAGTAGGGCTATGATGCTATTAGTACTCCAATTGAAGAGAGGGCTTAATCATTAAGAGTTGACTTTCTTAGTTGTCCTTACATAGGAAGAGGAAGTAGGAAAGATAGAGATGTTAAGGGTAATAGAGAGTATCTTGAAGGAGTATAATTCTATGATGCTTGATAAGCTCCCGAATGACTTACCTCCTAGACGGTTGGTGGACTATGAGATTGAGTTGATTCTTAGTGCCAAACCACCTACTAGAGCTCCTTACAAAATGTCGCCTCTCGAACTTGCCAAATAGAAAAGCAGTTGGATGAGTTATTAGAGGAAAGCTTTATTCAACCGTCAAAAGCACCATATGGTGCTCTTATTCTATTTCAGAAGAAGCAAGATGGTTGTTTGAGATTAAGTATTGACTATCAAGCACTAAACAAGTTGATAGTAAAGAATCATATCTGACTCCTCTAATTGCTGATCTATTTGATCAACTAAGCGAGGCTAAGTACTTTACAAAGCTAGATCTTCGCTCAAGCTATTATTAGGTTCGCATTGTTGAGGGTGACGAGCCCAAAACAACGTGTGTAACCTGATATTGTGCTTATGAGTTCATAGCGATGCCCTTCGATCTCACCAATACTCTTGTGACATTTTGCACCTTAATAAATAATGTATTTTGCGAATATCTTGACAAATTTGTGGTCATCTATCGAGGTGATATTGTTATGCATAGCAGGACATTATAGGATCATGTAAAGCACTTACGGATGATTTTCAAGAAGCTGTAGGAGAATCATTTGTATATAACATGTGAGAAATGTACCTTTGCTTAGAAGCGCATAAACTTCTTCGGTTATGTTGAAGAGGGGTGGATTTGAATGTATATGGCTAAGGTAGAAGCAATCAAGCAGTAGATAGTGCCTAAGAGTGTAATAGAGTTGTGGTCCTTCCTTAGACTCGCAAATTACTACATAAGATTTGTTAAGGGATATTCCTGCTGAGTTACACCCCTTATAGATTTGTTGAAGAAGGACCAAGCATGGTGATGGGATGAAGGATGCTAGAGACCCTTTAAAGAGTTGAAGCATATGGTGATGAAAGAGCCAGTCCTCGTACTTCCCGACATTTCTAAGCCTTTTGAAGTCCATACAGAAGCCTCAATTATTGCATTGGGTGGAGTATTGATGCAAGAGGGTCATCTAGTGGCATATAAGAGTAGGAAGTTGAATCCAATGGAGCGCAAGTGTTTAGCCCAAGAGAAGGAGTTACTCGTAATCATTTACTATCTAAGGACCTGGAAACACTATTTGTTGGGATCAAAGTTTCTAGTAAAGATAGATAATTCTGTTGCCAACCATATATTGACTCAATCGAAACTTTCGGCCAAGCAAGCTAGATGGCAAGAGTTCCTTGTAGAGTTTGATATAGAGATTGAGTATCACAGTAGGTAGACTAATTAGGTAGTAGAAGCTTTTAGCAGGTGAACTGATTTAGCTTCCTTAACGCAGATCGTACATTAGTCGACGAGTTAAATCTCGACTTCAATTCAAGAGTAGATCAGGCAACATATAGGCTAAGACCTATTGGCCAAAAATCTCAAGCTTGGTTGAGGAAGGAAAGATGCATAGATTTTAAGTAGAAGGCAACCTCATCTACACAAAGGGGCATTGGTTATATGTCTTGAAGGTGGACAACTTGAGAAGGTTACTCATGAGAGAGTGCCATGATACTTTGTGGGTTAGACATCCTGGTTAGCAGAAGACATTAAGCTTATTGAAGTAGGGCTATTATTGGCTAGATATGAAGGAGGATGTGATGAGTTATACGAAGACTTGCTTAACTTGCCAATAGGACAAAGTTGCGAGGTAGAAGACTGTAGGTCTGTTGGAGCCACTTCCAATGCGATCTTGGCCATGGGAGAGCTTCTCTATGGACTTTATCACTTCCCTACCAAAAGTGAGGAAGCACTAATCCATTTTTGTTGTTGTTAATAGGTTCTCCAAGTATGCTACCTTTATTCCTACCACGAAGAGTTCAAGCGTAAAAGAGACAACCCGGCTTTTTGTCAAGTATGTGGTGATGTTCTGGGGTATGCCTTAGAGTATTATGAGTGATAGGGATGCCGGGTTTATAGGGAAGGTTTAGACAGAGTTGTTCTACCTCCTAGGTTCTAAGTTGAGCATAACCTCAAGTTACCATCTGTAGAGTGACATGTAAATAGAGAGATTCAACGGTTTGTTGGAGGAATACCTTTAATACTTTGTTAGTGCTGACTAGAAGAATTAGGTTGACTTGTTGGATATCACCCAGTTCTATTTCAATGTCCAGCGGAGCTCTTCCTCCAACAAGAGCCCTATAGAGATCATCACGAGTCAGTAACCACTGTTACCTTACATAGTGGCTACACCATATATTAGGAGATGCTTAAGAGCTTATCAGTTCACTAGGGATTAGAAGTAGAGTTCAGAAGTAGCGAAAGCATACCTTGATCAGTGTATTGCTAAGGTCAATTCTAGTTAAGGTAAGGTGCAAAAACAAGTCATCAAAGAGCAAGCTGCTGAGAAGAAGGAGACAACTCGGCAAGAGAATAAGGAAATAGCTTAGCAGGAGTATGTTCCTGAATCTATGTACTAGGAAATGTTACCCCCATTAGAGAATGTTGCGAGTGAAAGACTAGTTAGTGAGTCTAGTCAAGTTGTTGCTCTTAATGATGCCATGGAGACTACTCCCATAGATACAACCATGGATAGTTTGGCACCAGTAAAGCCATCATCACTACCGAGCCCTAAGAAGAGGAAGGGGAAAGAACATGTTGGAGACCCCCCATCTAAGAAGGGTAAAGGATTAGATGATAATGCTAAGAAGGCCCTTCAAGAGAAAGCTTTAGACATCAGATCTGCTGAGTTTACTCTTCAGACTGAGGAGAGTTATTATTATGTACCTTGCTAGAGTTAAACTATCTTAAATATTGATTCTACTTTGGGAGATAGGGCAAAATCCTTGGCTTTGCTAAAGAGAATCATCCTTCACAGATAGGAATATCTTGAGGAGAGATATTGAAAGAGCCAATCGGAGTAATAAAGGCTATACTGTAGCTAAATTGTATGATGTAAGTTTTTAGGTCACTAATATTGACTTTGATTTGTAATGCCTATACAATTATTGACTCTTTATGGTCATCTTGCATATTGAAAGGTTAGTTGACTCTTGATGACTATAGATGAGGTCGAGAAGGAGATGAGAAAGGTTAGTAGGTTGTATCCTCCCTTCTATATATTTAAGATTGAATGTTGATTAGCTTATTACTTCATCATTCCCATACAACAAGTCAAGGGTGCTTACAAGTCTTCCAAAGCACAAACTATTGCAGCTAAGAATGTAAGGATAAAGGCTAAGATGGAAGCTGAGAAACTATAAGGAAAGCTTACATCATAGTAGAGAGCTCATGGAGAGGCATCTGATGATGTGTCGACCTTCAAGATACAAAATGATGATATTTTTAAGGAAACCTTGGAGTTAATGGATCAACTATAAGATAAAAAAAAAAAATGCTAGAGCTTAGGGTAGACTATTACCTCAACAAGCAAGGAGGAAGATAATTTAGGGTCTAAATCAAGAATTTAGAAACCAAGAACTCTAAACTTGAGATTCAGGTAGTTGAACCAGAGCAAGCTTCTAAGGCTAAACCTTACGTAGAGGAAGCTTTGGAGATTATCACAACCAATTGGCAATATGAGAAACAACTTTGAAAGAAGCTATTAGAAGGGGGGCAATTGGCTAAGGAAGAGATATTGAAAGTCCACCTTGACTACAAGGGTAAAGGATAGGATGACAACTAAAATTTCCCTGCTAAGAAACCTATTACTACTGAAGAGCCTGCTATAAAAGATACCCCTTATGTCTGAGAGAATGTTCCCTATGCTCCTGCTAAGATAGTTAAGGTTAGTAAAGATCCCAACTTTACTAATAATAAAGAAGGTATGGCTAATCAAGATCCCAGTTCTGCTAACTCTATTACAAAAAATATTTCCAATCCATCATCTGATTAATTTTATCGAAACTTGTTTTAATGTTTTGTTAGGTTGGAATTCCAACCTTTTGGTTGTAGTACTTAGACTTTGTTTCATTTATGCTGATATTTTGCTTACTTGGTTTTATAATACGTTTTATTCATACACTCTAAGAAGCTAGTGATATAGGATTTGCCTGAGGAAGCATCCAACTCTCAACCTTATCTTTGATTGGGGAGTTAATTATTTATCCATTCATTCTTAGATGTAGATAAGAAAAGTCCATTAACCATTTTAGATCGAAACTAACCTCAAGCATTTGAGTTCACTAATCGAATTAAATTAAATTAATACTTATTAAAGGTGATTGAGTTCATCAACCGTACCAGGTCAAAACCCTTTTGAAACAATCATGTTTGTTGGTCATTTAGAGTTAGAATTTAAGCTCGTTAACTATAGGTTAGAACTTTATTAGTATTAGTTCATTCACCATGTAGGCTTGAATTATACAATTCCTTAATCATGATTAGAAAGGAAATAATTAAGAACATTATATGATATATCAGAAAACAAACCGTTCCATTTAATGAAAATGAGGCTATTGCCTTACATATTATTTGAAACAATTGTTGAGTAGTGTAAACACACAATATTCTTAAATAAGAAACAAAGGATAGTTATTTGAAATATAACTTAAGAATCTAGGCATTCTAAGCTCGTAGGATCATTTTTCCATCTAACCTTTTCAATTTATAGGCCCCATTACCTACAACCTCTCGTATCTACATTGTGTCATAGAGAGTTTTCCTTGATTCTCTCATATGACTATTACTTCCATTTTCTTGTAATCCAATTCCTTTAGCTAGAAGAAATTATGCTTGATTTTTTATTATAATACCATATATTGCCCTATGTTGCTAAGTGGCAACTCTTGCTTTCACGATATTCTATATTTCTTCAATGATATGTAGATTGGCTGTTGGGCTAACTTGATTTATCATGATGTCAAACCTTTGAGTGCGCAAATTAGGTAGTTCCAACTCGATCTATGAGACAACCTTTAACCCAAAGGCTAATCTAAAAGGATTTTTCCCTACTAAAGTTTTGTAGGTGGTTTGATATTCTCATAAGATGTTTGGAATCTCATCAATCCACTTCCCCTTGGCATGATAAACTCTCTACATAAAGATTGTATAGGATAGCCTTGTTAACAACCTCCACTTGCTTATTGGTTTGGGGATGAGCCATCGAAGCGTAATTCGGTCAAATGTTGTGCTTCTCATAAAAAGCTCAAAAGTTATCATTATCAAACATAGTGATTATCATATAGGGAACTCTAAACCTTGATAGAATAAAGTTTGATACAAATGCCTCAACCTTTTGCTTGGTTATCTTTACCACTGTCTCAGCTTCTACTAACTTGGTGCAATAATCTACTATAACTATTATAAGTTATCAATGTATGGTATCCTTGGGAAAAGTCCCAATCCAATCCTCATTAAACGAAAGGATAAGGATTAGTCAAATTGTGTAGCTTATTAGAGGGTTCACGGCTCAAAAGCTCTTGCTTTTGATAATGGGGACATTATCGAACTACACTCTTAGCATCCCTTGTTCTATCGTAAGTCTTAAACTATGGTAGCTTTATGTGCTGAGGTATTACTTCCTCTAAAATTTTTGGAATAAAGGGACTCTTTTTAATTTGGAATTGTTTGCTTGGGGCAACAAGGGTGCTAACATGCGAAGGACCCACATGGTGCACCTGCTGCGGACCCACATGGTGCACCTGCTGCAGTTGTTTGCCTTTATCATTCCTTTTGAAAGAAGGAGCCGAAGGTCCTATCATATTCTTAGCTTGCCTTTTTTGCAACTTGAGTGAATAAATGGAATCATCGTCTTTTTTAGTATTGTGATAGCCTTGGTCTTTTTTTTTTTTTAGTTGGATTTAGGTAAATATTACTATAAAGGAGTTTAAGGACTTGCTTATGTTTGTTGTTTAATTCTTGGTTTTCTTTAGCTAAGTCGAGGCAGAGTTGCTTGAGCTTAGCCAGTCACTATTCATCAGTATGCCTACTCCCTCCTTGAAGGTGTTGGAAGGTAGTACCGATACCTGTACTCTTAGACATTCTTGTCTTAGCCATGTAGGTATGTTTAGGAAAATATAGAAGGTGCCAAATGTTGTTGGTGAATTTTAGGATCAAGGAAAAGTGTATAAAAGATAATGAAATGCTTGGTACTAGAGCCAGTCCAATGTGGCCACTCCGATGCTTAAGTTAGTAGGGTGACTTTGTATAGAAATTATGTGAGAAAAGTGTTAGAGAGATCTTATGGAGTTTCTTTCTCATATTTATAGCCGGTTATAATGTCTAAGGCAGTTATCAAAATAACTATTAAGACACATAGAAACTTCTTGATTTGATATCTTTCCTAATATATAGGGAGAGCAAGTAGTTGTATAATACAACCATACTTATGATAACTGTTCGAGCCATGAGCTTGAATTCAAACCAGGAATGGATTTAAGATATTTGGCATAAATGTTGTATGTCATCTTTCTAAAGGTATGTTGAGAGATTCAACATATTTGGCATATCGGCAACCGAATGAACGGGTATGCTAGATGAGTGAAAACTGACTATCAACAAATGTAACAAAAGGATCTACAAAGTAGTTACAAGTAGAAGATTACTAATGTACTATCACCTTGGCACAACAAAACTACTATAAAATACAAATTAATATTTAATTTCTTTCAGGATTTTCAATACAGGTTTCGGAAGGAAATTAGGAATCTATAAAACCAAGTAAGTGGCTTACCTTACAGTAGTTTTTATTGCGATAACAAGGGGTAGTAAGTCGTTATGTTATTTGTGTTATGCGTATGCAGCAAATGTAGATGTAAGGAATGTAGTTAATGATTTGTGCTGCTTAGCTTGAGTATTTAATATTCTATTATGGTTCTGATTCATTATTTGATCACCCAATTACTCTTGACTAATGTAATATCCGACTGAAAAATTGGTATATGCATTGCATCTTTGCATTTTGCATTTTTCTTATAAATACCAATGTCGAGCCTAATTTTTCGATTTTTATTTAAAATTGAATTCTCGTTTCTTGATTAATACTAAACCCTAACCCATTTAATATTAATTCTCAACTAAAGAAATTGAGAAATTCCGATTTTTTATTGAAAATAATTTTTGAAGTCACCACCCGACCGAAGTTGGGAAAAGAAAAAGAAACCGTAACCAATTAGGTAGATTGATTATGATTTGACTACCGGTCTTTGATTTCAATTTTAAATGAAGAACTAGAGGGTTCCAAGTTCAGGGGCTAACCTGTTAAACCCTAAATAGGTACCACTATTTATTTACCGAAATTAGGATTATTTTTCTAATTATAATATTTAAAAAATAAGTAAATAAAATCAAAAGAGAGAAGAAAAAAGGGACCTAAATTTCTACATATTTTATCATTGCCTAAAGGTGCCTATGTACTTGCTAGCCGAGATCAGACGATCGTAGTTCTTTTAAAAAATCATTAGTGAGTTGATTTATTTTAATTTTGAAAATAGACAAGCTTTATGTTCTTAATTGATTCAGTTTATTAAAAAAATCTAAAGGATCCTAACTCGTAAGTTATTTAAAAACTTTTTAAGATACTACAACCTTTTGTAAAAATTTCTTTTTTTTTTAAATTTTTTTTCTATTTTAAAAAAATAAATTTTCTACATTAGAATTCCTAAAAAACCTAATCCTAAAAAAATTTCTAGACTAATAGATATACATGTATATATACACATCATTACTACTAAATAAGTATCTACCTAAATAAATTAGTGATATTATGTAACATACTCTAATATATGAAAATCAATACTAATAAATCTCCTAAACTAATATATTCATATATTATATCACTAATAGATACTATAATAAGGCATATAAATATATATAATAAAATAAAATAAAACCAATCTTAACCTTCTCTTATCTAATATCTATATATTCCTGTATTTATATTGTTACCTATTAACTTAAATCAACCTAATCTATATTAAGACTAATGCTAACAGAAGTATCCTTATTATATATATAAAGTATCATTCATAAATTATACCAAACTAATTAAAATCTTAATAAACTAACAACATGATATAATATAACAAACAAGAAAATAAAAGAATTAAACAACATTTTGAACCTGATTTGGCTTGCTGTTATGGATTTGGTTGAATGGAATTTTTTGCCAGAGTTGTGTCGCCTACTACTTTGTAGGCAGTACAGTGATCGGTGGACTGTGGTGTCATGTAGTTGGGTTACTGTTCTGGCATGTAGTCGACGTCGGTGAGTTGACAATTGCGAGCGGGCTATGTGGCCTGATTCTGGGCAAGTTAGGCGTGTTGCGGTGATGATCGTGCAAGCGTTGGTGCTTCGGGTTGATTGCTAAGGGATTGCTGCTGCAGTTGCTGTAGGATGCTGTTATGCGATCTGAGAAGATGGGACTTGGTCATGGACAGTGAACGGTAGTGCACTTGACTTTTGCGTTGGTTGTGCAGCAAAGTGGCTGCTGCTATTGTTGTTCAATTTCTATGGGTTCGTGAACAATGGCTTTGTTGCTAATTGATTTAAGGGTTCAAGGAAGTTGGGGTGTTTCTGTAGTATTCGTAGGGTGGTGTTGTGTTCGTTATCCTGAAGTCTACTTTTACGGGATGGTATCCGCTGCAGTAGCATGTGTATGTGTGTTTATAGAGTTTAAATCATATCATTCGAAATCATATCTTATCATATCTGACTCATTTTCATCTCGCTTCAGCAGAAATAGAAAAATAAAGACATAGATGCCTGTTGAGACTCGATCCTAAGACTTCAAATTAAATCCAACCCAAATACTTCGATACTTATCTGTTAGGTCGTTGACTTACACCTTGACATTTAGTACAATTAAATTATATTTAAACTATCCGATTCTCTAAAATAAATTTTTTTAACTAAACTGAAACTAAAACTATTTGTTCCTAATATAAGTTACTTCCTAAAAATCTACGAAATTTTTGTAATTTTTTCCTTTTCTTATTTTTTTTTTGGTATTTTCATCATTTGTTAATTTTTTATTATTTTTTATCTTTCATTAATTTTTTGTTTATTATTTTTATTTTTGAATTAGAACCCTTTTCGTAAAAATAAAAATTATGATTATAGAGGAGTAAAAATTAGGTGTCTACAACCACCCTTCGAACGAGGAAATAGTAAAATTTCCTTCTTTTCAATCCTATGGAAGTAACTGACAAGAAAAGAGGTCGTTGTTCATGTTTGAAGTTATCAAGGAATGGTTTAGAATGGGTATAGAGGGGAGGAGTGATGATCCATTACACATTCTCGAATTCATGAAAAATTAGTCCTACAAAGCGTTTGACTGTGGTATAGAAAAACTCGAAACCAAGATTAGAGTGGAGTTATCTTCTCTAATCTCATGATGTACTAGTCAACATCGTGTGAATGGCATTTGAAGTGTTACATTTTGTCACACTTTAAAAGGATTTGCTGGTCTTTGTTTTATATGACACTAACCCTTACCACTTGTTTAGCAGTGATTTTGCTCACCTCTTTATAGATTTTTGCAGGATTTGAGAACGAAACAAACAAAATGTCTCGGATAGTTTAGGTAGGAAAAAATAAGGATCTAGAAGAAGATCAAAGAAGAATTATTGTTTGAAAAATTATAAATACCCAAAAAGGTTTAATGTATTGAAAATATGGATAAAAAAAATTTAAGTAAGGTATTCTATTTTTCAAGTATTGGCATTTGTTTTAAGACCTTACGTATAATGAATATTTTTGACATTAAGATATTTTGCATTGATCGCATAAACACTCAATATATATGGCGGGACTATTAATTTTTAAAATTCATTAAGCATGACATGAAATATAAGGTCAAAAAGAAAATTCAGTTTCTACTCCATAATCTCAAAATTTATGCATAAAAAGTGAGTGCTATCATCCTATGCCAACTAAAATAACCTTCTTAGCTTAAACTTCTTCATTGTTTTGTCTGCTTCACAAACTCTTTACAATTGCTATTAAAAGGAACATAACATAAAACGTTTGTGATCGGTAAAGTTAGCAATGAAATGCCTGCATCTCATCTTCCTCTTCTAAAAAAGATTTTCAAGGCCTAAACCTAGATAAAGAAAGTCATATTACTGGGTCGGAGTTGGAAAAATCTAAAAAAGAACATATGGAAAATTTTAAGCTAGCTAACAAAGGCAATAAGGTTAGTGAAAAAGTAGAGGAAAAAAATACATCTAATGAAGAAGAAATGGAAAAACAAGAAGCACAACAAATCAATGAGAATACAACTAATGTATTAGTAATGGTGATAATGTCAAAAGAGATCCATTTGAAAAGTGTAAACTAAATAATTAGAAATATCTTGAACATTCTAAGAAAAGAAATCAACATTTGGTATTTTATTGAGTGAAGACAATGAAATTAAAATTTGCAAGTTTTTGGCCGATTTTAAGAGGAAAAATTGTGATTTTAAAAGTCATCATATATGTGTCAAGTGGAAGTTGAAGAATGTGTTTACTATACAATAAATTGACTATAAGATGAAAAGGATAAAGAAGAAAAAAAAGTCAATATAAATCAATGGTTCAAGAAGTTGGTAATTATAATGTCTTGAATTTTTATATAAAAGAATTATATGATTTGTGTGGATTAGGTTGGAACAAGAATGGGGTTTTAAGAAAGAAAAAGTGAAAATGTTGATTTATTCATATTATCTTCTAAATGACATTATTAATGACTGCAACAATCATTTGATGGATAAGAAGATTTTAAGGGGAGATTTAATGTTCTTGACACCGATAAAAAGAAGGAACTTTAAACAAGTGGTGTGAACTCCCAAAGGTAGAAGGCTAGATTTCTCTCAAGCATTTGGCCTTATTGGCTGCATTTCTTTATTATACATACAAGGGCTTCAATTCCTCAACCTAATTTGCAATTTTTGTGACACATTCAATTGGTTTGGACTAGATCTAGCTATTAAAGCACCCAACTATACCCTTATGGTAGGGATGTGATTGATAGGGAACAGGATGAAGAGACTTCATTAGTGTTGGAATTTGCATTCTTATTTTCCATTTCTTTTTTTATTCATCTATTTAGAAACATTGAGACTATGTATTTCCCTTTGTTTAAGTTATTATTATTATTATTATTATTATATATATATATACCTACATACGTATATATATTTATTTTTTTAGAAGATAAAATATGAGTTGAATGAATGTTTGCTTTAAATCCTTAGATTACAGGTTAGAAGATGTGCACCTCTATCCTTTGGGAAATGGTATGGGAACGAGATGTATAATGTTGTAGTTCTATGATGACTTTTGTTACTTGGAGAAATGGAATTCTCGGTACCTGGTGAGGTAGGATGTTATACTGAAAGGAAAATGTTTGCTTAACCTAATAGATAGTTCCTTATATCAATAATCTTGACCTACTAATAATTTGTGAATAATCATTAAGCATTTCGCTGATTGTTTGGTAGAATTAAAAATTAAAACAATAATGAGACATCAAAAGCTAATTATCCTGCTTTAATATTTCATATACAAAGTTACATCCTTGTACCTTCGAAAACATAAGTTGTCCAAATTATTATATCAATGGAATAAGGATTGTAGAAAGAAAGTTTTTGAAATATCATATCTAGAAGAATTTATCTAAAGTTGAATTCACTAATCTTAGATTTGGAAGAGTTCTATCAATTTCTTGCTTTTGTAGGCTAATGTTTCTAATCATTCCATTGACTTCATGTGCTATTCACCATAAACAAAAAAAAAAGTGAAACTCAATTAGTTCATGCTATAAGTACAAATATACTTTACAAGCTCTGGTTGATAAAACATAAACAAATCACATCATACATGTTAAATTGTTTTCCTCAATTGCTAACTTGGAAGAAAATGGCTAAATAATATCTATATGACACAAATTTGTGCCCATTAGGTTGGTTTTCATTTAATGGAAGGTCCAATTGATCAAGAGAAAGAAGGGATAAGTGCATTATCAATAAAAAAACAATTGGTTATCACATATTTTTTAGGATTATTGCGTAAACAAGATATCATCTAGGAGATCTCCATAGCAAGAATATGAGCTCAACAATTGAAATGTGTAGGTGAGGTTATAGCATGTAATAGTTGATCTTGGAGATCACTTAATCCAATGGCACGTATAAGTACAATGGAGAGATACGTAGGAGGAGGAACATGCAAACTTGATTGCTCACATACATGTTATGACGAGAGATTGACTTTTGCATTCTTAGATACTCTTGATCCATGCTTCACTAAGTAGCTTGTTTTAGTCTCTATGTAGTAATCTTAGCAAAGCTTACACGTTTGTTTCTTTCTAATCAATGTTCTCAATAACCCAAATGAGAGGAGAAGCCTTTTATTTATAAATTTTAGAGGGCATGTCTCAACTGTTGGATTGCTCTAAGAAGGATGGTTGGGATTTGGTATTGTTGGCAACTGTTATATTGGCCTAGATGATCTAATGGTCAAGATTAACTCATTCTTTTCATATAGACATGAACTTGTGCCTTCTTAAGCTCTAAATAGGATTAATAGTAATAAAAACATATAAGCTCACCAATAATAAAACAATCTTATAGATCTTATTTAAGTTCAAATGACTCCTATTGAGGTCGAACATGGTCCAAATTGGCCTAGAAATATTTTTTAAGGCTTATTTTCACGCACGGGTTAATCTAATTAGGCTAAGAGTAGAATAATCAGTTTAATGATCCTTAATTTAAGCTTACCAAGCTATATCTCCCAAAAAAACATCCATATTTTGGTTAGTTTCAAGGGTCTTGTCACTAACCCAATAAATTAGTCCATAGTATTAAATTGAGTCAAAAGCCTCATTATTGAAATAGCCCTCTACCAATGTTTTTTAAATAAAGTGTAATAAGACCATACAGGTGATGTAATGAAAACAAAATAAGAAAGTGTCCCTTTTTCTTTGACAAATTGTTGAATATGGAAACTATTTTACCAATTAAAAGGAAATATGAAATTTTAATATGATAAAAGAAATGAACAGAATATATGAGTGAAACCTAAAATATAACAAATATGTTAAAGATATATATATGTCTTATATTGAAAATACATTTTAAGCCATCATTGTTTCATTGTTTTTCTATTTTAGTCCTAAATCTATTTTATTTTCTATTCAAGTCTTTGACATTTGTACATGTTACAAATAAATCTTTTTATTTTTTTTAATGTAATTGCTTTTTCCATTTAGAAAAGACACATAAGACAATTCCATTCGTCAATGTATTTATATTAAATACAAAATATAATAAAATATGAAAAAGAAATAAAGTAATAAAAAATTAGTAAAAATTTAAAAGGAAAATGTTGTAATTTGAAAAGAAAAAAAGTTCCAAACTACCTTAGAGGCAAGGGATAGTGAGCAATTGCTACTTTCCAGAGGTGACTGTAGGCGACTTCTTATCGTTAAGGTCATTAAAAAGACTACAATGTAGAGGTAGGTCATAATCCTTTGAAATAAGTGGATCGTTTAATCCACTTATAGCCATAAGTAGCCATCTACAACCCTTGAGGCATCGTGTAATTCCCTTAGGATAATGGGTCGTTATCTACAGTTGCAAAAATTAAAAAACAATAAATCACTGTAGAACCTAATTGAGTCACATATAAAATATCATATAATTACATGTTATATTATATAATATATTATTAATATTTATTATATAGTATTAAAATTTAATTAATTATTTCTATTTACTAATATAACACTTTATTTAGTAATATAATTATATCAAATTTATTATATTATTTAATCATATTGAATAATTGTATAATATGATATAAGATTTAATATTATTATCTCCTTATAAGTATATATGTAATTATAAAATAATTATTATATTTTTACATAAATTGGTACTATACATTATTTACTTGTTTTATCATATAAAATAATTTAAGAAGATATTATCTATATTTACTAAGATATGTGATTTTTTTAATTATTATATAACATTACTTTATCTATTATACCATTGCCATTTATTTATATAATATCAGAATATCATATTATGTCATATCATATCATATATTTCTATATAATATTTTACTTTTATTTTAAAATTATTTGCATTTATTATTGTTTATAAATTATTAATTACAGAAGTGATTGACCCAACGAGGTAGCGGTAATGGGTCTATCCGTGATGATAGGTTCTAGAATCAACGTACTGGTGAAATAGTTTATTGTTTAAAGGGAAGTCATGAAAATGATTCTATGTAGGTATTTACGAAGATGATGTAGATATGAATCTCTATCTAATATTTTCATTAATAAGGAATCATCATCAACCAACTATCACTTGATAAAAGATAATGCAAGCGAACATAGTAATCGCTATTCATGGATTGTGCTTCAATAAGCGTATAGCATCAAGATGAGAGTAATCGATACGTAACCGGAGGTGTGCTTGATCCCATTGATTTGGCTTGTAGAAGAATAATGTACGCATCGTACGTATAAGACCGGATCAATCTATTGAGCTATATATTATAAGCTGGTTTCAACGTCATACATTTTGCTGTTAGTTTATTTGGTTAGTGATTATGCTGGTGGATTGGCTCCACCATATGGAAAGGACGAAATCAAATTAAAAAAAAAAAAAAAAAGAGAAAAGGAAAGGTTCTAGAAGTATAAAAAGGATGTAATGGTGTCGATAGGGATAATAGACAAAAAAAGAGAGATATCCAAGTGATCCACTCTACATGTATATGATTTGTTATTTTCTTCATTTCAAGAGAAAATAGGTGCCATGTAAACATGAGAAAAATTTCAATGATATTAATATCCACATAAATCGATGAATACTATATAATTATTACTAAAATTTAATATTTAAAAATATAATTAATATTTTTTAAAAAATTATTAATTCATTATCACGTATCAAAATTTTATTAATATTTATATACCATTTATTGATTTACATAATATATTAGTACCATTCTATTTTTTATTTTTATAAACACCCTCCTCGTCCAATGAGTGTATCCAGGTTTAATTCCCCCTTTACCAGTAATTGTATTTAATTCTATCTATCTTTTGGAAGTTGATACTTTTCTTCGTAAATTAGGGGATTGCTGATTATGTATTAAGATTCGGTTTTACGTTCAAGCAATACCAAATTAAATAATTCTTCAAACGCCGGTATTATTGAAAACTTCTACCATCCGAATAGTCTTCAACTTCTACAGCTAAAAAAAGGATAGAAGTCAACATTTTGAACTTTTCATTTAGTCAAACCTAATTTATTTTAAGGTTCTTGCACTAATATATAAGCACTAGCCCCAACGTCCATTTACATAGCACATTCTTTCACAACATTTTTCATATAACCTTAAAGCAACATTACTCAACGATGTCGCAATCAAAATTTACTATTTTCCTTTTCTGTATTATATCGTTCGGTCTTCTAATCGACTTTGCTCTTGGAGATGCCCCTCTTTTCCATTTTTGTTCCAACCCTGGAAATTTTACCTCCAGCGGTCCATATGAATCGAACTTAAACAAACTTACTGGGCTTCTCTATAGCAAAACCCCTTCTTCCGGTTTTGGTCTCGGTACGGTTGGGCAATCATACCAAGATCAAGTCTATGGTTTAGCCTTATGTCGCGGCGATGTGTCCACAATGGATTGCAAATCTTGTGTTGCTGATGCAGGAAGTGAAATTCGAAAAAGATGTCCTTATAACAAAGGTGCAATCATATGGTATGATAACTGCCTCTTCAAATACTCGAATCGGGACTTCTTTGGACAAATTGATAACACTAACAAGTTCTATATGTGGAACGTAAATGAAGTGAATGATACGGCTATTTTTAATCAAAAGACTAAGGAGCTGTTGAGCAAATTAAGTGAAGAGGCCTATGAAACACCAAAACTGTATGCCACTGGAGAGGCGGAATTAGAGGGCTCAAGGAAGCTCTATGGTTTGGTACAATGCACAAGGGATCTTTCGAATTCAGATTGCAAGAAATGTCTTGATGGAGCTATTATTGAACTTCCTAGTTGTTGTGATGGCAAGCAAGGAGGAAGAGTCGTTGGTGGAAGTTGCAATTTCAGATATGAGATTTATCCATTCGTTAATCTGTAGATGGATATTACTTTTATCTACTAATAATTTGGGACTATTGAAAGTGAATGTCAACCGTTGAAGTTGTGGAAACCTAAATAAAATAGAGAATTGATTAGTATCTCCATTTATTTTAGAGTGTGTTTATTTTATGAAAAACATATATTACCGTTATTACTGAAAGTATACATCATATGGAGACCTAAAAAAAAAAAAATTTGATTAGTAATTTTGTTATTTTTAATGTGTGTTTGTTTTACAAAATACAATTTCTTTTTATATTCATCGATATATATATTTATAAGTAAAGCTTTGTTCACTAGAATAATTCTTATCTATTAGAACTTGTAATTGCATCCCGTTAGAATACTCGTTAGGATACATCGACTATATTGGCACATCAAATTTTTGCATTCTTGCTACGTCACAAAATGTGGGCATAGTAATAGATCTTTACCACGAACCAATTTCAAATTGACGCGCACTATAGATTGATGGATAATCCAAAATCCTATTTTTGTAAGGTTTTGAAAAAAACGATGATTCATAATAAAAAAATGATAAGGTTTCAAATATAAGAGTGGATAAATATTAAACACTAAAAATGTACTTTCCCTTATATTCATTATATAATATTAAACTTTTTATAAAGTTTATTTTTTGTTTATTAATAGAAATATTACAGTTAATAGAGTAATTATATCAAATTAATTATATTATTT
Organism: Lumnitzera racemosa; assembly: GCA_024138005.1. Taxonomy (NCBI): domain Eukaryota; kingdom Viridiplantae; phylum Streptophyta; class Magnoliopsida; order Myrtales; family Combretaceae; genus Lumnitzera; species Lumnitzera racemosa. The sequence goes on from JAMXBC010000002.1 coordinate 20,341,634, forward strand.
TACATTATTTAACATATAAAATAATCGTATATTATAATATATAATATATTTCTCATTCACATCATAATGGATATTAAATCATAAAATAGTTATTATCTATATCATATCTTATTTATACTTTTGTAGTGTAAAATAATTTAAGGGGAATTGTAAACAGCCTAGAAACTTTGACCTAAATATAAATATACCGAGTAAATATTTAAATATTGCAAATAACCTGAACTTTAATATATAAATGACATTTGTTTTGTACCTGAATAAAACATATTGAGTATAAAATTTAAAGGGCATTTAAGCATATTTTGATAATCTGAAAGGAATGTTTTCGCACTAAGGTTAAAATTTATAGAGGTTATATACAACTTTTAGGAGTTATTTCTTAATTTATAAAAATTTAAGTTATCTATAGATAAGATAATATAACCACATCTAGGTAAAAGTTTTTGGGAAAGGGAGGGAGAGCGATTCATTTATATTTCCCCCACAGTATAATATAACGCTATCTATATATTTTTTTAAGATGTATAATAGTATTTTAATTGTGATATAAAGTTGATTTTATTTATTATATTTTATATAATATATTTTCATATATTCATAACATAATATAATAATTTCGTTTTAGAATCACTTGTACGCTTCAATTGTGATGATATTATAATTAATGTTGCCCAAGACGTGGTGGGCCTCGTATAGTCGGTGCTGGTATCGGGTCATGCGGCAGTGATAGGTCTTACGGTGGGAAGAGTCAATAGTCTACTGGTGGCGTGGTTTGCATTTCGAACAGCAACAGCAATGATGTGGTCATGAATATCTAGTTGACATTATTAGTAATAGGGCTTCATAATCGAATAACCATTACGTGGTCGAATTACAAATAAATACAGCAATAGCTATTCATGACATGTCTTGATTATTTTCTTATCTTATCTGATTTTCAAGCGTACAAAAGACGTTGATTTTTTTGGCAACATTACCAAAATCATGTCTTATCAAAAAACTGCAGAAAAAGTTGTTAGGCATAAAATTATTTATCCTTTTGTTATCACATTTATCATAAAGAAGATAGAAAATATACTGTTACCAAAAAGACGTAAAAATATCTAACTTTTTTTTTTTCACCATTAGCATAAAGAAAATATAGTTACCACAAAAAAAAAATACAAAATTATCATGAAATCAAAATAATACAAGGCTGGTTGAAAAGTCGATCGTCCAAAAGTGATAGATATAAGAATCTTCTGTTTTATGTTTAACCTACTAAGTTAACATATGATTTGTGACATTAGCATGTAGAAACAAGGTGAGAGAAATCGAATGCACACTTATAGGAGTGCTTGATCCTAATGAATATTGGCTTGAAGAAGATGAATTTGTATGTTATAGGTATAAGACTAGAGCATGTTATTAAGCACTATGATGGCATGCAAATCTTAGGGAATAAGCTCGAGCGGACCAACCGTCAAAATAAGTCTTGGTGGTGGTAGCAAATATTTAGATGAGTAATTTAGAGGCGAAGGAAGGAAAAGGTTCCATGTGAACAATACTTATACATAGGTTAGTCAATCTAAGAGATTGGGGAAATCTATTTGATAGTACATTGTGTGTGGAGTTGGGCTACAATTTTTGATCAAGAGTTGAGAGCAACGTCAAATATTTCTTGTAAATTATTGGTTTAGTGATTATGTTAGTGGATTTGTTGGACGAAACAAATTATTATTATTATGGTTTTAAAAGGATTCAATAAAGAAAGTTATAGAGTTTATAGCGATAATTGACAAAGCGGACATATATCCATTTACTAATTTTATAAGAAAATTGAAAATGTTAGAGCATGAGAGAATGTAAACTTTGTGGTTTTTGCTACCATGTCATCCATTCCACAAATGGTTCGTTAACCTCTTCGTTATAAACAAAAGTGGAGTCAAATAACAAAAAACTTAGCTTATACAATAATTTGTTATAGCTATTATCATGACGTGATAAATTAAGTATCCACAACAGTTCCTAGGAAATTATAATGTGAAAATTAAAAATAAGTATTCCTTGGATAGTTAAAACCAAAATGTCATCTTGAAAGTAAAATATGTAACTACACTCCTAGATTGTAACAATTCTCTTTCTCTATGGGGATGATGTCCAAACTTTTTTCATTTTTAAATTGCAATAGCATTTGATTGGATGGGACAGTATTTAAAGTAACAAAATTTATTACCCGAAGTAGCTATGAGAATGTAATAAAAAAATTTGAATTGATATTAAGAATGCAAAGGGAATATAGACCCATGTAACTTAGCACTAGTTGGATTGTGTTCAAAATTTGAGTTGGATGCTATATCATAAAATCAATCATTATTGTGACTAAAAAGTTGAAATTCACGTCATAAAAGAATAAATGTAATTTCTTGAAACTTTAGACGATGTAATGAAAATTTTTAATAGTTTAAATAAGAGATAAACATTATTAATATAGTGTAAATACATGATAAATATTATTAAAATCATGTAAACAGTAGATATAAATTATACACCAGAAGATAAATATTTTGTATCATTTTAAATGCACCACATAACAAAAATCAAAAGTCATTGAATGAAGTCTAATGCCATTATATATTTACACCATTTTACATAACATCTATCCTCTATTTAAATCCATAAAAATACTTTCATTTTCCTTTATACCACATAAACATTTCATTTTTTTATTTGAACTCGACTTTATATTTTCATGTTTCAGTACATAATTCTCCCCTTAAAAATTAATTGAAAGCATGTATGCACACACATATGCACATTATATTTGTATCTGCATGCATGTGTCTATATATATATATATATATATATATTTATTGGTGTATAAGGTTGAAGATGGAAGAGGCATAATGCAACATATGTAACATACCTTACTCTATTAATATAGATTTTTAACATTTGGAATTGAAATTTATTTGTAACATTTTTTAACCCCTTTGGAGCCTAGATATTAGAACCTATATTTTATATACATGGTATCCTAAACATTAGGGGTTAGAGGTGAGAAGATATAAGGTATGTTGGATATGAATCCCTATCTATACTTATCTTATAGGTGTAGGTTCCTAGATTTTTGGTATAAAAACCTATCCTATGATACTTTATAGCCGCCCAAATTTCAGCATTAAACATTCCTTTATAGCAAAATTCTAGTTAATTTGTTTCTTTCTATGTTAAAAGATTGTTTTTCACACATGAGCAACAACTTTGAATGTGTATTTGTGCATATACTCATTTATTTTTATCAAATAGATAAGAAAATTGGAAAGAAAATGAAACATATTGAAGGAAGAGAGGGGTGCTATTGAGACTTAGAGAGATACAAGAGAGAGGTAGCTCTTGATTTAAGATTTTATTTTTTAGCCTTAGGCTTTTTCCTTTTCCTTCTAATAAGATATTTTGTGCTTAAAAGATTGTGGCATTATTTATTTTGCATTAATTAATATTATTTATTAATAATTTTTACATGGTGTATATAGGATATTTTGAAACCCATACTCTATGTACGTTAGAGTATAGGTTTTAGATTTGCTATAAGGTATTGAGACACTATAACCATACTCTATTTTTTGAGAGGAAGTTATAAAAAATTGTTATCGAAAAAGTACATTCAATCCTTGATACTCACTTAAGACTTATTCAGTTGAGTAAGGTAAGGGCGGATACTTTATATGATAGGATTACCCACTCACCCTTATTTGATACTTATTAAGTTTCTTATCATTTTTCTACATAAAAAAGATTACTACATACACTACTATTATTTGAACATAAAAAAAGAGAGGAAGACTTTGGATATTATATGGCTGGTAAATCTTCAAATCATAATTCCAGCATTCTCAAAAAATAGTTGGAACTCTAATTTCATCTATTTTATTATATATCTTTAACTATTTAAACTAATAAATTGGCCTTTTTTGAACTATCAACTAGGAGATTTAGTATAAGTTTGGGTCATGATATAATTATTTTAACCAACATATTTTAACCAGCATCTATATTTTAACGGCATATATGTAACGGTAAAAGATTATGTCATACCATACTACCTATAACCCACATTGTACTATATACAATACAAAGCTCCAAAGCTCCTAACATTTTTCCGGATAGGTAAAAGATAAGGATAAGATTATCCTTGTAACTTCTACCAACCATGCTATAATCTATCAAATGATTACGCTGGCTACTAATTAAAGATTTCTAAATTCAACTTTTGATAGAACACGAAGATGTAACATATTCACATCTATGGTATTTTATGGTACGCAAAGGATTTTTCCACCGAAGAATATTTCCGAAACTGAATCCGAATGAGATCACCATCTTAGAGGTCAATGAAGTACCGAATTTACTTGTCAACTTGCACGAACTTTTCTTTCCCATGTGTTTCGGTTTTGTGCTGGTGAAGAAAATTAGCTTGTCTACTTTTGGTGGAGAACTTTATGCTTAGTCAGGGATAAAAAAATTCAATAGAGCTAAAGGAAATTCCAAATTGTAAATGTTGGAAAACTTTGAGGACATAAATAAGTAAAAAAAAAAAAAAGAAAAAAAAAGTTAAAAAACGAAAAGTATACTTTTTCCCTTTCTAATATCCTCATTAAGAAGCCAATCCTGGTTAAGAAACTATGATGTGAGGATGGCATAAGTTCTTATAGATTAATGTAGTGGCTTGGCATATATGCAACCCTATTGGGTTCATGTCCTCAAATTCTCTTCTAGAAAAAGAGGTTGAATTACAAATTAACCAGATGTAGCTTATACTGGTCATTACTAGTATAGGGCTATTTGAATTGGTAATTGCTTCAATTTAATTTGACTATATATATTGATATGAAAAATAAACTATTTAATTATTGAATCAAATTAATTAAGTTTGAGCTTTTAAATTCAATTCATTACTCTCTTTTTTCCCTTCCAGTTTATAATACCTCGGACCCTTGAGTTTTCGCCGGAGTAGGCTTATAATATTATTTGAGTTTGATTTTGGCTTAAGTTTAATCAAAGTTGTTTGTTGAGATATGATGGTGGAAACTTCAATCAGATCATGAAAAAACATCGAGTTAAAGATGATGAATCAGAGCTGCAATCCTTCATAAATGAAAGAAAATACATGGAGGGATTACAATCGATATTGTACTTATCAAACCTCTTATAAAAGGAAAAAAATATTAATTAGATATTACATATTATGTGTCATACATATTTACTCTCCATTATTTGTATGAATTATAAATGGTAATGTCTTATTAGTATTTACATATTTACCTACTAACCAAATCCTTTCATATGTAGAAGTGACTAGAGAATCCTAACCCTCAAAATCCTCAAAGCTTTATATGATCTAGCAGGACTTTCATACCAAGTTACCTGTCATACGTCCTCAACCGAAGTGCAAAACATATGGCCGATCGATCTTCATCCCTCAATACACTTTGCAAAAAGAATTCTCCTCTTCTTGTGTGAAGACTGAAGTTTTGCGAATATTCAAATACAACTAGGATAAGCATCAAGCAAATTCAGGCGATACTTAATACGATTTGTTTGAACTTAGTTAGGTTAGATAAGTTTCAAGATACAATATATATTTCTAGATAATTTGTTTCCTCTTTTATATATTTGAGTTTTATTTGCTTAAGAAAATTTTATCGTCTTATATTATAGATAATATAATACCATGATAACCAAAACGACAAGCCAAAAAGACCCACATTGTCTCCATTTTACTGGGTCACTAAAATTTAACTCAAAAATGATTTTAGTTGCAACTATATATTTTTTCAATAATCAAAATATTAGATGGATATTAGTTAAATTTTATTCTGCATATCTTTTGTAAGTTGATACCTTCGCACATAATTGAGAGGACTGCTGGTCATATTGACATTTGGCCTCACAAATGTCAAACCGATGCCAAATTGAGAATAATTCTCCAGACGCCGTAATGATTGACAACTTTTATGTATTACAATAAGACGGAAAAGTGAATGTTACCCATCGTAGTTGGTGGAGACTTGAATAAGATAGAGAATACTTGTTATTTCCTTTTATTTTAGAGTGTGTTTTTTTAACTAAAAATATATACTATTGTTATTATTAAAAGTGTATGCGGTCCATCCATATTATGAACACCTAAATAAATGGATAATTGATTAGTATTTCCATTTAATGTGTGATTGCTCTACAAAATATGTTTTTTTGTGATTTTTCATATAATATTAGAATGTGTCTCATGATTTACCGTCAAATGTATTTTCAAAGAACTAAATATTATAATTAAGACAAAAATCGTTATCTTATTAGGTAAAAATAGGATGCAATTTTGTATCTTTGTGATTTTGCTAGAGTACATAAATAAGCTTCCTAAGACGTCTTCTTTTATATATGAGTTTGTTTCTTGAAAAATTAGAAGTGATACTTGGTGGTCGAAAATAGTATTGAATGATAGTTCCTAAAAGGAAAAAAAAAAGATTAAGCTAAGAGGGTACTGGAGCTAGTCTAACGTAGTCACTCTGATATTTAAGTTAGAGTTTTATATAAGTAAGAGAAATAAGTAAGTGAGTGTTGAGAGCATGTAGAGAGTTCTTATAGTAGTGGTATTTCCTTATTTATAGGTACTTGTTTGATAACTGTTGTGATAGATAGTTCAACTACTTGGGACACTTGGTGATTCCTCAATGAAGTCACATGCCAAAAGACAAAGGTAATGGGTAGTTATGCGATTAGGTTTAGCAGATGCTTTAACTATTCGTGCCCCCTTTCAAATTCAAAGTGTTAGGTAGCTCGGGCTTTTTAGCCTATCAAATGACTAGGTCCAAAGTCCTTTTAGCACCATCCTTTCCTTTAGATTAGGTGCAAGTGAGGTTTATGTACAAAAAATGTTAGCCTAAGCCAAAGCCAAGAAATAAAAGCTTGATCAGTGTATTGCTAAGGTCAATTCTAGTCATGGTAAGGTGTAAAAACAAGTTGTCAAAGAGCAAGCTGCTAAGAAGAAGGAGGAGAAAACTTGGCAAGAGAATAGGGAAACAACTTAGCAAGAGTATAATCTTGAATCCATGTACTAGGAAATGTCACCCCCATATGAGAATGTTGTGAGTGAAAGACTAGTTAGTGAGTCTAGTCAAGTTGTTGCTCGTAATGATGCTATGGAGATTACTCCCATAGACACCACCATGGATAATTTGGCACCAGTAAAGCTATCATTACTACTGAGGCCTAAGAAGAGGAAGGGGAAAGATCACGTTGGAGACCCCCCAACTAAAAAGAGTAAAGGAAAAGATGATAATGCTAAGAAGGCCCTTCAAGAGAAGGCTTTAGGCATCAGATTTGCTAAGTTTACTCCCCAGACTGAGGAGAGTTATTATTATGTGCCTTGCTAGAGTTAAACTATCTTGAATGTTAATTCTACTTTAGGAGATAGGGCAAAATCCTTAGCTTTGCTAGAGAGAGTCATCCTTCACAAAGATAGGAATATCTTGAGGAGAGATATTGAAAGAGCCAATAGGAGTAATAAAGGTTATACTATAGCCAAATTATACGATGTAAGTTTCTAGGTCACTAATATTGACTTTGATTTGTAATGCCTATGCAATTATTAACTCTTTATGGTTGTCTTGCAAATTAGTAGCCATGTTTTGATGACTATAGACGAGGTCGAGAAGGAGATGAGAATGGTTAGTAGGTTGTATCCTCTATTTTATATATTTAAGATCGAATGTTGATTAGCTTATTACTTCATCATTCCCATACAACAAGTGAAGGGTGCTTACATCTATTCCAAAGCACAAACTATTGTAGCTAAGAATGTAAAGATAAATGCTAAGATAGAAGCTGAGAAGCTATAAGGAGAGCTTACATCTTAATAGTGAGCTTATGGAGAGGCATTTGATGATGTGTCGACCTTTAAGATACAAAATGATGATATTTTAAGGAAACCCTGGAGTTAAAGGATCAACTACAAGATAGAAAAAATAAATGCTAGGGCTTGGGGTAGACTATTACCTTAATGAATGAAGAGGAAGATATATTTAGGGTCCAAATCAAGGATTTAGAGACCAAGAACTCCAAACTTGAGACTGAGGTAGTCGAGCCAGAGCAAGCTTCTAAGGCCAAACCCTATGTAGAGAAAGCTTTGGAGATTATCATATCCAATCAAAGGTGTGAGAAGCAACTTTGAAAGAAGCTATTAGAAGGGGTGCAATTGGCTAAGGAGGAGACATTGAAAGTCTACCTTGACTACAAGGGTAAAGGATAAGACAATGACTAAATTTCCCCTACTAAGAACCCGATTACTATTGGAGAGCCTGCTATAAAAGATACCCCTTATGTCTAAGAGAATGTTCCCTATGCTCTAATAACAAAGAAGGTGTGGCTAATCAAGACCCCAGTTTTGCTAACTCTATTACAAAAAATATTTCTAATCCATCATTTGATTAATTTTATCGAAACTTGTTTTAATGTTTTATTAAAGGTGATTGAGTTCATTAACAGTACTAGGTCAAAACCTTTTTGAAACAATCAAGTTTGTTGGTCATTTAAAGTTAGAATTTAAGCTTGTTAACTATTATAGGTTGGAACTTTATTAGTATTAGTTTGTTTACCATGTAGGCTTGAACTATACAATTTGTTAATCATGATTAGAGAGGAATTAATTAAGAACATCAATATGTGTCTATATGATATATCGGAAAACAAACACTTCAATTTAACAAAAATGGGGCTATTGCCTTACATATTATTTGAAATAAATGCTGAGTAGTGCAAACACACAGTATTTTTAAATAAGAAACAAAGGACAGTTACTCTAAATATAACTTAAGATTCTAGGCATTCTAAGCTCATGGGATCATTTGTCCATCCAACCTTTTTAGTCTATAGGCCCCATTACCTACAACCTCTCGTATCTGTACTAGGTCTTCCTAGTTCATAAAGAGTTTTCCTTGATTATCTTGTATGACTATTGCTTCCATTTTCTTGCAAACCAATTCCTTTGGCTGGAAGATGTTATGCTTGATTTTTTTATTATAATACTATACCACCCTATTTTACTAAGTGGTAACTCTTGCTTTCACAATATCCTATCCCATATTTCTTCTATGATATGAAGATTGGCTGTTAGGCCGACCTGATTTGTCATGATGTCAAACCTTTGAGTGCGTAAATTAGATAGTTCTAACTTGAACTATAAGACATCCTTTAACCCAAAGGATAATCTAAAGGGATTTTGCCTTACTAAAGTTTTGTGGGTTGTTTGATATTCTCATAAGATGTTAGGAAGCTCATCAACCCACTTCATCTTGGTATGATAAACTCTCCACTTTAGATTGTATAGGATAACCTTGATAACAACCTCTACTTGCCTATTAGTTTGGAGATAAGCCATCGAAGCATAATCCAATCAAATGTTGTGGTTCTCATAGAAAGCTCAAAAGTTATCATTATCAAACATAGTGATTATCATATAGGGAACTCTAAACCTTGATAGAATAAAGTTTGATAAAATGCCTTGACCTTTTACTTAGTTATCTTTACCACTGTCTTGGCTTCTGCCCATTTGGTGAAATAATCTACTGCAACTATTATAAATTATCATTGTATGGTAACCTTAGGAAAAGTCCCAATCCAATACCCATTAAACAAAAGGACAAGGACTAGTCAAACTATATAGCTTACTGGAGGGTTCATGGCTCAAAAGCTCTTGCTTTTGACAATGGGGACATTGCCAAACTACATTCTTAGCATCCCTTTTCATTGTTTGCCAATAATAGTCAAATATTAAAGCTTGAACTTAAAATGTGTAAGCCTTCACATGGTTACTGCACACTCCTACATGTAGATAAAAAAGAACTTATAGCTCATCCCTTGGTAAGAGGCAACAAAGATAGGGCCAAGCAAAGTCGTGCTTATATGGCTTGTCACCAATTAAGGTATAATATGTGGTTTCATATAAAAGCCTTCAAGCTTCTTTTTTATCTGAAGGCAACACCTCATTTCTTAGATACTCAATGATTAGGTCCATCCATCCTTTTTCTTTTAGGTAAGGCTATAACTTGTAGCATTGTTCCATTGCTCCTAAACTCTCACTTGGCAAATAATCAATGAAGAGTTTGTCATTCAAATCAAGAAGTGATGTACTAGTTAACTTTGGCAATTTATTGGTAGCGATATTTCGAGCTCTAGGAATTTTCACAATTGTGAAGGAGTGAAACTTCTCCATGAGTGTTTGTACAATAGCTAAGTACATACGCATTATTTCTTCCTTTATTGCATACTCTCTCCTAACTTAGTTAACAATCAAATATGAGTTTGAAAAGGCTTTAAACTTCTTAGCTCCAACTTCCTTTGCCAACTTTAGTTTGGAAATTAAGGCTTCATATTCAACCTCATTATTACTTGCTTGAAATGCAAATTTTAATGTATATTGTATTTTTCATGTTGTGCAATCTTTCCAAAACAAGTCCTGTCTTGCTTCCTTCTTACATAGACGGGCCATTTATGTACAAGTTCCGCATAGGTTTCTGGCCATCTCAATGTTATCCTTTTCTCTAGTAAATTTGGCATAAAGTCTACTAAAACTTATGCCTTTAATACTGTTCTGGGTTTATATTGCACAACATAGGCACTCAATTCAAGGGCATACTCTATCATCCTTCTTGAAGAGTTAGTTGTTATAAGGCCTATTGTAGTGGTTGATTTGTGAGAACTATGATCTCATGGGCTTCAAAATATGGCTTTAGCTTCCTCGTTGAAATCACAATGGTTAATACAAAATTTTCACTCTTGGTGTAACTTTTGCTCTAGAACTTGCAAGGCGTAGCTTATGCAATAAATCAGCTTATGCTCTTTTCCTTCTATACTAATAAGGATAGAGGAAAGAGCTTGGCTATTGATAAATAGATATAAGAACAAGTCCTCCATAGGAATGGGCTTCAAAAGCATTGGTGGAGATAATAGAAAATCCTTAAACTCTTTGAATGCGAGTCCATCTAAACTCCTTGGGTATCCTAAATATAATATTTAGTCTCCAACTAGCACTTTAGTCTATATAGTACACTATAATCCTAATTTAGCTATTGAATTTGCTCCCGATGTAAGATTAACCTACATTTTTTATGTAATTTTGTAAACTTCCATTCTAAATCAGATTTGTATCATATTCCTATTATTATAATACCATAAATTTTTATCTAATTTTTTTCACTCATTTAATTCCTATATATACATAATATATATTATTATGTATTACACACTTATATAATCTATTTATCATTTCTAACACTACATATATTATCTTTCACTATTAATAACTTGTTAAGATTTCTAATTATATTCTAAATTAGAATTTATACCTAATCAACCTTAAATCACAAATTTAACTTAAATATACCCCTTTATGTACATATTTAGTATATCTTATGTATAAACTCTAGATAAATATATAATAATTGGTATCCATGCTCCGTTAAAGAAATGGAAAATATATTATACTTAGTAAATTATGGTGTTGTATTATGATCATGGGAATTACTAAGATAATTTAATATATATTATTTTCCGAAATATTAATTTTAGGTCTGATTTTGCTAAAACTTAGTTGAAATAAGGTAAATAACCAAATAAAATTATAAGATTCAAATTGAATATTACCAAAATCATAAATAAGCTTTAGAAGTCGTTTCAAATTAGATTCATTAAGGAATTTAATTAAAAACCTATTATTTCTTCCATTTGAAAAACAAGGTAGATTCAACAAAATAATTTTAATAAATGCTAAAAGTATATTTTATCACAAATTATTTTTATTTAAATTAAATATGTCATATGAGGAATATTTACACCAAAATTTAGCTTGAAATAACATTATTTACTATTTTTGAAAATTCATACAAAATTCGTTGGAATTTCACATAGTCTTAAGAAATATATATAAGTACTTATAATTTTAAAATTAAGTTTGATATTCTAATTTTACAAACAAAAATACTTAGGAAAACCAAATTTTATAATTTTCTATACATAGTCGATATTTTTACTAAATTAAATAAATTTAGAAGGGAAATCGAAACTCATTAATCGATAGGCTTCCAACCATCAGTGATGGCTCCACCATTGTTTATAGCTCTAGGCATGGGGTCCACTATCTATTGGTGGTGGCCATTTCTCTCTAGGTGGTCATTGGATGTGTGTTTCCTTTATAAACCTTAAATATATACCGTTTTGTCTAATTTTGCTAAACTTAGTTTTTCTTCTCTTCTCTCCTCTCCTTGATTTTTTTTTTTTTTATGTATGTCAAACTGACGAAATGAGGTTTGAGAAGTTATTCGTTGAATTTATAGTTGGGTTTGGGATTTTTTTTTTCAATTTTTCCTTACCAAGTATCCTTTATCTATTATTTTTTCACTTTCTATTTAGCTTAATTTTATTGATTTATTTTTTATTCTACAATTACAACTTGCCACATCTTATTTCTAGAATTCCCTTCATTTTTTTCATATTTTTATTTAATTATTTATCAATTTTCTTTAATTATTTAGTATTATTTTAGCATATTTCGGGTACTTTAAGTAATTTCGCATATTTTTATCTACATATAAATACATATACGGTACAAATAAATATTCCTAAATATTATTTGAGTTATTTTATGATTTTTAATGTGCATATAATTTATCTCCATTGATTCTTTAGTTATTAGAACTCGTTTTACGAGTTTTTAATAAATAACAAGAAATTTATATATAATTTAATATTATGCTAATTAATTATTTTATTATTTATTTTCATAAATCTAAACTCACAGGATCACTTTTACTAATATTCATAACTTCGTTGTAAAGTTTGAGCTTGATTGAACAATTTACTGAATCATTCTAGACTTTACGGATTAAACCCCAAGCACCAGATTGCTGGGCTTACATTGAGCACCCTCTCCCTCATTTTGAGAGTGCTTGAACACCTCTTTACTTCCCTTTCTCCTTCCCTCCTTATTGACTTAAGCATCAAAGGGCTCTTCATTTTGTAAGTATCGAGAGGTAAGGAGTCTACATAACCTTAAGGCCTATTATCCCTTCCAAGAAGAATTTGAGCCTAACTTACCTTATCATTTCCAATTGATTTCACCATAATCAATACCTGTCAAAGCTAAGGCTGTCATGACCCTAAGGGGGGAGCCTGATAAGATTGTCTAAAATTTTCATATTATGTATGCACCCATAATACAAAAACTACCTTACAAGTTAGAGATTGCAAGACTCTAAATAATTAAACACTAAGGTTTTCGATTTTAATTAAATAGTTTAGTATAAAATATAAGTGAGTATGGATATCTGATAAGCCATAATCCATCAGAATCGTAGAGAATCAATATCATCTACCAAATGCTAAGATAAGGTAAAACAATTTGCTAATTTACAAGAAATATTACATAATCTTATCATGTGAATATTCTCGACATAAATTATTTCTATACTGCTATACACTTTTCAATCAACCCTAAGATTTCCAAACCTATCTCCAATTTGTACTCTGCTCTTAAGCTTATCCCCATCCTACTTACAAGAAACCTATAAAAAAAACTATAGGAGAATAAGTAAACCATAGCTCAGTGAGTTCGTTCCTCACTACTACTGTCAAGTGAGTTAACAAACATTATTAGCACACATGCAAGCTATCTATGTATGAAATGAATGCAAGTAACACATCCATAAGAGTTTGGAACTATGGAAGGTATAGATTTACGTCGTCTACATATCGATTTTTCCTCCATACTTAACCGTACGGAGCACCTCACCTTAATTGCATGAGGTTGCTTAGGAGCACGGTCTCACCAAACGTTACTCGACAATTAATCTAGTCCGAGAATCGATAATTAATATAGGTAGACCCTAACTAGGGTTACCTACCAAACATATCAAAGGCTCCTTAAGCACAAATAGCGAGTCTATCTTGCTATCCACAAACATTTAAGGCCTAACAGGCACAATTATGCAAGTCTTCTCGCAATCAATTGGAGATACAGTGTTTAGCTTTTCCTTAATGACAAAATATCATTCATGGCCACTACGAGCTCTCACAAAATTATATAAAATATATTTAAGATTGAAAAAATCATTTTCCAAAAATACTTTTCTTAAATATCTACAAAACAAGCATTCTCCATCAATATACCAAATGGATCACAGACATACGATAAGTATGACAAGATTTTTTAGTTGAATAGTTATATTTACTAGTCTAAGAAAATGATCACATGGATGATAACACATAAAACAATCAGTCATTCAATCAAACAATCAGTATCAATCAACAAGTAGTATACAAATAACAAATAGCAAGTAGATAGTAGATTATAAGAACCCCTTCGCTTAGGTAATGCTTACTTTCCTAGCTTTTGAGAATTCCTAAACTTGATAATCGAACTCCTAAAAGATAAGAAAGCTTAAAGTGTTTTGAAAACTAGCTTTTGTTCTTAACTAAATATCTATCATTATTTGCCTAATTCCCACTATAACCTAAGTATGATATAAATATAGTTTAACTTAAATATTTTACTTAGATTATCTTAAATTTTTAATCACGTATAACTTTTTCAATTTAGTTCGAATTCTTATAAACTTATAGTCTAATTCGATTGTTTTCGAGTGTATTTTGTCATAGTAGTGTTTATTTTGGACGTTGAAACTTGCAATTTTAATTATGATATAAAAATATCACAAAGTTTATTGTTTTGACTTAAATTGTTATAAAATATCAATTTAGTCTTTTCTTAGTATAATTTTGACTTAATAATTGTTTGTATCATATAATTTGAAATTCTTTTATTTTAGGTCTATTTTACTATAATTACTTATTTCTACCTATTTCGGGGCTTTAATATTTATTAATTCAATTTTTTCTACTTTATTATTTTTCTAATTAATTAATTAATTATTATTATTAATTACAACAATTACTTAATTTATATATAAGTGATGATGAGGCAGCGTATAAGAGTGTCATGTGTCGCCTTTCGAATTTTTTCATAATTTTCTATTTCTTCATATTTTATAGTATAAGTATATATATAAACACTTATTATTATATTTTATTAAATTTTATAATTTACTCATTTATTATAACTTTCCTAAATTACGGTACTCTTAATTATTTATATATATTTGTTAAATTAATATTATAATATATCATATATGTACTATTTAAATACACTCGTATTTCTACATATGCCATACTATTCTCATACGTATTTTTATAAATATAATATACTTACGTATTATAATATCATAACCTTAAATATTGCATATACTATACATTTGAGTATATATATATATATACATATACATGTAATTATATTTTGTACATATACATACATATATAGTTATATTATATTATATATATATACTAAAATACTTAATATATATAGTATTACACATAAATACATATACATATGCATCATGTCCAAGAGTATGTATATATATATATACATATAATATAAATATAATTATACTATATAATAAAAATACCAAGTATATATGTATATATGTTTCTATATACTATACACGCATACATGTATATATATTAAAAATACTAGTTGTATATATATATATATATATATATCCATGCACATGTATATACGTACATAAGTAAAGGAAATACATAATATACATATATATTATATGCGCATACGTATATGTACATAACTTTCTTATACTAATTGTTTGTAAAATATACATGTATACATATAAATATACCTTAAATATCTATACATATATATGAACATACATCTAACAAGAAATACTAAAATTATATATATAGAATACAAAATACACATAGTATATATAATAAATACCATACTTTTGGAGTCTTCTTGAATCAAAATCCCTAAGCTTCTTCTTCTTCTTGATTTGTTTATCTTTTGAGTAAAAAAAAAAAAAAGAATTAAGAAAGATGGGGTACTTCATGGTTTTGAAAGGAAAGGAAAATAAGAAAGTATGTGTTTAGTTTGTGTGTTCACTTATGCATAAATTTTCCAGACGTGATGTAAATGGAGGAGTAGCTGGATTTATTAAGATAAAACAAAGAAAAAAAAAGAAAGAAAAGCAATCAAGCCAAGATGTTGCATTTAATAAGATAAGACATATTTTTATCTTTTTTGCTCCTTTTATCCTAATAAGATACTTAAGGAAGTGAAACAAAAACATCACGTGGGCTATTGTTCCAAATCTAGAATTCAACGTAGCAACTAGAAAAGAAATTAAGGAGAAGAAAAAGGAAAAAGAAAGGAAAGGAAAAGGAAGAAAAGGAAAAATAAAAAGAAAAATATTAGATTATTCCAATTACAAAAATTATAAATTTAGTATTTATAAAAATTTATTAACTTAATTGTTACTTTTATAATATTTACGAATTATTTCGATGTTTTGGTTAAAAGTTTTATGCCATTACATGATTTAGTTGATAATTGTAATTGATTATGATTATATCACTATTAAGTGATATTTATTCATTTTATAAGATTAAAGTGATAGTTTTAGGGTTTTGATCAAGTTCGGGGTTTGATTTTGAGTTTTTACGTGTATATCGGATTTAGGGTTTTTTATACTTAATTTAGGCTCCGAGCAAAATTTTAAGGTTTTTATCCTTTGTATTATGTTTGAGTTTAAAATTTTAATTAGTTTTAAATTTATTAACTTCGTTAAGTTAAGGTAATTACTTATAATATTTAAATCAATTCTTTACTTAAAACGCTAAATTTAAAGGGTTTATAAGGGCATTAGTTTCTACCATAGGAGGAAATTGGCTATAAAGAGTTAATTGAAAAATTTCATATAAAGGACACAATTCATGTTTTATCTTTTTTGAAAAAAATCAATCTATCAAGATATACAAATGAATATGTAATGAAACTTGTATAAGAATAAATTTTCTACTAAGGTATGTATTTGTCATCTCAATGATATTCGATTTCGAGCGTCTTGACAATTGGAGCCTAAGGTTTGACTTAGCCTTATGTTCTCTCTCTCTCTCTTTCGTCCATATACAAATAATTACATGACTTTTTCTACTTAAAAAATTTATTATATGATGGAATTAATATATGGAATGTGAGAGCCATCCAAATTACTACTTCTTAATTCTAATTATAACAATAAGATTTCGAAGATAAAAGCTTGACCCTAACCTTATTGTTAGACAATAAAATAGGTCAAAAGAAAAATTAGGATTAAGAATTTAAAAATATAAAATTGCATGATAAATAGTAAAGACAAATTAATTTAGATAAAGAAATAGAGAAACGTAAAAAGAATAATTACTACAAGATAAAAAAGTAGGAACGTAATTCGATGGTATTTACTTAAGATAGAAATGAAAAAAAAATAAGAAAAGACTAATTTACTATTGGTAGTAAAAATAAGTAATAAAAAGTAAAAACTAGATAGTAAATAATAAATTTAATAATAAGGTTAAAGTAAATAAGTAATAAGCAAAAGTAAGAAGTATGAAGGGGACCTATGTCCTCTACATGCAGAGCATCATCATGGTATGCTATAAAAATATGACAAAATATCCTATAAAAATAACATAAAATGCCAAACAGTATCCAAAACAATTTAATAAATGGAAAAAAAATGTTACAACATCTCTTTAAAACATCTAATAAAATTTAGGAAATAAGAAAACATGCTTAAATAAAATAAAAAATATATATAACTTTTTCAGCAATTTACTCAAAAATATCAACAAGTGTAAAAAATTCATAAAATTTTTACCCAACACGTATCATATTTACAGTAACATGTGGTAATTCTCTAGAAATTTTTAAGCCATTAATAAATTAGAAAAAAAATTAAAGAACAGTTAGATCTCTTACTATAAATAGCACTCTCTTTTTCATACTTTATCATAGTGAGTTGTTGGACCCCAAAATTTATAAGAAAGGGTTACTCTCTTATTTTGAGAGCCTCTGAGGTAGGCCAACACTTTGGTGATGGAAGAAGATGGTTAGGGGTGGTGGTTCTAGTAGTTTTGGTGCGAAAATTCTAGTGAATTTGTTTCTCATCTTTTCAAGGTACCCTTTTCATTATAATTCCTTTATTTGTATATCCACTTATACTTATTTTTCTATAATTAATTTTGCATGTTTAGTATTTTTAATAATTTTTACAAGTTTCTACTTATTTTACTAAAATATATCAGTTTTAAAGAAAAAATGTTAAACCCTATTTATTAACTTTCTATAATCCCCTAGCTTTTTCTCATGCTTTTCTATATCTAATATGATATTTTGGTTTCATTCATGATAATTGTTAAATTATTTTCTATTTTCTTGGTATTTTAGCCTTATTTTCACTTAAAATGTTCAATATACGATAAACCTTATGATATATAAATACGCTTAAATAATATGCTTTACTAAATATTACATATTTTAAGTTTACTTACGGATTTATTTTACTATTTATAGTAGTCTTTATATCAATAGTACTTTATCTTAGTTTTTTTCACCAACGACCTTATAAGTATGTTCCCACTCCTAAATAAATACATATGCTATATTTAATAATAACTACACTTTTTCATAAAGTTAAAGTTCTTTTGGTAAACATTTATTATTACTTCTTTTTATAAGTATATAATGTTGTTGGTGGTGAATTTTGGAATCAAGAAAAATCCTGTAAAAGAGAATGAAATGCTTGGTACCGAAGCTAGTTTGGTATGGCCATTCCGATGCCTAAGTTAATGGGTTAACTTTGTATAGCAAGTATATGAGAGAAGTGTTAGAGAGATCTTATAGAATTTTCTTTTCCATATTTATATCTAGCTGTAGTGCCTAAAGCAGTTGTTGGAATGACTGTTAAGATACGTAGAAGCTTCTTGATTTGACCTATTTCATGATATATAAGGAGAGTAGGTGGTTATGTAATAGAACCGTGCTTATGATAACTGTTTGTTTCATCAGCTTGAATTCAAACCAGTAACTTTCGGATACTTGGCATAAATGTCATATGTCATCTTTCCGAAAGTATGCTGAGAGATTCTATATATTTGACATATTAGCGACCGAATGAATGAGTATGCCAAATAATCGAAAACTAACTATCAACATTTGCCCCTCAATTCCTGTGTTCGAGTAGTCAACAAAGGGAGTGACATATATATATGGCACTAGAGGTCGAGTGGAGAACTGATTCTTTAAACTGATGTAAAGTAAGGTCGAAAGATCGCCCTTTCTAAACTCCCACTCGTTTAAGAAACCAAGAATTTAGAGGCATGACATCTGTCGCCTAGGTCATCATGTTACTGCAGGCTTTATAACTGTGAAAAAGTTGATAGCCGTCAAATGTCTATCATGAAACACCTATCAGCAATTTGTACCATTACCAAATCAGTACATCATTACTGTCAAAAGTAGACTTATAGTTACGAGGACGGATCGTCCATATATAAGGTATTGTTCATAATCAGATTTCATTTCTCTGGTTGTATCTGAAACTTTTGTTTGCTTTCTCTTCTTCAAATTCACATTCTTCGACTTGTGTTATTTCATTTCATACAACCATTTAGGTATGGTTTCTAAAGTTGCTCATTGACTAGTTCTATCCAATTTCAAGGCAATAGAAATTGAGGCCACTTTTCCTCCCTAAATAAGGAGCGAGGTAGCATGTTTTTTGGGCGGTTCGGCTAATAGTATGGAGGTAAGATAGGATAAACTTGCTTAAATTAACAAGCTTCCTATGGATAATTATCCCGAGGATAAGAAAAGAAGGTCTTCAGCAAGAAAAATATACAACATAATAGCCTACTCTTACGATTGTCCTAATGGTACCGCCAATTTTTTCATAAAGTATAACTAGTACTGGTGAGATCTTCTTGGATCATGAAACTTAAGGAGGTCGAGAGATGGGGAGAGAGTATGCTTCCCAAGACAGCACGAGTTCCACATATATCTGAAATATCTCGATTTTGGACTGCCCTTTCCTTTCTCAGCATTTGTTCGAGGCTTCTTCAACTACTTCAAAGTCACATTGAGTATGTTCTCACCAAACACATATTAGCTTCTAGCGACTTTTGAGATGGTTTGTGAAGAAGTTGAAGTTAGGGATAAGCCTCAGCTGTTTAGGTTTTTCTTCACTATCCGGAGACAACCTAATGAGTGGTACTTCACTGCTGTGAGGCATGGGTGCAAGTTCATGGATGGGTTAGAATTGAAGATCTACAAGTGGCATGAAAAATTCGTGTCAATAGTGCCTGATGAGGATTTAGACTTCTGGACCCAATGGATTGAGCTGATTCATGCAAAAGTTATTAATTTGATGTTGAATGATGTAGTAGTAGTGAGGAATATTCAAGACAGGAGGAAGAACAAAATGTTTTTTGGGATCCTGAGAGGATTATATGGAGATATGAAAATGGAGACCCAATCTTTTCTGAAAAAGAAGGTATACTAATAAGTTATCATTGTATTGAGTATTGTTACGAGGAAAGCCATTCTTAAGACTTGATGGGAGAATTGTAGCCTTTGAGCTTTGCTCAGTATAGAAAATGTAAGTTCATCTTTCTCTCATCTTTATATTAATTCCTTTGCTCATATCGCAGATATGGGTGCTGGTGAGGTGAATCCTACCGAGCTATTCACTCAAGCTAAAGCTAAGAAATCCAAGGCTAACAAAAGGGTAACTACCTTAGCAAATACCACTCGACTTGCTATTACAAAGAAGGCTGTAGTGAAGCAAGCGGTTATACAGAAGATCTCTCGTCTTGTTAAGAGATTGAAGGAGAGTGAGAAAACACTACTGACTGAGGTTGTTCGTTTTAAGGAGCCTTCGGTTGAGATTATTCAAACTTCTATCGAGCCGAGGGATAGTGAGCGTCGAAAGACACTTCCTGGCGAAGAGGAAGAAAATGTTATTATCATAGAAGGCTCATTGCTAGTAATTGTAGCGGCTCCGAATGGTGACAAAAGACCAGGGAAGGAACTCGCCTGCTAACTACCTACCATGAAGTCCAGGGGCTTAGATGAAAGAGCGAAGAAGGCAATGCATTCTAAAGCTCTCAGCATCAATAATGCAGAATTCGTCCCTAAAAAAGAGGTTGGTGAGTACTTTGTCCCTTGTTGAAGCTACCAAATTTTAGACACTGACTCAACCTTAGGAGACAGGATGAAATCTTTAGCTCTAATGAAAGGGATCATTATTCCTAAAGACAAAGATATCACTAAGAAGGATGTCGACAAGGTCCGTAGTTGCAACAAGGCCCATATCATGGCCAAATTGTATGATGTGGGTATTCATAACCATTACTTTTAATTATTGAATTCATTTGGGTAACTAACACATTTCTTGTTCTAGATAAGCGACCACATTTTGACGGCTTTTTATGAGGTCGACAAAGGGGGTAAAGAAGGTAATATCTTTAGTTGCATTTGTGTGTCATACCCAATCATTCTAGATTGTATTAAATGAATTTGCTGCAAAAAGTTGAAGATGCATACAATGCATTAAAGGCCTAAATTGTTGTTGTCAAGAATGCAAGGATTAGGGCTGAGATGGAGGCAAGAAAGCTTTAGGAAGAACTTGCTGTCGAGAAATTAGAACATAAGCTTGCTGCCGATGAAATCTCTAGTCTGAAGGCTAAAGTGGAAGAATAATACAAAAAGTTTGAAGGCCTGAAAGAAGAGTTGTAGAAGAAGAAAGAAGAGTATTGGGACTTAGGCCAAACTATTTGCATAATGAGCAATGATGAAGATAAGCTCAAGATATAGATAAAGGATTTAGAAACCAACAACTCAAACTTATCGAACCATATAGCCGAATTAGAGGAGACTGTAAGAAGGGGACCATTAGTTGAAAAGGCTCTTGATATAGTCATTCCCAGTCAGCAATACAAGAGGCTTCTATGAAAGAAGTTGTTGGAGGGGATTCAAGCGGCAAGAGAAGAGCTCTTGAAGCTTCATCCT
The DNA here is from genome assembly GCA_024138005.1 of Lumnitzera racemosa. Taxonomy (NCBI): domain Eukaryota; kingdom Viridiplantae; phylum Streptophyta; class Magnoliopsida; order Myrtales; family Combretaceae; genus Lumnitzera; species Lumnitzera racemosa. Next base: position 20,363,622 of record JAMXBC010000002.1, read on the forward strand.
GATTATGATCTCTCTTGTCTTAACTTTGCTAACGTCTATGACAAAGTTAGTAATGCCGATAAAGAAGAAGGCAATGAGATAAGTGTTGAGAGTATGAATCAAGGTAAAAGTGAAGCTTATGCTGAAGAAGTTGCTCACTCGGAGACTACAGTTGTTGAGGAAGACTTAGTCATTGATTTAAAAATCACTTCTACTAAATCTAAGGATAGGTTGTAGGACTTTTATTGTATTGGCACATTGTATTCTTATGTAATTATCAATTGAAATATATTCAAGGCAATGCTAAGTGCTTATGACCTTTATTGAGTAAAAATAGTTAATAGATCTCCAATACTTTTAATTTCATGTACTGCAATTTCATGGCATGTATGGTATACGTATGTTGCTTTAAGCTCTTATTCGTTAGTATGTTTTATTCACATGCTAGTTGTTACTTAGTATGTTTTATTTTACATGCTACTTGTTTCTCGGCATGTTTTATTTCATATGCTCAACTATCTTTCGACATGATGTATTTCATATGCCCATCTTTTTAGACTTTTCATTAACTGTTTGAGGCATGGACTAACCACATTAGTCAACCGTAAGGTTAATTTATATAGTTCGTTAACTGCGTTTGGCTAGAACCTAGGTTAGTTCATTAGCCGTGCAACCTAGAACTCGTTAATTTGGTAATCATGACAAAAACAACCATAATGAGACTTCAAATATAATTCTCATAAATAAGTACTACAGTTTTACAAACATGTTAGTTGTCGCCAAATGAGTGAAGATAGAAATCATCCGACAGATTAATTGAAATAAAATTTCAAATTCTCGGCATTCAATGCTTGAGGGATGATTGATCCATCTAACCTTTCTAGTCGATAGGCCTCCTCGCCAATGACTTCCCAAATCGATAGGATCCTCCTAACTTATAATGAGCTTTCCTTATGTTGTTCGCGTACCAATGACTTTCATTTTACAGAAAACCAAATCTCCGAGTTGGAAAACCTTGTCCTTCACTTTCTAATTGTAGTACCTAGTTGCTCTATGTTGGTATGCCATAACCTTAGCTCTAGCAATGTCTCAAATTTCCTTAATAGTGTCCAGATTCACTGTCAGTCCAACTTGATTAATCATAACATCAAAATCATGCATCCGTAGATTAGACAACTCCAGCTTAATCGGCAACACAACTTTCGTACCATATGCTAACTTAAATGGTGTCTCTCCCGTTGCAGTTTTTGTGAGTGACTATGTATCCCCATATGATGTTTGGCAGTTTATCTACCCATCTCCTCCTAACTTGATTTACCTTGATGTTAGGTTATGTAATATGATCTAGTTGATCTCTTCGACTTATCCATTTGTCCAAGGGCGTGCAATAAACGTATAATTGAGGTAAATGCTGTGCTTCTCGCAAAATGCTCATAACTTATTGTTGTCAAACTACGGGCCATTATCTATGATTATCGTATGAGGAACTCCAAATCTTAATATGATGGAACCGGAGACAAATGCTTCTACCTTTTGCTCAGTGATTTGGTAAAATAATCCATGGCAACAATCATGAATTGTAGCTAGGCGGTAGATTTCGAAGAGCATTCGAAGATGTCTAACCCTTACTGAGCAAAAGGCTAAAAGCTGGTCAAACTACATAACTCAATGGCTGGCACATTACTTAGTAAGTCATGCTTCTAAAATTGAGGATAGTACCGAACAACGTCCTTTACATCTTCTCTCATAGTCGACCAATAATAGCCAACACATAAAGCTCAAATGTATAGTGTTTGTGCCTTTATATGGTTACTGCATATGCCACCATATAGTTCAAATAATACCCTCTAGGCATCTCTCAAGGAAAGGCATTGAAGCTACTGTTGAGATTTGCCACGCTTATATAGCTGACCATCAATCTGCATATAGTTTGCAACCTGATAAGCCAATCTTCATGCCTCTTTTTTGTCGTCAGGGAGATTACCATCTTTTAGATAATTCACTAGGAAATCCATCTACAATTCTTCTCTCTAGTAAGGAGCTAACTTATAGCTCTATGAGAGACTAGATAAGGTTTTCTGTGGAAGAAATTTGATGAAAAGTTTCTCACTCAGCTCAGGGAATGCCATACTAGCCAACTTCGACAACTTGTTAGTAGCCATATTCTTGCTTCTTGGAATTTTACAAATGGAGAAAGATAGGAATTCTTCTACAACCATTTGTACCACCAATAGGTACTTGCTTATCTCTTCTTCTCTTACCACGTAACTTTCGGTGACCTGATTTACTACCAATTGGGAATCAGAGAATACTTTAAGTTTTTCGGCATCAATTTCTGTTGCCAATTTCAATTCGGTAATTAGAGTTTCATACTCTACTTCATTGTTACCGGCTATGAATCTAAATTTCAAAGCATAATGATCTTTGACATTATGAAAGCCTTAAAGAACTTGGCCTGCACCACTTCCTTCTCATGTTGAAGAACCATCATCATAAAGAAACCAGATTAGTTTCTTGACAATCTCTACACAGTCCTCTCCAGTGAATTTGGCTACAAAATCTGCCAATACTTAGGCCATTAGTGCCTTTTTAGGTTTATATTGCATACCAAGGGCACTGAACTTTAAGGCATATTTCCCTAACCTCGCTAAGGAATGAAGCTGCTGTAATGCTTGTTGTAATGGTTAATCGGTAAGGATAATAATTTGGTGAGCTTTAAAATATGGCTTCAACTTTCTCATCGAGAGAACCATTGCTAATACAAATTTTTCAATCTCTGTGTGCCGAAGCTCTAGCTCCTGCATAACATGACTTACATAGTAAATGGGTACATGCTTTTTGCCGTCAATTTCAACCAGTACAGAGGATAGTGCTTAGCAACTGATTGATTGTTTGTCCAGTTGAATTCCTTTGGATTCTTCAAAATTTTAAAGAATTTTATGCACCTATCTACACTTCTCGACATGAATCTGTTGAAGGTGGCAATTCATCCGGTGAGTTCTTGCACCTCTTTGATTATGCAAGGTAATTTCATATTCCTTATCGCTTTAATCTTTCTTGGATTGGCCTTGATGCCATGCTGTATAACCATATACCCAAGAAATTTCCCTGATATTGCACCAAAGACACACTTCTGTAGTTTAAGTTTCATGCTATATCTCCTCAGTGTGGCAAAAGTCTCCTCCAAATCAGCGAGATGTTGATCTTCCATCATGCTCTTTACAATCATGTCATCCACATATACTTCAACATTCCAATGGATTTGAGATTTGAACATCTTCGCTACTAATCTCTGGTATGTGGCACCAGCCTTCTTCAACCCAAAGGGCATCACAGTATAACAGTATATTCCAAAATTAGTAATGAAAGATGTATGGACTTCATTTGGCTTATCCATCTTGATTTGATTATAACTAGAGAACGCGTCTGTAAAAGAAAGCAATGCATGTCTAGTAGTTGCATCTACCATTTGATCAATTTTTGGCAGTAGGAAACAATCCTTAGGACAGGCATTGTTGAGACCTGTGAAGTCTATGCACATTCGCCACTTGCTGTTAGACTTCTTGACTAGCACACAATTTGCTATCCAAGTCGGATAAGGCTCTTCTCGGATGAATCCTGCCTTCAATAATTTTTAGACATCTTTTTTTATTATTGCTTGTCTCTCTGGTGCAAAATGTCTCTTTTTCTATTGGACTACCTTCACATTTGGGTTAATCTGGAGCTTAAGTACCATAATGTCTCTTAGTATACCTGGTATATCTAAAGGTGACCATGCAAATATGTCAGCATTAGCTTGCAGGAAGTCAATTAGACTTTGCAAGACATCTCTTGACAAGGGTTTTCCAATCCTTATTGTCTTCTCGGGATCATTTCCTAAAGGAATTTCCTTTGTATCATTCTTGGCATTCTCTATGTTGATTGACTTACTATCTGGATAGGTTTCAACTTGAAATACTTCCTTTTGACTTAAGGCCCTTATATATAAGGATTGTACCAATTGTTGATCCCCTCTGCACACACAGACCCCCGTAAGAGTAGGAAACTTAGCCTTAAGATGTGTCGTTGAAGGGAAAATGACAAATAAATGTTGGCATGGCTGTCCCATTATCATGTTTTAAGGGGACCAACATTTGATGACCAGAAAGTCCACTTTGTCCTTTAGAACATGCTCATCATCACCGATCTATATGGACAAAGAGATAACTTCGACTACTTGGACAAGTTGATTATTAAAGGCATAGAGATCATACTTGTAAGACCGCAGCTGTGCTTTGATCTTAGGCCTCATTTGATCAATGGTATGTTGAAAAATGATATTGGTCGAGCTTTTCATGTCAACAAGAATCTTTTTGACTTTAAAGTTGGTGACTTTCGCATTGATGACAAGTGCATCATCGTGTAACCTCTAGATACCCTCAAAATCTTATTCTCCAAAAGATATTGTATTATTGATCCTAACCTTTTTCCCATAAATATTGCAAATGTAATTCTTGGTGTTAATTGAGTCCGAAGAATTCCATTGGCTTATACTGGGTCTTTCGATAATGTATTAATTACTCTGTTGGGTGCTCCGCTGGGATTAACATCCCTTGCATCTCTCACAGCCATTGTTGGCTGAGTGTCATCCTATTGTTCCTCTCATCTCCTCTAAGATAGTCTTTCAATTCTTTTGGCATCATGCGCTAGAAATTTTTGCAGGTGCCCATGTTGTATTACATCTTCAATTGCATTCTTGAGTTGAATGCACTCATCTGTATTGTGATCATTGTCATGGTGGAAATCATAATACTTGTTTAAATTTCTTCTTAGGGGATTCCCTCACATTCTTTCCGGCCACTGGAAGACACTTCTCTCCTCATGTACCTCCATCAAAATATTCGAGATTAGACAATTGAAAGGCTTGTAGGATGAGAATATCGAGATCCTTGGTCTTTTCGTCTCGACATTTGAATTATGGTCATTATCCATGCCAAGTCTATCCTTTACACTTTTTCGCTTGTCATTCTTTCCATCTCCTCTGCTCTGATCGACCTCTCTTCATATCTTTATTTTGTCTTCCTGTTGGATGTATGAGGCGGCTTTAACCTTAAACTCAGTTAAAGTTTTTGGCTTGTTCTTTACGAGAGACTTGAAAAAAGTTTCTATGAGGCTTAACTCCATCGATTACCGTGTTAAGGGCCACACTCAAATCCAGCTTTGGGATTTAGACCATCTTGGTCATAAATCTAGCCAATTAGTCCCCAATTGACTCATCGGACTTTTGTTTAATGGTACTAAGGATTAAGGAGTTCTTAATAGGAAGTTTACTTGCAAGGAAGTGTTGAAGGAACACTTCTACTAGTTCATCGAAATAGGAAATGGTATTTGGTTTCAAATGTTTGAACCATGTGCTGGTTGCATTCCTCAATGTTGAAGGAAAAGCTTAACAAGCCATTCTATCACTCAAACTGTATAACTTGGCCAACATACGGTAGTACTCCAGGTGGTCTTTGGGGTCCTTTGTTCTATCGTAAGTTTTTGGTCAATTTTAAGAGAGAGACAATATGGTGATGACTAAGAAGATAATGTCAAAAGAGATCCATCTGAAAGGCATAAACTAAATCATTAGAAATATCTTGAACACTCTAAGAAAAGAAATCAACATTTGGTATTTTATTGAGTAAAGATAATGAAATTAAAATTTGCAAGTTTTTGGTCGATTTTAAGAAGGAAAATTGTGATGTCAAAAGTCGTCATGTATGTGTCAAGAGGAAGTTTAAGAACGTGTTTACAATACAACAAATTGACCATAAGATGAAAAGGATAAAGAAGAAAAATAATCAATATAAATCAATGGTTCAAGAAGTTGGTAATTATACTTTCTTGAATTTTTATAAAAAAGAATTATATGATTTGTGTAGATTAGGTTGGAATAAGAATGGGATTTTAGGAAAGAAAAAGTGAAAATGTTGATTTATTCATATTATCTTCTAAATGACATTATTAATGATTGCAATGATCATTTGATGGATAAGAGGATTTTAAGGGGAGATCTAATGTTCTTGACACCAATAAAAAGAAGGAACTTTAAACTAGTGGTGTGAACTCCCAAAGGTAGAAGATTAGATTTCTCTCAAGCATTCGGCCTTATTGGCTACATTTCTTTATTATACATACAAAGGCTTCAATTCGTCAACAGAATTTGCAGTTCTTATGACACATTCAATTGGTTTGGACTAGATCTAGTTGTTAAGGCACCCTTTAATATTTATTTAGGTTTGAAGCTCTATACTCTTATGGTAGAGATGTGGTTGATAAGGAACAAGACGAAGAGACTTCCTTAGTGTTGGCATTTGCATTCTTATTTTTCCTTTCTTTCTTTATTAATCTACTTAGAAACATTGAGACTATGTATTTCCCTTTGTTTAAGTTATTATATATATATACATACATACATAAATATATATATTTATTCGTTTAGAAGAGAAAATATGTGTTGAATGAATGTTTGCTTTAAATCTTTAGATTATAGGTTAGAAGATGTGCACCTCTACACTATGGGAAATGGTCTGGGAGCAACATGCACAACGTTGTAGTTCTATGATGACTTTTGTTAACTAGAGAAATGGAATTCTCGGTACCTAGAGAGGTAGGGTGTTATATTGAAAGGAAAATGTTTGATTAACCTAATAAATAGTTCCTTATATCAATAATCTTGACCTAATAATAATTTGTTAAGAATCATTAAGCATTCCGCCGATTGTTTAGTAGAATTAAAAATTAAAACAATAATGAGACATCAAAAGCCAATTATCCTACTTTAATATTTCATATATAAAGGCACATCCTTGTACCTTCTAAAACATAAGTTGTCTAGATTATTATAACAATGAAATAAGGATTGTGGAAAGAAAGTTTTTAAAATATCATATCTAAAAGAATTTATATAAAGTTGAATTCACTAGTCTTAGATTTGGAAGTGTTATATCAATTTCGAGGATTAGCAACCCTAAGTTAGGATAAATTTGAAGAACCTGGTCATGCTTCTCTAAGCTCACTAACTTAGGTAAGAGTGTCTCTTAAGGACTAACAACCTTAAGTTGGGATCGATTTGAAGAACCTGGTTGTACCTTTCTTGGCTTACTAACTTAGGCAAGAGTACCTCTCAAGGACTAGCAACCTTATGTTAGGATTGATCTAAAGAACTTGGTCGTAGCTCTTAGGCTCACTAACCTAAGTGGGAGCGTCTTTTCGAGACTAGTAACCCTAAGTTAGGATCGATCTAAAGAACCTAATTGTATCTCTCTAAGCTCATTAACCTAAGTAAAAGCGTCTCTTGAGGACTAACAACCCTAAGTAGGGATCGATCTAAAGAACCTAGTTATGCCTCTCTAGGCTCACTAACCTAGATGGAAGCATCTCTCGGGGACTAGTAACCTTAACTTTTGGAATCGATTCAAGATAAACCTAGTAGTGCTGCTTTAAGTTGATTGACCTAGGCGAGAGTGTCCCTTGGGAACTAGCAATCGTAAATTTTGGAATTGATTTAAGATAAACCTGATAGTGCTCCTTTAAGCTAATTGACTTAGGTAGAAGTGTCTTTTGAGGGCTAGCAACCTTAAATGAAATCGATGATGAGAGGAAGTGCCCTTTAGGCTTTCCTAAAAAGAACTAATTGAAGAAAGTGCCTTATGGGCTTGCTAAAAGGAATCAATGATGAAAGGAAGTGCCCTTTAGGCTCGTAAAGAGGATTTGATGAAGAGAAGTGACTTGTAAGCTTGCTTAAGAAATTTGGTGAGGGAAAACCCCTTATGGGCTCACATGAGAAAAATCGGTGAAGAAGAGCACCCTATGGGCTTACTTGAGAGAAATTGGAAAAAGAAAGCACCTAATGGGCTTGCTAAGAGAACTTAGTGAACAGAAGCGCCCAATGATCATGCTAAAGGAAATTGAGGATGAAAAAAAGCACCCTTTGGGCTTGCTAAGAACTAGCTAAAGAGAAGTGCCCTATGAGCTTACTAAAAGAAATCGATGAACGAGGAGATAATGTTTTGAAAGTTGGCTAGAAACTTAGCAAGACGAGGCAATGCCCTAAAGGTAAGCTAAAGCCCTAAAAAGAATATAAGGGGGGACAATGCTCTTGGCTTAAAACCTAAGAAGAGGGGACATCGTTCTAGAAGCTAACTAACACTCTAAAAAAGATTAAAAGAAAGAAGGGATAACACTCCAAGAGATGACTAGAACCCTAAGAAGAATTTTGATGAAAGTAAGGGTAGCACTTTTGAAAGCTAGCTTACACCCTAAAAAGAAAGACGAGATAACACCCTAAAGGTGGACCATAACAAAAGAGTGGGTTAGCACTCAAAGAGCTGGTTAGAACCCTAAAAAGACTGAAAGAGTAGGTCAGCACTCTAAAAGTTGGCTAGAATCTTAAAAAGAGCAAAAAGTGGGTCAGCGCTCTAAGAGCTAGCTGAAACCCTAAAGGAAGTAAATGAAGGACTGAAGAAGTAAAGTAGGGAAAGCGATTAGTTTTAAAAGACTTCCTGACTTGGAAAATGTATTTACAAAGAGATTATTGAAAAACCATTTATGAAAAAAAAAAAATGCATTAGGGCTAAGCTCCTTGATTTGAAAAAGAGTTAAAGGATATTAAGAACAACAATAAGGAAAAATGATTTAAACTATTAAGGTTAATTTAAAAAAAGTAGCCACCTTGAAAAGGAAATGGAATGAGTTGAAAGCATGGCTACTTAAGCTAACATGGATTGGACAAAAATCTTGTAACAAGCCTTTACTTTCTCTCTCTCTCTCTCTCTCTCTTTCATTGAAAGTTTGCTAACAGTTATAAATTCTTATTTAAGGAACAACCTTATAATCACTCCTATCCTTAATAATTATGTGGAGTTTCTTAATGTCCCTAACCCTAGGGCTTTTGTACTTTCAAGATATTCCATTCTTCAGAAAAAGGTAGCCTACGATTAGTTTAGTCAAGGAGGTCTTCCTTACTAGCCTTCAGTCTAGATTTCGCTCTCGACTTTAGTTCCAAAAATTATAGTCCATTTTGTAAGTAATACGTTTAGATCAATCCATTAGGTCTTTTTTGGTTTAACATTATGAATTTAGACTTTTGGTCCAAGGATTTAAAAAAGCACTAATGAGGAGGCTTATTTTGGAAGAAATATTTTTATTTATCTAGAGTATACAAGTTAAGAACCTTTGGGAAAAATTAGAAATATGCTTGCCTTAGTTTCAAAAACAATTTTTATTAAAGATAAAGTTATCTTTTAACATTGGAAGAGCTTTCACTATGTAAGGGTACTATTGTAGGTGAGAAGGTCTTGTATGACTCATCATAAGTAAGAAAGACTTTAGAATGCATCTAGAGATTTTGGGTATCTAGGCTTTAGAATGTGATTTAGGGTTTTGTGTTTTTAGGGCTATGTAGGCTTGGATTCCCTATTTTTTTATTTAGTTTGGCTACCCATACTGGGATGTGAAATATTTCTTGGGGCTTTCGTCTTATGCTTAGGATTAATTCTTTGGCCTCTTTTCTTCTCTTTTTTAATTGCTTTGCCCCATTATTTCTTACTATTCTCTCTCTTCTTTTGGCCCTAAGAGTGATTGTCTCCATTGACGAGTTTTTGCCTTTAAAATGATTTAAGGCCCTAAATCCATGGATAGTTCTTGATAGGGTTTAAATTTGAAAATTCTCCAAATTGGTCCAACGAGGTTAACAAAGGGTAATCGTGTTTGGGATTTGAAATGAATGCTGAACTTCATTTTAATTTATGTATCATATTCAAAGTAGACCTCCTTTAAAGAATGAGCCCAAAGTATCCTTACCCTTATGTCACTCAACTCTCAAAGTGTTTTAGGTTAATATATGGAATACAGTTTGCCTCTTTTCATTCTAAACCTTTTAAAAGTGAGATACTAATTTCTTAAGGAGGAATATATATTTATTTGCTTAGGGTGAAGATCGGCTTTGCCCCCCTAGTTTCTTAAATCATTCCCTAGTATTTGACTTTGTATTTTGGCTTGGTTTATGATTAGGCATGACTTTCTAAATAAACTAAGGATTTTGGCTTGGCTACTTTTATGGGCTGAAGATTGTGTTTAGGCTAACTACCTTGGTGGGTTGTGGTTTGTGTTCGGATTAGCTTCCTAGCTAAGAGGCTTGTGTTTGGGTAAGTTACTTAAATAAGGCCAAGGTTAGTGTTTTGATTGAATGCCTATCCAAGTGGTTTGTGTTTAGGTTAAATGGGCTAAGGGGCTCGTATTAGCTTCCTTAATAGATCGAAGGCCCTTGTATGGGTTGGAAGCTTAACGTTTGGGTTAGCTACTTGAGTGAGCCAAAGGCCTGAGCTTGTGTTGGCTCCTTGAGCTCATAAGGATTTATAGCTGTTAGCAACTTTTCTTTTCATTTTTATATTTTCAATTTTTGTTTCTTTTTTCCTTTTTTTTATTTTTTTAGAGAGAGAAAGATAAAGTTTTATTTTACATAAAATAACTTACAAACTAAGATGGTGATTATTAGGTATTAGTTTTCAAGTCTATGGATTTTATTTTCATTTCCCTAAATGAGAAGGAATAATGGTTAGACAAATGTTTATTGAAAAACTATTTATAAAGATAGGAATGTTAAAGAATGAAGAACAATGAACTAAAAAAAGCTTTTATTATTTTGAAAAAGGATTAGAATACAAAAACAAAGGTAGGGAACCCAACTTTAATTTAAGAATTTGATGTTTATTTTAGGTTCTATGAATTGGAAAAAAAAAAAAACCCTACGTTAAGTTTCGTATACGAACCTTAAGGTTCTCTATCATTTCATAGGTATCCCCAATAACTTGTGCTAAAAGGGACCTTAAGGCCCAATTATGAGCCTCAAAACACTCAAGCTTTTCCTTTATGTAAGCAATCTCATCTCTCAGCATCTATTTACATATTTTAGAGATGTCCAGTGGCCTATCATTCCCCTGATCATTTCCTTAGTTGTCTTCCATTCTAGGTCTACACAATTTTGAACAAAAATCAATTATCAATGTAACAAAAGAAAGCAACGGAAATATGCAGATGTTAGGATCATTTGGGTCAATACATTACTCCCTTAAGTTGCAACGCTACTATTATTTTCAAAAACTTGATTGCATTAAAACTCTTGAACAATTAGTAGGTTTGCAATATCTTAAGGATAGTACATTAACTCAAGTTAGAAAGGGAGTATATATAATTAGGATAGGTTCTAAAAGGTCTTTAAGCTTTGTAACCTCACTTATTTTTTAGAAAACACTTTCTTTGGTCACATAAAGCTTAAGTGGGGATGGCTTATCAACCCCGAGCGATGGTTACATTACAGCACCCGGAGCCTACATAATAGCCCCCCATCGTAAGGTCCTAATACGGTCCGGGTTTGACCATTTCTACCATACATTTGTGGAAAATTAAATCATTCCCCCCAAATGGTTTAAATAAATAAAATTAAACCTGCAAAAATATCAATAAAATTATGATGTAAATAACAAAGAACAAATAAATAAATAAATTGTAGTTAAGGTGATCTTAGAGGTTTAATTTTAATTTTGGAAAGTTGAATGGCTAACTCCCTTGACGTCCCCAATGGAGTTACTAAGCTATCGAGCCGGGTTTTTCCTCTTAGTTCTTTTTAAATTAAGTTTTTTTTAAACCAATCAATATTAAACCCTACCCGTTTAATATTAACCTTTGACTAGGGTTTAAAGAAAACCAGTTCTTTTATATTTTGAAAATTCCTTAGAGTTGCCACTCAATCGAGGTCAAGAAAAAAGTTAAGTTATAACCAATTGGGTGGATTAGTTATAACTTAGCTGCTAGTCTTAATCAGAAAACTACTTTTTGCAAAATGGTTTTCTAAAACGAGAGATCTAGATCTGGGGCTTATCCTATTAAATCCTAATTGAGTACTACTTGTTAACTTTCCAATTTTAAGTTTTCCTTTCAATGATAGCCTTTTTTTAGTTTATAAATGACTAATATGTTACATGCCACTAATTTAAATAATTTACACAAATTTTTACAAAGATGGAAAAAATAAAGATTTCCATATTTTAAGTCACCCCATACGTACGAGTATTTACTTATCTACTATTCAGAATCAGACTTTCATAGTTTATTCTTTGAAAAACTTTAGCAAGTTGAATTGATTTTAGTTTTTTAAAAAAAGGTCAAGTTTATATTTTTATCAGTTGTAACAAATAGGGTTTTATTTTTGGAAATTCTAAAGTAATCCTAATTTGGAGAAGGTCCATTTATTCTTATTCATTTGGAAAGAAAAATTTTCCAAGTTATTAAATAACTTTACTATTTATTTTTTATTAATATTTTTGCATTCTATTTTAATATTATTTTAAATAAATAAATAAATAAAACTAATCTCTTCTTTTTCTTTTTCTTTTTCCTTTTTTTCTATTTGTCTTTTCTCTCTTTTTTTCTTCTTTTTCTTTTTTTTTTTCATTTACAATTACATTTTACAATAAATAAATAAAGTAAAAGAAAAGGAAAAAAAAAATAAAAGACTACTAATGTAGATCGGACCAAAGGCAGAATATGCATGTTGGACTGGGGCTCGAATCTGGTTGATTCGATTTAGATTGGACAAGTTGGTTCTGTTCAAGCCAGATCTTTAGGTCGGAGTGGTTGCAGATCCAAGTCAACTCAAGAGCAAATAATGGCAATGATTGGGTGGAGATTCAAACAGCATTTCAACAGCTAAAATGATTGGGGAAAGGACTTTTTGTAAGTTTCTTTTTGGTTTTAGAGGGTATAAGGACGACATCGTAGCCTAACGTGGCCATCGGTGATGGTTAGTGGTATTTATCACGGTAGTGGGTCACACAAGAAGGAGAGTTGAAGGTGTTGTGGGGGTTCGATTTGGATGTGGTAGCCACGTAAGGAGCAGCTATGTGTAAAGGTGGTAGAATTGGATCATTTGGTTAGGTAGTTAGAGTATAGCGTTTAGGAATGTGTTGTATGTAGGTAGTTTAGCCGTACTAGAGTTCGGTTCGATGTGATTGCAAATTGAGTAGCACATGGTAACCTTTGTATGTGTCTTTGGTAGTACGTGGTTTGGTGAGAGAGGGCTCGGTTGTATCGTAAGAGAGGGTTGGAGCTGAATATGTGTTGGTGGTTGTGAATTGAGTAGCACATAGTAACCATTGTATGTCTTTGGTAGTGCGTGGTTTGGTGAGAGAGGGCTCGGTTGTGTCGTAAGAGAGGGTTGGAGCTAAGTATGTGTTGGTGGTATGTGATGTGTAGTTGAGAAGAAGAGAGATCAGTCTGGTGTGGTTCTTATTATAGACGAGAGAAAAGACTGCTATATGTGTTTAGGATGGTGGGTCAATTTGGTGTTGGGCAGCACCTATAGGTTTTGAGTGTTCGCTGAGTGGCCGAAAGAGAGGAGTCAGAGAGAGATAGAATGAGAAGGTCTAAGAGGGAAGGCTGAAGGAGACGTAGTCTACCATGTATGTGTGTATTGAAAATGGAACCCCCCCTCCCCTCCCCTGTACGTTGTATGTGTTTCTATTTTGCTTATGGTGAAGGAGAATTAGCCGAGAGAGAGAAATGGTCAATTGAGTGAAAAGGCTAAGAGAGATAGGTTGAGAGAGAGATATAGTGGAGAGAGAAAGAGAGGTCGGTTTCCAAAGAGAGAGGAGTCCCCCTTACGTGTGCGTGTTTGAGGTTTTTTTTTTTTAAATGAGAAAGTAAAGGGAAGAAAAGGAAAGGGGAGAAGAAAATGGGGGAAAGAAAATTTATTGTCATAGCAAATCACAACACGCCATGTATTACAATTAGAGACATGGCCCAGTGATAATTTGACATGTGGCAATACGTGGAGTATAGAAAAAAGGAAAAGCACTTTTATGCCGTTACTAAGATTCAAACCCTGACCTCTAAGCCAAACCCAATTTAAGTCCAACTGCCCATCTATTAGGCCATTAGCCTATGCCTTACTTACATGTGCAATTAAATTACACATATTGACTAAGTTAGTCTATGCTAGATTTAAATCTAAGCCTAAGTGCAATGGTTCTTTCTTAAAATTTATTTAAATCAAGAAATCTATTCTCATTAAACTACTTAAAAATTTTATTATTTTCTAAATTCTCTATTTTTTCAATTTTTTGTGACTTTTCAATTTTTCTAAATTTTTCCATTTCTTTCCTATATTTCTTATTTTTGGTGATCTTTCCTATTTTTGTATTTTCTAAATTTCATATTTTTAGATTTTCTTAGTTTTCTACTTTTTTTACATTTTTCTAAATTAGGACCCTTTATCTTAAAAATAAAATAAAATAAGGAAAAAAATTGGGTGCCTATAAAAGCCGTTTAAGTATCTGAATAAGTAGAGAGGTAGAAAAGAAGTTGAGTATTGACTAGACTACTGACTAACCGATTAGGATAGGGAAGACATCACGCTTAACCAAATATCGAGTTGATCCAAAAGATGGATTTTTTAGCCGAACAAAAGGGTTGACTTGATAGTGATATGTCGACCCAAACTTATGAGAAAGGGTAAGGATCTAGTAGAAAGACGAGTTAGATCAAGTGTTTCAAGTGCAAAAGGTTTGAACATATGGCTACTTAGTGCCTGAACAGAAGAACTATAGTCATCAATGGAGACGTTCTAAAGCTAGAAGTAGAAAGTACTCATGAGGAACCTAAGGAAGAAGAGAACCCTACCAAGAAAGAAGTTTCTCGTGATAATGAATTGATTGATGAGGACATGTTTGTCGAGGACTTGGATTAGTTGATCTTAGTTGTCTGACGTGCATTGAACTTGGAACCCTTATGTAAAGAGGAGTAGAGAGAATTTGTTTCACATCACTTGTAAGGTGAATGATCAAGTGTATGCCCTCATTATGGATAGTGGTAATTGTACCAATGTGGCATTAGTTGATCTGATGACAAAATTGAAGTTGCCGACTATTGCACATCTAAGGCTATGCAAGTTGTATTGGTTGAGTGAGAAGGGGCCACTACATGTCACTCAATAAGTATTATTGCTGATTACTATAAAAAATTACTCTAACTAGATTCTCTATGACATACCACCCATGTGAGCTTCTAAAGTGTTGCTAGGCAGATCGTAGTTGTTTAATAGAAGAGTTATCCATAATGGATACCGAAATACATATATGTTCGAGAAGGATGGTGGGAAGATCATGCTAAACTCAATGCCACTAAGTGAAGTTAACAAATTGCAGGCTAAACTTGCTCTCGGATCAAAGAAGACTCTAATGATGAGTAGAGCCGAGCTCCGAGAAGCTATTCAAGCTGACATACTGACCTTCCTATTGATCATACCTCTATTAAAGTTGAAGGAGTGGGGTAAACTACCCTAAAAAGTAAAAGAGTTGCTGGATGAGTATGATGGATGAGTATGCTAATCTATTCCTAAAACAGTTATCTGAAGTACTACCCCCTATTTAAGGCATAGAACATTGCATGACTTAATACCTAGCGTTGCCCTATTGAATAAGATAGCCTATCAGATGAGTCCTAAATAGGCTCTTGAACTCCAACAACAAGTCAATGAGCTACTAAAGAGAAGATATGTTAAGGAAAGTCTTAGCCTTTGTGTTGTACTAGTGCTTTTAGTGCTAAAAAAGGATGGAACCTAGCAAATATATGTTGACAACCAAGCAATGAACAAGACAACAATCAAATATAGGTATCCAATCCCCAAGTTGAAAGATATGTTGGATGAATCGAGTGTAGCCAATATCTTCAATAAGATTGATCTTAAGTTTGGCTACCATCAAATTTGCATAAGGCTAGGAGATGAGTGGAAAACTATGTTCAAAACTTGGCATGGACTCTATGAGTGGATGGTCATGCCATTTGGCTTATAGAATGCCTTAAGCACTTTCATGAGATTGATGATCTATGTGCTAAGACATCTAATGGGGAAGTTTGTCATAGTGAATTTTGATAACATCCTAATGTACAACGCTAACATGATAAGTCACTATGAATATCTTTAACCCATGCTAAATGTCCTTTATACTGAAAAATTATTATGCAACCTTAAGAAGTGTTGCTTTTGCAAGGAGGAGGTGGTATTCTTAAACTATATAGTAAGTAGAGGAGGCTTATGAGTGGACGATGAGAAGATTTGAGCAATCGTCAAGTAGTCAACTCCTACTAACTATGTCAAAGTAAGAAGTTTCCATGGACTAGTTTCCTTCTGTAGAAGATTCATTTGGAATTTCAGCACCTTCGCTACACCCTTTACTGAACTGACAAAGAAGAACAATGACTTCTGATGGGGAGAAAAGGAGGAGAGAAGTTTTGTTTAGATAAAGGAAAGGTTGTCCTTTATCCTTGTACTAGTTCTACCTGACTTAGAGAAAATATTTGAGTTGGAATGTGATGTATCGGGCATTCAAATAGGCATTATCTTAATGCAAGAAAGATAACCAATTGCCTACCAAAGTGATAAGCTCAAGGGACCTTAGCTAAACTACTTTATATATGATATGGAACTCTTAGCATTAATTTGAGCATTGTAAGTATGGTAGCATTATTTACAGCTAAAAGAAATTGTCATCTACATTGACCATGTGTCTTTAGGGTATCTCCAAAGCTAGATGAAGTTATCAAGTGATAGGCAAGGTAGGTAGAATTCCTTGAGGGGTTTAAGTTTATAATAAAATATAAACAAGGAAAGAGCAACATTGTTGTGAACCGTAACCAAGAACATATAAGGCCAGTCGTTGAATGGGTCCAAGCTTCCAAAAAGCTTAAAAAAGGATCAATGGGGAAAAGTACGAAAGAACAAAAATGAAGAATGAAACAGTAAGTAAAACCTACAAATAGCTCCAAAGGATATGATGTACTGATGGAACTTTTAAAAACTCATGGCTCAATTCGATATGATGTACAAATTGGCCAGTGAGGTTACTCGCTATCTAACCTTGCTTAAGAGAAATGATAAGAGTAATGCTAAAAGCAAACAAATAGTATTTACGTAAGGAAAAAAGTACTCAAATAGTGTATATTAAGGATGATTTGATGTTATACCCATAAGTTAGGGTAACCTATTTAAAAAGGAAAAGACAAAAGGGGTATTTCCTAAGAAAGTAATGTATAAGATACGAAAGGATGAAAATGAATATATAAGAAAAACAATCATTGGTGTTATGGATTCTACACATGATATTGTACATGTAGCGATACTCCATTGGTGAGGTCATTAGAAGATGCCGACAAAAGTATGGACAGATAGGCTTGTCCATGGAAGGATGGCTTAGTCAGTCTAGGCTCTCTCTTTCGGCTTCTTGGCAAAGAAGATGCTGAGTAATTGGTCAACTCGATGCTAGATAGTTCTCATCAACTCAGCATACTGTAGAAAAATAGGTGGTCATACGGTACGGCATGAAGGGTGACTCGATAAGGATGTACTCAGCCTTGGTAGGGGTTAGTTGGAATAAAACGATTTGTCGTATCAACCCTTCTAGTCCTCAAGCTCAGTTGCGGGTTAGGAGTCTAGTAACTTGATTCTTGTCATTCCTTCCAAGTTGTTTTAGATTTGGGATCAAATTCGAATGGCATTCGTTCAATTTTCTGTTAAGGTGATGTAGACTAAGGTTGGCAACGTTGAAGGGATTAGAAACCCCATAGTCCTTAGGCAATTCTAACCTATAGGCATTATCATTGATTTTCTTAAGGATTCTGAAAGGCCCTTCTACTCTTGTAGATAACTTATTCTTCCTCTTGTTTAGAAACCATTCCTTGTTGAGGTGTTGCCATACTAAGTTTCTCGACTGAAACTATTTAGCCAACCTACCCTTGTTTTTTTTTTTTTTTTTTTGCATTCTTCTGGTAGCTTAGTCAATGTGCCAAGTGACCTTATCATAGATATGCTGAAGGGATTGTGCTCAAGATATTTCGTCAAGATCCTCTTTCACGGGTATTGATATAGGGGCATAGTTGAGGGACAACTTAAGATTGAATCAATAGACTACCTCGAAGGGAGTCTACTTAGTGGTGTCATGTACTATTTGGTCATAGGCGAAGTTGACCACTAGTAAGTAGACGTCCTAATCGACCATGTTTTTGCCTATTGCAACTCGAAGCAATGATCCAAAAGTACGATTAACCACTTTTATTTGGCCATTAGTTTAGGGGTGACATGAGGTGTTGAAGAGTAATTTGGTTCCCAATTGATGCCATAAGGTTCTCTAGAAATGGCTCAAGAACTTTGGATCTTTGTCAAAGACTATACTTTTCGACACACCGTATAATCGTACAATCTCCTACAAGAAAAGAGAAGTAATAGCTGAAGCATCGTTAGTCTTAGTATAGTGCATGAAGTGTGCTATCATACTGAACCAATCCATGACGACCATTATAGAACCTTTTCCTCGAGCAATTTGCGACAATCAAGAACAAAGTCTATGATCAATTTAGTTTACAGTCTCGTCAGGACAGGTAGGGGCATTGCTTTCCCTTGCTTGGCTTGACACTTGCCTTTCTTGCACACAGCACAACTTTCAACAACTCATTACACATCTTTCCTCATTCTCAGCCAAAAGAATTGGCCATTTATCAGTTCACAGGTCCTTCTTTCCCTAAAATGTCTAGAGAGACCTCTACTATGGGCTTCCTTGACTAATAGCTCCCTCAGTGAACAAGTCAGCACGCATAATTTTCTTCCTCAGAACAAGTAGCCATCCTCTACATAATACTTATCCACTATCCTTCCATAGACACATTATGAAATTATAGGGCCAAAGTGCAGATCCTCGGAGTACTGTTCTTTGATACTTATAAACCTAAACAACCTAGTTTGTAGTTTTAATAAAAGCGCATGTCTCCTCAAAAGAGCATCAGCTACTATGTTGCTTCTCCTTTGACGCAAAATTGAATCCTTCAAGGAATTCAACCCAACTCGCCTGTCACTTTGATAACTCGGTCTAACTTCGGAGGTACCTCAACGATTCATGGTCGGTATATATGACAAATTCTCTCAACAACAAATAATATTGCCATACTTGCATTGCTCGGATTAATGCCAAAAGATCCTTATCATACATGGAGTTGCTTAGCTACAGTCCTTAGAGCTTTTCACTATAGGAGGCAATTGGTTAACCTTCCTACATCAGGATAGCTCTTATTCTAATGCCCGATGCGTCATATTCCAACTCAAAGATTTTATCAAAGTCATGTACCACTAGCACTAGGGCGAAGGTCAACCTTTCTTTTACATCAGCAAAGCTCCTCTCCTCCCTTTCTCCCCATCAAAAGTCATTGTTTTTCTTCATTAGTTCAGTAAGTGGCACAGCGAGGGTGCTAAAATTCCTGATGAATCTTCTATAAAACGAAGCTAATCCATGAAAACTTCTCATATCAGCATAAGTAGTAAGAGTCGGCCAATTGATAATTGCTTGAATCTTCTCATCATAAACTCGTAAGCCTCTTCCATTAACTACATAGCCTAAGAATACCACTTCCTCCTAGTAAAAGCAACATTTCTTTAGATTGCCAAATAGTCTCTCGGCATGAAGGATGTCCAAGATTGCTCCAAGCTGTTCATAGTAACTCGGCATATTGGTACTGTAGACTAAGTTGTCTTCAAACTACACTATGGTACACTTTCTGATGAGATGTCTTGGCACATGGTTCATTAATCTCATGAAAATACTTAAGGCATTCAACAAGTCAAAGGGCATGACCATCCATTCATAAAGTCCATGTCAAGTCTTGAATACAGTTTTCCATTCGTTGCTTGGTCTCATGTAGATTTGATGGTAATCAAATTTAAGATCAATCTTGTTGAAAATCTTGGCTCTACTCAGTTCATTTAACATTTCTTCTAGCCTCGGGATTGGATACCTATATTTGATAGTGATTTTGTTCATGGCTCAACTATCTGTACACATCTTCCAGGTTCCATCTTTCTTCGGCATTAGAAGTGGAGGCACAACACAAGGGATGAGACTTTCTCTTGCGTAGCTTCTCTCTAACAACTCATTGACTTGATGTTAGAGCTTAGAAGCTTGCTTAGGATTCATCTAATAAGCTGGCTTATTCGATAATGCAACGCTAGGTACTAAGTCAATATGGTGCTTTATGCTTCAAGTTGGGGGCAACCTCTTAAGTAACTGTTCTAGGAATAAGTCAGCATATTCACCTAACAACTCCTTGATCTTCTAAGGTAACTCACCTTACTCCTTCATTTTTAATAGTTGCTTGACCAACATGAGGGTTGGCTCATTAGCATTAATGGCGTTTTATAACTCGACTCTACTTATAACCAAAGCCTTTTTCATTCCATGAGTAAGTTTTGTCTATAACTTATTAACTTCTCTCACCGGCATCGGATTTAGCATGATCTTTCAATCATCCTTCTCAAATATAAATGTGTACCTATAGCCATCATGTATAACTGTCTTATCAAACAATGACGTCCTACCCAGCAACACGCAGGAAGCACACATAGGCAGCACATTTTAGAGAATCAGGTTAAAGTAATTCCCCATAGTGATTAGTAGTAATATTTTCCAAATGACATGTAATGGTCCTTTCTCACTCAACCAGTGCAACTTTTATGGCCTTATATGTGCAACAGTCGATAACTTCAGTTTTGAAACAAGATCGGCTGATGCCACATTGGTGTAACTTTCACTATCTATGATGAGGGCGCACATTTGATCATTTACCTTACAGGTGGTATGGAACAAATTCTCTCTCTACTCCTCCTCCCGTAAGGGATCCATGTTCATAATATGTTAAACAACCATAAGTAATTGATCTAAGTCCTTAGGAAACACGTCCTCTTTAATAAGCTTTTCCTCAACACTTTCTTTTTCGGTAGGAACGTCCTCCTCTTCAAGTTCTTCATCCATACTCTCCACTTTTAACTTCAAGATATCTCCCCTGAAGACCATTGTCTGTCGATTTGGGTACTAAGTAGCCATGTGTCTAGACCCTTGGCACTTGCAGTACTTGATCTGGTTAGTCTTCCTACCAAACCCTTATCCGTTCTCATACATTAGGGTCAGCACTACATCATCTAATCAGCCTTTCTACTTGGCTCTATACTCGACTAAGCTTAGTGACTTACTTATCTAGGTCGGTTAGTCGGCATCCTTGCTGGTACTCAGGTTCGCCTTTGCCTCTCTACTCGCTAAGCAATCTTAACAGCTTCGTCCATTGTATCGAATCATTGGAGCTCTAGAAAGTTTCGAATGTCTCCTCTCAACCTAGTAACGAACCTTAAGACTATTCGAGCTGGTGGTTCCTCTACTTCGTAATGCATCATAAGCATTTGAAACTCTTGAACATATTCGTCAACAATTCAACCTCCTTGTCTTAGCTCTAAAGCTGAGTGAAAATATTTTGTAGGTATGTTTCCAACACGAATTTTTTTTTTTTCTGAGCACTCTCTTTATTTCAAGCCAAGTGTTAATCTCTCAATACCCTTCTCATCTTCTCATTGCCTAAAAATTCTTCCACCATATGATGGCATATCTAGAGAACACAACAGTGGCAATTCTTACTTTCTCATAATCCTCATATTTATAGTAATCAAACACATGTTCTACCTTCTCTTCCTAATCCAAATACTCATCAGTATTCCCAAATCCATTGAAACTTAGAATCTAAAGCTTTACATGGTTAGATGTTCTAGGCATTCGTATGTGCTTCTCTTTAAAATACCCTTCTTCCTCTTCGTTAAGCTCTCTCAGATCTATCTTTTGCTTTACTCATCTGCTTACTCATCTGCTAACTCCTCTACCTCGAATAGGTCGAGCTGGGTTCTAACCTCTAACAGGTTGAGTAGCTTATGGAGTGTTTTATGTGGCCTTAGTGGGTCAACAAGACTATGCATGAACAATTTGGGTCAGATCTACTAAGAGTTTAGCTACCTCATTAAGTCTCTTGTCAATACTTGTGGGAGTTCCCTAAGATTATTGTCCATAGTGGACAACCCCACTACCATCACCAGTACTAACATTCATATTTGAGTTTGTCATTTTTCTTGACAGATTCAAAGCTCAATAAATACTTTAGAAACTAAGCAGCTAACAACACAGCAATCAAATGAGCACAGTAACTTGCTTTATTTCACGTGCTCTATTTTACGCACGCAAAATAGAGTATAACAGAACTTCAAGAAGAACTACTATAGTTTACACAAAACCTCTGCTTTGTTACGAAGATATTGCAAACTGTGACTAAGAACAGATAAGGCTAGTTGCTGGATGGGTTTAAGTTTGCAGAAAGCTCGAAAAAGGATCAATGGGGAAAAGTATGAAAGAGCAAAAACGAAGAATAAAAAATAAGCAAAACCTACGAATAGCTTTAGAGGATATGATGCACTAATAGAACATTTGAGGACTCATAGCACAATTCGATATGACGTACGAATTGGTCTGGTGAGGTTACTTACCACTTAACCTTGCTTAAGGAGAAGGATAAAAGTGATTAGAGAGTAAATAAATAGTGTTTATGTAAGGAAAAAAGTACTCAAAGAATGTATATTAAGAATGATCTAATGTTCTCATAATTACAAGTACAAAAGTATTTATACCCATAAGTTAGGATAACCTGCCTAGAAAGGAAAAGACAAAATGGTATTTTCTAATGAAGTAATGTATAAGATACAAAAAGATAAAAATGAATATACAAGAAAAACAATCATTGGTGCAACAGATTCTACACATGATACTATATTTGTGGTAATGTTACATTGGTAAGGTTGTTAGAAAATGTTGATAAAAGTATGAACATATGGGCTTGTCTAAGTAAGGATGGCTTAGTCAATCCAAACTTTTTCTCTCTTAGCTTCTTAGCAAGGAAGATGCCGAGTAATTGGTTAACTTAATGCTAGAGAGTAATCATTAATTCGGCATACTATAGAAAAATGGGTAGTCATACGATATGGCATAAAGGGTAACTCAATAAGGAAGTACTAGGCTTTGGTAGGGGCTGGTTGGAATAGAAGGATTCATCATGCCAGCTCCTCTAGTCCTCAGGCTCGACTGCAGGTTAGAGGTCCAATAACCTGATTCCCATCAAACGTAGTTGCATATGCTCTTTCAAGAAGGCATGCACTCCTAAATGAACTGTAGACGAGATTGTTTGGGTTTGCGAACATTAAAGACTAGTACTCCAAGGATCTACACTTACACTTCGGACCTATACTTGTACGATGTATTGATGGAAAGACAGTAGACGGGTGTCATATAGAAGAGGGATACTTGTTTCAAGGAGTTAAATTATAAGTACCAACCTGTTTACTAAGGGAATTTTTTATTTAGGAAGCTTATAGTAGAGGACTCTTTGGACATTTTAAGGAGAGAAGGACCTATGAACTGTTGAATGGTTGTTTCTTCTAGTCAAGAATGAGGCAAGATGTGTACTTAGTTGTAGAAGGATGTGCCATGTGCAAGAGGGCTAAATGCCAAGCCAAGCAAGGGAAAGTAATGCCTTTTCCTGTTTCAACGAGACCTTAGACAAAGATGAGTATAGACTTTGTTCTTAGATTACCACGAACTGCATGAGGCAAAGACTCTATGATGGTCATCGTAGATAGATTCTGCAAGATGGCATACATTCAAAACTAATGATGCATTGGCTATTGCTTGTCTTTTCTAGCAAGAAATTGTTAGGTTGCATGGCATGCTAGGAAGTGTAGTATTCGATAAAGATCCAAAGTTCTTCAGCCATTTTCTAAAGGACTCTTTGGCGATGGATGGGGATGAACTGCTATTTAATACTTCTTGTCATCCCCAAACAGATGGCCAAACAAAGGTAGTTAATTGTAATTTGGAATCGCTGCTTCGAGCTATAGTTGGCTTCGAATTCATTTACAATTAAACCTTACATAACACCACTAAGCAGACCCCTTTTAAGGTTGTCTATGGTTTTAATTCCAAGTTGCCCCTTGATCACACCCCTATACCTGAGTCCGAGTAAAAAGACCTTGATCCAAGAGCTCGAGCTCATTCTTTTCAACACATCTACAATAAAGTCATTTGACATATTGACTAAGTAGCTAGAAGAATATGAGAGAAGGCTAAATAAAGAATGGCTAAACAATTTCAACTAGGAGACTTAGTGTAGTTGCACCTCAACAAGGAAAGGTTTCCGAGTAAGAGGAGGAACAAACTATTTACAAGAGCTAAAAAACCCTTTAGAATCCTCTAAAAGATCAATGCCAATACCTGTAAGATGAAGTTACTTGAAGACTATGGAGTTTCTAACACCTTCAACATCGCTAACCTCTGTCCATATTACCTTGACGGAGAGCTAAATGAAGACCATTTGGATTTTATCCTAAATCTAAATCAACCCAAAGGGAATGATTAGAATCAAGCTATTGGGCCTTTAACCCGTTGCCGAACCTGAGGGCTAGAGGAAATGGCAAGGCAAATCTTCTTTCTCCTATTAAAGCTAAGTATCTCCTTGTCGATTAACTTTGCATGTTGAGCCATATGACTGCCTACTTCTTGAAGGTTTTATGCTGAATTGTAGAATGCCAGGACAATAGCCAAACCATGTACGCTTGCTCACTCACGTCCGAGTCAACCAGTTGCTCGGTATCATCCTTGCTGAGAAGCTGAGAGAGAGAGACCGGATTAATCTTTAGTTGCACCTATTTGGACAAGCAATCTAATTGTACTCTTTCGTCTGCATCCTCCAATAGCCTTACCAATGTACCTTCACTACGTATATAGGACTACATGTGGAATCTATTAAACTAATTATTGTTTTTCTTTAATATTCATTTTTATCCTTGGTATTCTTACACATTGCTTCTTTGGGAAATGCCATTTATGTCTTTTTCCCCTTTGAGGCAACTTACCTTAACTTATCGGGTATAAATATCCTTGTATTTGTAAATAGAAACATTAGATCATCATCAAAAGACTGAGTATTGTTCCTTTCATAAACACTAATTGTTTACTTTGATTTTACTCTTATCTTAACCCTTAAGTAAGGTTAGGTAGCTAGTAACCTTACTAAACCAATTCGTGCATTATATTGAGTTGTGTCGTGATTCCTTAGAAGTTCCATTGGTGTGTCATATTTTTTAGAGCTGTTTGTAGGTTTTGGTTATCTTCTATTGACTTTCTCATTCTCTTGTACCTTCCACATCACCCTATTTAAGTTTTTGACAAGCTCGGACCCATTTAGCAACCGGTCTTGTTTGTTCTTGACAACAGTATGCATTAGCTAGTCTCCCCAAGCTTGGGCTTTGGCTATACTTGTAATGGTTGTGCTATGGGTGATAAGGGGAGGCTTATATGCATGTAAAAAGGGTTGGGTGTTGTTCATGTGGCTTGTGCTATGGGTGATAAGGGGAGGCTTATATGCATGTAAAAAGGGTTGAGCCAAACCCATGTGGGACGATCCCTCACACCGTGTTAGCAGAGGTACCCACGGGCCTGTAGTACCCGCGGAGGGGAATTGGGCAGGTGTCACTGTGAGACGGCAACGCTGAGAAGGAGCCACATGAACAACACCCAACCCTTTTTACATGCATATAAGCCTCCCCTTATCACCCATAGCACAACCATTACAGTACTGCTTTGCCCTTTGGCTGGTCTGCCTTAGCTCTCACCTAATGGTACCTCATTAGTTTGTCAACAGAAGGACAGGGCATCCTTTTAGCCAAATTTTGCCTATAAGAAATTCAATTCAAAGTTAGAATAGGAAAAGAAGATGAAACCAAAAGAAACTACTACCATTCATAAAACTTTACCATGATTGGCATGGCCAAGGAAGTCTTCCCATCCTACATGTACTGGACAAAGCACCTCAACACTAGCACAATAGACGTAGGTGCGTAGAACAAACCTGTACCTTTGACCCATTTCTTCACCACAGCCTTTTTCATTCTAGGGAAGAGTGTGGAGATCAGATACTGGATACCGGAAATACCTCTCTACAGTCTCTACAACATATATCTCCTAACCCTATCTTAGCGCCATGAAGGCTAGGATCTCTTGGGTGGCCTTTGTATTACTAGGATCAAGCCCCTTCTCACCCTTAGTTTGAACTATCCCGATCCACTGCATCTAAAAGTTTGCCTCTTCGGGTAGCTCAACCACCACATACTCATCCTATTAACCCTTCACTAAATCCACAAGGTCGCAAAACAACTTCTTTCCTAGGTATGGCTGGAGGTATGACCACCCCTCAACGATCTTTCACGTGTAAAAATGACTAAAGAGCTCAAGAGTAGCCCTTAGTACTAGATATTCACAAAGCACCTAGAAAGCCTTTAGAACCCTCTACCCATTGGGAAGGACCTATGATGGATTGCACCGGTGGTAGTTAAAGAATTCCTTTTCGAAGCGACTTGGAGGAAGGCGTTGCCCGAACTCTAAGCACTTCTCAAACACCATGAAGCATCTTTTTGTTAGCAAGGATACCCATTCTTCCTTACTTGACAACCTTGTCTACTACCTAAGGATTACCTTGATAATAAAGTCACTTATAATCTAACTAGGGTTAGATTGTTTATTCTTGCTCACTTGGTTGCTAGGCCCCTTACTTGTCTTAGGAGCATCAAACAAATCCTTTGGGGGGAGCCGGGGGGTGTACACATATACATCCTTTGAGATGGCATTGATAATCTTAGTCCTATTCGGCATGTCCATGACCATCCTAGTAGGTTCATCAAGTCGTGCTAGCAATAAGACCTTGTCTTCCCTTATCTTGGGGGAGGGGGGGTAGGGGTTACTTCTTGTAGATTCGGAGTTAGATACATGCAACAATGAAGATGGGAGATAAGTCAGTCTTACCTTTATTACTCAACATGGTCATAATATGTAAAGAAGAAAGAAGCATGACAAACTTTTGAAGAAAGTTTGATGTAAATGTAGAATTTGCAATGGGAGCATAAAGAGATTATAGAAAAGTGGCGTCTCGTTGAGACCCTGCTATTTATAGGCAAAGTATTTAGGATGTTGTATAGATGGTTAGAAAGATCCGTATAAGCACAAATCTCTTGAAATGCTGTGCAATAGATATGTGGTATGAGTTTACATTGAACGATCATCTTTAAAAGGCAAAATGCATGTAGCTGTACATTAGTCTACAATAACATGATACATGTCATGTCATATTAAATTTACGGAAAATGGGCACACAAGGGTCACAATTTGAAAAAGTTCCTTCGATAAGAAGTTTTCTTAGGGCCTATACGACTTTTACCTAGTTAGCATGATAAAGACATGGTATAGTTATGTTTACTTGGTCCATAACGAATACTATTTGGCCAAACCAGTTTGCAGCCTTAAAACGCCTACCTAGTAAGAGGTGAAGGTGTTCTACTCTAATACCACAATTAAGGCTTAGTCTCAGTCAAGTCTTTAGCATTATGCTTTGGAATAATTGTTGACCACCTCGGTCTATCTCACCTCAAACATTTCCAACTTAAGTATCCATTGCCTCGGACATCTCTGCCTCGGCCAGCTTCCAACTTAGATCTGTACCCTTACCACATCGGCACTATAATAGGTCAAGCCCCTTTGAGTCAGATTAGTCACATGCTTAAGTAACCTATATACCTTGCCTTCACATTGGCAATGAGACTGTCGTATGTGTGTGTAGGGGGGTAGGGGCGGGAAGGGGAGGGGGGTATGGGCATAAGTGTTAATAGGGCTCTTTAAACATGAGCCTTTTAGGCCTGACAAAATTTGATATGTCTTATCACCTGGGGCTCGCCCTTGTGGGCCTAAGCCTTAAACCTAGATTGACCAAGTCTAGTAAACCCTACAATAGCTAGAATGCATAAGATAAAGATCAAATAAAGTTACAGCTATGTTCAAAATAAAGTAAGATACATTAGACAACACAACCCCAATCTTCCATACTTGTAGGTGAAAATCTTTCCTCACTAATTGACCTTTAATTACGGATGTCATTTTACTATAAATACCAATCCATTACCTAATAGTAAATTTTTCTACACTCTATGCACTAAGTTTGCTTGCAATTCTAAAATACTTTTACTCTCCAAATTTTTATTACTAACTTAAGCATTAGAGTGGCCATGTTAGATACCTCCTCAGCTTCTTCTCATAGTGTATTATTTAACAAGCTTTCTACATATAGAGCCCCTTAACTACTGAAAAATATTTAGAAACGATAGTACTAATCTTGATTTTTGGACTCTAATTAGGTAACACCTAGTAGTTGGATAACATTAATTAGTTTGTGCGTGTTTGAAAGTGGACCAAAGTTTTTTTTTCTTTTTAGGGGGTAGGGGGTTTGAAACGAAAGTGGGCCAAAAAGATATCTCAAAAGTCCATCCATGGAATTGAAAGCGGATAATTGAATAAGAATATTCTTGTCTTTTGAACTGATAATTTATCGTCCACTTGACTTGGCGGTGTTGATGATGGCTCTGAAATTTCAGGACCGACGTATGACTGACATGAAATATCATTGCTCATCCGCAGTCCCTTCATGCTTTATTCGCGTGCTCGTTCGGTTATAATTTCTGTGGAAACTATCGTTATCATATATTTGATTATAATTAATAGTATATACATCATGTCTTCCCCAATACATACTCTCTAACATGCTTTTATCGCCTTTGCTCAAAGAAATTCTTCTGGATTGGTTCGTCCCAGTACTGAAAAGTCAAAATTTCTAACTTTTCGTCTTGAAAATTAGCATGATTACTGGCCATCACCGGGTTACAGGCGGTAAAAACCGAAGACTATATCAAACATGAAAATGGGGGAGATACTTTTGTCAGAATACGGTATGGTGAACGTTAGCTTTATAATCGGCTGAATGCATATACGATAGTTTAGATATGAGATTCTATTGGTACCACACCTTGTAAGATATAAATTGTTAAATTTTGAAACAAAAATCTATGTTATAAGACATTGGAACCATCTTAATATTTGTACTCAGCAAAACCTATAGGTACAGTGGGGAGATTGTGGAATTTGTAAATTTTATCCTTTTTTCTTAGAAATTTCATATTTAAGTGATATGGAAAAAGTAATTTATCGGTGAAATTAGATGATCTCTATATGCAAAAACTATGAAAGCTGATGGAAAATATGTGAGATGAAAAAAAAAAAATTTTCCTTATGTGATCTTACTAGTTAGCAAATGAGAAAAGATAAAGGTAAAAAAAAGGAAATATAAAGTTGGAGAAAAACACAGGAAAAAATAGAGAAAAAAATGGAAATATAATGTGAGTGAGACATATTGAAGGTTAATGTCATTTATTGGGCGAAAAATATTTATTGTCTAAAAGGTATCATATTATCATGCATTATTTGTTTATTAATTTTATTTTATAATTTTTTATAGGATGAAATATGGTATTTTAGAATATATACCTTTTATACCTTAAAATAGGAACTCTTTCGTAGATATATATTAAAAAGACTCCATATTCATATCCTACTTTATGGGAGTGGATTTCAAAAAATTTATATATTAAATCTATACCATAACTCTTAATACCTAGAACTTACTCAATTGAGTAGGATATATATCAGTAAATTATATAATATGATTATCTACTCATCTCTAATAAATAATAAAATATGATTTATAAATACAAATACATTGAGCATACATTTGATAATTTTGTCGTTATGCAATAGATCTTCTCTAAAATAGTTTCTCTATATGATTTTACGGATGCTTAGAATAATAATAATGCCGTAAGAGAGAAAATCGATTCATTCTAAGATTTTGCAAATTAATATTACATTCGATAAAAACCAATGTCTATGTATACTGTCTTATAAATTTCACAAGTTTTGAGTGTATGAAGGTCCTATATTACGACGAAGCTAGTGATTTTCATAATATTGCTGTCTAACGAAGTTTATTTATCTATTTGATAAAAATTAAAGTCTTACACTTGTTCTTGATCTACCGTTGTTATTTATAGCATATAAATTTTACGAGCTTAAGTAGTGGATCTTGATAAACCTTTATTCCAGTCCAGTTTTAAAGGAAAATTTATTGATACTAATTTGCTACTTATTTTAATGAATCACACACAAATACTAACGGTGATACATAATTTTTAAAAAAATACTATTATATCTTTTAAGTATTAATATTTACGTACTAGTAATCCATTCATATTATTTTATTACCATTGAAGCTTTTCTTAGTTGTAGCATTTCATGAGCTAGTTCCACACAAGCACGGACTCAACAACCAAGACCACAAAATTGTTTTAGGAAGCCGAGTCTGATGCTCACCCTTAGATTTATTTAATCACAGTGATATGAAAAATAAAATCCCCCTTATGAAATTTTACATTTATGTACGAGAATGCATCCACACTCTGTAATTGTTAAGACAAAGTTAATGTGCTATAGAAAACAATCACGTGTTTTGCGCTACCTCCATATCACGTGGTGTGGCTCTTAAATTAAACAATGCACGCATTCTGTCAAAACTATGTGCCAAGGTAAAAGAAAACTGAACATTAATAGGGGCAGCCTCGTACACACCCGACCTCTAAGCAATCCCCTTATTCTAGTTACTTCCAAGAGCATCCTTAATCCTAAGGATTCCCATCAAGACTTTTAGCTGTGATATTGACACTTTAAGGATTTTCATCTCTAAGAATCTTTAGACATTATTTCTAAGATTCTTCAAGAAAGGTCCTTTTATTATTATTATTATTATTACTATTATTCGCGAGTCCTAAGTTTTACATACATGTTATATATATATATATATATATATTAAAAAAAAAAGCATTAACGTTCCTGCCTGGAGTTTATAGAAACTTTAAGTTGCTTTGTGCTGCCTATGTTAGAAATCAAAAGAAATGAAAAATTAAAAAAAGAAGGATCCAGTTCTTTGTCGAGAATCTTCTTTTATTTGGAGAGGACCTTGAAAAGTGGTCCTTAAGCCTTGGAGACTGTGTCAAGACTAACCTGCTAAAAAAAGATTCATAGCCCATTTATTTCACTATATGAAATAGCCGTGTAACGAAATTGGATTCATTGAGAATCAAATAAGCTTATAATGAAAATAACAATATTATCTTTATCTTCTATATTCATCTCTCTCTCTCTCCCTCTCTCTAAAAACAAAATACTAGCAACTAAAAATAAATAATTTTCAAAGACTGTGAAGAACAACACTAATTTTGAAGAACTCCACTCTCTTCAATCCAATCAATATACTTCTTTCAACAATGAAGCACACCACGCTCCATGAATGATCTAGAAATTTGACCTCCACCTTCGAATCTCTGCCTTTTAGCAATTTCTTACTTCAATGACATGCTTTACGATGAAAATCTCTATCAATCAAAGAGTTTGGTTTTGAATTTGGAAAATAGGTGTAATAATTGCAAAACTACTTAGTCAAACCAAATGCATGATTTTGAGAGAAGACATTGTATTTTAATGGTGATTTTGAAGAAAACCCATATATCAAATTGAAGATTCTTGAGATATTACAAGAGGGAAAAAGAAAAGTAGAAAAAATATTTCTTAAGTTGTCTTCTTCGACACTTTGGTCTTCTTTTGTAAGGTTGCCTTCTTTACTCTCCAACTTTCATGGTGGATGTATAACTTTTGTGTGCAATTAGACTTGTTCTAGTCTTGTGTGATGGTGTGGAAGTGTGATAATGGTGGGCAAGTGATAGTGGTGAGTGGTTCATACTGTATTAGGTGTAGTGGATGTAATTGTAGTAGTAGTAGGGGATGGTGATTATAGGGGACAGTAGTTTGTGTTGAAAAGTGATGGTGGGCCTTATGTAGTCTATGTTGATAAGAGGAAAAGGGTAGTGAGAGTAATTTGTGGTAAGGAATTGGAATTCTTAAATTAAATTAATGATTCTTATTACTTAAAATCAAGTAATAGAAATTCTTACGAATTGGAATTCTAAGACAAAAGAAAGTAAACATCATAATAGGGAATAAGTGGAATGGCTATTCCATTCTTCTCAAGTGAACGTATAGTCAATGATACTAATACGTCATCTGAATCAATGAATGTCATATAAGTATTAATAGAAATATCTGCTTAGTCCATCTTAAATAGTGAGAGCTAGCTTTGAAATTTTGATTTTAACAACATTTTTATTCTAGTTTTTCCCTCTAAGGATCTAGATTAATGAATTATGTGACAAGTTACTAAGCAATATATAATGCTCTAAGTAAAAAGTAAGAAATAATTAAGTTAATAAATATTAATTGATATTTTCAACTTATATGTTATCTTGAAAGTATGTTAGAAATCATACCTTATGACCCTCCTTGCACTTTTGGGAACACTTCTTTAGAGTATCCTTGCTTTAATATTTGTAATACTTTAGGTAAAAGTAGTCAATAATCAAACAAATAAATACTAATGAGCCTGTTTTAATAACTTGATATAAAAATTTATAATTAGTATTGATAAGTTATTCACTATCATACTTGTATAAACCAATACTAGTTTTGTCCCACAATCTATGCAAGATTATATTTAACATGATATATCACATAATAAAAGGGTCGTTATTGAGGGACCAATCTTCTAATAAGGGCTGTTTTTGTGTGATGTCTTATCAAACTACATGCAAATATTTTGTTCCAATGGCTTGAAATCTATATTTCTCATAAATTTAATCATGTGGCCCAATAATTTATATATATATATAAAAGGTTAAGAAATTTTTTATAACATCATTAAAAATAAAATGGAGACATCTTTAAAAATTAAAATTTCTGAAAATTTTGACCTTTAATTTTTACGATCGTTGCCTTGACTCCTTAAAAATAAATCAATATATAAATGGAAGGATAAAAGCACCTAATTATATGTTTATTTTAATGTAAATAACCTCTTAAACTTTAATTTTGGCTCAACTATATTATTAATGCTTCAAATATCACAAATAATTTTCTTAAATTTTAATATATTAATAAATAACTCCTTAAATTTTAATAATAGTATAAAAACATTCTCTTGAGCATATTAAAGTGTACTTTAAGACTCATGAATTTTCAACTTATTATATTTTCTCCTTTTTTTTCTTTTAAATTAAAAAAAATATTATTTATATTACCAATTTATTAAGATTTAAAAAAATTATTTATAATATTTAAATGTTTAAGAAGTGAATCCGCAACTCGATTAAAATTTAAAGGTTATTTGCGATTTCGCCATTCCCCTTTCTTCCTTCCTTTAGAAACTTTATATCCATCGATGATAGAGAATTGAGAAAGGGTATTGAAACTTTCCATCCTTGTGAAAGGATAGGGACCAGAGCATTACATAATTAATCAGACAAAATGTCTATTAGAAAAAGTAAAACTTAGTTAATTTGAGTGATAAACCCACCTAGCTGCCACCTTCCACCAATTGTGCATCATGATTCATAAGTCAACGGTCAGCATTTCCAACTCCATAATAGATGCGCAAAACCATATGATAAGACCACGCTCTACAATATATTTTTATAAACCGGACAAATATTTGCCTAAGTACAACATATAGCCCAAACACCCGTTCTAGGATATAATTCAACGATGTGCTATTCTAAATCAATCCCTTTTTTTCTGCTCTCCTTATTCTTAGTTTTCCATGTAACACAATATGCTGACCGCTTTACAATA
This sequence comes from Lumnitzera racemosa, assembly GCA_024138005.1. Lineage (NCBI taxonomy): Eukaryota > Viridiplantae > Streptophyta > Magnoliopsida > Myrtales > Combretaceae > Lumnitzera > Lumnitzera racemosa. The sequence continues at coordinate 20,397,191 of JAMXBC010000002.1, forward strand.
TCTGCTTTAGGCAGGACAATTACGCTTTAAGTAGCCCTTACAAGGCCAACTTAGACAGACCTTTTAGGAAAGAATGTCTGTTCTACAATATCTGATTTGTGTGAATTAGCTTGGAACAAGAATGGGGTTTTAGGAAAGAAAAAATGAAAATGTTGATTTATTCATACTACCTTCTAAATAACATTATCAATGATTGCAACATCATTTGATGGATAAGAAGATTTTAATTGGGAGATCTAATGTTCTTGACACCAATAAAAAGCAGCAACTTGAAACAAGTGGTATGAAGTCCTAAAGGTAGAAGACTAGATTTCCCTCAAGCATTTGGCCTTATTGGCTGTGTTTCTTTGTTATACACACTAGGGCTTCAATTCCTCAACCTAATTTGTAGTTTTACGACACATTCAATTGGTTTGGACCATATCTAGTTGTTAAAGCACCCTTTATTATTTATTTAGATTTGAAGCTCTATACCCGTATGGTAGAGATGTGGTTGACATGGAATAAGATGAAGAGAGTTCATTAGTGTTGGAATTTTCATTCTTATTTTGCTTTTCTTTTTTATTAATCTATTTAGAAGCATTGAGACTATGTATTTCCCTTGTTTAAGTTACTTTTTATATAAATACCTACATACATATATATATATATATTTATTTGCTTAGAAGAGAAACCATGGGTTGAAGGGAAGTTTGATTTAAATCCCTAGGTTACAAGTTAGAATATGTGCACCTCTATATTATGGGAAATGGTCCGGGAGCAACATTCACAAGGTTGTAGTTCCATGACAACTTTTGTTACTTGGAGAAATAGAATCCTTGGTACCTAAAGAGGTAAGGTATTATACTAAAAGGAAAATATTTGCTTAACTTAATAGATAGTTCCTCATATTAATAATCTTAACCTATTAATAATTTGGGAAGAATCATTAAGTATTCATTGATTATTTTGTAAAATTAAAAATTCCAACAATAATAAGATATCAAAAGCCAATTATCCTGCTTTAATATTTCATATATAAAGGAACATCCTTATACCTTCTAAAACGTAAGTTGTCCAAATTATTATAGTAATGACATAAGGATTGTAGAAAGAAAGCTTTTGAAATATCATATCTAGAGGAATTTATCTAAAGTTGAATTCCTTAGTCTTAGATTTGCAAGAGTTTTGTCAATTTCTTGCATTGTAGGCTGAAGTTTCTAATCATTCCATTGACTTCATGCGCTATTCACCATAAAATAAAAAAAGTAAAACTCAATTAGTTTATGCCACAAGTCTAAATACACTTTAAAATCTTTGATTGATAAAACATAAACAAATCACAACATACATGTTAAATTGTTTTCCTCAATTGCTAATTCGTAAGAAAATGACAAAATAATATTTGCATAGAACAAATTTGTGCCCATTTGGTTCGTTTTCATTTAATGGAAGGTCTAATTAATTAAGAGAAAGAAGGGATAAGTGCATTATCAATTAAAAAACAATTGGTAATCACATATTTTTTAGCATTATTGTGTAAACAAGATATCTTATAGGAAATCTCCATAGCTAGAATATGAGCAAAATAATTCAAATGTGTAGGTAAGGTTATAGCATGTGATGGTTGATCTTAGATATGACTTAATCCAATGGCACGTATAAGTGTAATAGAGAGATATGTGAGAGGAGGAACATGCAGACTTGATTACTTATATGCGGGCTATGACGAGAGGTTGACTTTTGTATTCTTAGATACTCTTGATCCATTCTTCACTAAGAAGCTTGTTTAAGTCTCTAAGTAGTGATTTTAGCAAAGCTTACACGTTTGTTTTAAGCAAACTAATGTTCTCAATGCCCCAAATGAGAAGAGAGGTTTTTTATTTATAGATTTTAGGGATAGTTCTTAGCAATTGGATTATTTTGAGAAGGATGATTGAGATTTGGTGTTATTGGTAGCTGTTGAATTACCCTAAATGATCTAATGGTCAATATTAACTCATTCTTTTCATATGGATAGGAGCTTGTGCCTTCTTAGGCTCTAGATAGGCTTAATAGTAATAAAAGAATAAAAGCTCACCAATAGTAAAACAAGCTCATAGATCTTATTTAGGTTCAAAGGACTCCTTTTGAGGTCAAACATGGTCAAAATGGGCCTAGAAATATTTTCCAAGCATTATTTTTATGTACGAGTTAATCTAGTGACACTAAGAGCAGAATAGTCAGTCAAATGATCCCTATCCAAGCCTATCAAGTTGTATTTCTCTAAATGCATTCATGTTTTGGCTAGTTTCTTAAGCCTTATCACTAATTTATTAAATTAGTCCATAATATTAAATTGGGGTAAAAGCCCTATTATTGAAATGACTTTCTGCCAGAATATTTTTTAAATAAAGTATAATAAGACTGTATAAGTGACGTAATCAAAACAAAATAAGAAAGTGTCCCTTTTTCTTTAACAAACTCGGAAAATAATTTACTAACTAAAAGGAAATATGAAATTGGCGAAGGAAGGTTTTGGGATGGACCCAATGTAGTATTTTATTATATTATGTATTTATATTAAATACAACGTGGTAGCAATAATGGGTCTATGCCATAGTAGGTTATGAGATCAACGTACTGGTGAGATAGTTTATTGTTTAAAGGATAGTGATGAAAATGACCTTATATAGCTATTTATGAAGACCACGTAGATATGAATCTCTATTTAACATTTTCATTAATAAGGATTCATCATCAAATAAATATCACTTTATAAAAAATAATGCAAGTGAACATGGTAATCGCTATTCATGGATTGCGCTGCTATAAGCGTATAGCATCAAGATGAGAGTAATCGATACGTACCTAGAGGTGTGCTTGATCCCAGTGATTTGGCTTGTAGAAGAATAATGTACGCGTCGTAGGTATAAGACCGGGTCAATCTATTGAGCTATATCTTTTAAGGTGGTTTCAACGTCAAACATTTTGCTGTTAGTTTATTTGGTTAGTGATTATGCTGGTGGATTGGCTCCACAATGCGGAAAGGATGAAATCAAATTTAAGAAAAAAAAGAAAAGAAAAGAAAGAAAGATTCTAGAAATACAAAAAGGACGTAATGGAGTCAATAGGGATAATAGACAAAGAAGAGAGATAACCAAGTCATTCACTCTACATGCATATGATTTGTTATCTTCTTTATTTTAAGTGAAAGTAGAAGATGCATAAACATGAGAAATGTTTCAATATAATTAATATCTATATGAATAGTTAAATAGCATACAATTATTAATAAAATTTAACAATTGAAAATATAATTGAGATTTTTTTAAAAGTTATTTATTCATTATCACATATAAAAATTTTATTAGTATTTATATGCTATTTATCAATTCATGTAGTGTATTAATACTATTAAATATTTTTTCGACAAATACTTTCTTTGAATTGGTGTATCCGGATTTAATTCCCCTCTTTCCAATAATTGTATTTAATTCTATCTATCTTTCGGAAGTTAATATTTTTCTTCGTAAATTAGGGGATTGCTTGATTATGTATGAAGATTCGGTTTTACGTTCAAGCAATACCAAATTAAACAATTCTCCAAACGCCGTTATGATTGAGAACTTCAACCATCTGAACAGTCTTCACCTTCTACGGCTGAAAAACAGCTAGAAGTAAACAATTTGAACCTTTCATTTAGTCAAACCTAATTTATTTTAAGCACTAGCCCCAACGTCCGTTTACACAGCACATTCTTTTACAACATTTTTCATATAACCTTAAAGCAACATTACTCAACGATGTCTCAATCAAAATTTACTGCTTTCTTTCTCTGTATTATATCGTTCATTCTTCTATTCGACTTTGCTCTTGGATGTGACCCTCTTTTCCATTTTTGTTCCAACCCTGAAAATTTTACCTCCAACAGTCCCTCTGAATCGAACTTGAACAAACCTACTGGGCTTCTCTACCATGGATTGCAAATCCTGCGTGGCTGATGCAGGAAGTGAAATCCGAACAAGATGTCCTTATAACAAAGGTGCAATCATATGGTACAATAACTGCTTCTTCAAAACACTCAAATCGGGACTTCTTTGGACAAATTGATAACACTAACAAGTTCTATATGTGGAACGTAAATGAAGTGAATGACACGGCTATTTTTAATCAAAATACTAAGTAGCTGTTGGGCAAATTAAGTGAAGAGGCCTATGAAACACCCAAACTGTTTGCCACTGGAGAGGCGGAATGGGCTCAAGGAAGCTCTATGGTTTGGTACAATGCACAAGGGATCTTTCGAATTCAGATTGCAAGAAACGTCTTGATGGAGCTATTATTGAACTTCCTAGTTGTTGTGATGGCAAGCAAGGAGGAAGAGTTGTTGGTGGAAGTTGCAATTTTAGATATGAGATTTATCCATTCGTTAATCCGTAGATGGATATTACTTTTATCTACTAATAATTTGCGACTATTGAAAGTGAATGTCACCTGTTATAGTTGTGGAAACATAAATAAAATAGAGAATTGATTAGTATTTTCATTCATTTTAGAGTGTGTTAATTTTATGAAAAGAATATATATTATCGTTATTACTGAAAGTATACATCATATGGAGACCTAAAAAAAAAATATTAGTATTTTTATTATTTTTATTGTGTTTTTGTTTCACAAAATACTTTTTTTTTTATTTTCATCTATATATATATATTTACTAGTAGGCTTGCACTCATGTTTTGTGCACAAATCTTAAATAGAGCAATATAAAAAAAAGAATTACCATAAGACAATTTCTTAAGCTAACTATATACAATTGATCAATGAATGAAGAAAGAAAAAAATTAATATTGTCCATACAATTTGAAAAATGTGACAATAAATAAATAAATAAATAAAACAACAATAATAATACGTAACAAATGTATTTCCATTAATATTAGAGCATGTTGTGAAAAATATATATTATTGTTATTACTAAAAGTGTATGCTATATGAAACCTAAATAAAACCCAAAAAAAAAAAAGAGTTGATTAGTATTTCTATTAATTTTAATGTGTGTTTGTTATAGAAGATACCTTTTTTTGTGATTTTTGTTGATATATATTTATAACTATAGTTTTGTGCACTACAACAATTCTTATCTATCAGGATATGTAATTGCATCCCATTAGAATACTCATTAGGATACATCAACCATTGGCACATCAAATTTTTACGTTCTTGCTACGTCACAAATGTAGGCATGGTAATGGATCGATAGTGTAAATTAATTTGAAGTTGATACGTAATATAGATTGATAGATAATCCAACAAATTTAATAGGAGTCCTATTTTTTTAAGGTCTTGAAAATGTTGAGGATTCAAATTAAAAAAATAAAATAAAGTTAAGGTTTCAAATAGAAGAGTGGATAAATGTTAAGTTTTAAAAATCTAATTTCCCTTATTTTTATTATGTAATATTAAACTTTAAATAAAATTTAATTTTTATTTATTAATATAAGTATTACAGTTGGTGGAGTAACCATATCAAATTTATTTCATTATTTTACATTATTTAATCATACAAAATATTCGTGTAATATAATATATTCCTCATTCATATCACAAACATATATTAAATTATGAAATAGTTATTATCTATATTATATCTTATTCATACTTTTATCATTTAAAATAATTTAAGGGGAATTGTAAATAAATGCCTAAAAACTTTGACCTAAGTGAAAATATACCCTGTAAACATTTAAATATTACAAATAGCCTTAACTTCGATATATAAACTGACAATATAAATGTCATGTATTTCATACTTCAAAAGAACACACCAAGTTTAGAGGGTATTCAAGTATAATTTGATAATTTTGAAGAGAATGTTCATTTGCATTTTTCCCATAATTTAATATAATGTTATTTATATTTTATAAGATTATAATATAGTATTTCAATTATGATATAGCATTGCTTTTATTTATTATATATTTGATATTTTTTATATCATATATTTTCATATATTCAAAACATAGTATAATAATTTCATTTTACAATCACTTGTGCGCTTTAATAGTTATGATATTATTATTTATATTGCCCAAGAAGTGGTGGGGCTAGTATAATTGATGTTGATATTGGGTTATGCGATTGCAATAGGTCATATGGTGGCAATGGTATATTGATTGCATGGTTTGCAATTCAAACAATAATCATGGAAAGGGTCCATAAGTAGCTATGTAATAGTTAATTACGGGGATGTGATCATGAATATCTTGTTGACATTTTTTGTAACAGGGCTTCGTTGTCGAATAACTATAATGTGGTCAAATTAGAAATAAATATAGCATTAGCTATGTAAGGCGTGTGTTGATTGTTTTCTTATCTTAATTTATTATTATTATACTTATGATCAACGGTTGATTTTTAGTTGTTCAAGGCATGTTGATTATCTAGTAACGTTACTAGAAAATCAATGAATTACTAAAAAATAGGAAAAAAGTTAGTAGATATAATTTTTTATCATTTTTTTTAATCACAATTTTCACGAAAAAAGAAGAAGGAAAACATGGTTACCAAATAGTTGTAAAAACCAGCTTTTTATCATAGTTAGCATAAAGAAAATATAGTTACCGCAAAGAAAATTTAACATTACCATAAAGTTGGAAAAAAAAAGTGTCGATTGAAAAATCAATTGCCTAAAAGCTACTAACTATAAGAATCTCTAGTTTTATGTTTATTTTACTATATAAACGTATGATTTGTGACTTGAATGAAGTAAAATGAGAGAAGTTGAATGTGTGCCTAAAGCGATGCTTATTCCCAGTGAATATTAGCTTGAAGAAGATGAATTCGCATGTTGTAGGTATGTGACTAGATCAAGTAAAACGTGGAAATATATTGTTATTTGTATTTTATAGTAGACATTCTATATTTTGCAATTGGCTTTAGTTAGTACTTTGTTAATTACTTGTTTATTGTATATATAATGACATTGTACAATATAGTAACTTAATGATTGAAGAGAGAGCAAACATTTTCACTCTTGGTATTTTCTTGAGTATTCTTTCTTTGTATTTCCTACAACTACATCGAACCTTAAGCAACTACTTCAATGGAGGAAACTTAACTACCTGTTATTCTAGAAGGTATCAAAGCAATAATGAATATCATAAGTCATTTCTTCTTCAAGTTGTTTCAATTTTATTATAGTTTAGAAGATGAACAATAAACTAATTTTGCAACATGGTCTACTATTGGACTGTGCAAATGAGGATCCTTTATTCTTTTTTGGTTTCGATCATCTTAGCATGGTGAAAGGAAATATCATATTCAATAGAACTAATTTTCTCACTCAGAGTAGATCTATTAAGTTAGGGCTTGGTACCAAGATCAAATTAGGTTTTATAGATAGTAGTATTTTGAAGCCAAAACCTAATTCTTTTGATATAAATAAATGGATTAGGAGTGACTACATGACATGCTATTGGATTCTAAATTCAATGACATTAGATCTAGTACAAAATTATCTCTACACTTAATCAATATGAGAACTATGGATAGAAATTAGTGAACATTGTGGTCAAAGTAATGTACTTATTGTTTTCTAAATCCAGTATGAGCTGAGCAATAATAAATAAGCTAATTAGTTTGTTGCATTATACTACAATAGACTTAAGCAAAGTTAAGATGAATTTAGTGCTCTTCATAGCTATCTTACTTATGATTGTAGTGCCTTAGATAATTGTACCTATCTTATGAGAGAAAAGATATAAGAATTTGAGTCCTATGGTTAGTTAATATAATTTTTAACGAGACAAAATGAATGTTATGAGTCAGTCTATAATCGTACACTTTCGATGGATCCTCTTCCTTTAGTTAACAGGGCTTACTACCTTGTATAATAGGTGGAAAAATAGAAATTGTTGACCTATGTCTTGATTTGATAATGATGTATCTATCTTTCAAAGGGGTTTAATGACAAATGAAAAGGGAAGTTAGGTAATGCTAAACTAGTTTGTAAACATTGTAAGAAGGATGGTCATACTATTGAAAATTGTTCTCAATTACATGGCTATTCGAAGTTGCATAAAGGTAGAAGAGGAATAAGGGATTCAAATAAGGTTGCTGCTCTTGCTAAGATAGGGCACTTATATCAAAACATGAGCTCTTTGGTTGATAGTGCTATGTCTTCTCATGAATCAGCTCTAGATGATTGTTTGAACTCTAAGCATGTTCTTGAGAAATAGTTTAGTGCAGATTTGGTGTAGTTTATGTGTCAAGAAGTGCTTAATAATAAGCAATAGGACATGGTTTGTGTAGGTATGTTACTTTCATCAAATTGTTCATTTACCCATCTTAGTTTAAGGAATAATAAGTTTGGTTCTTGGATTGTTCATACTGGTGCCTCTAACTATATGACACCATTTAAACCTTTACTATTTAACACATAAACATTGCTATAACCCATTTCAGTTAGCTTACTAGATGGCTGATTAAAAACAGTATAATTTGTAGGCTCTATTCACAAATAAGAACCTTATTCTTCGAAATGTGACTTTATATACTAAACTTTCAATATTACCGTTTATCTACTCACTTTATTATTAAGGACAACAATTTGATTACCAAAATTGATTCCACTCATTTCATTTTTCAAAATCTTCAAAATAAAGAAATTGCTTCAGCTGAGGCATATGATGGCCTATATGTTTTGCTTTTACAGAGTAAATCGGGTTCTTTTGTTGATCTTATATCTTTTGTTGGTCATTCTTGTAATAAAGGGTCTGACATTAGTTTGTTCTAGTCTTGACTTGAGCACTTGTCTTTTTCTAAACTTAGACATTTGGTTAATTGTAAGCACTTGGATTCACTCAAATTCTTATGTGATACTTGCTTCTAAGCTAAAATCCATAGGTTTACCATTTGTAAGAAGTGTTAGTCATTCAACTGAACCTCTTCCCTTGTTACACATTGATGTTTAGGAGCCATATTCATGTCCTTCTTTGTTTGAAGCTAAGTTTTCTCTAGCAATATTAGATGATTGTACTTGTTCAATGTGGACATAGTTGTTGAACAATAAATCTCAAGTTGTTATTTTCTTTGATAGATTTTTAAGAATGATTGAGAATCAATTTGCGATAAGACTAAAAGAAGTAAGGTCGGATTTCGGTAAGAGTTTCTTTGCTATAATAGTCAAACACTTTTTCCATGATTTAGGTATAATTTAACAAAAATCCATGACATACACTCCCCAATAAAATGGTCAAATGGAAAGAAAACATCGCCATCTTATTGAAATAGCAAGAGCCCTTCGTTTGCATACTAACTTACCTAAAAATTTATGGGGGAGAGTGTGTTCTCACTGCTACCTACTTTATAAAGTTGATGCTTATGTCCAAACTTGAGTAGAAATCACTATATAAACTTTTATGTAAACGTAAACCTTTCTTTACATACTTGAGGACCATGGGATGCTTATGCTATATTGTTGATCATTCTAAATGAAGGGACAAAGTTGATTCCAAGGGAATTAAATGTGTCTTTTTAGGATATACTTTTGAACACAAGGGTTACAAGGTGTATGATATGGAATCAAGGCAAATAAAAATGAGTAAAGATGTCCTCTTTTGTGAGAATATTTTTCCTTTTAAAGATTTAAGTCAAACTATTGACAAATTTGATTCTTCTTATCACTCTATTGTTTCTTTATATCCTTCATTAGCTTTCGATGAATTGAATGTGGTTTCTCATGATGACATTGTCATTAACCAGGCTAATGCTACTTTTGACTGTAATCTTAGTAATAACCATTCTATAGTTGATAATTTTGTAGTTGATAATACTATTTCCACCAAGTCACATTTACGCAAATCCACTTGTAAATGTAAGCTACAAGTTTGGTTGAAGGACTGTACACTCTTTATATGTACGCTTAACTGAAGCATCTCACAGTTCATACACCATTTCTTATCCACTTTTTGATACACACACCATTACTTCTTTTTTGCACTATTACTTCTTCTTTAGCACAAGTTTTAGCAATAAGGGAACCTTTTCTTATTCCTAAGCTTCTAAAACACTTAAATGGATTGATACCATTAATAAAGAACTTGAAGTAGTTGAACTAAATGATACTTAGGAAGTTACTAATTTACATGAGAGAAGGAAAGCAATAGGTTCCAAGTAAGATTACAAAATAAAATATAAACTAGATGGTAGTGTTCAGTAGTTTAAAGCACGGTTAGAGGCAAAGTTTTATACAAAATTAGAAGGCATAAACTATCATGAGACATTCTCTTTAATAGCTAACTAGGCATTATACGGATTTGGATAGCTTTGGCTACTGCATAAAATTGGCTTCTTTTTTAAGTTGATATTAATAATGGTTTCTTGCATGGTTTTCTAAATGAGGAAATATATATACTATTACCTCTAAGTTATTTTAAAGCTAGACCTAATAAGGTTTTTTGACTTAAAAGGTCTTTATATGGCTTAAAACAAACTTTTAGGTAGTGGAATCATGAAACTTCATAATTTTTTATCAAACATGGCTTTGTACAATTTGTTAGTGATCCTTCTCTATGTACACTTCAAAAACATGGCATATTTTTAATTACTTTATTACATGCCGATGACAAGCTACTTTCTAGTACTTGTATTAAGTCTATTAATGCTTTGAAGCAAGCATTAAATGATCAATTCACTGTTAAGGATCTTGGTATTGCACACTTTTACATGGGGTTAGAATTATGTTAGACCAATTTTGGTACACTTCTTATGCAGCGAAAGTTCATACTAGATCTTTTGGTTGATGTTGGTCTCACTAGTTTTCACCCAATTTCTTTCTCATTTCCATTAGGATTGTTCTTAAACAAAGATGAAGGTGATATTTAGATTATCTTCTTTCTTATAAGCATATCATTAAGCATTTATTGTATTTAATCTTGACAAGACTAGATAGAAGTTTTGCAATAAACAAGCTTAGTTAATTTGTTTCATTCCTCGTTGGCCTCATATGCAAGTTGCTATTCATTTGGTAGAGTACCTCAAGAGCTACTTTAGCCTTAGTCTTTACTATCCAAGAAATAATCCCCTCACACTTCATTATTATATAGATGTTGACTTTGCTTCTTCTTCTTTCAATCTTAAGTCCATCTAAGGTTATTGCATCATGATAGGCACTGCACTTGCTCTTTGGAAGTCTAAAAAGCAAACAACTATTAGCACTTCATCAATTGAGAAAGAATATAAGAGCATGGCTATTATTATCAAGGATCTTCTTTAGACTACTTACATTTTGTAAGATCTCCATGTTCATGTTTATCTTGCCATTAACGTTTCCTATGATAACAAGTCAATAAATTTAATTGCTAAGAATCCATGTTTACATAATCGAATAATACACATCAATGTTGATGTTCATTTCGTTAGGGACTCTGTTACTTATGGGTTTTTATCTCCTGTTCATATTAGTTTCAATCAACAATTAGCAAATCATTATACTAATATTACTTCGGTTGTTGACTAATCTATTGTTGATAGGCTTCAGGCTACTAGCCCTTTAACTCACTGTTAAGCTAGAGGATTGGAAGGGTTGGTAAGGCAGATCCTTTTACTCTAGCTGACTCCAATCAAAGCCGAGTACTTTTTTGCTGAGTCACTTTATATACTGAGCCGTACGACTGTCCATCTCTTTGAAGTGTGTTGAATTGTAGATTACTAGGAGAATAGCCAAACCTTTCACGATTACACTTACATTCGAGACAACTAATTACTTGTTACCCTAACTGAGAGGCTAAAAAGGAGACTCTAGATTAATCCTTAGCCACCACTGCTCGGGTAAGCAATCTAATTGTATACTTTTATTCGTGTCCTCTAATTGCTTCACCAATGTATCACTGCCACTTGTATAGGACCATATGTAGAATTTGCTTCATTAATTATTAATTTTCTTGAATATTCATTTTCATTCTTTTATATTTTTATACATTACTTCTTTAAGGTAATACCCTTTTTGTCTTTTACCTTTTAAGTAAATTACCCTAACTTATTGGGTATAAATACCCTTATGTTTGTAGCCGCAAAGGATAAGAGATTATCATTAATATAACTGAATATTCTTCCCTATATAAACATTGTTTGTTTATTCTCATTTTATTTTTATCCTAACCCTTAAGTAAGGTTAGGTGGTGAGTAACCTCATCGAAGTAATTTATACATCATATCGAATTGTATTATGAGTCCTTAGAAGTTCCATTGTTATGTTATATCCTTTAGAGCTGTTTGTGGGTTTTGCTTACTTTTCATTCACTTCTCATTCTTTAGCACATTTCCCCATTACTTTTTCAAGCTTTTGGCAAGCTTAGACTTATTCAGCGACTAACCTTATCTATTCTTGATCATGGTTCCGCATCAACTATTGTTTCCAAGTTTAGGTTATTGGTTTGTTAGTAATCTATTAGTTTGTTATTGGTTAGATATATACGTATATATATAAAATATATATATATAATAACATTATATAGTACAATAACTTAATAATTGAAGAGATAGAAAACATTTTGATTTTTCTTAAGTATTCTTTCTATATATTTGTTGTAGCTACATCAAACCTTTAGGAACTGCTTTAATGGAGGAAACATGAGCCCCAATAGAGTAATCATTGGCAGAGATCTTGGTGATGATAGCAAATATTTAAATGGATACTTTAGAGGCTGAAGAAGGGAAAGGTTCCATGTGAACGGTACTTATGCATGGGTTAAACGATTTAATAGGAAATGGAAATCTATCTAATAATGTCTTATTTTCGAGTTCAAAAAGGAATATGGCTATAATTTTTAATCAAGATGGGGCCGCTGATAGCAATGTGAAACATTTCCTATAAATTATTGGGTCAGTGAATATACTAGTAGATTTGCTCCATAGCATGAAAGGACAAAACAAATTATTATTATTTTTTTTTAATGAAGATTCTATAAGAAAATTACAATTGTTAGAGCATGAGAGAAAGTAAACTCTATAGTTTTTGTTGCAAAGTCATTCATTCTACAAGTGAAAGTGAAGTCAAATAACAAACTTAGCTTGTACAATAATTCATCATAGCTATGATTAGGATGTGATAAATTAAGTATACACAATAGTTCATAGAAAATTATAAAGTGAAAGAAAAATGAGTAGTTTTTAGATGTTTAATTCCAAAATGTCATCATAAAAGGTAAATAATAACCACTCTCTTAGTTTATAACAATTTTCTTTCTTTATAGGGATGATGTCCAAACTTTTTCACTTTCAAATTGCAATAGCATTTAATTGGATAATGGAATGGTGCTTAAAGTCACAAAATTTATTACCTAAAGTAGTTGTGAGAAAGGAATAAAAATTTTTAAATTAATATTAAGAATGCAAAAGGAATTCAGATCCATGTAGCTCAACATTAGTTGGATTGTCTTCAAATTTGATTAGTTCGATACTATATCATAAAATCAATGATTGTTGTATCTCGAAAAGTTGAAACTCACGGTCAGCAGAAAAGGATAAATGCAATTTCTTGAAATGTCGGAGGATGAATATTTTGGTCAAACTCAAATAGAAATGGAAGGAAATTTTTCAATAATTGAGATAGAAGATAAATGTTAGTAAAATGGCGTATTATATACCAGAAGATAAATTTTCTGTATCATTTTAAATACACCACATTACCAAAATCAAGTCATTGAACGAAGTCCTAATGTCATCATATATTTATACCATATTACGACATCCAACCTATATTTGAATCACTAAAAAAAGTTTCATCTTTTATTTAAATATTAAAATATTTCATTTTTTAATTTGAAGTTGGCTTTAAATGTTCATATTTTGGTACATAATTTTCCCCTTGAAAATTAATCAATATCATAGATGTACACATACCTACAGTATGTGTGTGTGTTTTTTGGTCTGAAGGGGTAGGGATGAGGGGATGGGTGGGATGGGAAAAGGAGGTATGGTTTATGATGGATAAGGTATGGAAATTTATACTATACTCTACTTGATTAACATAGATTTTTAAAATGTGGAATTGAAATCTATTTGTAAGGGTAGGGTATTAAGTTACCCTATAAGTATAGATTTCTAGATTTTTTTTGGATAAAAACCTACCTTGTAATACTGTAGAGTCACTCTAGTACTTGTAAACATTCTTATCTTCTTATAAATTTCAACATTGTACATTCTTTTATTGCAAATTCTAGTTAATTTTTCCATGCTAAATGATTGTTTTTCACAAATGACTAATGGCTTTGGATGTATATTTGCACATATCCTCTATAAAATTACAAAGCTGGGGTTTACAATTAGCTAGTAGAGAAAAAAATTAGAAAGAAAATGAAATGTATTGAAGGAAGAGAAGGGTGCTATTAAGACATGAGAGATATAAGAGAGAGGTAACTCTTTGTTCAAGATTTTTTCTTATAGCCTTAGGTCCTTTTTTCATTTTTTTTTTAGAAAGATATTTCTTGTTGGAAAGGATGTGGCATTATTATTTATTTATCATTTGTTAATATTATTTATTAATAATTTTTACAAAATGGACATGTGATATTTGAAACATATACCCTCTATAGTTAGATTATAGGTTCTAAAATGAATATAAGATACTTGTATTCCATCCAATGAGAGCATGTTTTAGAAAATTGTTATCTAAAACATGTCTTTTGACCCTCAAAAGTCACTCGAAACCGACCTAAATGAGTAGAGTATGGATGAGTACTTTATACGACATACCCGTTTATTCTTATTTAACACTCATTAAATTCTTTATCATTTTTATAAATAAAAAGATTACTATATACATTGCTATAATTTGAACATAAAAATAGAAAAAATACTTTAAATATTATATAGTTGGTCAATCTTCAAATTATAATTGTAGCATTGTCCGAAAATAGTTGGAACTCTAATTTCGTTATCTCCATATTATCATTTTATTTTCTTTTTTTTTTTTACTAATTAAAGTAGTAAATTGGCCTTTTTTTAGTAAGGATATTTTAACCAGCTTCTATATTTTTACAGTATATGTGTAATGGTAAAATATATCAGACTTTAATACCTATAACCCATATTATATACATTAAAGACTGCTAACATTTTTCGGGGTAGGTAAAAGATAATGATAAGATTATCCTTGTAACTTCTACTGGCCATGCTATAATCCATCAAATTATTACGCTGGCTAATAAATTGAAGATTTCCAAATTCAACTTCTGATAAAATATGAAGAGCTAACAATAAGGTGCAGAAAGGATTTTTCCACCCAAGAATATTTCCGAAACTGAATCCGGATGAGATCACTGTCTTATATGTCAATGAACTACCGCATGTAGTTGTCAACTTGCGCGAACTTTTCATTCTCATGTGATTCGGTTTTATGCTGGTGAAGAAAATTAGCTTGTCTACTTTCGATGGAGAACTTTCTGCTTGGTGATAGACGAAAAACTAACAGAATCCTAATTTGTAAAAGTTGGAAAATGTTGACTACTTGAATAAGTAAAAATAAAACAAAATAAAAATTCAGAGAGAAACCAAACATTGAAAATTAAAAAACATATATTTTTCTGTTAGGAAGCCTATCTTCGTTAAGAAGCTTATGATGTAAGGACTTATAAATGTATCTAATAGCTTGGCATTTATGCAACCGTATTGGGTTCGTGTCCTCGAATTCTCTTCTAGAACAAGAGGTTGAGTTATGGATTGACCAAGTGGGTTATGCTGGTCATCATTATTATAGGGCTATTTGAAATTGTAATTGCTTATATTTAATTTGAATAAATATATATATATATATATATATATATTGATATGAAAACTAAACTATTTAAATATTGAATCAAAGTAAGTTCAAACTTTTAAATTCTATTCACTACTCTCTCTCTCTTTCCCCATTAGTTTATAATACCTCATACCCTTGAGTTTTTGCTTGAGTAGGCTAGCAATATTATTTGAGTTGGATTTTGGTTTAAGCTTAATCAAAGTTGTGTGTTGAGATATGATGGTAGAAACTTCAATCAGATCATGAAAAAACATCAAATTAAAAATGGAGCTGCAATCCTTCATAAATAAAAGAAAATATATGGAGGGATTACAATCAATATTGATACTTATCAAACATCTTATAAAAGGGAAGAAAGATTCGTTAAATATTATATACCATCTGTTATACATTTTTTACTCCCCATTATTTACATAGATTATAAATGATAACGTCTTATTGATATTTATATATTCACGAACTAACCAAATCCTTTCATTCGTAGAAGTGACTAGAGAATCCTAATCCTCAAAATCTTCAAAACTTTATATGATCAAATAGGACTTTCTTACCAAGTCACCTTTCATACATCCTCAACCAACGTGCAAAACATATGGCCGATCGATATTATCCCTCAATACACTTTCCAAAATGAATTCTCCTCTTCTTGTGTGAAGACTGAAGCTTTGCAAATATTCAAATACAATTCGGATGAGCATCAAGCAAATTCAGGCCATACTTAATACGATTTGTTTGAACTTATAGATAAGTTTCGAGATACAATATATATTTCTAGATAATTTGTTTCCTCTTTTATATATTTGAGTTTTATTTGCTTAAGAAAATTTTATCATTTTATATTATAGATAATATAATACCGTGATAACCAAAACGACAAGCCAAAAAGACCCACATTGTCTCCATTTTACTGGGTTATTAAAATTTGACTCAAACATGATTTTAGTCGCAACTATATATTTTTTCAATAATCAAAATATTAGATGGATATTAGTTAAATTTTATTCTACATATCTTTTGTAAGTTGATACCTTCGCACATAATTGAAAGGACTGCTGGTCATATCGAGAGTTGGCTTCACAAATGTCAAACCGATACCAAATTGAGAATAATTCTCCAGACGCCGTAATGATTGACAACTTCTACGAATCCGATAAGTCTTCGCCTTCTTCAGCTAAAATGCTAGAAGTCAACATTTTGAATCTTTCATTTAGTCAAACCTAATATTTAGGGCTCTTGCACTAATATATAAGGACTAAAACCCCACGTTGTAATGTGCATCATATGTTTTCACAACATTTTTCGTATAACCTTAAAGAAACATTACTTATAACAATGTCTGGATCAAAATATACTACATTATTTTTCTGTATTATATCCTCCACTCTTCTAATCGAATTTGCTTTTGGAGCTGACCCGCTTTTCCATTTTTGTTCCAGCCATGAAAATTTTACATCCAACAGTCCATACGAATCAAACTTAAACAAACTTACTGGGCTTCTTTATGCCAAAACCCCTTATTCTGGTTTTGGTCTTGGTACGGTTGGTCAATCCTATCAAGATGAAGTTTATGGTCTAGCCTCGTGTCGCGGTGATGTGTCTTCCATGGATTGTAAATCCTGCGTGGCTGATGCAGGAAGTGAAATCCGAACAAGATGTCCTTATAACAAAGGTGCAATTATATGGTATGATAACTGTCTCTTCAAATATTTGAACCGAGACTTCTTTGGACAAATTGACAACACTAACAAGTTTTACATGTGGAATCTAAATGAAGTGAATGATACGGCTATTTTCAATCAAAAGACTAAGGATTTGTTGAGCAAATTAAGTGAAGAAGCCTATGAAACACCAAAATTGTATGCCACTGGAGAGGCGGAATTGGAGGGCTCAAGGAAGCTCTATGGTTTGGCACAATGCACAAGGGATCTCTCGAATTCTGATTGCAAGAAATGTCTTGATGGAGCTATAAGTGAACTTCCAAGTTGTTGTGATGGCAAGCAAGGAGGAAGAGTTGTTGGTGGAAGTTGCAATTTTAGATATGAGATTTATCCATTTGTTAATCTTTAGATGGATATTACTTTTATGTATTACAATAAGACGGAAAAGTGAATGTTACCCATCGTAGTCGGTGGAGACTTGAATAAGATAGAGAATTACCTGTTATTTCCTTTCATTTTGGAGTGTTTATTTTACGAAAAATATATGCTATTGTTATTATTACAAGTGTATGCGATCCATCCATATTATGAACACCTAAATAAATGGATAAATGGATAATTGATTAGTTTTTCCATTTAAAGTGTGATTGCTCTACAAAATATGTTTTTTGTGATTTTTTTCTTGATATATATTACAAGCTTTGTGTATTGTAACAATTCTTATCTATTAGGATATATAATTGTATCCAATAAAAGTGCGAGTTAGGAGACAATAACTATTGGCACATCAAAATTTGAGATTCTTGCTACGTCACAAGGGTGGCATAGAAATGTATCTTTAATGCATCCTAGAATATGGTATTTGTTGAGATGGATAAAACTGTTTCAATAAATTAGTTCATATAATATTAGAATGTGTCTCATGATCTACTATAAGGTATATTTTCACATAACTAAATATTATTATTAAGACAAAAATTGTCATCCTACTTGGTAAAAATAGAATGCAACTTTGTATCTTTGTAATTTGGCTAGAGTACATAAATAGGCTTCTTTAAGATGTTTTCTCTTATATATGAGTTTGTCTTGAAAAATTAGAAGTGATACTTGTTGGTGGTCAAAAATAGTATTGAATGATAGGTTCTAAAAGGAAGAAAAAAATTAGGCTAATAGGGTGCTAAAGCCAATTTGATGTAGCCATTTCAATGCCTAAGTCAGAGTTTTATACAAGTAAAGTAAGAGAAATAAGAATGTGAGTATTGAGAGTGCGTAGAGTTTTTATAGTAGTAACGTTCCCTTATTTATAGGCACTTGTTTGATAACTATTGTGATAGGCAATTCAACTTTTTAGGATATGTGGCGATTCCTTAATTTAGTCACATGTCGAAAGATAAGGGTAGTAGATAGTTATGCAATTAGGTTTAACAGATGCTTTAACCATTCATGCCTCCATTCAAATTCAAAGTATCAAGCAACATAGGCTTTTTAGCCCATCAAATGACTAGGCCTAAATCCTTATAGCATCATTCTTTTGTCTAAACATGGGTATAAGTGAGGTTGATGCACGAAAATTACTAGCCTAAGCCAAAGTCAAGAAACACAAGCTTGATTAGTGTATTGCCATGGTCAGTTCTAATCAAGGTGAGGCATAAAAACAAGTCATCAACAAGTAAGCTGTTGAGAAGCTACTTCAAAAGAAGTTGTTGGAAGGGGTGTAATTGGCTAGGGAGGAGATATTGAAAGTCCATCCTAAATATGAGCTCTCATGCCTTAACTTTTCTGATGTTGACAATGATGATGTTGAGAGTAATGAAGATGTAAAACTTAACAATGAGGAGGAAGTCAAAGGTCAAGGATTAGATGACGACTAAGCTGCCTTTGTTGAGAACCCTCTTACTGTTGAAGAGCCTACTATAAAAGAGACCCCTTATGTTTGAAAGAATGTTCCCTATGCTCTTATTGAGATACTTAAGGGTAGAGAAGATCCCAACTCCACCAACATCAAAGAAGGTGTAGCTAATCAAGACCCCAGTTCTACTAACTCTACCAAAGAAATTATTTCCAACCCATCATCGAATCAATTTTATTTGAACTTGTTTTAATGTTTTGTTAGGTCAGGATGCCAACCTTTTAGTTGTAGTATTCACACTTTGTTTGATTTTTGCTAATATTCTGCTTACTTGATTTTTTAGTACGTTTTATTTCATGTACTCTAAGAAGTTAATGATACAAGATTTGCATGGGGAGGCTTTTCAACTCTCATCCCTCTCTTTGATTAGGGAGCTAATTATTTATCTATTCATCCTTAGATGTAGATAATAAAAGTTCGTTAACCATTTTAAATTTGAACTTCACTTGAGCGTTCAATTTCACTAATCAAACTAAATTAAATTAATACTTATTAAAGGTGATTGAGTTTATCACTTGTAGTAGGTCAGAACCCTTTTGAAGCATCAAGTTTTTGGTCATTTAGAGTTTGAATTTAAGCTAGTTAACTATTATAGGTCAAAACTTTATTAGTATTAGTTCGTTCACTGTATAGGCTTAAACTACACTATCCATTAATTGTGATTAGCTAAGGAATAATTAAGAACATTAATAAGGATCTATATGATATATCGAAAAACAAACACTTCAATTTAATAGAAATGAGGGTATTGCCTCACATATTCTTTGAAACAAATGCTAAGTACTGTAAACACACATTATTCCTAAATAAGAAACAAAGGACAGTTACTAGAAATACAACTTAAGATTCTGGGCATTCTAAGCTCGTGGAATGACTTGTCCATCTAACCTTTCTAGTTTGTAGACCCCATTACCTATAACTTCCTACACCTATACTAGGTCTTCCCAATTCATAGAGAGTTTTACTTGATTCTCTCATGTGATTGTTGCTTCCATTTTCCTACAAACTAAATCCCCTTGTTGGAAGACGTTATGCTTAACTTTTTTATTATAATACCATGTCGCCCTATGCTGGTAAGTGGCATCTCTTGCTCTTATGATATCCTATATTTCTTCTATGGTATCTAGATTAGTTGTTAGGTCAACCTAATTTGTCATGATGTCAAACCTTTGATTGTGCAAATTAGGTAGTTCCAACAAGATTGACAAGATAACCTTTAAACAGAAGGTTAATCTGAAAGGATTTTCCCCTATTGAAGTTTTGTAAGTAGTCCTATATTCCCATATGATGTTAAGAAGCTCATCAACTCACTTCCCCTTCGTGTGATAAACTCTTTGCTTTAGATTGTATAAGATAGCCTTGTTAATAACCTCCACTTGCCCATTGGTTTGGGGATAAGTCATCAAAGCATAATTCAATCAAATGCCATGCTTCTCATAAAAAGCTCAAAACTTATCATTATCAAATAGTAGACCACTATTTGTAATTATCTTATAAGGAACTCCAAACCTTGATAGAATAAAGTTTGATACAAATGCTTCGACCTTTTGTTCAATTATCTTTAACACTGCCTAAGCTTCTACCTACTTGGTTAAATAATCTATTGCAACTATTATGACTTGTCATTGTGTGGTAGCATTGGGAAAAGTCCCAAGTATATCCAATCCTCATTGAGTAAAAGGATAGGGACTAGTCAAACTATATAGCTCGTTGGAGGGTTCATGGCTCAAAATCTCTTGCCCTAGGGGCATTGCTAAACTACATTATTAGCATCCCCTTTAGTGGTTTGCAAATAATAGTCAAGTCTTAAAGCTTAAACAGACAATGTTTGAGGCTTTACATGGTTACTGTACACTCTTGTATGTAGATAAAAAAGAACTTGTAGCATATCCTATGGTAAGAGGCAACAAGGATAGGGCTGAGCAAAGTTGCGCTTATATAGCTTATCATCAATTAAGGTATAATTTGCAGTTTCATAAGCAAGCCTCCAAGCTTCTTTTTTATCTAAAGGCAATACCCCATCTCTTAGATACTTAATGATTGGGTCGATCCATGATTTTTCTTTCCAGCATGGCTGTACCCCATAGCATTGTTTTGTTGCTTTTAAACTTTCACTTGGCAAATATTGAATGAAGATTTTGTCATTTAAATTAAGAAGCGACATACTAGTAGACTTTGACAATTTACTAGCAACGATATTCCGACCTTTGGAAATTTTCATAATTGTGAAGGATTAGAACTCCTCCATGACCATTCGTAGATTAGCGAAGCACTTACTCATTATTTCTTCCTTCATTACATAGTCTATCTTAACCTGGTTAGCAATCAACTGTGAGTCTTAAAAGGCTTCAAACTTCTTAGCTTGAACTTCCTTTGCCAACTTCAATCTAGAAATTAAGGCTCCATATTCAACCTCATTATTACATGCTTGAAATCTAAATTTCAATGCATATTGTATTTTTACATTGTGTAGTCCTTGCAAAACAAGTCCTGCCTTCCTTGCTTCTTAGGTAGAAGAGCCATCTATGTACAAGTTTCACATAGGTTTCTTGGCCATCTCAATGATATCCTCTTCTCTAGTAAATATGGCTACAAAATTTACCAAAACTTATGCTATTAATGTCGTTTTAGGTTTATATTGCACACCATAGGCACTCAATTCAAGGGCATACTCCATCATCCTTCTCAAGTAGTTAGTTATTGTAAGGCTTACCATAGTGGTTGATAAATAAGAATTATGATCTCATGGGATTCTAAATATGGCTTTAGCTTCCTTGCTAAAATCACTATGGTTAATACAAAATTTTTACTCTTGGTGTTCCTTTACTCTAAACCTTGCAAGACGTAGCTTATGTAATAGATTAGCTTGTGCTTTTTTCCTTCTATACTAATAAAGATAGAAGAAAGAGCTCAACTACTAATATATAGATATAAGAAGAAGTCCTCCTCAAGAATGGATTCAATAATACCAGTAGAGATAATAGAAAATCCTTCAACTCTTTAACTGTGAGTCCATCTAAACTCCTTAGGGTTCTTCAAAACTTTAAAAAATTTAATGCATCTATCTAGGCTCTTCAAGGAAAATCTGTTTAGGTCGACAATCCGACCTATCAACTCTTAGACTTCCTTGATTGTATTAAGGAGCTTCATATTCTTTATTGCATCGATTTTTCTTGGATTTTCTTTAGTGCCCTATTAGTTTATCATGTAACCAAAAAACTTGCTTGAAGTGACCTTAAAAATATATTTCTGTAGGTTCAGCTTCATGTTGTACCTCTTCAGTGTGTCAAATGTCTCATACAGGTTAGTAAGGTGTTGATCCTCTTCTTTGCTCTTAACTATGATATCATTGCATGTACTCTAACATTGCGGTGAATTTGGGGCTTGAACATCTTTGTTATGAGCCTTTGGTATGTTGTATTGGTAATCTTTAACCCAAAGGGCATAAACATGTAGTAATATGTTCTAAGGTTCGTAACAAATGAGGTATGGACCACATCCTCTTGTTCCATTTTGATTTGATTATAGTTGGAAAACATATCCATGAAAGAGAGCAAGGCATGTTTAGCAGTTGAGTCTACCATTTGATATATTCTTAGTAAGGGAAATGATATGCATCAAAGTACATAGCAAACTTGAACCCTTAATGGGTATTCAAACTCAAGGGTTATTAGTAAGAAAATTTAGTAAATGAGGGTTTTGAATGTGAATGTAAAAAGATATTATGCACCAATACACAAACACCATCCGGTTTAAGCTCAAAATGGGTCTTCATATGACTCGCAAAAGCCAAATCAATGCTTAGGGTCTTAAGTGAAGGTTAGGTACGACTCATTAGCTTACTTAAATGAGGGGGTTCACCACAATTTCAAAAAGGAGATTGATAAGAAGTCGAGTAGCTTAAAGAGTGATAACACATTCAATAATCACCCAAAAAAGGAAACTAGCTTAAGCAAGCTTTACGAGAGGAAATTCTTTAAGAATATTCTTAATAATTGATGATTTAGCCATCTGCTACTCACAAAAGTTACTATTTACACTATATCTTAAAACCCTAGTAGTAAAAATGCAAATAGTATATAAGGCCTTAAACCTTAAAGTTTAGGCTCATGATTAAAATAAAAAAAAATTTACAAATGCACAAAATTATATGTTTTAATAGGAAGGTCCGCATGTGAGTCATCCAAGCTATCTTATAATTAATAGGATTCGAACTGGTTGTGGTTAGCAGTTGGATGTTTTGGTTTGGGTCGAGGTTGTTGAAGTCCTATAATGCTTAACTATGTCGCCTTTAAGGTCAACTTATAATTGCCAAGCTCTAGGATTGGTCGGCATTAGATTCTTTATGTCATACTAAGCTAGTCTTTAGGATTGGGACATCGGTTGTTTAGTCCTTAGTCTTCTCAATAGTTGATAGAGCTGTTATTGAGCTATTTTTCTTTCCCTTATTAGCCTTTTGGTATCAGCTTCACCTTAAGTGGGGCAAGTTAGCCTCCACTTGAATCAAGTCGGCCATGGCTTCGAGATGGTTGTACATCGATTCCTATCATCATCGTAAGGCTAAAAAGGAGTCGTCCTTGACTTTAAGTAATAAGCATGGGTTTGAATGCCAAACAGACTCCTCTTCCCTTTTCTTTTCACCATAGGTGATGAATTGCTCTAAATCTCCTTAACACTCATAAGGTTCAAGTAATAGCTCTTCCCATCCTTATAAATTGTATAAGTGTTGAAGAAGCCATCACAGATCACTCTCTAATTATAGTCCCAAGGTCAACTAAGAAATAGGTTGGTGGCATTCATAAGCATTGTATCGAAGTCAATCTCATCCTCATAATCTGAGTTCTCTTATGCATATGGACCATACCCTTATTATTAAACCACTTCAATCCATAATGTTGGCGATGCAAGTAGGTCAGTAGTTTCATCCTTGTGATCAACTCGGTAGAAAAAATGTTGGTGCAATTACCTCCATCAATAACTAGGGAACAGGTCTTCTCATTCACTAAACATTGGATTTGGAATAAGTTCTCCCTTTGACTTGGGTCTTCTTTCAGGTTAGCTCGTCAGGTCGTTATGGCTAAGAACTCCCATCTTAGGATAGATGTTTATTGCTCCCTCACTATCCAAGCTCTTATCACTTTAGCTCTATACTTGAATGTCAAGTCCTTTGCTATTTAAAATCATGAGCCCCTTGTTCATTTATTAGGAGGCAATATGTCTGCATCCTAAATGCTTAAAGCACTTAACTTCTCGAGCTTTGGTGCCAGGCACTTTCTCCTTCTTTACTTTCTTTGTCTCAACCTAGTCAAGTTAGCTAAACTCTCCTTTCTCTATATTCTTCTCATCAGACCTCTCAAGCATAGGGCAGCCTTGTTAAGGTCAACTAGTCGGTCTCTAGGGTATCCTTCTCCTCTAATGTTCTACTCTTAATGCTAAATTGATCATCTCACCTAATGAATTGAACAACTAGAGTTCAACTACATTGATATTGTCATCTCTTAGGTCCTACTTAGGAACCTGGCAATAGTGTAATCTTATGGCATAGCAATCTTACATCTAGTAATCAAGATCTTAAACTCTTGCAAGTATTCCTCAATAGTGTTTCAACCTTACCTCAAGTGTTAGAAAGCATAGAGCATCTCTTGTTTGAAGTAGGTCTGCACAAAGTACTGGTTCATCAACCTCTTCATAAGTCTCTAAGTTTTGATCGGTTCTTCTCTTTCGACATCTTGCTTAGCAATCAACTTATCCTACCATAGACTGGCATACTAAATAAGGGATAATGAAGCTAGCTTGACCTTGGTTCTATCATCACAACAATGCGTATCCAAAGTCAAACATACGAAGGAGTACCCTAAAGTAAATGAACCAAAAGAAAATAAAAGGGGTTATTAAAATTCGGACAGCTACTAATTGGATATGATACAACAATCAATCTTATTTAGCCCACAATCTGTTGGATATGACTCACCAGTCTAAACTATGGGGTCACTTGCCACTACTCTTTGCTAAAGAAAATAGTTAAGAGCTAAAAAGGTAATGAGAACACTAAGGTTGCTTATAAAAGGAAACTTGTATTAATTTTGATAATGAGTATGATGATCCCTATGTACATAATGAATGGGGTTTATATACCAGTCTCATTAAAGTTATAAGCAAGTATGAAAAGACAAAAGGGTAATTTATAATTGGAATATGTGAATGATACTAAAAACGGTAAAAGAGACAAATAATATCTAATATGGAAAAAGGTAAAGAATCCTTCTAAAATGTTGTTCTAGAAGACACATGTAGCATGGTGGTTGGCACTTTGAAATATAGTACAATTAGGATAAAATGAAGAAGTGAGAGTTCGTAGTTAAGGCTGACATGATCTAAATTTGGTTAAAGCTCAATCAATCAATCACTATAAAGTATTTGGCTTAGACTAAGATCGAGTGTTGGTGGTCAACTTAGGAGATCGGCTCAAACAATTGTTTGAAGTTAGTATACTTAGATGTTATCTGTGTTATGGCATGGTTGCTTAACAGATCAGCCTGTATATTTGGCAGGTCATCATGTTTGCTAAGTAGCTTTAGGAACTATGTTGGCATATATGGGAGCTTGGTATTCACCTCAGCAGTAGAGTCAAACATGGAGGTTAGGAAAGGAATTCTTGTCTTAGATTGGGTTTTAAGCTAATATTTTCGCTTATGTCCTTAAAGTCCTTTAGCTCGACTGCACGTGATCATTTCGAGAAAGTTGATTCCTATTATAGTCATAGCATTCCAACAAATTCTTAACTCGGGTAACCCAATCAAGGGATTCTTCAAGTTAGCTGCTTCCACTTAAGGTCAGCGGCTTAAGCTTAATGTTTTCAAGTCTTCATTATGTGTTTAGGGCTTATCCTTCCCATTATGAGTTGGTTGGTTCACTTTAGATTTGTCACTTTTATTAGAGCTTTACTTGGTCAAATCCTTTCTCAACTCTTGCTCTCTACTTCATTCTCTTTGATTTACCTCGGAATCAATACTCCTTTTGTTGTTTCTCCTTAGATTGGGTTAGTCTCTTCCTCTACGCTATTTAGTAACTCTTCAAGGCTGTTATTTACCATTAATAGACTCTTAGAGTAACTTCCACTAGTCAGAACTTGATCATGCCTTTCTCTTCAACCAGTAAGTTAGCGGCCTCTCACTAATCAATAAGCTCTTGAATAGACTTAGTAAGATTTTGAATCTGATACTCTAAGTTATCAACATGTCTCAAAGCTACCACGAGGACTATCACCACTGATATTTACACTATCTTGCAACATTGTTGATTCATATAACTTCTGCTAAAAAATTTCAACAAATAGTAAGACTACTTAACTCAGCTTAGCTAAAACCACCATAACTTCACTTTCTACTACTACATATGACTTCTAAACACTGCTTTAGCTACTATAACACTACTAAGGACAAATTACAACAAGGAATAGCAGCTAAAACCACTACTACTAACCAAAATACAGTTGACAGCAACTGCAAAATTATCACTATTTGATATACTATACTTTGAGAACTTAAGCACCACTACTACTATTATGTACAATACAATAAACCACAACCTTAACAGTAGTTCATAGAAGAATAAGAACTCATAAATCAACCTTTGAAAAATAAAGAAATGCATGAAACTATACGTTTTAGCAAAATGTAAATAGTATATAAGGCCTTAGATCGTAAAGATTAGGCATACGATTAAAATAAAGAAAATAGTTACAAATGCATAAAATTGTGTGTTTTAGTAGGAAGGTCAGCATTTAGGTCATCTGAGTTGTCATGGAATGAGTAAGATTTGAACTGGTTGAGGTTAGCAATTGGATATCCTAGTTTAGTTTAGGGTCACTAAAGTCCTGTAATGCTTAGCTGAGTTACTTGTGAGGTCGGTCCACAGTTACTAAGCTTTAAGATTAGTCAACACTAAATCCTTTATACTGTACTGATCTGGTCTTTGGGATTAGGACCTCGGTTGTTTAGTCTTGTTCTCTTTAACAGATGATAAAGTTGTTACCAAGTTACCATTCGTTCTAACTTAACCTTGAGTAAGGTAAGTTGGCCTCAACTTAAAATAAGTCGGCCATGGTCTAGAGATGGTCATAGGTCGATTCCTATCAAGAAAGTAGTTTTTAAGGCAAGCCTTATTCAACTTTGTGGAGTCTATATACATAAGCCACTTTCCATTCAACTTTTAACTAGCATAAAATTAGCTAGCCTTATTGGATAAGGCCCTTCCCTTATTACCCCTACCTTCATTAGTTTTTGGACTTTTTCCTCGATTGCCACTTTCCATTTAAGGGAAAAATGCCTCTTCTTCTATTAAATAACTTTCATATTAAGATCTATCTACAACTTGTGTGTCATGACTTCTCTTAGGATACCTGACATATATAAATGAGTCCATGTAAAAACATTGGCATTGTCATGAAGGTACTTTATTAAGTCCTGGCAAATCGTTGTCAGTAATGGCTTCCCTATCTTGGTTATTTTTTTAGGGCCATCTTTGATAAGGATCATAGTCCAATATCATGTGCTCCTAGGATCGAGGAGTTGCTTATCTTAAATACTAGTACACTGAGCTATCCGAAGGGAATTAAACTCAAGGGAGCAATGCATTCTTAATTCCGGCTTGTCGGGTTACTTTACTCTCCACTTCATCTAAGAAGCTATCAAGGTAATAGGCTTATTACCAAGTCGACTCCTCCATAATACATCAGTCTTAGGTCCAGCATTGAACCCGCATACTGCTGACTTAATACATGTTTGAAGTCGAGCCAACCACAATCCTAAGCTGATTGCTTGAGGTTAACTTAACAATGGACCCCCTCTTAAACCAACCCTTCCTTAATACAGAACATCCAAGCTACCAAGGCTGACTTGACTTATTCAAAACCTACTATACTTGGGAAACTACGTCATGGGGACCATAAAATGGATAGCTGATATGTGCCTTGTTTTTTCTAACATCCATACTACCATTTATAATCGAATATTCCTCTTTTTGTTCAAAAACAACTCTATCCTTGTAAATTATTCCTTTTCTACTTTCTGATAGGAATCTTTTTGTAATTTGCACTAACCTAAGACTTACCCTAATAGGGTCATATAAATACTTGTAAATGGTAATAGCCGCAACAGTTAATGACATTGATATTTAGACATTCCCTTCTTGCATGAGTTTAGTTACTCTTACTTACTCTTGTTTACTCTTATCTAATCTATTGTGAGTGTGGATTAGTGGTGAGTGATTTTCAGCTACACTTGTGGGTCATATCAAGTATGACCTAAGCTCATGTAAGGCGTTTGTAAACCTTACAAATTTCCTAGATAAGAGGTTGGGAGTTAATATGATTTCATAAAAGATACCCTTAGTATTGATAAGATATCTAACCTTAAACCTAAACTCAAACTCTTAAAACCTTAAGTGGCAGTCGAAGCCTTAGTTTAACCTCTCTACTCAAAAGCCCTAAAATCCTATAAACAATTGCCAATTACTAATGTTGACTCCCAAGGTCAAGCTAATCTAACGAAACTAACCCCAAACCTTAATGGGAAAGTGATTGATAGTTGAAGCCCATGAGAGCTCTTTAAAAGTAATAAAGGGTAAATTAAGCCAAAAATGAATGTTGGTATTGATAACCCTAACAATGAATTCAAAACCTTAAAATGAATACTATAGTCCTTAAATGAACCTTCAAACACAAAAATCTTAATTAGATCCCTAATATATACGAACCTTTAAATTGTAAAATCCCAATCTCTAGTAAAAAGCCCTAATCCAACTATTGTAATATAAATAAATACTAAAACCATTCATTAATCGGAGACTAATCGTTTAATTGCCCTAAAACCCTAATCTACCCCCTAAAATGTACTCAAATAACAATAATTGTCTCAATTCCTTAAATTAATTAGACAAGATTACCCAATAGGCTTAATCAACTTAATTTGACACATTAAGCCCTAAAATACGCCTAATTTATGCCAAGTGTACTAGTATTTAAGATTAAGAACTTAATTACACCTCAATATGCTAATTAGGTTTTATATCATAATTAACTAAAAATCATGAATGATTAATCATATGAAACCAAAGTGATTATATGAAAATATCTCCTTAACAATGCCAATGTTATACTTAGGGAGACTATAAACCCCATAAACTTTCAGATCTGAACTCGAAGTCAGACATAGGAGTTAATAGATAATCCCTAGAATCACTTAAGATATAATAATAAATCATATAGTAATGATTGAACCTTAAATCACAAGTCATAAACCTTAAATAATAAGTCAAAAAACCCTAAAGAGAGTAAAAACTTAAAACCTTAATCATACATGTAAAACCCTAGAAATCCTAATACATAAGGAAACCTCAAAACGATTGGAAAATATCAATAGATTAAGTAAAACCTTAATTGAAAGTGTAAACCCTAATTCAACTAATAAACCCTAAGTGTATCCCTAAACTATTCACTAGTCGCAAAATTTCTCCAATCTCTAAGAAATCCTAAATCGTTAGCTTCATATGTAGTCTAAAAACCCTAATTGGTCTCGAATGATAATGGACCATAACAAATGAAGTAGTAAAAGTCAATGAACTTAATTAAAATGAGAAAATATGGCAAGACCCTAGTTATACCCTAATTAGGTATTAATTGCTTAATTAATTAGAATCATGATTAATTAGCTTAATTATTCTTTAATCCATCTACCACTTGTCATTACATCTTAATTAGTAATAAGTCAAACTCAATTAAGAATAAAAGACAAAGATTTATTAGCAATCAAAGGAAAATTGTCCTTAAGGAGACAAAATTCTCTCTCATTTGGTAAAAAGCAAAAGTATAATAGTACCAAGAGGGGACCATATACCCATATCCCATAATAACCACCTCTTGTTCCCCTCAATTTACCTTCAATATCTACCATTTCACCCCTCCAAGACCCACATTTGACACCATTCTTCACACATAGAAAACCCTAGGAAACACTTTGAAGAAACCTAAACAAAAACCAAAGGAAAAATGGAAGAAAACAAACAGAGCTGTTGAACCCGTCTACACACCTCAATGCCTTTTGGCTTTACCGCCACCACACGCCACTAAATGATAGGCCACCACCACCAAAAGATCACACACACCCTCTAGTATCTTGCCGACAATCCTTTGATTTCAAAGGAGTAATTTTAGACTTCATTTTTTAGTAGAAAAATTGAAACTTATGCATACTAGTTTAAGGTAAAACTCACCCAACTTAAGTTTTCTATTTACACTTATTTTACCTTTGATATCTTAAGAGTTTACAATTAAAATTACTAGATAAACATGTTATAATCATGTACATACCATTTTAGAGTCATATAATCACACATTCATTCATGTACTTAGCTAGCTTGTTACTTACGTTCTAAAAGTATCAAAGATAGTTTGAGTAGATAACTTGAAAAAATATTAATTAAACTCCACAAAACTCTAAATACCATCTATTTCGTCCCTTCTTTGATATGTATCCATCGTGTTTTCACCATGTTAGGTGATGTTATTAGCTTAAAACAAGTAGAAGTATGATTAAGACAAAGAAATACACTAGAATAAGTATTGGATAGAAGAAGTTAAAGGAAAGCCTAGAAGAACCCTACTTGGCTACCACTTTTATGAAAGTTTCAAATCTATAAATTTTGATTTATTAGCTTAATAACATGTATGTTTAGTGTTAAGTATGATTTAGGATGTAATTAACTAAGTTAAGTAGGATAATGATGAGTTAATGGCCTAAACTAATTAAGTTGGTGATTAAGGCCTTAAGAATAGTGATAGAAACCCTATTAATGAAATGAACCAGATTTGAAACACTTAGTAAAATAGGTTATTTAATGGACCCATTAGGATATTTGGCCTATTAGAATAAGTTAGAATTAAATTTAGGGTCTTAGAATGCAAATTGAGCCTAAACTAGCTTAGTTAGTAATTAAAGCTATAGAAATATGATTAAAAGCCCAATACATGAAAAGAACTAGATTTGAATCCTAATAGAAAATGGACTTATCTTAAGGTCTTTAGTGGGTTTCAGCCCAAAATAATAAATAGAGTTGAGCTTAATGCCCTAAAATGCAAGATAAGCCTAAAAGTCCTTAAAAGAACTAAGAGTAAAGCCCCATAACTTAGTAACTATATTTGAACCATAAATTATAAGGCTCATAGAATAAAATATAAAAGGTCTATTAAGTCCAAAAGCTCATTAAAGCCATCCTCTATAGGGCCCTTAGTAGGCTAAGGCCTTAAATTACTGAAAATAGCTCATTTAGGCCCACAATAGTAACATTAGGGCAAAAATTAAAAGTTATGGAATTTGATCAATTAAATTAAAATACCTAAATAAAGGTCTAAAAGGTCAAATGTAAGGCCTAATACCCAAAATTAAGCCTAAAGCCCAAATCTATGCCTAAATCCTAAAGTAGTAAAAAAAATATCGTTGACCAATGAATTTGTTTAGCCTAAACCAAATTATTACAAGCCTAAACACCATAAAAGGACTTCACCAAATGTAAGAACATTTGAAATAGTATGAAAACAACCACAAGAATGCAAAAAATGGACTTAAAATAAGGAAGTTAGAGTGAAAATAAGTTTTAATCGTACTTAGGGATTAGGGCAAGCTTTAGAAATTAGGTAAACTTTTAGGTTCTGAAAAGAAACCCTCTTCCAATTACTTACATATACATTAGTATTATGTTTTAGGTGGCTTAATTTCTAATTCAAAGACCTCGAAGGTTATGATAAGTAGGCAAGCATGCTACGTGAGGGAGTTTCGATGAACTACTACTTACCTGTGTTTCATAATTGCTTGATGTTCTATTGCTTGCCCTTAGTTACTTGTTGAGTAACTAGTTGTTTCGTATGCCAACATTCATCTAATTTCCTTATTAAAATTGGTAAGTTTAAGTATTTGGCTAAAATAATTGAATATATTTGTCGAATGTCTGTAATTCGTTAGTTGCGAACTGTAACATCTATAGCCTTACCAAGTTTTATGAAAATTTTGGTAAAATACATTTTTGAAATGCTTTACGATTCAAAGAAAAATTGATCAACTTAGTAAGTATTTATAGCAATCTCTTGTGATATTTTACTTGTTGAGTCAAAGCAAGTAGACCATCTTCAGTTGATTGATAGCAAGTAGCCCACATTAGGAATTGCATGATTTAGCTTATGGGGCATTTTATAGATTTATTGATAGTAAGCCCGTAGGGTATTGTATTGTTTGTTGATAGTGGATAGCTTTAGATGGGGTTTACCTAATTGATTAGTATAGTATTCTCGACTAAGGTAATAGTCGAGTTCCGTCTATTGGGATGATATCCATACATAATCTCATGCTGGTAAGGTAAAGTGCCCTGTGTGGTTAAATACAGGGGATAATCGACTTATAGGCGACACAAATCTACGTATGCATTCATTTTGCATGTAGATAAACTACATATTTGTTAATATCACTTAATAACTTGCTTAAACAATAGTGACAAGAGACAAACTCACTAAGCTATGGTATGCTCACCCTCTAAAATTTCCTTTTTGCAGGTAACCAAAATCTAGGAATGGATTAAGATCAGAATGTAAAGTGTTCCTTAAGCAGCTGGATTAGAAGGATAAGATTACTTCAGTAAACTGTATTAGTTAAGCTAGATCTTTATAATATTAAGTAACTGTTAATGTCATAGAAGTTTAATTATTCCTTCTGATTATTTGGTAAGTGATTCCGACTCTCTACGGTCTTGGTAGATTGTAGATTGTTGGGTTACCTAAGTTACTTAGATAAATAAGTAAATGTAAGTAAAATGAATAAACACCCTTAGAAATTTACTAATTAGAGTCTCATAACCTTTGACTTCTAAGGCGGTCTTTATATTATTAGTACACACATGATATGCAGATTTTAGGGAAAACTATCAAGCCCCCTTATGGGGCATTATAACGTTGGTACATCATATCTACCATCGGTGCATGAGAACCCCTTGCTTAAACCTTCAACTGTCATTTATCTTTCAGACCATCTCACAGTTTAGACCCATCGCCTTGGTTTTACATAATACCAAATGTCGTGTGTTCATCCATGTCATGCTTGTATCATCTTGGTATCAAAGCTTAGTTGAGTTCACGTGAGTTTTTGTTATTTGAAATTTCAAGTGGTTACTACTATTGTAAGTGTATTTTAGGAATTGCTTGTGGTTGTTGTGAGTGTTTAGTGCTAAAGAAGTCTAATGCTCTATTTTGCCCTTGTTTCTTGTATATAAAGTAGACTATGAGTTTTCGTTTGTTTATCGTGTGTTGGTTCTATTAGCTATTAGTGTATTCGACGTTGTTTTATTCTTGTTTATAGAAGGAGATTTTAAATAATGTTTCAACTATTAATTTCTTGCAATAGACAACAATGTTTGATTCTAGTGCTTAAAGGATAATTGGTAACTAAGAGAGTTATGCTCAAAATAGCCAAAGTTAATAAGGAAGTTCTATACCCCAGTCTATAGATGACCGACTAGATAAACTTACCGACCTCGTGGTTAGCTTAGTGACCTCCATAAATGAAAATAGACAAGTCAGAAATGGTCCTTACAAAAGACGAGCCAATGAATAGCTTGAGAGAGGTAGTGGTTAATATGGCTGAACTAATGTCTTAATTGAACCACCCCGAATGGAGGAGCAAACAAAGTTGCTAGGCATGGAGTAGCACTAAATAAGTTTAAAGAAGAAGAGGAAGAAGGCAATGAGGAAGAGTATTATGAACTAGAGGAAAGGAGTGTCTAAAGCTCCTAGAGTGGAAGGGTTGAGGATGCATATCACTAATTTTTCAAGGAGTGGTGATGCAAAGGACTACTTGGACTGGATAAATAAAATTGAAAAGCAATTTGAATGCTATGAATTGCTTGATAATGTTAAGGTCAAACTTACTGTGCTAGAGTTTACTGGCTATGCCACTTTGTGGTGGAAGAACTTGCAAGCTATGCGAAGACAAGAAGGAAAACATGAAGTTAGAAACTGGGATGTGATGAAAAGACCATGAGAAGAAGATTTATCCTAAGCTATTATTTGTAGGATGCCTTTAAGAAGTTACAGGAGTTAAGGCAACGCGGATCAAATGTTGATACTTACGTAAAGGAATTTCATATGCCAATGATTCATTTTGAAGTTGTTGAGCCTGAAGAGCGAACTATATTGAAACTTATTAGTAGGTTGAAATATGAGATTAGAGATATTCTAGAGACCATAGACATTGGGTTACTTGATGAAGCTATCAAGTTATCTAGAGAATCGAGAGGCACCAAATTAGAAGACTTCGAGCTCCTGTAAGTCAACTTACCCCTAGTTGGCCTATTTAGAGTAGACTTGTGCAAATGGAACCAATTAAAATTGCTAAAACTCGTAAGAGTGAATATTGAATGGCTTGTACTGACTCATTCAACCGAAATGTGAAGCTTCCATGGCTTGGCATCATTTTATCACTCATTTATAAGGAATTTCAGTGCCATTGTGGCCTTACTAACCAAATTATTGAAGAAAAATGTTGAGTTCAGGTAAGGAGAGAAGGTATAAAGGAGTTTTAAAGGAGAAAAGGAGAAACTGACTATAGCCCCTATCTTAGCTCCATTGAGCTTTGACAAAGTATTTGAAATGGAGTATGATGCGTTTGAACTAAGCATAGCTGACTATAGCCCCCGTCTATTGCTTACTTTAGAGAAAAGCTTCGAGGAGCCACCCTCGATTATTTTGTTTATGATAATGAGTTTCACTCCTTAATCTGAGCATTGACTATATGGCAACTCTATTTGCTATCTAAAGAATTTGTGATCTACACTGATCATAAATTTTTGAGATATCTAAAGAGCTAACCCAAGTTGTCTTAAAAACAAACCAAATGGGTTGAGTTCATGGAAAGATTTTCATATGTCATGAATTATAAGAATGGAAAGAACAATATAGTGGTTGATGTCCTATCGAGATGACATTCCTTCTTGATAGAACTGTAGACTAAGTTGCTTGGTTTTTCAATGATAAAGGATTTTTATGTTAAGGATCCACATTTTGGTTTGATCTATGCCAAATGTGAAGAGGTTCAAACATTAGATGACTATCATAAGGACGATGGATATTTATTTACGAAGAGGAGATTATGTATCTTGACATATTCCTTTAGAGAGCTGTTAGTGCGTAAAGCACATGGAGGAGGATTGTCTGAACACTTTAGTAAGCATTGAAATCATGAGGTGCTATCCTCAAGATTTTTTTGGCCAAAGATGATGAGGGATGTCTAAGCTGTATTGGAAAGTTATCTTACCTATAAAAAGGAAAAGAGCCAAGCCGAGCAAAGTAAAGGCAATATTTACCATTATTGATCCTAACCAAACCATAGTTTAAGCTAAGCATAGACTTTATGTTAGGTTTACCATGGACATCTCAAGGGAAAGACTCCATCATAGAGGTTGTAGACCATTTTAGCAAGATGGTATACTTCATGCCCTATTCTAAAACTAATGATACTTCGACTATCTCTTATCTTTTCTTACAAGAGTTCGTCAAACTTCATTATGTTTAAGACCATTGTTTTGAACAGACACCTATAGATCATGAGCTACCTTTAGAGAATGTTATGGAGACAAATAGGAACTAAGCTATTGTACAATACGTCCTATTACCCATAAACAGACATATAAACCGAGCTTGTTAATAAGACAATGGGAACTTTACTCCTAGTTATTAATGGTCGGAACATAGCTGATTAGGATCTATGCCTGCCTATAATTAAGTTCCCTTATAATGGGCACAGTATCATGAACATGATGCCATTTGGGGTTGCCTATAGGTTTAACACTAAGCTCCAATTGGACTGGATACCCCTTCTGAGTCCAAATGATGATCAATTGGTTGTAAAAAGAATAAGGACATCAGAGCAATGCACTAAAAGGTCATAGAACATCTAAGTTGAGTTGTTACTAAGCTTGAAAGATGAGACCAAGGATGGAAGAACAAAGAATTTCAACTTAGAGATTTGGTCTAAATTCACCTTAGTAAGGAATGATTCCTGAACTTGAGGAAGAGCAAGTTATCTTTCAAGGATGACAGACCGATGACAGACCATTTAAAGTGCTTGAAAAGATCAATCCTCATGCTTATAGGATTAAGCTACTTGAAGATTGTAGAGTACTGACTCCTTTAACATTGTCGACCTCCATTTGTATACTCCTGAAGATGAGTAACAAGGAGTGGACCTTGATCTTGAGTTGACTACCCGAGGTTGACTTGACAATAGACCCCTTCTGAAACCAACCCTTCCTTAATGTGAAACATCCAAGCTACCAAGGTTGACTTGACTTATTCAAAATCTACTTTGCTTAGTAAACCGCATCATTAGGACCAAAGAATGGACAATTGACATGTGTCTTTTTTTTTTTTTTTTACATCCATATTTCCTTTTGTAACTGAATATTCCTCTTTTTATTCAATTACAACTTTACCTTTATAAGTTATTCCTTTTTCTTTTATGATAGGAATCTTTTTGTAATTTACACTAACCTAGGACTTACCTAAATAAGCTCATATTAATACTTGTAAATGTTAATGGCTACAACAATTAATGACATTGATATCCAGACATTCCCTTCTTGTGTAAGTTAAGTTACTCTTACTTACTCTTGTTTACTCTTTTATGATCTATTATGAGCATGGATTAGCAACGAGTGACCTCCGACCACACTTGTGTATCATATCAAGTGTGACTTGAGCTCATGTGAAGCATTGATGTATCATATCCACCATCAGTACACGAGAGCCCCCTTGCTTAAACCTTCAACTACCATTTATCTTTCTACCCATCTTGTGGTTTATACCCATCCTCTTGGTTTCCGTGACACCAAACGTCATATGTTCATCTACACCATGCCCATATCAATCTCCTAGTCGAATTTCTTCGACTTCTTCTTTAACATTCTCCATATTACTAGACTTACTCTCCAGATTAACCTTAATAAGGAAAACTTCCTTGCATTTGAGTGCTCTTAAGTATAGTGACTTAGCCAACTATGGATCTCCTTTACATACTCCAACCTTGATAGGAGTAAGGGAATTTAGCATTTAAATGTGCTATTAAAGGAACCATACTGAACAAACTCTAGCATTATTAGTCTATAATCATATTTTATGGCAATTGACATTTGATAAGAAGGAAATCCACTTCATCCTCTACTACATTTTCATCATCTTCGCTTTAGATTAGGAGTGTAATCACTCTAATTACTTGCACAAGTCGATTATTGAAGGCATATAAATTGTAATTATAAGTTCTCAGTTGTGCTTTGATCTTTGGCTTTATCTTGTTGAAGGCATGTTAAAATATGATATTTGTCGAACTTCTAGTATTAATTAAGATTTTCTTAACCTCGAAGTTGGCAATCTTTGCACTAATCCCCAGTGTTAATAGAGTTATCAACCTTTACCTTCTTACCCTACACATTGCAAACATAATATACGGCGTTAGTCAAGCTTGAAAAGCAAGACTAGTCAAAACTGAAGAGTCCAATGACAATGGTATTTATAACACTATTCAGAGCCATATTGGTGTTACCTCCTTCTCTCACCTCCCTTTTAGCCTAAGGAGGCCAATCATTGTGAACTTGCACATCTCTTCTTCTTTGGGTTAGCCTCTCAATGTTCTTAGCATCATGAGCTAAAAACTTACTTAAATAGCCCTCTAGATTGCATTTTTGAGCTGTATACATCCGTTAGTGTTGTGGTCTCTATCACAATGGAAATTGCAACACTTATTTGTATTCCTTCTTGATGGGTTTCCCCTCACGCACCCAAGCTATTGCAATACCCTCTAATTCTATACATCTATTAATATATAGGATATTAGATGATTAACGGGAGTGTGAACAAAATATGTTGTAATTCATAGCCTCTTTCTTTCACCACTATCGGCTTCTAAATATTGTTAATCACAACACCAAGTCTATCCTTTACACTCTTTTTGTTCTTGTCATTTTTTCGATCATTCTTCCTTTGATCAACTTTATGTTGTTCTATAATGCTTCTTCCTACTGAATATAGGATGTAGCTTTGGCTTTGAATTCTACAAATGTTTTTGGCCAAAGACTTAAAGAAAACTTCATGTGGCTTCACCCATCGATTATTGCATTTTAAGCAACACCCATGTCTAGTTCAAGGATTTGAACCATCTTGGCCATAAATTGAGCTAAGTAGTCCTTGATTGATTTATTAGACCTTTCTTTGATAATATTAAGGACAAACGAGTCCTTAACTAGAAGTTTGCTTGCAAGGAAGTTTTGAAAGAACACTTCTGATAAATCTTCAAAATTTGAAATAGTATTCGACTTTAAGTGTTTAAGTTACGTACTTGTAGCATTCCGCAAAGTCAAGGGAAATGCTTGATAAGGTACCGCATCAATCAATCCATGCAACTTGGCAAGAGTGAGGTAATATTTAAGGTGATCCTTAAGATTTTTTGTCCCATCGTAAGTCTAAAGCTGCGACAATTTAATATACTATGGTATCTCTTCTTCTAGAATTTCTAGAAAGAATGGACTCTTCTTAATTGTAACTTGACGATTGGTTGTAGTAGAAGTGATTACTTGAGATGGACCTCAATGATGCATTTGCTATGGTTGCTTTCCTTTATCTATTTTCTTATGTGTAAGGGTTAAAGCTCCATGCATTACTTTGACATGCTTCCTTGGTAATTCAAGTGAATGGGTTGAATTACTAGAGTCCTAGGCACTATTGTCTTTGTGCCCTTAGTTCTAGTTAAGTGAACTATTTTTTCAAATAAGATTCAAGATCTCGTCATTCTCCTTAGATAATTCTTAGTTCTTCTCAGCTAGGTTAGTATAAAGTTCTTCTAACTTAGCTATCTGATCCTCGTTAAGATGGTGCCCACTCCTATCCTAAATGTTCAAGGAAGAAGTTCCAGCACTTGCATTCTTAATCAAACATGTCTTATCCATTAGTAGAATGTTCCCATAAGCAATGCAAAAATGTTATTGGTTGAAAAAAGTGTTAAATGTTGGTTCTTGAAAGGAAGAAAAAAGATCAGGCTAAGAAGGAACCAGGGCTAGTTCAATGTATCCATTTCGATGCTTAAGTTAAAGTCTTGTTCGAGTGAAGTACGAGGAATAAGTAAGTGAGTGTTGAGAGTGTGTAGAAAGTTCTTATAGTAGTGGCGTTCCCTTATTTAAAAGCACTTACCTAATAATTGTTATGATCGCTAGTTCAACTACTTAAGACATGTAGTGATTCCTCAGTTTAGTCACATGCCAAAAGATAACGGTAGTGGTTAGTTATGCAATTGGATTTAGTAGATGCTTTAACCATTCGCAATCCCATTCAAATTCAAAGTATTAGGTAGGTTAGGCTTTTTGGCATATCAAATGATTAGGTCCATAGTCCTCTCGATCATCACATTAAGTTGTCTTGTTGAACTTGATAAGATAGGATAAGTTTACATGTAGTGCAGTAGTTAAGGAGGGTAAAAATCCACTATCAATACTATTGTAGTAATCCAGTATGTCTGCTAACTCAAGGCATGGAAGATTGAAGTGGTGCCAAGGGAGTTGAATAGTGTGGTGGATAATTTGGTTGGTTAGATTCAACATAAAGGTCAAGATCATCCCATCCTTCCTTTTTCACTTGTTTTTTTTGTTTGTCTTTGATTAGATAAGATTTACTTTTTGTTGGAATATGTAAAAAGAATAAGATTCTTATGGCTAATTATGCTGCTATTGCAAGTTTCATGTTGTACAAGGATAATGGAGTTAGAAACTCTAGCCTTTTGTTGCCAAACTCCAATGGGAGCTAGGCTTTTTGGTTATTTCTACTATAATATCTACTATTTATTGAAAAAAAAATCCATTGCATCATAATATAAACTAATAAAAATCATATCATATAAGCAATACTTTCTATCCAAAAAACTAATAACAATTACATTAATGTGGCAAATAAGAAATATAATCAATTGTAGATATCCCATTTTTGCCACCTTTTATTTTAATTTTAGTCTCTTTTTCTTTTGAGCTAGATTTACAAAAAAATAAAATAAAATAAAATAAAAAAATTAAAAGATAGAAAAATAAATATAAATTAAAACTGATAAAAAAATAAATTAAAAAAATAAAATTTAAAAAGTATCAAGTTGAGTCGAGTCAAATTAGTCGTTTAGGGTCAAATAGGACAATAGCTAAAAATGTTCGATTTAATAAATTCCAAGTCTTTAAATAATTATGCTTTATTTTTAAAATAGTCTAGTGAAATATAAAATAGATTTTTATCTAATTTATATTAGGCTAATTAAAATGAACTCAAGATTTATTAAATGGGTTAGTGTGTATATTTTAGGCTATATTAAAAGGTCGTGGCCCTTTAATACGAACACATTAGCGTACACACATCAAGTCAATGTAGAATCCATATACGTTCTAACACAACACTTCATCTACACTGTAGTTTGTATTCATACGCAACAACCTTGATCACAACATGTACAGTAGTCCATAGTAGCTCAACGCGCATGCTCTACGCACAATAACCCAACGAACAGCAATGGTTACACATAGTAGCACCAAACCATACCTACGTCATAAGCACTATTGTAGTCGTTGGAGTTACTTGGCCTTGTTAATCTGACCTAAATTTAACCTGACTCGATCCACATGATTACTCCCCATGGATTTAACTGTTTTAATGAGTTGAGTGAGTTAGTTTATTTTCTCTTTTAGTTTTAGTTAATAGTTTGTTTTCTCTCTAGTTTTTTAGTAAATAGTTTTATTAGTTTATTTTCTCTTCTTTTTTTTAATTAATAGTTATATGTAACCAACTTTATTTTTCTTAGTGCAAGTGATTGGTTTACTTTAGAATAATTATATGCCATTTTTTTTGTTCAAAAAGGTAAAAAAATAATACAAATTACAGCCTTTTCATAAAACTTGCATCTTTTCATTTAAATTGCATTTTTTTTTTTTTGCATTTAGATACATATCTTTTCTAAGATGTATATCTTTAGTGAAGATGTGTATCTAAATAGTAAATCTTAGTAAATTCACATAAATCTTACATTTAGAGTTTAGAAAAATAAATTTTGGCTCATAGTTTTTTATTTTTATTTTTTTTGAAATCTTAATTGGAGTCTTTTCAAAAGAGTTAGTCAAATAGGTTTTTCTAAAATAGATTCATATAGTTAGATCTTTTAATTTTTTTTAAATAAATTATTTAATAACTTAAATCTAGCTCGATTTTTTAATTAAAATGAATCAACTCACTAAATCTTTTTTAAAATTTCCCTTTAGTTTTTTTTTTTTTTTACATGGTAACTTTTTTCTTAATAAGTTAGTCCCTAAATCTCGATTTCCTGGTTAAATTTTCTAAAAAAATTATTTTTTATAGAAAATTCATAAATTAGTGACCAAATTAGGGTTTTCCCACCTAAAATCCCTAATTTAATTTCTTACCAACTTTATTGGTTGGCGACTCTAAATTATTTTTTTAATATCTTTTCAAGAAAAATGTTTTTCCTTAATCTTACATTAAGTAATTTATATTAAGCGAATTGGGCTTAATATATGTTAAATTAAAGAAAATTGAAACAAGGCTCGATAGAATTCGCAACTTTAGTAAGGAAGCTTGGTAGGATAGCCATATAAAAATTAAAAAATTAATTAGTGGTTTTTTCTTTCTTTCTTATTTTTATTTTATTTAATATTGTAATATAGTTATACTAATCAAGGTTTTAATTATACAGGCCTTCTAGGAAAAGCATAGCCTATTAGGCCTATTCTAGAGAATTTTAGAGGGGGTTAATATTTTTGTAAACATTATTTGTATGCTTAGATTTAGTCAAACCTAGATCACCTTAGGAACCTACGATGAGCTGCTATTGTGTAACCCTTGAGTTGTTGCTGCCACTTAGTGGTAATAAGTGAGCTTACTCATGTTTTGATGTAGCCCACTAGGTTTTTTCTTTGGAAATGCTTGAGGCTATAGAGCTTAACACTTGTAAAATCCACCCTCTTACATCATTTTTATTTTATTTTGATTCATTTATATATATATATATTTTTTTTATTTTGATTCACTTATATAAAAGTGTATTCTCATTTATTTTTATATTCACCAATCGCATTGCATTGTATTGCAGGCTTATGTAGCATATTGCATCTCATTTATTTTTATATTTTTAATTCACATATTTATTTGTATATACTATCTTGTATAATATATGTAAGTCTTTTATATTTTATTTTATTTCATGAGTAATAGGTTATGAAACATAACATTTAATATAGAAGACACAAAATCATTAATAGTCTCCCTATATCATGATGTACCAATGTAAAAATAAAATAAAAAAAACTCCAGTATCAACTTATAATTGTTTTTTCCTGTAAGGCATGTAATTATGAAGATTAGTTACAATAAAGATTATTATGGAACTATTATTTTCTTAAGTTTTTCAACAATTTCGAAAAATGAGAGAGAATTTCTCAAAGATATTTTGTGATAATTAAAAAAAAAAAACAGTTTCATGATAATTTTTATTTGATTGATATTTATTGTGATGCCTTACATATACCATACTATTTGGAACTAACAAAATACAAAAAAAAATCGAAAAATAAAAAAAAATTTAATGATCGAATTCCCATTGTAAATTATTTCTCACCTCAAAGTCATTAATCTTGTAAATGTCTAAATTCTCATTATTCGTATTTATCCATTAAGTTATCACAATCTTAATAGAGCTTTCTCTATGAGTTATCGCCCTTATGTCATCTTTTAATAAGTTTCTTATTATAAAATAATTTCTACTTCTCTATATCACCCTTATGTTATCCTATGTCTTCAATAGTAATCCCAATGTTTCTACTTTTTTTTTTAGATTCGTCGATGTAAGCATTAGGCTTCTATAACATAAAATCAACATTGATTTTCTTTTTCAATAAAAGTTTCCAAAAAAAAAAAGGAAAATAGGGAAAAGTTTTCAAAATTAAAAACTTGATTTTTTTTTTTAAAAAAGGAATTCAGTGTTGCTAATAAAAAGAGATTTTTATAGGCTTTG
This sequence comes from Lumnitzera racemosa, assembly GCA_024138005.1. NCBI lineage: Eukaryota > Viridiplantae > Streptophyta > Magnoliopsida > Myrtales > Combretaceae > Lumnitzera > Lumnitzera racemosa. Next base: position 20,440,658 of record JAMXBC010000002.1, read on the forward strand.
AAAGATTACTGATTTCGTCTAAATAGAGCTTCCAAGTTTTACAAATTAGATTCTTATATTTTATCCTTTACTCGGTCAAATAGGTAAGTATACCTATCGTTTGTTAATACAGATAACTATAGGGTCGTCTCTATTAAGGAAAGGATTCAAACACTAGTACTAAATATTCTTCCTATTAACTAGCTACCAGATGATTTAATAAAGTAATTTAACTAATCTTTACAACTAAACTGTACTAATTCTAAGATAACACCGAGAAAACACAACAGATAGAATTATGATAAGAAAACAACAATTTACAAAGTAGGTTTACTTCATCATACTGACATGGCTTATGAACTATCCATCCTAATAATTTCTCATCTATAAGAATTCTCTAATCATGAGTATTCTTCTCAAAATTATTCAATTCTAACCCCAATTGCATTCCTTAGAATCTCTTCACAAATAATAGACAAGCAAGATTGCATTAAAAGCTTACTAATCCTTGAATTCCCTAAGCATGTAGTGAACTTCCCAATAATATTTTTATTAATAGGAGTAAATTGTTTTAGTGATTAAGATCTACTCAATGGAATTGTTTCTTAACATATTCCATTGAGATCTATTGTAAGATTGTGTCATGCACTACACTATCCCAACTTATATAAAGTTCTAATCATTGAAAATTCGTAATTATTAGGAATAGTAACAATTCACAATACATTCATGTTAAAATGACTTCATAAAACCTATTTTTATCACTCACACATGATAGAAAAAAAGATAAATACAAAGAAATAAGAAAAAGGAATTAAAATACATCATAAAAGAAGAGAAAAGAATAAAACCCCTTTTAATTCACTTGAAGTATTCTGGTACAATAGTATACAGACACTAGATTCTTCACAATTCCCTTGAAGTTAATGAAGAATGTTCCATACTCTTACATCATAGGATCACTACTCTAGGAACATGAATAAGAAAAACTTAATGGTCTTAATTTTATTATCTCCTATGTTTCTTGATGGTATTTGTTCTAATGGTTTCCTCTCTTGATTTCTTCTTCTTTTTTCTTCTCCCAAAAGTTACAGTATATTTATAGTCTTCCCATCAAAGGACTTCAATCTACTTCTTCAAGGCACCATTTGATATTTTCCACATACTGGTTTGTGAAAAAAGTTGAAAAAAAGTAGTTATACCTCTTCCATCACTCTCGTGACTTAAGGCGTAACCATCTTAAAAAGAAAGGTTCTTCACCAATCACAGTCGTCGTAGTAGACATGAACTCATCACGCTCATGATTAAGGGTATGTTCACCCTCTTACTATGCGATCATGGTCGTGATTGACAAGGGGATCATCAGTGTTTCCTCAATCAAGCTTGTAATGAACAGTAGGATCAATGCTAGTCAATGCAATTTTTCTTCATTACGCCCGTAATTGAATAATTGTTGTTTTTTCTTCAAGGTTTTCTTTTCCTTATGGCCATAATTGACTTAAAAGTCGTTGTTCTTGTGTATATTTCATCATCTTCCACGTGATTTACTTGAAATTAATACATTATATAATTAGGTACCAAAACTTAAGAATTAAATCATAATTATGATCAATTCTATGCCTAAACATGCCTTAAAAGCCTTAAAAGTGTAAAGTAATTTAAACTTATCAATTGTTTTTTAAGTGATTTGGCTCAGCTTAAAGCTCATAATCACTTGTTGTCAACACCAAGGTATTTGAAATTCTTGAATAGAGAATAGCTACAATAGAAGGGGTTCTAAGCAAGCATACGAAGTAAGTCAAGACCATGGCCCATATGTAAGCCTAGGGGTCTATTGATATGTCATATGAGGTAGATAAGTCTAAAGAGTTACTAATTCATAAGCTTAACAACAACAACAACAAAGGCCTAGGGAAGGAATTAGAGTAGGAATTGTTGAAGATGAAAGAAGAAATCTTTTAGAAATTGAAGAGAAAATGAGAGCTCTAAAGGAGCAAAAATGTGTAGAGTGATTTGGGCTTGAGCAATGTTTACACTTTTGAAGATGACAAGTTACTTGAGAAGTTTAAGGTGCCAAATTTTGAAAAGTATGATAAAACAGGTTGCCCTAAACTTCATTTTAGGCTTTATGTCTGCAAGATAGCTCAATTCGCTAAACATAAGCAATTGATGTTTCATACTTTCCAAGATAGCTTAATTAGGCCAACATTAACATGGTATGCCCAATAAGACTTGGTTAAGCTTAATACTTAGGATAAGCTAGCTTAAGCCTTTTATTAGCAGTACAAGTTCAATGAAAAAGTGGCTCCTTCCTTGATGGATCTAAATAACATGAAAATGAAGCCAATTGAGTTCTTTAAGGAATATACCCAAAGATGGAGATCTGTAATTGCTCAAGTCACAGTACATTTGCTAGAAAATGAACTAATCAATGCATTCATTTACACATTAGGTGAACCTTATTATAATCACCTCTTAGGTCATATTGGTTCCACATTTGCAGACGTAGTTATAGTTAGCAGTTGCATTGAAGATGCCATTAGAGTGGGGAGATTGATTAGGAAAGGATTAACTCCATTAGATTCAGAGGCCATTATAAACACTATGATGTCCCATTTAATGATATGTGGACCTAATGCACTAAGCACTGGCCCAAAGCTTAAGGAAAATAAGTTAAGCTAGAAATCACCTAGAAGGAGGTTCACTCATAGCCCAATTCCTTTGTCTCGGGTCTATCGCCGCCTAAAAGAAGAGGGTTTGCTGCATTCAAAGACTCCAACACCAACGTATAGACCTTAGAAATACGATTCCGATGCATAATGTGAGTACCATACAGGTCAGCAGGGGCATGCTAGTGACCATTATTAGGAGTTGAAGAATAAAGTCCAAGATTTGATTAACAAAAAATTGGTCCAATTGGACTTTGTTGGGGATCTAAGGCCTAAATTCCACATAAAGCCCACTATTAACATGATACAAGGTTTGGAAAAAATTCTAGAGACAAATTTAGATGGTCAAGTTTAGGAGGCATGTTACTGCCAAAGTCTAGAATAGGGATTGCATCTTTAGAAAAAAATTTAGCAATGTTAGAAGAAAGACTCACTGGTATAGAAATGGCAATGGTTGATGTAATTAAGCAACTCAAAAACTTAGATCTTAGAATGAATAAGACGTCATAGCCTAAGCATGAAGATGATTTAAGGAAAGAGAAGTCACAAGCAAATGTGCTGATTGGGAAAGCCCAAGTTTAAGACAAGCCTATCCACAACAAGAGGAGGTGACTTACGCATTTCAAGATTCCAATGCCCCAAGTGTTTAAGTAATTGAGAGATGTATGATTGTTGGCATGTGAAAACCCAACAAAGAAGTACAAGTCAAAGGAGCATGACCCCAATAAATAGCATGAATATCATGTAGGCTAAGTAAGACATACCATAGAAAACTGTTAGAAACTGAAGCATAAGGTACAAGATTTGATTGATGTAGAAAATATCTAGCCGAGCTTTCTAGATGCCAATGGGTTAGTTGGCTGTAGTATTCCTTCCTTAAATTTTGAAGAAGCATCAAATAAATAGCCTCTAGCAGTAGATATTGAAGGTCTACTACTATCATTTAATAAGGTAGCTCACTATTTGAAGCAGTTGAGTATATGTCCAAAAGATCAATTCAACTAAATAGGCCAAGTTTGAAGAAGTGATAGAAAAGAAGGCAAGAAGTGGAAAAGAATTTTAGTTCATCCATTTATTTTTTTAGAATAATCTTTCATTGTGGAGCATGTAATGGATATGAGCTATTGAATAAAACAATTTTCATGTGTATTTTTGTCTTTGTATACTGTGAAACTAACTCAATTTAAATAAGGGCATTTGGAATGAGTGAAAATGGATAAAATTTAAACTTAGAACTTAAAATTTTCTACTTAAGGGGATGTAACACATTACTTGAATTTTAGAATGAAAAGAGACAACCCATGTTCTAAACACTAACCTTAAACACATGAGAGTTGAGTGACACAATATAAGTACCTAGGCTCATTCCTCAAAGGAGGTTTTCCTTGAACTTGGTACACATGTCAAAATGATGTTAGAATACCCTAAACATAATTATCCCTTGCAAACCCATTTGAGCCTTTGAGGGATTTTTCTTAAAATTAATCTTGCCAAGAGTCACCCTTTAGTAGGACAGTCAAGTGGTTAGGGTCATTAATTTAGAGAAAAAGGAGTAAACTAACATATGCTTGCCTTAGTAGTGCTAATTTGTGAGCAAATATTGTTATAAATAATTCAATTTCTTTAAAATAAAGAAGAGTTTTAGACCATATCCATCCCACTCAAGCCCATATACCTACTCAAACACTTTAAGCCCATGGACCTTCCCAAAAACCCCTAAAGCCATATGCACTTCTTTCAAGCTTATGCTCTTTGAACTATGGTTTTAAGGCTTTGAATCACATCAGGTGAAAACTCAAAATGAAAGGTGACCACCTCAACCAAAAATGAAAAAAAAAAGAAAAAAAAAAAGAAAGAAAAAGAGAAAAAAAATGAAAAAAAGATGAAGAAAATATTGGTAAGGTAATCACCTTCAAAGATGAGCCAAAATGCCAATAAGCTTGAAGTTTAAACTTGAGAACGATATATACAAAGGGTAAACACTATCAATTCCCAAGCCCAAAAGCTAAGCCTTCTTTTCATGGCCCTACGCACTTTACTACCCCTAAGGAAACTCTTTTGATTAAAGAAATGATCTTATCTTTAACAAAATTTGTTTATGAAACTAGGACAAGCCCATGTCTAGTCTCTCCTAAGTTTTTGGCATGTAAGCCTGAGATGGATTATATATGATTTTTTCAAAATCGATAAGTACATTGATATCCATATGTGCAAACTATTAACCAAAAGCATTATATTGCAAACCGAAAAATGACCTGATTGATTGACTAAAATGTACTACTTACAAGATAGGCTACACATTTTAGAACTGATGCCGAGAGTCAAAACAAACCTGTAAGAATGCAAGGAAGTCCTATTTGATTAAACATTTCAAGTAATGATATTTATCCCCTTAATGGAAAATTAAAGAAAAGTTAAGTGCTTTATCATGAACATGAATTGTCATTTTCCCTTAAGTTTGAAATCAATGCTTTTATTGATCCGTTTAAACTATATATAAAAAAATATCGTGAGTACTTTAGCAACTATATTGGGTTGGAATCAAGTCGATTCCATGAGGACTAAGAAATTACTAATCCTATGATAACTCTTATCAATATTTAGGCAATCAAAATTAAATTGTAAATTAACTAATTTAATAATTACCCTAAAACTATCAAAAAGAAAATTATGATAAAATATCTAAAACTAAGCAATCAATTGAAAATGTGGGAAAAATAGAATCTACCCTAATTATACATATCAACTTGTCATCATGTTATATAGATTAATGGTTGTATAGTCATTTAGGTGAAATTATCATACCTTAAAACTTAAGGATTTAAACCTCTAATTAATTGGTCAACTTTCGTATCTCAAATTAATAATGGACTCTAAATTATAATCATACATCTCCCGATGATATGATCGTTTAATGTCCTAAATCAATTATTCCTAATGTCTTAGTGAATAATTAACTTGAAACATTGTCTTAATCCCTAGATAATTTCTAATTAATCTAATTAACACCACTCTCGCATTAGTTAATCAGTTTAATAAAAAATTTCTAACAAACCCTATATCAACTCCCATATTAATAGTATTTCTAGCAATTATAACTAATTAGAGAATTCTAATCGAAATCATAGAAATTACAATTATGAACCATCGGTACATCTATTAACCCTGTAACATGAATACAATTATCATCTCAGCTATCTAGGGTTTCATCAATTCCCTACAATTAAAACTTTTCTAACCATGGAAATTAAAATAAAAGCATAGATAACAAGTGAATTGGTAAAGAAGTTCATAATTAGAAATAAAAAAAATCATAGAATTGCATAAATATAAATAAAATAGAGATCACCAATTGTGTAATTATGATGAATAAACTTCAATTGCAAACTCCAAAGATGATCTCCACAGCAAAAGCATAGTCTTCTCAATGATCTACAAAATTCTAAAGAAAAACTCTTCAAAACTATCTATTAAATGCTTTCTAAGATTCTCTAATTCTAAAGAAGATGAAAAAGTTCTTTCAAAATATCAATCACATGGTTATTTATAGAGAAAACTAGGATTGTCTGTTGAATGGATCTTTTTCATTGAAGGCCAGCCATAAAGGCCAGCGGTGTAGAAGTCAAGGGCAGTAGTACTGAGCTCCAAAGCCACCTATATAGAGTGTAGGCCAGCCTAAGGCTACTTACCTCCAACTCCAACGTGCTGTAGATTAATTTAGGCTTTATTCAGTTGCGTAAAACTCCTCCAAATCAATCATATTTCCACTCTAAATTCTCTAAGACCTAAAATGTCTAAATGAAAATACTTAAGTACCATTTCTTAATGATTTCTATAAAAGCAATAAAAATTTTATCTAATTCACACATTAAAAAATGACTAAAATATGCATTTACCATTTAGAAATTTCAAAATTCATGAATTATGTTCTAAGAAACAAGACTGAAAGGATAAGTGATCAATGGACAAGGGGTAAACCGAGTCCTTATTTGTGATCTTTAGAGTTTTTGAAACTTTCTTACTTGTTAGCAACATAATTTTCCATTAAAGAGTGCCCTTTTTTAAAAAAAGTTTTGCATAAAAAAAAAACTTTCCTCTTTGTTAGATATTCTTGAAAACTCATTCAATGATTTGGTTGGCTTCTTCAAGCTTTGGATTACTAGTAACCATGGCAATAAATTGAAGAGCTCTAATACCAATTGAAGCACAGTGGATGTTTTGGAATTTTGTTAGTTTAGATTATAGTAGAAATTTAAGGTTTCATGAGTTTATGTAATTGGATAGATCAAAAGTAATAGTTGGTGATATAAATTCCAATGAATTACGTGAAGAATGATAAGTAATTGACTAGTTGTGAGTAATGTACTGATGTATTTTGCATCAAGAGTGTAGCAATAGAATTAAATGAATGAATAGGAAAATGGTAGCTTTGAATTAGATCTAAGGAAGGGTTGGTTCTGGCTTGAACCCAGCAAAGTTGAGGTTTAACAGTAGATTGACTAACTAAGCTTGTTAGGTATCTACAGTTTAGTGGTTTTAAGTCGTTGAATTGGTAGGTCAATGGATCGGGTCATTTGATGGATGGGTTGACCTACCGCCAGTCCAACCTAGATTCACGATATATATATATATATATATATATATATTACATTGTTGCATAACGTAGTAGCAAAAGATGAAATAGGAAAAAAGAAGTAAAAAAGCTACTGTAACATGTAGCTATATTTAAAAAGAAAATATATATATATATATAATTGCTACTTTATATATATATATAATATAATATAATATATATATATATATATATATATATATATACAAGCAAGCACTTAAGAGGGGCTACCTTAAATGATAGCTAAGAAATAAATACGAATGTATTATTAAGGAATAGAGATGAGAATGAATTTGGACTAGAGAGTATATATATATCAATCAATTTCTTCTAAAATATATATCGCATAATTAAAAACTTTTTCTAAGTAAAAAATAAGCCAAAACAATATAAAATAAAAATTCTATTATGTCTTCTAAAAATTGATTATATTCAATTAATTCATTACTATCATTATCTTTAGTCTTTTGAGACATTTATTATTATATTTGTTGTTCCTAGTACATGGTGTCATCTTTCTAAGTCAACGGGAGGCATTTGAAATCCTTGGCTTTTCTTCTAGATAATCCCAGTTTTTAGCCAATATAGTAAAGAACTATTTAGATATTTTTATTAATGATTTAATATATATTTAACGTTTCCAAGTAACCAAATATAATATAAGTGAAAGCCTTCTAAAAATTCTATGGCATCATTTAAATCATGTAAAAATTCAAATAAATCATCACCATTATTATCATGAACTATTTGTCACATTAAAATATATTAATCTTATAAATTGGTATGTATTGATTTTAGATATGTGGTGTTGTTTGCGTTTTCTAGCCAATATACCATAGAATTATAACTACTATAGCCTAATATTACTATCGATACCAAATGGAGTTTAATACTAATTACTATTAACTTTTGAAATATAATACTATTTAAGAAATTCTATTGTATTATCTAGATAATCATAAACATAAATATGAGCAATAGATTGTGACATAAACAAAATTATGAACAGATATATAGATAAAATACATGAACAAACCACTATAGGCAATAATGCCAAAACTAGTGGGGCTTTATGTAAGATATAAAAACCTCTAAAGGTGGTAATACCAACCGATTATGGGGGTTTATAAGAACAAATGAATTAACAAGCCTCGCAAGGTTACACCCAATTTAATTGGAGATTCCTTACACAAAATATATTATAAGGAAAGAGATAAGAAGAGAGATAATCAAATTGAAATTTTATTAATTTTAAACAATTTGTACAAAATATAAGAGCATCATTTACAGATCATAAGAAATTAAAATATTGAAGGTATTCAAAAGAGATTTGACAATATTGAGGGGTACTTGTAATCTAACTTAGAATTGAAGCAAACAATTATGCTCTAGAAAAGAGGAAATAAGATTAGAAATTAGAAGAGGAAAGGGTTTATATGAGTTATTTGGAATGAGAATAGAAGGTGTGTGAGGACGAGAAAAGAGGGAGTAAAAGATGAGAGGTGTACTCTCGAAGGGAAGAGGTAAGAGAAGAGGGGAGTCTGGAGGGAGGATAGGAGATGAGAGAGTAAGGTTGCATATCCGACCTTGGTCTTCGAATGAGAAGAGGCTTTATTTTAAAATTGAAAGAGCTGATCAGTTATTGTAGTGAACAGTATTATTGTGGTCAACAAAGTATTGTGGGAATAGTAAAAAGTATTGAGACATTTTACTATAGTAAACAGTAATATATCAGATGGTGGTTTCTGACATCATTAGTGACATTATTGTACACTGTGGTACATGTGCATAAATACTATATTCTTACCATATTTTATAATGCAAAAATTATATTGGAAGATAAAATTACATATATTATTCAATGATCACCTAGATCTATCCTATAGCAGTCATCTTCACTTGAATTCCCGCTATGATGAGATCTTGAGTCGGAAGTTGATTATGAACTTAATCCTTGAGTCGTTTTATTGACGTTAGCTATTGTTGTTTCTAGAATTTACTTCATTTGATATGGAGAACCGGTACTTGCTAAGGAGGACATTAAAAAACTTCTATTATAAAAGAGAGGATTTAAATTGTTAGTAAGAATAATTGAAGAATTATTGTTCTTGATCTAATTTAGAATTGAATCTTCTTCAAGTCTATTCAACATTTTATAATTGTCCTATTATTTAACCTTATACATTCTGACTAAATTGGTTGTAATCGAGTTACTAGGCCATTACCCATGATGCACTAATATGTAGAAAATAAAGCATTTACTTCTAGAAATTTTTCTCATACGGTGTTGGGTCATATTTTCTCATGAAAGTATTGAAACAATTTCTAGCAATTTCATGAACAATCTTAGAGATTGGTCCAAATTGTTTCCACTAGTATGCGAACCAATTAGGAAGAGTCTTGAAAGAACAATTATAAAAAAAATTAGCCACATATGTGACGTTTTTGCATTCATTTGATAGAAAACATTCCACCAAGCCTGTTTATAGTCATAATAATTATAACTGGCTCAATAAATTACCTAGACTGAAAAAGGTTCTATATTGAGTTTTATTGGGATTGTTGGATGAGTTTGCTATTCTTTAAGCCTAAATACCTTTAGGATTCTAAATGTACAATAATTAACAATTCCTTCCTTTTCGAAATATTTGAATTTATTGATCTAGTTTTAGTCAAAATTTTCTCATAAAACTGGATTAGCTTATAAACATCAAATGGGACATAAAAGAAGTCTTTAGTAAATTTTTTTCTGGCAAATTCAAAAGGGTCCTTTTCAAATAAGTTTTCTTCAACAGAGAAAACATATTTGAAAATGGGTTTTGGAAAAAAATTGGACTTTTGAATTGCTGGATTCATAGCTAAGGATGATACCTCAATAATTTGTATATTTTGATTTTTCCTCTAAGTGTATTGGTTGAAGAATTCCAATAAGCATTAAGGTTTCATTTTTTGCTTTCAAGGCTATTGAAATTGCTTTTAGCAATTCTGGAGTGATGACCATATATGCTAATTGGAAAAGATTCTCATTAGATTGCATTTGGATATTGGAAGAAGATTGAATATTTTATGAAATTAGTGTAGAGACCCTTGAAGAGGATTCCTCTTTGATTGTTAATAGACTGTTAGATGACTTACAAACATCTAACCAGGATTTAATATTGGTTAATCCCTTGCTAGAGGTTAGAGAAGCCTTTTCTTTTCCTTTATCCTTTTCTTTCTTGGGAGGCATCCCCTTACAAGAAGTTACTAGTAGGGAAATCAAGAAGAGAATTAGAAGATCCATTAATATGCTTTATTTCAAAATCAAATATAGAAAAAATTGATTGTCATCTAGCAAAAATTTGTTTAGATGCAGTGTTCTAGACATCTTTTATTAAGACATTTTTAGTAGCTTTACAATCAATACGTAAAAGAAATTTTTGATTTAACAAATCTCTTTGAAATTTGGAAATTGTTAAAACAATTGCTAAAATTTCTTTTTTAACTATGGAATAATTGCATTGACATTCATTCTATTTTTTTTTTACACAAATTGAACAATATATTCTTTATTGTTTTGTTTCTATGTTAGAATTCCTCGGAATCCCAAATCAGAAGCATCAGTTTCAACTATCTTTGGTAGAGAAGGATCTACAATATGTAGATAAGGAATCTCATTAAGTTTTTGTTTGATTAATTTGACAGCATATGTATGCTCATTTGACCATTGAGGTGGATTCTTTCTCAATCTTTGATATAATGGTTTATAAATGATATTGAGATTGGGAAAGAAATCTACAACATAATTTAAACTTCCTAGAAACCTTTAGAGTTGATTTTTAACCTTAATTTCATTAAGAAATTTATTTGTAAATTCTATGGATCATTGAATAGGGATTATTGTACCAATGTGGATATTGAAACCTAAAAACCTAATCTTAGTTTGAAAAAGAATAATCTTAGAAGGCGAAACTACTAGGTCATTTTTTCTAACTATATTAATGAAAATTTTAACATGCTTAAAATTTCGATCTATATTAGATAAAAAGATTAAAATATCATCTATATATATTATTATTAAATTTGCAAAGTCATTAAAAATTTCATTCATTATTCTCCGGAATTTAGAGGAGGCATTTTTCAATCCAAATGACATGACATGACATTCCATTCATATTGACTAAAAGGAAATCTGAAGGTAGTTTTATATCTATCACTATCCTTAACCTAACTTTGCCAAAATCCATATTTCATATCAAATTTTGAAAATATTTTAGCAATATATAATCTATTTAGTAAATCTTTTTTATTAGGTATTGGATACCTAATCTATTTAAGAGCAGTATTAAGAGTTTGTAGTTAATTACTGACCTTGGGACACCTCTTTCTCTTTCTGCATTTTTTCTTGACATAAAAAGCAGAATAACTCCATGGAGATTTACTTTTTTGAATTAATTTTTTATTGAGCAAATCATTTATTCCATTTTTTCAATGATTCAAAACTTCATTATTCATTTGAGATGGTTTAGCTTTAGTTAAAATATTTTTCTTATTAAAATAATTTTCACAAGGTAAGTCTACAATGTGTGACTTAGAATTCTAAAATGTATTTGGAAGTGTCGAACAAATTGAAAATTTTATTTCTAATTCCAAATTAGAAATTTTTATTTGCATTAAATTAAACAATTTATCTTAGAAATTGAATTGTGTCTTAATTCATTTATGTATTTGGTTTGCGGTTTGGTGATAAAATTGAATACAATTTTTCTTTTGAAATAAATTATTTCAATTCCATTTTTATTTACAGAAAATAGTTGGATTTGATTGATAAAAGGTATACCTAAAATGACATTTTTATTCAAATTTTTAACAAGTAAGAAAGAAGTTTTATATGAAGCATTATCTTTTAATACTTCAATATTAGACAATTTGTAATTTATTTGCAATTTTCTACTAGATGCAGAACTTAGGAATCAAGTAGTTTTTTCGAAGTATTTGGTAGGAATCAATTGTTCCCTAATGCAATTCAAATCTACACTAGTATCAAATAATACAATTGTTTCCAAAACAAATTCATTATTAATTTTGATTATGATATTAATAATCTATTTTCTTATTGTTACTTTAACAAGTGCATTAGATAATCAGAATTATCAAAAATTGATAAAACATTTTATCTTAAAATTTCTTCATTGGTTATTTTAGGATGGTTTTCTTGAACTATTATTTTTTGTTTTAATTCAAGAAAATCCTTTTGAAGTCTTATTAGCATTAGTTTTAAGTTTTTCATTTCTTGTTTTTGAGTATTATGTTTTTTATCTTTTCTCATTCTATTGAATTTTTCTGATTGTTCAATTCCCTTTGAAGATTTTTTATTGAAATTTCTTCGAGATTTTTTGTGTGAACATTGAGAACATTTTATAGATGAGTAAGAAGATTTTTATTTTTTATTTTCTTATTATTGACAAAAGAAGGATCATATTGAGAACAAAAATCACTAAGACTTTAACGTTTTAAGAACTTTTCATTTTTTAATTGTTTTTGCAATATAATTGTAGTATAGAGATTTGTTCCAATTTTATTAACATATGATACTAATTCTTTATACGACAAATTATCATAGGGAATTTTACCATTGTTTTCTCTGAATTTCCTTCTAACTTGTTCACCTATTAATTTTTGTAGATCAGCTAAGATTTCTTCTTCCAAAATGGCTTATTACAATCATTCCAAACGAAGACTCTTTGAAAAAAAAAATCCTTATATTGTCTGAATTCTCCTAAAGATTTGCATTTCATATTGGACAACAGATCTAAGGTTTTATCCCTAACACGTGAAGGATATCCTATGAAATATTGATTGATTGAAAATATTAGAGTATTAACCATATCTCGAATTGGTTCATCATTATTATCTAAAATTCTTTTTCTATTCTCATCAATTTTACATTAAGTTAGAATATTAACTCGTTGTTCGTCATTGAAATAATTATCCCACTAACCTTTTAATTGTCCAAGAAAACCAGATATTAAAAGGAGTGTTACTTAATAATCAGTAACATTTGGAACAATTTTATTAGTATTTGAAAACATTATCATTTGATTAAGAACATTAATAATTTTTTGTTCTGAGTATCTATCAATATTCTATTCATATATGGATCCTACAGAATACTTATTTTAATAATTATCGTTTTTTTCTTCAATTAGTATATCAGGAGGTATTGCTCTTTAATAATACAATTTTTGGGGTTCTTTCCAATTAATTTTATTAATTTCATCATTTGATTTATTAATATTTAAATTTTTTAAGGAAATATTAGACATTGTATCATTAATTGATTCATTATCAGTTTCATCCAATATATTGATTTTCTCTGAAGGTGTATCATCAATGACAATACCCTTTATTATGAGAGTTGGCATGTCTATATTTAAAAAATTAATTGGTTTTGAAGATAAAGTTTCTTCTTTTATCATCTTATTTTTTAACATTCTTTTTCTATCATCTAAAATTTTAAAAATTCATTATTTAGATTTTTTGGCATTTCAAATCATTTAAACAAAGGTATATTCTTATTGGTTTTATTGACAACAGTTTTTTCATTGATTTTATTTATCTCATTATTGATTGTATCTTCTGTTCTATTTAATTGTTTTCCTATGGTATGTAAATGTTGATTTGTGAAACTTTTTTATTTATTGTTTTTTTTATTCTTGAGCCTTCTTCTTCTATTGTGTTTTTGAAAGGCATAAGTATTATTTTATTGTTTTTGTGAGTAGTTTTTATATTGCTTAGTGGTAGGTGATTAGATTCTATTATTTATCTATCACTTAGTTTCCATCTAAAATATTCATTAATTATATTAATTTCTTTAGGTTTTAGATAGTATTCTTTAAACCATTCAAAGAAATGTATTGAGAACCGATTTTATTCATGAAATTATAATATTCATCTTTTATCTATTATTTAACACTATTGAATGTTTCAAAATACCATTTTCTAATTTTCTTATTTTTAGATAAATTAAACTTTTTATTTAAAAGAATCTTATCTAGTTCGAAAGGTTTCTCTAAAACATTTAGCTTTGGATCACTTATTTCTGAAAGTAAAAGTTCTCCATGTTCTGGTTTATTGGTTAGTTGGTAGACTGGTTGAGTTATACTTGACCTATTATTGACTATTCGAGAAATGGATGAATTATCTTAGACATTGGCTGTATATTAGCTTGAGCATAAAATGGTGAATATATTATAGGAGGAGGATTAGTTAAATCTACAGATCTTCTAGAAGATGATATTGACCTTATTTCTAAGGGTCTTCTATGTTGACAAAAAGATCTCTTATTAAATTAGATGGTGATTTTACCATCAGAGTGATAGATAACATTTGACGGTCCAATGTTGCAAACCGATTGTTTTAGAAATGGATTTTTTACTTCCCAATGTTCAGGTAGATTGACCTCAGACCATTGACTCATTCTTGGGATAGGACATATTGGCTTTGGTTAAGTCTATTTGGATAAGAAGAGTTTGACTTCTTTTATCTATTTTATAAGATTTAGACTCAAAAGTAGTTTTCAGTAATTTGAAATATATTATGTATATTACAACAATTGGTATAGCACTTTCTATCATTCTGCAATTGTGAGTTTCAATTTGAAAAATTAAAGAACTCATTATTGTTTTGTCTCTAAAACTAAGGATGATATTTAGATAACACTCAAATTGGATTGGTCTACTATTAAGGTTGGTTCCTATTGTAGCATGAATTGATCTTTCATAAATAAATTCCTTAACATCCCTAAGAACCATGAAAACAAAAGTATCTAATCCTAAATTAGTAAGAGGTTTTGCTTCTATTTAGACTAGATCTATGTGCATGTAATTCCATTCTTTTGTATATTTTTTAATTGAATCAGCATTTAAAAGTCTTATTGTTATTAAGCCATTCGAGATAAGGATATCCTTTTCCTCAATAGCTACTACATAATTATTTTTTCCAAAAATTTTCCATTTAGTAGTTTAATATATTTGATCGTAAGAAGTTTTTAGTATTTTCCAATCATCTATTGCCTTATCAAAAAATCTCATATGTATTCCATCCTTATTATTTAGCATAAATTCTTCTGATTACTTAGAAGGAGTAAAACTATAAGAGGGCATAGTTCTTCTGAGTAAATTTATATTTTTAAAAGAGACTAATTTATCTAATCTTATAGATCTAAATCACATGACGAAATTAAATCTAATATTGTGATTTCCAATTTATGACTTTTTTGCAATCTTTAAACTCAAAACGAGATTTACACTAAGTCTCAGTAAGCTTATCACGATACTAGAATATTCCACAAAAAATTTGTCCTAAATGATTAGTAAGTATAAGATGTATATATATATATATATATATATATATATAAAGAAAAGAAAAGCTATTGCCTAGCAGCAGCAATAATGCATTATTAACTATGACATAAATCACATGACTAACTCAATGACATGGTTGTAATAATTTTTCAGCCTTCATGAATCATGCTTTCCTTAGGTAATTCACATATGTAAATGTTCAGCTACTGAGGTAAGTGAACAGAAAAAATTGAAAATGGCAATTGAAAGCTAAAGCACACATGGAAATAAATGTTAAGTACATGTGACTGTTTTGACATTGTCATCATTCTTAAAAATTTTCAAAACACGAATTACTCAATTTTCTTTCAAAATGTGAATGCAATCATCATGTATAAATTGTATGCGTCGATCCTCATATTTTCACCATATAAGAAATCTCTCCAAATGTTTGCTATCTATTATAAGTTTTATTTGATCGCTTCCACTCTATGCACTATACTTTCATTTAGATCGTAAAAACTTTTTGTGTTAAACTCCATTAAAACAATCTCTGCTATTAACCAAAAATTCTATTCCACACTAGTTACATTTTTTTTTTGTCGTTTACATATAATACTTTGCACATGACTTCTTTCTTTATTTTGCATTTACAGTTTCACATGTAAGCAAAAAATACAAATGGATAACTTTTTCCATGGATCGTCCTTTGACAAGAAGGATTCGAAGGGATGTGTAAGCAAGTAGACCAGTTGGACAAAAAAGAATTTAAAAGGTACACGTGAAACAACAACATCTACTAGAGTACAAGGTAATAAATACATTGTTCTACCATGTGAAACTTTGGGAAATGCTTAAAAAAAAAAAGAGTCAACTTGTTATAACTTAAGATTGCATTTATTCGGTTTTCTTTTAGATCATTGACATTACTTTTTAATTTGTGTTTTTCTAAGTTATAATGTTATCAATTGCACCTGTGACTTACGATAATGTTTCTTGTAACGTGTCATAAAATCATTTTTGAATCAGTGTAATGCATGTAATCTCCACATTTAACCTTTAATGTACTTTTTATTTTCTAAATATGTTTGCAATAATGGATGGATTTGGATTTATTATAATAAAAAATTTAATAATGCATGCCTGTAGAATTTATTAAAAGAAAATTACAACTAAACAGTTGTAGCAAATTGTTTAAAAGGAAAGAAAAATTTTCATTAGTTGATCACAAGTCACTAAACTAGCTTAGAACCAACCTAAGCTGAGTCGATTTTGCTTTAAGGGGAACAAGTGTAACACCTTGCCTCTTTGGACTTATTTGTCTGACATACCAGTACATGAATTATAAATATTATATATTTATATAAAAGCTTTAAAGTATCATTTAGGATACCTAACATAAAGGCTTCATACTGCTTAAGTCAACCAGAGTAATATAATTATCATAATGGTTCCTTACTCTTAAGTTATCCCCAATCTTAAAACTAGGCTCCAGTGTTATCTCTAGCTCCATATCCTAAGGTTAGAATAAAGCTAATCCCTTAACATCAAGCCAAGTGAGCAAAACCAAATAATAAATAATAAACAACAATATGAGCATATCCAATTACAATTTACTACCATCATCACAATGATCGTAGCAATTAGCTTTATCAAATATAATTGAGCTTAGTATAATTTAGTAATTAGTAGATGCTTTATATATGCAATGATATGCCATGTTAATGCACATGATATGTACTAACTAGTATCTTAATCGAGCAAATAATGAGCCGCACTTAATGGCTATCGAGCAAAATATTTGAGTAGCACTTGGCGGCTCCCGACCAAAATATATGAGCAACACTTAATGGCTCAAAAAACCAAGCTTGCAAATCTATACATTGAAAATTGAGCCATATAAATTGAACTTTACAAAATCCATGACTTGTAGATTCCTTAATGCAAATAGAACTTTCAATATTACCCTTAGGTCTTTTTTTTTCCCTTAAACCAAGCTTTAAAACATGACTCTTAGGCCATTTAATCAAGCCAAGCTTTTAAACATGACACTTAAGTCATTTAATTAAAATGAGCTTTGAAACATGATCCTTAGGTCCTTTAATTAAAACTAAACTTCATAAAAATATGGCCTTCAAGTCATTTTCGTGTCATACCATGAATGCATAGGATGGACTGAATTGCCTTTAATAATAACTGAGCATGTGTCTTAAGCATGAACTATAATCCATTGTTTTCCACAAGTCAATCATTACATCGAACATAATGTCGAATCATTCTTAACCAAGAAAAATTTCACAAAGCATGATCAATAAATTTCAGTTGAAACCAAGCATAAGGTCACAACACTACTTTTGACAAACCATGTTTATAGGTTAAGGGAGCATGCCAATTAATTATTGAATTATCATTTTGTAATATCTTCACTTCTAATCACTAATTCAAATAAAACAGCTTGTAACAAGATATGTAATTCTGGGTTGAAGTTATTCTATTCAACTATGCTCATCGCGTATCTATATCAATCATCTCAAATCAAATCATGCATCAATCAAGTAATGAGTGATCGTTTAATTTACGGCCACATCATATTATAGTAAGCAAGAAATGGGTGCCCCCAATATACCCCTAGCGTTTTCTATTATCATCCTTCAAGTAATCTACCGTATTTGCAATGTCACCAAGATATATGTATATTTTAAGTGATAAAGTAAGATTTTAAAAATAAATCATTTAATTGAATTTTTATTTAAGTTTCCCTATCTCATTATTCAATTATTATTATAAGTTTCCATAAAATAATAAGTATTTTGTAAATTAACCTTAATTTCTTTCTCAATCACACGCGCGCGCGTGCACACACATACACACACACATACATACACACACACACACATACACACGTATTTTAAGTTGCTTTAGTAGTTAGAATTTTTTTTTTTAAATTATTGCCCATAGCCAAAAAGGACCAAACTAGCCAAAGGAAACCAAGGAACCATATTAAGTCAAAAGGAATTTGCTAAGGGAACCAAAAAACCAAAGCAAGCTAATTTACACATGTGTATCCTGGGTACACTTACCTCAACCCTATTTTATATTTTCTTTTCTTTTGCATGATAAAGCCCTATTCCAACAATCATGAAACAACATTTTTGTCCCAACGTTTGTCCATCACCATACATAGATGGTAGCATACGTCTTCAATATTAGTCATCTTTTATTATATAAAATGAGTAGAGGTGATAAATAATCCATGTGAGACATTTCTCATTACCAATTCAACTCTTATTATATAGAGGAAAGATTAATGGTAAGTAATCCACGTGGGACAACAGATTGTTGACTTGCTAACACTACAAGTTGCAGGTTTTTCTTATATAATAGTCGATTTTCTATTTGTTTTCAAATTATATAAAGTTATGATAACTTAGATCTACTCTATGTGTATATTCAAAACATGAAAAATTTTATTTAAAAACTTGTTTATAATATGTTTAAAACTTAGATTAAATCAGCTCTTACAATTGTCACAAATTGCAAAACAATATGAATTTTTTATCTTTTGACTTGATTATCTTACCACTCGATGGATGATAAGTGGTGCAAATACTCAATATTAGAAGTACCCCGTGCCTAGTGTTTAATGGTGGGTGATAGTTTGTTGAAAGGTAGCTAGAAGAGAGAGAAATCAAGGGTTAAGATAGGCATACCAAGCTGGGTTGAAATATAGAAATTTTACTAAGTTTCAAATATTCACTTGAGAGGTTCACTTTGATGGTGTTTTTTTTAACTAAGTTGGCTGTAGCTTGGTCATGGAGTAGTGGTGGAGTGGAAGTATGTTTAGAGTACAATCTAGATGTGCATTTGGATTTGATATTGGTTAAGTGTATGGGAAAAAAAGAAAATCAAGAGAAAATGAGGGTCTATGGCATTTTTATTGAAGGAAGAGGAAGAAAAAGGTACTCTCCTACATGGCTTAAATGGCAACACAAGGACTTTTATGTATTAGTGTTTGAAAAACAACATGATAGAGTTGGATATGTATCGATCGAAGAATAAATGAAGGGATGGGGCTATTGTCCATCCGTGTTTTCCTTGTTAATGCTATACGGCCATACATAAGGATAACCAAAACTTGCATTTTGTGTTATTGACTTTATACCTAACGTATAATCTATAAGCGTGATAAAATTATTTTTATATCATATTTTAGTGAAAATTTATTGGCAAACTTAAAATTATTTATAAAATATAATAGCATACTGAATTTATCAATTTCTTATTATTACTTTGTATTTTTATATACTAACATTTATTTTGACGTTAGTTACTTGTTTACCAACAAAATTCAATATTTTTATGATTCAACTTTGGTACGAGGCCTCCTATCATGTTTAAACACTAAATTCTATATTTTGAATTTTTCTCAATATTTTATTCTTTTATTTTTCTAGGCTTGATTATAAAAACAATAAAACTACTATTATAGCTATGACTCTTACTATTATTATTATTTTCTTATCGAATTTAATTCCTCAACCTTTATTTACTTACACTTCAAACCTCAAACCTATATTTTATTTTATCTTTTTTCTTTCAAGTGGACTTGATGAACTTCCTTGAAATTTATTTGATAAATTATTTGTAAAAATTTAAGGTTTGAAACCTTAATTTCCACCTAACATATCTCTAATCATATTTGAGAGAGTATGTTTATAACAAGGTACTACAACAAGGCCCATATCTTGATGAGTCCGAATTGGGTTCAACCTGGCTTTAAGTCTTCTTTGAATATACAGGACAAGTTTTCTAAATGCAACAACTTCTTTAGGGAGAAAAATTATTTTTTATTTTTCATTCATGATTTGTAATGTACATATATGAAATTTATAGCCATCCTTAAGGCCATAAGATAATGATAAAAGAGTAACCTTAAGTATCCTATATGTGCCAATTGTTCCTCATTTTCTATTTTGTTTTCTATTTCTATTTTTTTTCTTTTCTAATAATATTCTAACAACCAGTTATAATAAATAAAAAACCTAGCTTAACATTATAACTATCTCACTCACAATTTGGGCCAAATATAAACTTTTAATTCGATTTCCTATATTACAATAGCATACATTCCTTTTCCTCTAATGTTCTTAAATTATTCAATCCAACCCAAATATTTTGCATCCCACATGGAGAATAAGCTATCAAAATTACAACACTTAGTCAATAAAGTATGATTCATCTTAATTTTAGATCATGTATGGTGTTACAGTCTGGTATGGATCATGTGGCACTTATTATGTTGCCTCTTCAGTTGTAAGTAAGCCTAACTCGTACGCAATGTTGGCCAACGAGGCTTAAACCTGTAAGCAACATGAATAAGAAAGAAAGCCAACAGTAAATATAAGGGGCAACAGTAAATATTTTTATTAATTTTGACAATATTACAAGGCTACAATTGATGTGCATTAGGGTAATGTGTATATAACAAGTATCGTTAGTTGTGATTAACTAACATGGTGAGTAAGAGATTTAATTCAAAAGACTACTCACACCATTACAAAGAGCTTTACAAATATTTTTAGGCTTGGTAGGAGTCAACATTAAAACTAATGAAATTGTTTCACTTTCTAATAGTAAGGCCCTAGCTAAAATGAAAAAAAGTCTCCCTCTATGTTACAATATGTACAAAAGAATAGACCTTTACTAGTATAAGTACGTTATAAAAATGGGACCCTAACATCTTCACCCATTTAATTCTATTAACGTCTTTAGCAATATGTGTTGGAGCTTAGATTTAGTGGTGGAGGTCTTCTAGCTGGTAAGGTTGACTTTCTCTCAAATAAGGGCTTGAGGTCTTCTTCAGTCTCTTAGCTAGTATCTTCTTCTCTTACATCTCTCCACTTAACTAAATACTTTGTATGTTCTTCTCTAGTGCCAGGATCTCTAATTCTTTGCTTTGTAAGGATGTCTTCTACAGCTTAACTCAAGTTGAACTTGATTTTAATGTGTGATTGCTTAGACACATTACGAGATGTGTCTTTCATGTCTGGATAATATGGCTTCAAGATGCTGACATGAAAAATTAGATGGACCTTCAACTATGCAAAGAAGTTCGACTTGTAGGTTACTCTTCCAATCTTTGAGATGATAAGAGCTAGACTGATGTGCTTTTAGATCAATCTTTTATCCTTGTTCCTTAATGATCTGACATGTTCTAAAAGAAGCTTTATGATGACTTGTTCTCCAACATTAAACTCTTT
Source organism: Lumnitzera racemosa (assembly GCA_024138005.1). Classification (NCBI taxonomy): domain Eukaryota; kingdom Viridiplantae; phylum Streptophyta; class Magnoliopsida; order Myrtales; family Combretaceae; genus Lumnitzera; species Lumnitzera racemosa. The sequence continues at coordinate 20,462,502 of JAMXBC010000002.1, forward strand.
GGGTCAGTAGTTTTGATTTGCCCATTTCTTCATCCTCTTGGAAGTCTTCTTAAGGTACACTTTCGCTACTTCTAAACTTTACTTCCAATCCCCGGTAAATTGATAAGCTCTTGGGCATCTCCTAATATATGGTACGACCACTGTATGGAGTAATAGTAGTTATTAACCTATGATGATCTCTACACGGCTCTTGTTGGAGGAAGAGCTCCATTAGATGTTAAAACACAACTTGGTGATATTCAACAAGTTAACCCTATTCTTATAATTAGTACTAATAAAGTGTCGAAGGTATTTCTCCAGCAAATCGTTGAATCTTTCTATCTACTAGTCACTTTATAGATGGTAATTGGAAGTCATGCTTCGCTCAGAACCTAGAAGGTGGAACAATACTATCCAAAACTTCACTATAAACTCATCATCCTTATCACTTACAATATTTTAGGGCACAACCTAGAACTTTACAACATGCCTAAAGAAAAGCTAAGCTATTTCTTCTATACTTAAGTTGTTTGTATTATGAATGAAGGTGACATACTTAGAGAAGCTGCTAACAACAGTAAAAATAAATGAGTGTTCCCCTACTTTTGGTAAGGAAGTGATAAAGTCTATGGAGACACTCTCCCATGGGTGAGATAGCATAGAAGTAGCTCCAATAGGCCTATAGTATTCTACTTCTCAACTTTGTTTTGCTAACAAGTTAAGCAAGTCTCTATATAACTTATCACATCCTCCTTCACATTTGGCCAATAATAGCCTTACTTTAATAAGCTTAGTATCCTCTGCCAATTGGGCTATCTAGCTTATAGAGTATCATGGTACTCTCTCATGAGCACCCACCTCAAGTTGCCCACCTTTAGGACATATAATCGGTACCCATTTGTATAGATGAGATCACCTTCCACCTAAAATCTATGAATCTTCCCTTCTTCAACCAACTTCTTAAGATTTTTGGCTAATAAGTCTTAACATATATGCTGCTTGATCTGCTCTTGAATTGAAGTCAAGATTAGATTCATCAACTAATGCATAATCTACGCTAAGGAAGCTAAATCGTCTTGCCTACTTAAAGCCTTTATTACTTGATTAGTCTGCCTATCGTAGTACTCAATCTCCACCCATTGCAATGTTTGAGGCATCCATATAAACTTCAAAAGCATTGAAAAGTCAGGAAGTGCAAGGACTGGCTCCTCCATTACCACATGCTTCAACTCTTCGAAGGCACTCTGACATCCCACATCCTGTGACCATGCCTAGTCCTTCTTCAATAGATCTATAAGGGGTGTTACTCTATGGGAATATCTCTCAACAAATCTTTTGTAGTAATTTGTAAGTCCAAGAAAGGACTGCAACTCTATTATACTCCTGAGTAGTGGCCATTGCCTAATTACTTCTACCTTAGCCATATTCATTTGAATTTTCCTTTCTTTAACAATACGACCCAAGAAGTTGATGCACTTCTAGGCAAAGGCACATTTCTCGCACTTTATATACAAATGATTCTCTTGCAACTTCTTAAAAACTATCCATAAGTGCTTCACGTGGTCCTGCAATATCCTGCTATACACAACAATGTAGTTTAGATAGATGACTACAAATTTATTGAGATATTCATGAAATACATTATTCATTAAGGTGAAAATGATGTAGGAGTATTAATGAGATCGAAGGGCATCATTAAGAACTCATAAGTGCCATATCAAGTTACACACGTCATTTTGAGCTCATCACCCTTAACAATGTGAACCTAATGATAGCTTAAGCGAAGATTTAGCTTTGTAAAGTACTTGGCTCGACTTAGTTGATCAAACAAATCAGCAACCAGAGGAATCGGTTAATGATTCTTTATTGTTAGCTTATTTAGAGCCCAATAGTTAATATACAATCTCAAACTCCCATTCTACTTCATCTTAAATAAAATAAGAGCCTCATATGGTGCTTTAAGGTTCAAATGAAACCTTGCTTTAACAACTCATCCAACTATTTCTTCAATTTAGCAAGTTTAGGAGGTGAAATTCTATAAGGATCTCTGGTGGATGGTTTGGCACCAAGAATCATCTTAATCTCATGGCCTACCAACCATTTAAGAGGCAACTCCTTCGAGAGTTTGTTAGGTATCACAGAATTATACTCCTTTAGGATACTCTTTATTACCTTGAGTACCTCCATCTTTCTTGCTTCGTCTTTCTCAATAAGGATAGCCAAGGAAGTTAGGTTTTGATGTTTAAGTCCTCTATTTAGTTGGAGTGCTAATAACATCACAGCCTTAAGATTCTTCCCTTTCTTGCCATTATTGCTTGCCCTATTCCTTTGAACTATCACATAACATGGCTTTTCATCCATAAATAACAAGTAATCTGCTACGAGCATGGGAGCAACTCTAGGATGTCTCAAGAAATCTATCCTAAAGACTATGCTGAAGTTGTCCAATGGAACAGCTGTAAAGTTGAGATTTCTACTCCAATCCCTAACCCTCACTTTCATTCCTCTTGCAACTTCTCGAACAGGATGGGCCTTGGGGCATAATATTCAATAGTAAGTATCGCAGACATTCTACCACTTGGCATAATTCTAAGATTTGATAGATTTAAAAATGTTGAGGAGCTTATGCTTTTGTCTTCGTTTTGCATGATAATAGCAATAAACTATCCTACAAGTTGTTCCATTTCTTGATTTTTATCATTTTATTTTATCTTGTTACAGACTATATATTTTTTCTATGTTAGTAGAATTAACATTTATTCCATATAATCAAGCATGGCCAAATTTATTTTCTCCTATGACCTTTAAATATGCAACCTTTTTGGCATCCTTTTTATTTTCCTCTGGGAGTTAGCCAATTCATTTTGTCTTTCACTATATCCTACAAACATTGCTTTACCTTCTATTTGTTTTACTAGTCCTAACTTTTCACCTTGATTTATTATACTTAGGACAATAGCTTAGGTCTTGAGACTCTTTAAACAATAAACTAGTACTCTTACCAAGTGAATTAAGTTCATCTCCATTCTTAAGACTTGTAACATCTTTCATACCCTATCATAGGAAGAAGGCAATCTCTCATCATCGAGCAATCTACTCTTTACTAATGTCAATCAATTGCCGAAGTTGTTTCCAAATTGTTGACTATAAGCTTTTAAGGTTTGTTATAACACTTGACCTTTAATCATAAGTTGTGCTAAGAGTATGAGTATTATTATTTTGGCCTTAGAAGTGCTTATAATATTCTAGCACTATATTTTTCTCGACCCCCTATTTATTAGTAGTTTGTTAAGTAATATTATTTTATTATTGATGAGAAAAAGGAAAAAAAAATTGAGATTGGATGAAGTTATCTATAACCTTTAAGTTCCATAGAATATGGATATAAGATAGTTTCAAAATGTAATAAGGTGAAAAATTTTGAGAACCGTTATAACACCTCCTATCTTACTACCTTAGATCTTTTCACTCTAATAACACATTTACTTTCTAGAATAGAATAAATACAATAAAAAAATTATTCCTTGAGAATTACCATATTACCAATAATAGGTTAGAAATTAAAGTTGTAGTTTGTGTTTCACCTAAATTCTTATTGTAGGAAATATTTATTCATTGTTTATTCCAGTTTATTAACTGTATATTAATTTAGAAGATGTGACAAAAAAAAATGCTAATATGTCACCACTATTTCGTCGTCGTGAATGTAACCAATAGTTATTTATTAGGAACATAATTGTCTTGTTTCTTAAACTTTTTATTCCTATTGTAGAGAGAATAAAAAATGCTAAATTACAAAAGCAACAACTATTCCTTTTAGAGAGAGAATAGATAAATTACTTGGAATAGAAATTCTTGAACTAATCTATAAGTAAATAAAATAACAGAAAGTATTGCAATAATATTTATTCTATTATTTGCTAGTAATAGGCTGTAAGTGTTTGTATAATTTCAAAATGAATTATCAATATAAAACATAAAATATTAAGAAAATAAATAAAAAAGTACAAATTTGAATATTAATAAAATGGGAAATTTTAAAATGCAACATTTTTAACTATTTGGGAAATTACAATCAACCATATCTAAAAAATGAAAAATAGAAGTAGAACTAGCAATTGGCTAAAATTTTAATAAATATTGTTAAATTTTTAAAAGAAAACCTTGAAAATATAAAGAGTCCACATTTATACATATATATATGTATATTTTATATGTATGATGAGAACATGACATATGTAAAAAATTACAAATAGAGACACAAAACTCGAAAAAAGCAAATAATCGCAATTAGAATTCAAAAAATCTATAAAACTACAAAAGAAATATTCGACACATAAAGTTTGAAAATATAATAAGAAAATATGCACATATACACGAAATCTGTAAGTATAGAAAATGCAAATTATTTCCAAAATTAAACTCGATACCGTAAAAACTTATAATTTAGGAGATAAACATTTAGGATAAAAAAAGAACAAAAGTGCAAGAGCATTCTTGGATAAAATCCGAAAGCAAACAAAAGTAACCGAATATAAGAAAAACGAGATATAAATGCGCCTACAGCATAAAAAATATATATATATATATTTCCAGGATATAAAAAATATACAATAAAAATAAAAGAAAAAGATGAGATGTGCTTGCTAATAAGAAGATGAGTTATAAGGGTCCATTTATAAGTTGAAACTTAAAAGAGATGTTTAGGATATAATTTTAGTATCTAAGCATTTCTCCTTTTTAAGTAATCTTCTATTTTATAAAAAGATGATTAACTAAAATTGTTTATCAGTTTTAATATTTTTTACAGATTCCATGTTATCATTATTTTTCCCATCAATATATATAATACAATAATAATAATATTATTATATATTATATTAATAATATTATATTTATTTTTACTAATATTAAAAAAAAAAGGAAGATTGGAATTGCTGTTGCAAAACAATGGCAAAATGTAGCGATTAGCACAGCAAAAGGCGTTTGACTTATGTCAAACTAAACAATGGAGAAAGAAAATTAAAATGTTGTATAACCGATTGTACCCTGGGTAACCGGGCACCTATAGGCATCTCCAAATATAACCAAATATAAAGACTATAACCATACTCTAAATGCTCCATTGTGGAAGAATAAATAAATAGATAAATAAAGATTGCAGAATAAATCACAGATACGACAATACTAGTAGAAGAAGAAAATGGAGCTGTTTCAAAGATAAGCAAACAGATCAGAAAGCTAGAGAGAGAGAGAGATAGAGAGAGAGAGGAAGAAGTCAGATGACCCACGGGATGGTCGCAAAATTTCTTAACAAAATAACATGATCTTGTTAATCTATCGGAATAAATACTGATATTCATCAGATTCTGACTATCATCATCAATCGTTGAGGGAGTAGTTGGAAAAAAAAAAAAAACACGAAAAAATGAAAGGAAAAAAAAGTTTATACAAAGAAGCAGTAATTGCCGCAAGCTGGAAAAGGGGAAATAATTGTACGGCCAGTGTTTTTGTCTTCTAGATACTTATTCAAAGTATTTTGGACACAACCAAATTAATATATATTCAAATATTTAAGAAAGCGTTGTACACAGCTTAGAATGAAAAAATGTCCACCAATATTAATATGTCACATGTAATTAAAAAATATTAATATTATTTAGATATATATTAGCAATAATAATTTTATATTTTTAAATATTAAAATTTTATTAATATTTATTTAATACTTATTACAATACTGATAAATACTATTACCAGATACGCCTAATAATGTAATCATGAAGTCAACAATAGAAGCTAGCTCCCACAGACTCAGGAAGTGGTCAACATGTACCTAAGTATTCACGTGTCATGTTGAAATAATAAAGCCTTATTTTCTAGGGGCTTTAATTGGGAAGGTTTCATCCATATATTATTTTCATCTTTTCGGGTGATGGATTAGACACATCATTCGAGAAGAATTTTCCCAACACATGTAATGGGAAATTTTTAGAATAAGTAAGAATATTGTGACTTGAAAGATTTAATTATGATGATTTTAAAGAAAAATATCTGAATTAATATACTTAAAAAATTGTTCTGAAATCACCATTAATTGAGAAAAGAATTTAATAATATTGATATGTAATATGGATTTATTAGTTATATATAAATATTAATAGAGTTTTTAACACACAATAATGAAATAACCTACTTTTTAGAAAAGTATTGATTTAAGTATATTTATAAAATGGTTCATAAAAGAGGTGTTTACGATATTACATCACTATTCTAACTACCTTTTCATCTAATGACTCATTCACTTTATAGAGGGGTGTTTTAGGCAAAAGTTATTCACCTTTATTTAATTGTTTTATAGATCCCAATCATTTGTTAATAAAAAAATCCATAAAAATTGTTTTGTAAGAAAATGTCGCTTTTTTGAGGCAAAGTAAAAAGAAAATGGAAAACCAAATAAATAAAAAAAAATAGAAAGACTAACTAAAAAACTAATTAAAAAACCATTTAATATATTTCTTTCAGTAAGTTTCTATTTAATATACTAAATAAATAGGAAAAACCAATTACAAAAGAAAAATTAAATGGCAAGGGTTATTGTTGTACAACTGTATGCTCTCTAGAATGTTGGGGTTAATAGAGTGGTTAGACATTTAAATGCCAATCAAAAACAGAAAAATATTAGAAAATAAAAAATTTATGGCATCTAACACATTGACCACATGTGTAAATTCTAAAGGGAAAGAGGTGTTTAGTATGGATATTTGAGCCAAGTATTTCCTTATAAACATATTTTTATAGTTTTACATATTAAAGTTTTATTAATACTTATATATTATTTATTAATTGATATATCATATTAATATATAAAAAAAAAACCTTCTAACTTCTCTCAACACCATATCCTAAATACTAACCTCTGTGCATTTATCCGCTCCGGCGATTTGTGGGTCCACAATTTTGGGAACGATTGGCTTCAAGACTGTAATTAACTTCCTTTGTTTTTGTTTTTTCTTTTTGGTTAGAAAAAATTAATTGGAGGAATATTTTGAATTTCTTTTTTTTCTCTATCTTTCACTATGGGTCCATAACCATGCTGTCCACAATGGTTGGAAAATTAATGCAGACTACTACATCTAACCGCAGGTTATGTGTACATGAACTGAAGATAGTTGGAATATCCAAGTAATTTGTACGAGTGATTAGTCGATTTTACATCCTTTTGCTTATTTTATTTGTAGATGATATAAACCAAAATGATTATTTTCTCTCTATCTGTATAATGGAATCATATATAAATTTCTTTGATATATTTCGTAGTTGAAGGCATTATTCCTCGCCTAATGCACCCCTTTTTAAATGCAGTACGTTAAGCCATATAGGTTTTGTTCACAGAATATATGGATTTGAAGTGAAAAATTATAAAATAAAATAACGTTAAGTGTAGACGTTGAGCAAAGAAAGTTTCTAGAAGAATATACAATGTTTAAATGTCATACTATAAATAAAATTAAAATTAAATTAAATTAAATTAAATTTCTTCATGATGAATTATGTTGCTACCTTGCTGTTGATTTTGATTCTACTGTTACCCAATTTCAATTAGGTTGCCTTATTTAATTTTGTTAAGTAATTTTCTAGTTGAATCGCTCATTTTAAAGTTTTACTGATGTAATAAAAAGTTACTCTAAGAATAAGGGCATTAGTATACTAAAAAAAATAATAATACTACAATTGGAATTTTGTAATGATAAAAAAAATATTTATCGAATCCAGTAAACCAGAAATTAAGGGCCTCTTTATTTGTCAACAAAACGTGCCGCTTTTGTTGCAGGTCAATCCATTATTTGTCAATTAATCGTATTGATGGAACCTATAGTCCCATGGATACATCTCCAATGACCTTGTATCTTGCCAAAATATGCAAATTTGGCTTCCAAATAATTGAAAAATAATAAAGTCGTTTATCCGACATCAAAATAGATTCAAAATTATTTTGATCGACATTTTATGGGTCCTGTAAATCTCCATATATGGAAGTTAATATGGCTTGATCTATCAGAACTACACTTCTAAACTCTTGGCTTCTTACGGCTTTTGGACATCTCCTGATTTCTTTTGGTATTAGCCAACGGTGCTTCTCACCATTTTAAGACTCGCATTGCTTATTTTTCTTCCTTGTCTTTTCTCAATCCAATCGATCCATGACTTATTGATCTAACTCGTCCGTGTCACTTGCAGCTTGTTGAGTTAACTGTCGTACTATTTTATGAAATGATTAAATATGTTCCTTTTGATTGAAGTGGATTTCCCAAATTGACGAACACTGCTTATTTAGTCGCAAGGAACATATTTGATTTTTCCTTCCCATAATATAATGTAATAGTGGGGAAAAAGAAGCTATAGACTATTAGTAATTAAATAAAATTTTTGCGGTACTTTGAAATAAAATTTCGAGCATATTGCTATAATATGTTCTATTCCTTGCAACGAAAAGGAAGAAGACCAAGCGTTTTACAACCAATTCAGATTGTAGGGATACATTGATGGCCATAGATGAGTTCAAGATAGTTTTAGGAGCATATTGACTTAATCTTCAGAACTCTTAACTGAGAAAACATCCAACCTAATTGCATACTTTTTATTCGTTTTAGCATGACGCATACGTTGTTTAGATTCGTGAGCATAACAAAACCAAACTATTTAATAAAATTACGAATTGTAATTGACAAATGAGAATATAGTGGGCTGGGCTAACCCAGCTTTCTAGAATGCATAACCGTCTTCATAAATTTCTCCATCAAATAGTTGTTCTTTAAGGAAAAAAAAAAAAATCATTGAAAACTGTATACTTGAAGGGAATAGATGGAGAATAAGTTAGACAGAGAACCATTCACGAAACATGAGATTTTCAAATGCAAACTTATTTAAAATAAAACCTTCATGCTAGAAGAAAATCATGCCAGCTGCTGACGGAGAAAATTTAACTTAAAAGGGAGAAGACAGCAAGCCGAATTTGAAAGAAAAAAATTTATGTCCAAAATATATTCTCTGAATAAGCACAGTTGGTAAAATAGTTGAATATTATAATTTAAATCTAGATCTGCTGGAATATGATGGGTTCTTAATACAATTTACTTAAAGACTGGCTAGTTAGTGCGTTCTCCATTATTTATTATTATTATTATTATTGAGTGGCCTAATTCTCTGTATTTTGTTAACGGAATAATTGTTTCACGAAATAAACAGTGTCTTGCCTTTTGCTACTATTTTTCAATAGAGTTCTTACGCCTCCAGCACGTAGTTTAAATCCGATGTTATCAAGTACAACCAACCGATCACTGATTAGCCAACAGTTTGCATGTTGCTTCTAGCTATCCAGTGGGATGTAACTTTCCAAATATACCGATTCTGTGAATACATAAAATCGGTATCCTTAGCCTAATTTTGGATTTCAAGATTATTAATTCGAATATATAAGAAGAATAAGGATTAAAGAAATTAATTGAATTCAATTATAAATTAAACTGAAGGTAAATAAAATTAGTTTTATAGTTGGATGAAATCAAATGGGATTAAATTTTATGCATCAATTTAGGTTTAATAACAATATAAAACTCTTGAATTTTTATAAGAGACCACCTAGCAGATTGTGTGTGTTTGGAAGTGGGGCAAAATTTTTGGAAATATAAAACAAAGTGGGCCAGAATATTAACAAAATTCCATCCATGGTATCGGAAGTCGATCGTTGAATAAGAATATTCTTTCTGATAATTTATCGTCCAATTGACTTGGCGGTGTTGATGATGCTTTGAAGTTTCAGGACCGACGTACGACAGACATGAAATATCATTGCTCACCCGCGGTCCCTTCATCCTTTATTCACGTGCTCGTTTGGTTATAATTTGTTTTTAAAACTATCAATATTATTTATTTATTTATTTATTTTTGTGAAAGGCCTAATTCCCTGTATTTATCCCCTTTGTTCCGAGAACTTCTGGATTGGTTGGTACTAGTACTGAAAAGTCAAAATTCCTAACTTTTCTTCTAGAATATCAGTATGAATACCGGAGATTTCTGATTCCTAGCGATGTAAACGGATGGGTTATAATAGTATATCTGATTCGTTAAAAACTGTGGATTTTAGGATATGATTAGAAGTCCGTTAGTATTATGGGATGATCTTTTCAATATATAGGAAAAACTCGTTTTTAGATAAAAATAATATATTATTAACTAAATAAAATGTATATAAAAAGTAAAGTTATTAAAATATCTATTATTATCTTATATTCCTAACTTTAGTTCCTTCTCCAATTTCTTTTGGTCTCATTTGTATCCATGTATTTACCTTTTTTTCTTTCGTATTTTGGTGTTCTATAAATATAATATAGATAAAGTGTGATATGTTTTCGTGGCTTTTCCTCTATTATGTTTTTATTGTTTTGCCCATGTTTTGTAAATATAAATAATGCAAATCAATTTTCTATATAATTAATAATGAAGTAAAAAATAATTCTTTGAAAAAATAAAATAAAATAAACATATTTCATTGGTTGAGAAATAAGTACCCTATTAGGGTAATTGAATGAATTTTGAGTATAAAATGAAAAAATGCCTTATAATCAATCTAACAACCCAATTAAGATAATAGGATGCTATAAGATTTTATGATCGGTTTAACAACCTAATAAGGATAGTAGGATAGGTTTTAAGTTCCTCTGATTCATCCCAAACTTATCCCATTTATATTCCTAGCGATTACCAAGTTATAGGTTATATTAACCAAAGAATATATGAAACATGAAAATAGGAGAGACATTCGTAAATTCATATCTATAGATTAGAGTATCGATTTATATGATAAACGGTAAATATTGCACTCTTAATAGGAGTAAGTGAATATATAATGAGATGGGTTCGAGATTTTATTCATACTCTACTTTACAAGATACAAGTTTCAAATTAAATTTTGAAATAAAAATCTCATAAAACCATCTTTGAACCTGTACCCAATAGGGCTTACAAGATATGGGAGAGATTGTGAAATTTATAAATTTTATATTTTTTTCCTGAGAATTTCATATTTAAGTGATGTAAAAAATAATAATAATTTATAGGTGAAATTGCACCATCTTCGTATGCTCACGATTCAGTTAATGAGCTTTTCGATAGAAAAGAATCACGTGTTTTGCGCTACCTTCATATCCCGTAGTGTGGCTCTAAAATTAATTAATGCACACATTCTATCGAAGATATGTGCCAAGGTAAAAGAAAACTGAACATCAATAGGGGCAGCCACGTACACACCCGATCTGTACACATTCCCCTTATTCTAGTTACAGAGCATCCTTAATCGTGGGGGCTCCCATCAAGACTTTTAACTGTTACGTTGACACCTTTAAGGGTTTTCATCTCTAAGAATCTTTAGACCTTATTCCCAAGATCCTTTAACAAAGTTCCTTTGTTTTTATTATTATTATTCGTGGGTCCCAGGTTTTACATATATATATATATATATATTAAGAAAAAAGAAGAAGCATTAACGTTGCTACCTGGAGTTTATAGCAACTTTAGGTTGCCTCGTGCTGCCAATGTTAGAAATCAAAAGAACGAAAAAATAGTTAAAAATAAAGGAAGTGGGAGACGACCTTGAAAAAAATAATAAAATTAAGAATCTTCTTTTATTAGGAGAGGACCTTGAAAAGTGGTCCTTAAATCTTAGAGTTTGTATTAAGAATGATCTTTAATGCTGAAAAAAGATTTAATAACAAATAATATGTAAATATTAATAGAAACATCAATATATCATTGAGTCCATCTTAATTAGGGAGAGCCTTTTTTGAACCTTTGATTTTAACAACACTATTATTTTGTATCTTTTTTTTTTTTTTTGTAAGGATCTAGATTAACAAATTCTCTAACAAGTCACTAAGCAATATATAATGCTCTAAGTAAAAAGTAATAAATAATTAAAACAATAAATACTAATTAATATTTTCTACTTATATGTCATCTTGAAAACATGCTAAAAATCACACTATTCTAGGAACAGTTCTTTAGAGTATTCCTACTGTAATATTTTTTGTAATGCCTCAAGCAAAAATAGTTAATGATCAAATAAACAAATATTAATGAGCCTTTTTCAATAACTTGATTTAAAAATTTATGTTTAGTATTGATAAATCATTCACTTTCATGCTTGTATAAACTAATTCTAGTTATCTTCTATAATCCATGTAAGATTATATTTAACATGACATATCACATAATAAAAGGGTTCTTATTGAGGGACTAATTGTATGTTTTTGTGTGGTGTCTTATCAAACTACATGTGAATATTTTGTTCTAATGGCTTGAAATCTATATTTCTCATAAATTTAATCACGTAGGCCAATAATATATAAAAAAAAGGTTAACAAAGATAAAATGAAGACATCTTTAAAAATTAAAGTTTACGAAAATTTTAACATTTAATTTATATGATCATTGACTGATCTCCTTAAAAAGAAATTAGTATATAGATGGAAGGAGAAAAGCACCTAATTATATATTTATTTTAATGTAAATAACCTCTCAAACTTTAATTTTGGTTTGATTATACTATTAAAGTTTCAGATGTTGTAAATAAATTCCTTAAATTTTAATATATCGGTTAATAACCCCTTAATTTTAATAATGTATAAAAACATCCTCTTGAGTATATCAAAGTGTACTTTAAGACTCATGAATTTTGAACTCATTATGTTTTCTCTCTTTTTTTTTTCTATTAAATTAAAAAAATAAATGTTATTTATATTGCTAATTTATTAAAATTTGGAAAAATTACTTATAACATTTAAATGTTTAGGAACTAAATCCGAGACAAGATTAAAATTTAAAGGTTATTTACGATTTCACCATTCCTCTTTCTTTCTTCCTTTAGAAACTTTATATCCATCGATGATAGAGAATTGATAAGAGGGCATTGAACCTTTCCATCCTTGTGAAAGGATAGCAACTAGAGCATTGTATAATTAATCAGATAAAATATCTATTAAAAAAATGTAAAACCTAATTAATTTCAGTGATAAACCCACCCAGCTGCAACCTTCCATCAATCGTGCATCATGATTCATGGGTCAAAGGTCAGCATTTCCGACTCCATAATAAATGCGCAAAACCAAATGATACGACCACGCTCTACAATATATTTATATAAACCAGACAAATCCTTGCCTAAGTATAACATATAACCAAACACCAGTTCTAGGATATAATTCAACGATGTCCTATTCTAAATCAATCCCCTTTTTTCTGCTCTCCTTATTCTTAGTTTTCCATGCAACACAATGTGCTGAACCGCTTTACAATATCTGCTTTAGCCCGGACAATTACACTTTAAGTAGCCCTTACAAGACCAACTTGGACAGGCTCTTTAGCAGCCTTGCCCACAAAGTCCCTCCTACCGGATTTGGTACCGCCACGAGTGGCTACGGTAAGTATAACCGTGTCTACGGCCTCTCCTTGTGCCGCGGTGATGTCAAGCCCGATGACTGTATGACTTGTGTCACCAACGCTGGCAAAGAGCTTAAAAATCGATGCCCTAAGAAAAAAGGTGCGATCATATGGTATGACTACTGTCTCCTAAAATATTCCGACACTGAATTCTTTGGGGAAGTCGACACCAAGAATAAATTTTATTTGCTTAACGTTGCGGATGTAGACATGGATTTCATGGTATTTTTTAGGAAGATTAAGAAATTACTGGGTAGCTTAACTGAGAAAGCTACTGCTAGTCCACGACTTTACCATTATGGGGATTTGAAGATTGATGAGAAGAACACGTTGTTTGGTTTAGTCCAGTGTACGAGAGATTTGTCTAGAGCTGATTGCCAGCAGTGTCTAGAGGATGCAATAAGCGAATTACCTAGTTGTTGTTATGGTAAAAGGGGCGGAAGGACCGTAGGTGCTAGTTGTAACGTTAGGTACGAGCTTTATCCTTTTGTTGGTGTCTAAGTTGAAGCCATAAAATCCACAGATAGGATTTCAAGTCCAAGTACTTGTCATTTGCCAACTTATAATATTGGAAAAATAAGGCAGAAATCCATGGACCTGCTTCTAGTTTATTTTAATGCTTGTTTGGAACTTTCCTTTGGAATCTATTAGCCATATTATGTTTTAACAATTACCCAATTATTTGCACCATTGATGCGATAGCCTAGCTAGTCCTACTCAACTGCTGATAATATTAAAATTATCCCTCCAGAAGGATGATACAAGAATGTATAACAAGCGATTAGCAACAATCAAGCTTTCCAGGTCAAAAAATTTTGTATGCAGAAGAATGAATTTTATTCTATATTAGATGAAAATGGAAACTCAAATAAGAATATGTTAAGACTCAAAGGTAATTTTCTTTCTTACAATATTAACTATTAATTATATCTATCGTTATCTTAAGGATATATTCAGGAAACTGTAGTAACTTCAAAGAATCTGAATTCAGAATGTTAAAACTGTTTTATCCGGAGAACCAACACAAGAAACCTAAGATACCCTAAATTTGGAATGGAAAACCTGTATGATCCGAAGAACCAATTATAGGAAAATTAAGATACCCCATCTATATAATTCTGTAATTTAATAGAATTAGATTACTTAAGCAGTTAAGCCAAATATAAGCAATGGCGATGACGTAGATTTTAAATGAGTAGGACATGAACTCGAAACCAACGGACCCGAAGTTTTCTCCTAGTAGGATTATTGCTTTTTTATTTCCTCCTCCATTTCCATATGATTAGGTCTAAAGCATACTAAACTTGTAAGATGTATTGATGGATAGTGAGAAGTAAAACTGACAAATTGTGTTGAGTAAAAAAATTCAACCAAATAAGGAACTTCGATACAATAACCATAGAGTATAAAGTGTACTAGCCATACTCGAACTTAGAAGTTTGTAGAGAATTTAATTTAAGTTTGGACTTTAAACTCATTAATTAATTAGATTTGACTTTTTAGGTTAAGGTAATGAGGTTTAAAAAGTCAAGTCCAAATATTCAAGATAATTAAAAAAGATTTGGTACGATGGGTTTATAGTAGGTCTGTTAGATCGGTCTACTCGATTCATTATTTATTGATTTGACTCACACTAAAATAATAAATAAAATCTTTAAGTCTAAACACATAAAAATGGCTCACTTAAGATTCATTAATAAAAGGTTTTAATTTTAACCATTGATCACTATTATGATATGACAGATCGGATCAACTACTATTTCTTATAAATACCTTATTCATATCCTAATTTAAATAAGAGAAAAAATCTCATTAATGCTGTACTTTGTTGGAATCTTGTCTTAAAGATTAAATACTTAAATACCTTAAGAACTTTACTTCATTATTCATCATTAATTGTGAAGTTTGATACTATCGTATTCCTTTACCTATTATAATACATATTAGAGCCTTATTAAGATTATCTATTCCTCCTCCCTACACTTCTTTTCTAATCATTTCATACGAGTCACTCAAGTCATTTTTCTAGTCACATGTAGTGCGACTTCATATGCAGTATGCACACAACCCTTGTAATCGTGCCCATACCTCCACAAAGCTTAGAAGGTGAAGTGTAAACCAGATTAATAATTGGAGCTAATGAATTAACATAAGTAAAATCCAATTATTAAAAAAAAAAGAAAGAGAGTAACTATGGCTAAAGAACGGACATTAGGTACCTAAACTATAAAAATTGTAAGTGAAACATAGAGAAAATAAGGCAAAATAAGTCGGCATAGACAAAGTTAATCTAATGCCTACAGTACTAGTTGAATACCATTAGATCAAACTAGACTTAGTCAATCACTTGTTTTGGATCCAATTTGAACTCTCATGTAGTTAACCACTAGTAAGGAAACTTAACCAAAAGTTTAGCTATTCTATCACTACTCCTATAGAACATAACTAATCAGAAAATCTTCTTCAATAAACCAGTTAACTTTTACTAATTTAATTTAAAGCTACAGGTTAAGCTATTAAAGTGGATTAAGGATTGTAAAGGATTTTATATGGGTAGATTAGAAATGAAAGAGGTCACCTTATACGTGACTAAGGAAACGATTTAACATGTATGTATGGGTTGATCAGGTAGATTAGGATAGGGAAAAGGAGCAGACAGCCTTGGTAAGCTCCAATATGCTAGGTGACAAGTGGAGCACGATGGCATCAAACTCTATAATTAATGAAGAACGAGGTAGTGTTTTTATGGTGTTTAAGTATTTGATCTTTGAGACACAATTCAAGTAGAGTAATGGCATTAGTTGGAATCTTGTCTCTATTTAAATGAGAAAGTAAGATAGGTACTTATAAGAGATAGTAAGTGGGTTAGATCCATTAGATCATTATGTTGATCAATGGCTAGGATTAAAACCTTTTATAAATAGATCTTAAATAGGCGGCTTTATAATCTTTTAATGTGAGTAAAACCAAAAAATGTTGAATCGGGTTAATTGATCCAATAGACTTTACCTTAACCCCACCATAATAAAGGTCATGAGTCAGATTTAGCTCTCTATATTTTGTCTCCTAACCAAAGTTCTTCGGATGGAGTCATCGAATGAGCCTTTGAAGAGGCTAAGTTGTTGCCTAGCACATATGTGCTATAGAAAAGCTACATTACTACCTGCACGTCTATGTAGTTGAAAAATTTATTGCTTTGGTGATTCATGACATAGATGCCTAGCGAAATGATGTGAGATAATCAATGAGACTTCTTAGTGCATTAGGTTATATCACCAAATGATTGCATGTGTTATTCGGGTTAGGCTAGGCTATAGGTTGCCTCCCATGTGACATATATTAGCTAAATCCTCATTTACACAAAACTTCTTTGATGTAGACCATCTTGCGCCCTTCTTTTGACTCATGCAAAATATCTTCTATATAATACCGTCCTTTGTATCCTAACTTTCCATTAGCAATTTAAGCTAACTCCTTAATTTTTATCTATTAAAGTAGACTAATAGATTCATATGCTTTGTTTATTCCATGATAAGTCGGAGTCATGTTTATATTAGTAAGTCCCTATTGCTTACAGTTCACACTAATCCTCATTATGTCTTATGAAATATAAATGATCAAAGCAACAAACTCAATTATAGCCATATCTCCTTTAAATATGACCCAAAACACACTATTAATGAAGCTCAAAGTCACAAATTTGTGTGAAATCCTTCTCTCTCTCTCTTTTTTTTTTCTTATATATATATATAAGTATAATATTCCTTTTCTTTAGAGTTTGCCACCAATAATTATTAGGCTAAACATTTGTGAGCTTTCTTAAGATGTACCTTCATGTTCTAAATAAGAAATATCATGTTGGGTTCTTTAGCTAACTAAGCATAGTTGTATCTCGCTTAACATCGAATGCCCCAAGTTTGAATATTTCCCTTCTATAGCATAACATAGTAAACTTAAATTCGGTATTGAGTTTCTCCATAGATAATTCGTCACACAATAAATATGGTAAGATTCATTTGAATTAAATATTTGACAACTTTCGATCCATTAGCAATGTGAGTGTACATATTATATATATATATATATATATATTTCTCTGGCTATCAAATGGATAATATCACCTTTAGCCTAAGAATATATTCACATGGATATATGATTTTTGAGGTGATGTGTCATACCTTGATCACACAAAGGATATCGGGGAATATTTTTCTATTATGTGTTTTTTTCTCTTTTTGTGATGCATTTCTTCCTTTCAAATATTATCCATTTACTAAAGTCGTCCCCTACGATCATAGAAAATTTTCAAACCTTTCATCATTTTTAGCTTTCTCTCTAGCTTCACCTTTAATCACCTTCAATTACAGCCATGATCACATGCCTCGACCTCCTTCTCTATCCTGACCTATTCATTTTCTATTTAGTTCTTGACATCGCTACATACGCCACAGCATCATCCTCACAACACAAACAACTCCATCCACTTTCAACCAACATTGAATAATGATAGAAGTAGCAATCCCATTTGACCAAATATAATAGCTAACTTCTTCTTTCTATCATTATATTATTCATTCCTATTCATTTTCACTCTCAAATTTCTACATTTGCTTTCTTTCACTGTCTCTGTTTTGCTTTTATTTTCAAACTCCTAACAACTTCTTCATTCTTCATATACTACTACACTTTTTTTTTTAATACAATCATCTTTATCTTTCATTTACATCCCTCTCCTATACCCCTTTTTCTTTTAGATTTCATTTCTTTCTCTATATCTTAGCTACATCCTCTTTTATACTTGCATAAAGCAACATGCATGAAACAACCATTATATTTAACCGTTAACAAAATGAACTTAAGAAAACCAGAGCTCAAAAATGTAGAAAGATGCAGCATCTACTAATCAACAAGGCATTAAAGACCAACAGGCACCATTGAAGGCTAGAATTGTAGTGTTGATAGTCAGTTTTTGTCTTCGTCTTACTCGTCCATTTGGCTACCGATAAGCCATGCAATCTATATTCTCGACACCTCGTCGAGTAATCAACATTCTTGGCACTATGCCAAGCAACTTAAATCCATTGTAGATTTGAATTCAAGTTTAGAGCACGAACTGTTATTATGAGCACGGTTATAATTACATAACTAACTACTATCCCTACATTTTAGGAAAGGTATCTAATTAAAAAGCTTCCACATATCTTAGCAGTTATTCTGATAACTACTCCTTCAAATATGATAATCTCCTATAAAAATGAAAAAGAAACCTTATAAGAGACATCTGATAACTCTTAACCTCTTAACTTTACTTTCACCATTCCTACCTACAAACTTAAGTATTGGAGTGGCTACACCAAACTGGCCTCGATACCAAGCATTTCTCTTATCTTTGTAGGATATTTCTAACTCCTAAAATTCACCAACAACATTTAGTGCCATTTGTTTTTTCCTAAACACACCTACATGGCTAAAACAAAAGTGTCCAAGAGTGTAGGTGTTGGCACTTCCTCCCAATGCCCTGCAGGGGGAGTCGGCATACTGATGAGTAGCGATTAGCTAGACTCAAGCAACTTTGCCTCGATTTAGCCAAAGAAACCAATAATTAAACAAAAAACACGAGCAAATCCTTAACCTCTCCCATAGTAATATTCACCTAAACCTGATCCAAAATAAAGATTAAGGCGATCACGATGTTGAAAATAGCAATAATTCAATTTATTCACTTAGGTTGCCAAAAAAAAAAAAAAGCTGAGAATATGATGGGACCTTCAGCTCTTTCTTTTAAAAAGAATGACAAAGGTAAGAAATCACAATAGATGCAGTATGTAGGTCCTTTGCATGTCGGTACCCTTACTGCCCCAAGCAAGCAGTTCTAAATTAAAAAGAATCCCTTTGTTACAGAGATTTTAGAAGAAGTAATACCTCAACACATTAAGCTGCCACAGTTTGATACTTATGATGGAATAAAGGACCTCAAAGATCACTTGAAGTACTACTGTACATTAGCTAAGTTGCATGGTTTAAGTGATGCAATGGCCTATCAAGCTTTTCCTTCAAGATTGAGAAATGCAACCAATACATGGTTCAAAATTTGAAACCAAATACCATTTCCTATTTCGATGAACTAGTAGAAGTGTTCCTTTAACACTTCCTTACAAGAAAACTTTCTATTAAGGATTCTTCAATCCTTAACAGCATCAAACAAAACTTCGATGAGTCAATTAGGGACTACTTAGCCAGATTTATGGTCGAGATGGTTCAAATCCTAGAATTAGATATGAGTGTGGTGCTCAATACCATAATCGATGGCGTTAAGCCCCATGGAGACTTTTTCATGTTTCTTAGAAAGAATAAGCCAAAAACTTTCGTTGAGTTTAAGGCTAAAGCCACCTCATACATTCATCAGGAAGAAAACATAAAAGTACAGTGAAAGGATAATTAGAGCAAATGAGATGGAAAGAATGAAAAGAGAAAAAGTGCGAAGGATAGACTCAGTATGGACAATGACTACAGTTTAGATGCCAAGAAGAAGAGACCGAGGATCTTGACATACTTATCTCATACAGCTGTTAATCATCCAATTTCAGAAATTTTGATGGAGGTACGTAGGTAAAGAGGCATCCTCTAGTAGCTGAAAAGAATGAGAGAGAATCCCTCAAGCAGAAACTCCTACAAGTACTATGATTTCCACCATGACAAAGGTCACAATACAAATGAGTACGTTCAACTCAAGAATGCAATTGAAGATGCAATCTAATGTAAGCACTTATACAAGTTCTTAGCACATGATACCGAGAGTATTAAGAAAATGTCTTAAAGGAGACATAGGGAACAAGAGAATGACACACGGCTAGTAACGGCCGTGAGAGATGTAAGGGACATGAATTCTAGCAGAGCACCCAATGGAGTGATCAACACCATTATCAGTGGACTTACTATAGGCCAGTCAAGCTCTTTGAGCATGATCAACATAAGGAATTACATTTGCAATATTCAAGGCAAAATGGTCAAGATCGACAATACAATATCTTTTAGAAAGGAAGATTTTGAGGGCATCTAGAGGCAGCATAATGACGTAATTGTCATCAGTGCGAGAGTTGCCAACTTCGAGGTTAAGAAGATTCTTATTGACATAAGAAGTTCTGCTAACATCATTTTTTTAACATGCTTTTGACCAAATGAGGCCTCAGATCAAAGCACAACTACAGTCTTACAAGTATGATCTCTATGCCTTCAACAATTAACCCGTCGAAGTAGTTGGAGTCATTTCTTTGCTGATATAGATCGGCGATAACAAGCATGCTGCAGAGGATAAAGTAGACTTTCTCATCGTCAAATGTTGGTTCTCATATAACATGATAATGGGATGGCCGTAAAACACCTATTTGGCATTGTCCCTTCAACTACACATCTTAAAGCTAAGTTCCCTACTCCCACGGGAGTCGACGTATGCAAAGGGGATCAGTAATTAGCATGGTCCTTATACATAAGGGCTTCGAGACTAGAAGAAGTATTTAAGGTTGAAACCTGTTTGAAAACCAAGGTTTTTGGCATCGAGAATGCTAAGACTGATATTAAGGAAATTTCTTTAGGGGACAACCCAAAGACAACAACGAGAATTAGGAAACCCTTGTCAGCAAATACTCAGCAAAGTTTGATCAACTTCTTTTAGGCCAACGTCGACGTGTTTATATAGTCTCCTTTAGATATGCCGGGTATCCTAAGAGAAGTTATACTACACAAGCTCTAGATTGATCTAAATATAAAGGTAGTCCAACAAAAGAAGAGGCATTTTTCACGAGAGAGATAAGCAATAATAGAGGAAGAAGTCTATAAGTTATTGAAGGTAGGATTTATCTAGGAAGAGTCTTATCTAACTTGGCTAGCTAATTATATGCTAGTTTAAAAGTTTAATAACAAGTAGAGAATGTGCATAGACTTTATAGATCTTAATAAGACCTATCTCAAAGATTATTTCCTATTGCTAAAAATTGATTAGATGGTAAATGCAACCACTGGACACACGTTAATTTCCTTTATAGATGCTTTCTCTGGTTACAACCAAATCAAGTGAATAAGGAAGATGAAGTCCACACATCTTTTGTTACTAATTTTGGAATGTATTGTTACTCGGTGATGCCCTTTGGGTTGAAGAACGTTGGTGCAACATACTAGAGACTTGTTACCAAGATGTTTAAACCCTAGATCTATAGAAACATCCAAGTATATGTTGATGACATGATTATGTAGCGCGTGAAAGAAGATTTGTATCTTGCCGACCTAGAGGAGAAGTTTACTACATTAAAGAGATACAACATGAAACTCAACCTATAGAAATGTGTATTTAACGCAACATTAGGAAAATTTTTAGGTTACAAGGTTACTCGACATGGCATTGAGGCTAACCCGAGAAAGATTGAAGCCATAAAGAACATGAAATTACCTTATACGGTTAAAGAAGTACAAGAACTCACTTGGCGAATTACCACCCTCAATAGATTTGTGTCGAGAAGTATAGATAGGTGCGTAGAATTCTTTAAAATTTTAAAAAATCCAAAAGAATTCAATTGGATTAATGATTGTGAAAGAGCTTTCAATGAGCTTAAGAAATTTCTTGTGTCACCCCAAATACTCTCAACAACCATTCCTAGAAAAAATTTATATTTGTACCTATCGGTTAGTTGGTAGACTCTTTCTTTTGTACTAGTCCGAATTGACAACAAAGAGCATTGACTCGTTTATTATGTGATTCATGTTCTACAAGGGCTAGAGATTTGGTACACAAAGATTAAAAAATTTATATTAGCAGTGATTCTTTCGACAAGAAAATTAAAGTAGTATTTTAAAGCTCACTAGATCATTGTTCTCACCGATCAATAGTTATGGCAAGCATTGCAATAGCCTGATTCCTCAAAGAGGACAATGAAATATGCCCTAGAGCTCAGTACCTATGGTGTACAAAAAACGGTACTAAAGACTTAAGTATTGGTAGATTTTGTAGCTGGATTCACTAATGAGGAAGTTGTATAGAGGTTGTCAAAAACCTATCTAGTTCCTTTATGTAGATGGTTCTTTGATGCAAGAAGGAAGTGGTGTAAGCCTAGTTCTTCAAAGCCCCCATAATATCAAAGTTCACTATGCTCTAAAATTCAGATTCCCAACCAGCAATAATGAAGCAAAGTATAAAGCTCTAATTGTTAGATTGAAATTAGTGAAAGAAATTGGCACTGAGAAACTCGAAGTGTTCTCTAACTCCCAATTGGTGGTGAATCAGGTCATGGGAAGTTACGTGGCAAGGGAAGAAGAGATGAGGAAGTACTTGTTGGTGGTATGAATGCTTATAGAAAAATTCTAATCTTTCTCCATCTACAAAATTCCAAAAAGCAAGAATATTGTGGCTGACAAGTTGTTGAAGTTGGCTAGTATGGCATTCCTTAAATTGACTTAGAAACTTTTCCTAGAGTTTCATCTATAGAAAAGTTTATCCACTTCTCACAAAACTGTGAGTTGGCTCCTTACCTAAGAGAAGAATCATGGATGGATCCCTTAGTGGATTATCTAAGAGATGGTACTCTCCTGACGACATGAGCGCGAAAATTAGCTTACTAGGCCATGAACTATACGCTGATTGATGGTTAGTTATATAAACATAACATATCACTACCCTATCATTGATGCCTTCCTCTGAGAGATGCCTAGAGGTTGTCATTCGAGTTGCATGGTGGCATATGTAATAACTATGTAAAAGCATAGAAGTTGTATGTTTGAGCACTGCAACTCGACTATTACTAGCCAAATTTGAGAGAAGATGCAAAGGAAGTTGTTCGGCATTGTCTAGGATGCTAGAAGCACGAGTCACCGAATAGTGCGCCTACGACCAAGTTACGTAGCTTAACCAACCCTTAGCCATTTACCTAGTGGGGGCTAAACATCCTTAGACCCTTTCCTAAGTCTACTGCCTAGCAACAATTTGTCATTGCTGTCATAGATTATTTTACCAAATAGGCTAAGGTTGAGGTAATGGTGAAGATCACCGAACAAAAAGTAGAAGCATTTATTTTCGGTTCCATCATATCAAGGTTTGGAGTTCCTTACATGATAATCATGGATAACGACCCGTAGTTTGATAACAATAAGTTCTTGGTATTTTGCAAAAAGTATGGCATTCTCCTCAACTATACATCTGTAGCACACCTTTAGATAAATAAACAAGTTGAAGTCATCAATATGATCATCTTATACGGCTTAAAAAGGAAAGTATGTTAAGTTAAAGGGAGATGGGTTGATAAACTGCCAAATGTCTTATGGGGATACTAAACCACCCATAGAATTGTGATTGGAGAGACACCCTTTAGGTTAGCATAAGGTACAAAAGTCGTATTGCCGATTGAGTTAGATTTACCTAATCTACGATTGCATAATTTCGATGTTATGCTTAATCAAGTTAGATTAACAGCAAATTTGGACACTATCAATGAAATCCTGGATATTATAAGAGCTAGGATTGTAGCATACCAGCATAGAGTGGTAAGGTATTACAATCAGAAAGTGAAGCATAAGGTTTTTCAACTTCGGGATTTGGTTTGCTGAAAGATGGAAGTTACTGGTGCACGAGCAATTCAAGGGAAGCTTAGCGCAAACTGAGAGGATCCTATCAAGATTTGAGAAGTTGTTGGTAAAGGGGCCTATCGATAGGAAAGGTTGGATGAATCCATCATCCCTCAAGTGTGGAACGCCAAGAATTTGAAATTATACATCAATTAATAGCTTCGCTTATTTGTAAGGCGACAACCGATAAGCTTGTAAAACTACAGTACCTTTTTTATGAGAATTGTATTTGAAGTCTCATGTTTCTTATTCTTCTTATTAATGTTGAGTTAATAAGTTGCAGTCTATCATGGCTAACGAATTGCATAAATTAATCTTACAACCAAGTAATGCAGCTAGTCCACACCTCAAATGGTTAATGGATAAATGTCTATAAAGATGCATGAATTAGGCATATGAAATAAAACGTGCCAAAAAATTAAATAGGCTTATGAAATAAAACATGCCAAGAAATAATTAAGCATGTGAAATAAATCGTATCGAAAATTAGTTGGGCATGTGAAATAAAATATGTTGAGAAATAATTTGGCATGTGAAATAAAACATATCGAGAACTAATTGAGCATGTAAAATAAAATGTGCTGAGAATTATTAAGGTATGTGAAATAAAACATGTTGAAAGATAATTTGTGTGTGAATTGAAACATGCTGACAAATAAGAACATGTGAAATAGAACACAGAGAACTTACAATGCATGAACTAAAATGTGTTAAAAATAGTTATATGAAAGATATTTCATTTGACCAATGCAGTTACAAATGTATGGCTTAACTATTCGTTCAAACAATTACATGAGAGGACGTAAGGTACAAAGAATAATCCTCTAGCCTAGTATTAGAATCAGCAAAAGTAATTCTTAGGCTGGAGGCTAAGGCTTTCTCTATGTAAGCTTCTTTCTATGTACATGGGTCTCAAAGCCAGCAAATTTTTCTTTTTTCACATTGGGGATTTCTTTTGATAAATGTTCCTCATCTTCCCCAAGATCCTCAGCGTAAGGTTCACTATCACCTTTATTATTAATCTTAGTACCTACCTTATTGTCATCATCTTCATCGACATTGCTGACTTTGTCGTCAACATCGGCGAAGTCAAGATAAGAGAGACTATAATTAGGCTAAAGCTTCAAGATCTCTTGTCTTGCTGCTTGAACCCCCTCTAACAACTTCTATAGAAGCCTCTCGTACTATTGAGTAGGAGTAACTAAATCAAGACCTTCTTCAATTGATGGTCCTCTCCTCACAATCTCCTCTAATTCGGCAACATGGCTTTATAAGTTCAAGTTGTTGGTCTCTAACTCTTTAATGTACATTTTGAGCTTATCCTCCTCATCACTCATTATGCAAAGAGTTCGGCCCAAGCCCTATCACTCTTATTTCTTCTTCTGTAGCTCATCCTTTAGGCCTTAAGACTCTTTATACTGCTCTTCCATTTTAGCCTTCAAGCTCGAGACTTCATCAATAGCAAGGGTATGTGCCAACTTCTCAGCAATAAGGTCTTCTTAGAGTTTTTTTGCCTCCATCTCGGCCTTTATCCTTATGTTCTTGGTAACAACAATCTAGGCTTTTAATGCATTGTATACATCCTTAATTCTCTACAACAATTTTATTTAACACAATATCAAGAATGATTCGGCATAACACATAGATACAACCAAGGATATTACCTTCTTAACCTCTTTGTTAGTTTTGTCTAAAGTTGTTAGAATGTGGCTGCTCATCTAGAAAGGAAATGTGTTAGTAACCCAAACAAATTTGAAAATTTAAAGTAATGGTTATAGATACTTACATCATATAATTTGGTTGTGATATAGGCCTTATTGTAACCATCAATCCTATCAACATTCTTCTTCATAAAATCTTTGTCCTTGGGAAGAATAACTCCTTTCATTAAAGTTAAGGGCTTTGTCTTGTCACCTAAGGCCGAATTGGTGTCCAGAATTGTATGGCTTTAGTACGAGACATAGTACTCACCAACCTCCATATTAGGGATGAATTTGGAATTGTTGATGCCGAGTGCTTTACTGCACATTGCCTCCTTTACCCTCTCATCCAAGTCTTTGGACCTTTCAGTAGTAGGTTCGCCAACGAGTTCTTTCCTTAGTCTTTTATTGTTGCTCGGCATCGCCTCTACTATCATGGACAACCCTTCAGCACCAATGAATTTAGCTTCATTGTAGGGTCAAATCTCCCCAACCTCCTGTCTCGGCTCTAGAGTAGGTGGAACATCATCAACATTCTCGATAGGAGGTTTCCTTGAATGAGCAATTTCAATTTCAGCCGATAGATCCTTCTTCCCCTTTTTTCACTTCTTGGCTAGCTGAGAAGGTCTTTGTTGCACCACGGGCTACTTAGTTATGTCTTTAGCTACGTTTTTCACCATTGTTGGTCAAATGGTGGTGTATGTAGTGGCCATATCGTTATTGGCCTTTGATTTTTTGGCCTTTGCCTAGGCCAGTAGCTTAGTAGGATTTACCTCACCAGCATACAACTCTGTGACATAAGCAAACAAGTTAATATCAACACAAGAAAGGAATAAACTTACATTCTCCGTAATAAGCAAGGCTCAAAGGTGACAATTCTTCCCCCAAGTCATGAGAATGGCTTTCCTCTTGTGACAATACTTAGTATAGTGGTAACTCATTAGTGTACCTTCTTTTTTTAGAAAAAATTAGGTCTCCTCTTTTATAATGCCATATAATTGTTTCGGCATCCTAAAAAAACAATTTATTCTTCCTCCTTTCTTGAATTTTCTTTGCCGCTGTTGCACCGTTCAACATCAAATCAATATTTTTAGTATACATTGGCTTTGTCCATTGGGTCCAGAAGTCCATCTCTTCATTAGATACTATCGACACGAATTTATCATTCCATTTATGGATCTTGGACTCTAACCAATCCATGAACTTCGGCCCATGCCTTGTAGCGGCAAAGTACTACCCATTAGGCTACCTCTTAATCGTAAAGAAAATCTAAAACAGCTAAGCCATAAGCCTGACTTTGACTTCTTCACAAACTATCTCAAAAGCCATTAGAAGCTGGTATGTGTTGGGTGAGAATAAACTTGGCATAACTTTGAAGTAGTTGAAGAAGTCCGTAACAAAAGGCAAGAAAGGGAAGTGCAACCTAAAATCTAAATATTTCAGGTATATATGGAACTTGCACTCCCTTAGGAAACATACACTCTCTTCCTCTCTTGGCCTCCTTAGATTCTACGTTTCGAGAAGGTCTTGCCAGTACTAATTGTACTTTGTGACAGGAACTCTGTCGGTGAAAGTAGTAGTTCCATTTAGAGAGTCGTGGAAGTAAGTTATGGTGTTGTACAAATATCTTATTGAGGATTGACCTTCCTTATCCTTGGGATAATTATCTATAGCAAGCTCGTTGATCCGACTAAGTTTATCCCATCTTGCCTCAATGCTGTCATCAGAGTTGGTAAAAGAGCACATCACCTTACTCATTCTTTGAGGGGTCGAAGTGGCTTCAGTTTCCATTACTTCAGAATCGGAGAGGAAAATTCGATGGATGATGTTGTGAATTATACCTAAATGTCAATGAATAGTATCTCTGAAATTAAAGAACTTAAGAGTGAAGACAAGAAAGCAAGAAAATATGGTTATGAAGACTGAGTTTGAACAAAAGTGTATCCTGATTTTGAAGAGTCTTTTAAATATGGACAATTTGCCCTCATAATTGCAAACATCTTTTTGACAGTAATGATTACTAATTTGATAAGTAGTGCAGATTGATGACGCGTGTCATGTGTTTGAAATTTGATGGTTAATAACTCTCTAACAGTTATTAAGCTTATAATATAGTGGTTATGGAGGCGATAGGTGTCATACCACTTACTTTTTGGTCTCTTTAATAGGCAATAATTTAAAAATTGTGACTTTTTGACTAGTATGCAAACCTTTTTGGATGCCGAACACAGGAATTGGGAGGCAAATGTTGATAGTCAGTTTTCATCTCCATCTTACTTGTCCATTCAGTTGTTGTCAAGTCATACAATCTATGATCTCAAAACCTCACTGCATAATCAACATTCTTAGCACTACGCCTAGTAACTCACATCCATCATAGATTTGAATTAAAGTTCTAGGTGTGAACAGTTATTATAAGCAAAATTATAATTACATAACCACCTACTTTCCCTATATTTTAGGGAAGGTGTCTAATCAAAAAGCTTCTACGTATTTCGGCAGTTATTATAATAATTGCTCCTTTAGATATGACAATCTCTTATAAATACAGAAAAGAAACACTATAAGGGACATTTGATAACTCTTAACCTCTCAACTTTATTTTTTCCATTCCTACCTATTGACTTAAGCATCGGAGTGGCCACATCGGATTGGCCTTAATACTAAGCATTTGTCTTATCTTTACAGGATATTTCCAACTCCCAAAATTCACCAACAACATCTAGTACCCTAGTTAAGATCAAAGTAGAATAAAAGACTAAGGATTATAGCCTAGACTTGAAGAATCCATGGAGCTTAAAAAAAAAACCAAGGAAGAATCCTATAACTACCCTTAAAGTCAAAGTCGAGAGAAGGAATTAACAGCTGTTAAAGTAAAATATTGCAATTACTATATTATCTCTACATTTCTGACCATTACGGTTTTATTCTATTATGACTTTCCTTTTGATCTATTTTTCTTTTCTCTTTTATAGGAAAATTCTCTTAGTCTGACTACCAATTACTAACTTATCCGTCCACCATAACTTTTCAACATCTGGAGAAGCTCTTGATATGCTATTAAATGTCTAGAGTACCATACTTCACAGAATAAAGTATGTATACCTTCTATCTGATTTTTGTGTTTCTTGTCATCTTGGTACCTCAAAGCCATAACTTGTATGCTTTGATTTACATGAGTTAATGTACCCATTACTCTTAGTTTGATCCCTAACCTCAAGTAGTATTTTATACTCATAATTGTATGTTTATGTTCTCACTATCAGCATTGATTTGCATGGTGTTTGCCTTCTTAAGTTTCACTATCTTGATACACTCTATATTCTTAAGTTTTAGCACATAAAGCACCAAAGTCCATGAAAGAACATTTCTCAAAAGTACTTGATCAAACACACCTTTCCCATTTAATCACCCCATCCAAAACCATAGTCCAAAGCACCACATTCCTCTCTTCCATTATACCAAACACCCATAAGCACATTAGATGCCCTAACCTTAACTCGGAATCTCCTCTTCACTAAACATTCATATCTTTGAGTACCCATTTTCAAATTAACCAAACCTGCATGTACATCACCCTTATACATTTCCACATAAAATAAGCACTTTTGAGTAATCCTTAAGATTGTAGAAATCATACTTCTTATCAACATTTCAATCTAAACTTCATAAAGTAACAAAATGAGTACCCATCATTCAAATACGGGAAAACACCCCTGGTCCATTTCAAAACCAAACTCCTTATACCAAAATATAGAATATCACAATTAAATTTCTTATACCAAAATATAAAATAATAAGTATAATTATGTCATCTAGTTCAAGACCCAACATTAGTATATGTAGTAGTTTTAATCACCTAGAATTCGTACCAAATTACTCACACAGGATAGTCCCTATATAGATGCTCCAAGACCTTAGTTGCATAAGCCAACTGCTCATCTTCCTTCCCTAACTCAAACTCTCTTGAATCAATAATTAAGGACAACAAGAAGTAGTTCTTCTTAAACCATGGTGCAAACGCAAACTAGCTTGGCAATTTAGGAACATCACCAAAAATAGAATAGCAATAACCTATACATTTGGTTTCTGAAGAGAATTTTGAAAATTTTGATACATTTGAAGTCTATATTACAAATCTAGCTTCTTAAAGATTTACGAAAACCTTCCTTTGCTAAGTTCATGAAGTTCAAACCAAGAACATAAACAGGGCTCATATTCTATTTAAGTTCTAATGCACTATTGGAACTCTACTCGCAACCTCCATCAAAAGCTAATTGAAGCTATTATTGTAAAATCGACTCATTCTAGGAAACCAACATAGAACTCGAGCAATTTTAGAACCAAACCAATGGTAACTGCATCTATTCAGCAGTTGTTCCCAACTTCTCATTAGGAGCAAACCATTTAGCAAGTATGTCTTTAGTTCTAGCATCCACTAGGCATCATAGTCAAGAAATATAGCCCTTAAACATTAAAATCCCTTTGTTGCATTCCATTGAACACCCTATGTATACTACTTCTTTAAAGTCCTATAAACCATTTCTCTCCATATACGATAGTCTCAACTATCGTACTACGTCAAGACATCTATTCCTTTATGATCCATAGATCAAATATAGGGTTTGAATGCATGTGTTTGCATGGGGTGGATCAATCGAAGTCAAGGGGGGTTAAAAGGGGTTAGTTTGTGTTTATCTTATTAAAGAAAGGGAGCAAGATAGATTAGTTCTTAACTAGAAGGATGAGCGAGTTCATTAAGGTTGAAGGAGGAAAGGATAAGGGTGATGATGAGGGTAAGGGACACAAGTCCATACAGAGAAACAATAAAGTACATGAAAGGGGAGAGTGAGAGGGTCGATGGAGGGAAGAGAAGGTCTAGTTTGTGCTTTTCTTTTAATGGTTGAGCACTAGTGGAGAGATGGAGTACATGAGTTTGTATAGATAAAAGAGAGAGAGTGTTTGTGTAGGTGGAAGGGATGAAGCTACGGGAGAGGGAGACATGAGTTTGTGTGAAGGTAGGGTACACAAAGGAAGCAGAGTACACAAAGAGAGAGAAGGAGAGAGAGGTCGATTTGTAGAAGTGAAAGTGAGAAAGTGGCACCACAATCTTCTCATGTGATTGTTACATGTCCAAACAGATTCTTTCTCCAAATGGGACTTCAATGAGACTAAATTAGGCTGGTATAAACTCAAACATTCCAATTGAAGTAATAAAAGGATCAGTCTTTCCTCAAAACTATTTTGTAGCCCAATTAAGGAGCTTTGACTTATAGTAAGATAATCCTTTTCTTTTACAAGGATAGAATACTTAGCATCATCTTTTAACACCATAGCATCAATAATGCATGTTGATTATTGTTGGAATCACAATAATTCCATACACAATTAAAACTTCTTTTTTTTTTTTTAGTATCTATCCTAGTATATAGTCCCACTTTAATTGAATTGATTTTTTATTTCATTATTCCTTGCATGGTCTCCTTCAATTCATTATGCTGACTATGTTCTTAATTTTCTTCTTTTCACTACATGATCAACTGATCTTCGTTATTCCTCTTTGTAGGTGATATTCAAAGATGAGTAAGAAGTCTAAGAAGAAGATGCCTAAGAAGAGTAGGGG
This sequence comes from Lumnitzera racemosa, assembly GCA_024138005.1. Taxonomy (NCBI): domain Eukaryota; kingdom Viridiplantae; phylum Streptophyta; class Magnoliopsida; order Myrtales; family Combretaceae; genus Lumnitzera; species Lumnitzera racemosa. Next base: position 20,493,909 of record JAMXBC010000002.1, read on the forward strand.
TAAATAAGTATTAACTGCTCAAGATGGTTACATTCCAATTGTACCCTCTCTACAGGACAAGTGGCTTGATAAAATAATAATTGAAGATTCCTTTTGGGGTGAAGTAAGAAGACAAGACTTACTTAAGCAACCAACTGTTGAAGGTGCTCTACATTTCATAAAACAAGAATCTCAAGTGTACAAGAGGCGAAATATAAGAGGAGATTCAGTGCTTCGATTCAGAAATGAAAAGAAAGACATCCCACTATTTGAAGACCTGTTTTGCTTCCCTCAAATTCCCATAATCGGGCAGGCTGCTTGGGTGAATCATATTTTGAGGAGCTTAACCTATGTTGATACTTTAGAGAAAGTAGATGCCTATTTTCCAATATATATTTCCTCTTATTTTAGCTTTCCTCGGTCCAACAACATGGAGATTTGTAGGGTATTAATATGTCGTTAAAGCACCCAGACACACACATTTGTAACTACATAAGGCGAGATTACACCCACTCTTAAAGATGTTAGCATACTTTTGCATCTTTGTGATTTTGGTACGACTTGTATGATCACTTCTATGATTTTTGAAGAGGATCGAGACCTAATTTCCACTTTAGAGGCCGAAAGAAAGAAAGCCATAGACACTTATAGGTCAGTTACTTTTAACGCCTGGGTGAGACATTTCTTTGAAGGGAATGAGGAATATGACTTAGTATAAATACTCTTACTTTTGTTATTCCATTTTGTGAATCTAGTTGAGTTATCTCATGAGTGGTCTCTTCTTGCAAGTATGAATTGGAAGCTTTTCTTGCTTACTAGCTATCTTTGTACGTATTTCTTGATGGCCTGAAAGATGGTATGAGCCCACGCTTCTTTCACTTGGCAATCCATATAGCGTCTGGAAAGTGTTTTGCCTTAGGACTATTTTACTTAAGATAATTGTACAAGCATCTCAATCTTTATCACAAGGCCTCCATTCAATCGATGGGACGGTAAGCTATTGTTTCCCATGTAGATGTAGTATTCTTGCATATTTTCTTTTGTGAGTGGTATAAAGGATATTGTGGCTTTTGTCCTGACGAGCCTAAATGCAGTGAGTCACAAGCCTAGGCATAGGTCAATAAGTGACCTCTAGGTATTTTATTAGATGTTTTAGATAACTACAAAGAAGTTGTTTTTCGCCCTTACATCAACAAGATACCTAGCTACTTATGTTTCCCACATTTTTATCCAAAAGGATCATTGGGTATCATGAATTTACTTAGTGTAAGGGAAAGACTTGATCCTACAGAAGCCAGTTTCATCCTTTGGTGCTTGCTTAGAGGTCTCCCCTCTTTACTTGACTAGGGTTGATAGGAATTAGGCTATTGAGCCTTTAACTCATAACCAAGCCTAAGGACTAGAAGGACTTATAAGGTGAATCCTCTTACTCCAACTAACCCCTTTTGAAGCTAAGTATCTCTTTGCTGATCAACTTTGCATTGTAAGCCATATGATTTCCCACTTTGTGAAAGTTTTGTGCTGAATAATAGATTACTGAGGCAAGAGCCAAACCATGCATACTTACTCACTCATGACCAAGCTAACTAGTTGCTCAACATCACCTTTATCGATAGGCCGAGAGAGAGAGACCCCCAGACTAATCCTTAGTTACCCATGCTCAGACAAGCAATCCGATTGTAATCTTTTATCTACATTCTCCAATAGCCTCACCAATACACCTCTTCCATGTATACAAGACCACATGAAGAATTTACTACACTAATCATTATCATTGTTGAACATTCATTTTTACCCTTTTGTATTCTTTGTATATTACTTCCTTAGGAAATGGCCTATTGTCTTTTCCCTTTTAAGCAAGTTGCCCTAACTTATTAGATATAAATACCCCTTGTACTTGTAACTGTAACAATTGATTGATTATCATTAATACACTAAATATTCATCCTTTTGTAAACATTGCTATTTACTCTAATTTCATTATTATCTTAACCCTTAAGCAAGGCTAAGTGTCAAGTAACCTCATCAGACCATCTCGTACCTTATATTGAGTTATGGTGTAAGTTCTCAAAAGTTCCACTAGTGCATCACATCCTTTAGAGTTTTTCGTGAATTTTGTTTACTCTTTCATTCATGTTTTGTCCCTTTATATGCATTTCCTCATCACTCTTCTCCAGCTTTCAATAAGCTTGGATCCATCCCCATGATCGGCCTTATTTGTTCTTGGTCATAGTATGCATCTTGGTATCAGAGTAGAGGTTTTGTTTGAGTTGTAGTAGTTTATTTTGAAAAACTATCTATACTCTATTTTATGTCTGTGAAATAGATCAAATTGTTGTGTTCATTTAGTTGCTATATTTATTGGCTATTAAATTTCTAGTTTGTAGAAGCGTTTGCTAAAACACCTAATCAAAGAGTTTGAGAATTGAATCTAATAGAGAAAATGATGGACCTAAGTGTGAATGCTGGGATTGGGGAAGACAATAGTGGTGTTGGCCTCTATTGTCGACAATCTTAAGGTACTCCAAGAAGGACAGATGAGAGATTAGATGAAGTTGCTAACCTGCTTGTGGATTTAACTTGAGCTATTCATTCGTTGGCTTATTAACCTACTAAAGCCACACATAACACCTTACAAGCTACCTGACCTATGAGAGGCTAGAACTTAGCTTTACAACTTTGACATGGGAGAGTAGGCGGACAAGTGAGGAGAAGGATTGACTTAGGAGTTTTGGGAGAAGAAGATGAGGAAGAGTATTTTAAAGAAGAGGAGTGAGCTCAAGTACCCAGAGCATCTAACTATGTGAAGCTTTGAATTTCAAGCTTCAATGGATCTAGAAGTGTGGATAAATACTTAGAATGGGAGGAGAAGGTAGAGCGTATTTTCAACTACTACTAATATGAAGGTTACGAAAAAGTAAGAACTACTACTGTTAAGTTCTTTGGATATGCTGCCATATGGTGGAAGAATTTCTAGGCTATGAAGGGATAAGAAGGACATAGAGAGATTAATACTTAGCCTAAGATGAAGAGAATACTCAAAAATAGATTTATGCTAGATGCTTATCTACAAGATACTTTTACTTAGCATTAGGAGCTGAGATAAGGAGGCCAATTTGTTGATGAATCTATCCAAGAGTTCCAAATGCTCATGATTAGCTATGAAGTAGAAGAACCACCAGTACAAAACATCTTTAGGTTCCTTATTGGATTGAGGAGTAACATTGAAGACATTGTGAAACTCTAACAATACATCACACGATGGATGAAGCCATTTGAATAGCTTAATGAGTGGAGAAGCAAAGAAGGAGTCGAATGCTTACTCAGTCATCAACTAGCCGACTTATTTAGTTAAGCCGACCTATTTAAGGAAGCTATCAAGGTCAGCCGAGTATAAAACCAATCAAACGAAGGGATTTAGGATAGAATAGAAGGGTCGAATAGAAAGTGACATACCAATACTGTGAGAAAGTTCAAGTATCTAATAGGAAGACAAGTTATATCAAGTGCTTCAAGTATTAAGGGTTTGGACATATGGCAACTTAGTACTAGAATCGAAGGACTGGTTACCAAGAGAGACATCCCAAAGCTGGAAGTAGAGAGTATTAATGAGTAACTTAAGGAGGAGGACATTGCTAAGAAAGAAGTTTCTTAAGAGAATGAACTGATGAAGGAGGATGTGTTTGTCAAGCACTTAGATTAGTTGATCTTGGTTTTCTGACATGCAATGAACTTAGAGCCCTCATGTGAAGAGGAGTAAAGGGAGAACTTGTTTCATGTCACTTGTGAGGTGAATAATGAAGTGTGTACTCTCATTGTGGATAGTGGTAGTTATACCAATGTGGCATTAAATTTGATCACAAAATTGAAGTTGCCAACTATTGCACATCCAAGGCCATACAAGTTATACTAGTTGAGTGAGAAGGGAGCACTACATGTCACTCAATAAGTATTACTACTGATAACTATTAGAAATTACTCTGACAAGATCTTTACGATGTGCTGCCCATATGCGCTTCCCATATGTTGCTTGGTAGATCACGGCTATTTGATAAAAGAGTTATCCATGATGGATACAAGAATATGTATATGTTTGAAAAGGATGGTAAGAAGATAATGTTAAACCCGATATCTTCAAGTAAAGTTAGCAAACTGTAGGCAAGACTTGCATGCAAATCGAAGACAACTCTGCTGATGAGTAGAGTTGAGCTCCAAGAAGCTATTCATGTTGACCTTTCTATTAGTTAGGTGTCTATTAGAGTTGAAGGAGCCAGGTGAACTACCCTTAGAAGTAAAAGAGTTATTGGATGAATATGCTAATCTATTCCCAAAGCAGTTGCTAGAAGGATTACCACCTCTTAGAGATATTGAGCACTACATTGACTTAGTATCCGGTGCTATCTTGTCGAATATACCAGCTTATTAAATAAACCTTGAACAAGCTACTAAGCTTTAACAACAAGTCAATGAACTATTAGAGAAAGGATATATAAGGGAGATTCTCAACCCTTATGTTGTCCTAGTGCTCCTGGTGCTAGAAAAGGATGGAACCTAACGGATGTGAGTTAACAGCCAAGCTGTAAATAAGATTACAATCAAATACAGGTATCTATTTTCACGTTAGAAGATATGTTGGATGAATTAAGAGAAGCTAAGATCTTTAGCAAGATTGATATGAAATCTGACTACCATGAAATCTACATGAGATCGAGAGATGAGTAGAAGATTGTGTTCAAAACTCGACATGGACTCTATGAATGGATGGTCATGCTACTTAGCTTTTCAATTTCCCTTAGTACTTTCATGAGATTGATGAACCACGTGATAAGACATCTAATGGGGAAGTGTGTTGTAGTGTACTTTAACGATATCCTAGTATATAATGTCGATATGCTAATTCATTATGAACATCTTTGTGCAATGCTAAATGCCTTCTATGCTAAGAGATTATTTGATAACCTTAAGAAACCTTGCTTTTGCTAAGAGGAAGTGGTACTCTTAGGTTATGTAGTATGTGGAGTAGGCTTATGAGTAGATGATGAGAAGATCTAAAGGATCATCAAGTGGTCGACTCCTACGACTTGTGTCAAGGTGAGAAGTTTCCGTAGACTGGCTTCCTTCTATAGAAGATTTATAAGGAATTTCAACGCTCTTGCCATACCCCTTATTGAGCTAACAAAGAAGACATCAACTTTCGATTAGGAGAAAAGGAAGAGAGAACTTTTTTCAAGATAAAGGAAAGGTTGACCTCTACCCCTATGCTGGTTCTACCTAACTTCGAGAAAATATTTGAGATAGATTATGACATGTTAAGAATTGGGATAGGCATTATCCTAATGCAGGAAGGCCGACTAATTACCTACCATAGTGAGAATCTCAAGGGACCTCAACTAAACTACTTTGTATATGATAAAGAACTCTTAATGTTGATTTGAGTACTATAAGTATAGCAGCATTATCTGTTATTGAGAGAATTTGTTATTTATATAGACCATAAATCTTTGAGGTATCTTTGAAGTTAAACAAAGTTATTGAAGTGGCTGGTGACTTGCGTTGAATTCCTTGAAGAGTTTAATTTTGTAATAAAATACAAATAAGGAAAGAACAATGTAGTTACAGACGCTATTTCGAGAAGGCATACACTCCTGAATGAACTATAGACCAGATTATTTAGGTTTACGTACATTAAAGAGTAGTACTTTGGGGATCTACACTTCGGACCCATACTTGTACAATGTGTCGATGGAAGGATAGTAGACAAGTATCATGTGGAAAATGGATACTTATTCTGAGGAGGGAAATTGTACATGATAACTTATTTACTAAGGGAATTACTGATCATGGAAGCTTACAGTAGAGAACTCTTCGAACATTTTGGGGAGAGAAGGACGTATAAACTATTAAATTGATGTTTCTTCTAGCCAAGAATGAGGCGTAATGTATACCAAATTATAGAAGGCTGTGTTGAGTGTAAGAAGCTAAATACTAAGCTGAACGAGGGAAATCAATGCTTTTTCCTATTTTGACAAGAACATGAATTGAGTTAAGCATGGACTTTGTTCTTGGATTACCATAAACTGCCTAAGGCAAAGATTTTATGATGGTTGTCATGGATAGATTTAATAAGAAGAAGCTACTTTCTAGTACAAAGAATAAAAACGAAAGGGACCATTCTACTCCTAAGTTACCTACCCTCAGATAATCAAGCATTCACAAATTTGTGAGGTATTTTATCAATATCATTCTGTCGATATTTACATTTTATATCTTGTGACTTATGAACTCATCACTTTTCTCTATTTCTTTGTAAGACAAGGATAATAGGAATGTTACTCCCACTCTAAAGAATAACGAGACATCTAAGAAGCTCTCTTCCGTCCTTTATCCTTTCCTTGTTTGACATAACTTTAAGAAGGCACCTCAAGCAAGTGATCATCTATTGAGGTTGCCGATGATGGTGAAAGTAATGATGAGTCCTTAGATATTGATGAATCTCCTAATGATATGGATGAAGATAGCAATGGAAACAATCCATTAGGTAGTGTCGGTGATCAAGAGGAAATTCAAGACTAAGTCGTCATCAAAGTGAATCAATCATAATAGCTAACTAAAAATTAGACTCAAGCTTTGAAAGAGCTAAGAAATATTGTTGATTGAGATGACCGTAAGACCATACACTTAGAGGAAGCTGACATCCAAGAGTATAATAAGGTTCAAAGGACAATCGGACTCTTTAATAGCCAACCGAATAGTATAGTAGATGAAATTTCCTCAGGTACCATTGTAGTTGATGACATAACCCTAGTCTATAATAAGATTCCTTTGCTAGTAGCGTATGACCATACTTCAACTATTGAGGTATAGAAGTAAATTGAGGGAGGTTTACTCCATACAATGGTGGTGGAAGCACCTTAGTCTTCCAGGGCATATTCTTCATTTCATGGATTTACAATTCCATCTGATCTTTTACAGCTGCTGGAGGACTTAAGTGTTATGGAGGGTGATTTCTGGGTTGGATCAATCTGTCTTAGTATTGAAGTGACAAATACTATAATGACCTTCCTTAGGAAAGTTGCTTCACTTCTAGATAAATCCTAAGAATCAGTACTTACTTATAATTATTGGTAAGCAATGTTGCTAGAGCCTGTGCCTTGAACTTCAAATTTCCAAATATGGAAGTGATCATCTTTAAAGCCCAAAAAAATGTTAGAATCATAAGATACTAATGATCAACCTGAAGTTGAGCTTAAAGTAGTTTAGCTAGAAATGAAAAAATGTATTGGGAACATAGATCTCAAAAATTCCATTAGATTAGTGCTTCGACATTGAGTGATCCTCATTTGAGTCTTTTTATTTATGCTTTGGACTTTTATGCATGATTGTAGAAATTGAATGAAAGAACACTTTTCTTTTGTTACTTGGACTTTCTCATGCTTTTTTATGTTGTTGAATGAATTATCATACTAACTCAATTCTTTTACAAACATTAAGGATAGCGTAATAGTTATATTGTGCACTATCTTTAGCAGCACGACCATGATATATGTAATAATAACTTTAGAATGGAGAATAGAATGCTACGCATTTTATGTACAAGTAACATTTAATTATAATTTGCAATTCATCATCAATTAAAGCAATATTCAACATGTGAAAGGGGTATTACCCACTTCTTAACCTCATCAATATGATTATGTGTAAAGTATAAGATAGTGAAGTCGAGTTATATATAAAAGGTATCATGTTGTGCACCTAAGAGACAACACTTTTACTAGTCATCGAGACATGAACCCGAGGCTATCGCATACTTAGGAGACAAAGCTCTTATTGAGTAGCAACGATGCCATATTTACTCTAGATAAACATTGAATGAAAAGACGATTGATTGAGGGTAAGCTCATTTGACTAGAGCTACATATTTCATTTGAACTGTAGTATATCATACTTCTTACATATGAAATTTTTTAATGTATTAGAAATTTATAGGTGCTGTAATGGCATCAGTTCTAGGATTCTAGAGCTTGCAGTACCCACTTTCCTATACCTCCTCAATGATGAAAAGCCCTTCTTCTTGTTAACGAATTTTGGGATTTAAATTATCTTGCAAAGAAAGGAAAAAATTTTGATATAGGGGTTAGTCCGGTGTAGTCACTCCAATGCCTAAGTTAATAAATATGAGTAGCGAAAGTTGAGAGTAGTAAAGAGTTATTAGAAGCTTGTATAGTGTTTCTTTCCCATATTTATAGGAAAATGTCATGTCCGAAGTAGTAATTATCAAAATAACTATTAGGACATATAGAAGCCTCTTGATTAGATGCATTCTCGAAATATAGGGAAAGTAGGTAGTTATCTAATATAACCGTACTAGTGATTACTATTTATGCCACTCTATTGAACTCAAATTAGGAATGGATCTATGTTTCTTAGCGAGATGCCGAGAATGTCAATATCTCGTTCCATCAGCAGTTAAATGGATAAGTAAATAGAACCTTGACGATCAACAATTAACAAGTCGAGTGAACAAAACTTGACTATTAAAACCTCTTGCTTAGGTGCAAATTTTGGTGCTAAAATAGCTCAGCACACATGCTCGGCTACATAAAGTACAACATTGTCCTATCGAAATGATCTCTTCTTTACTAAGGGATCATAAGCCACTCTAAGTCTATGTTAATAGTTAATGAGATTACGTTTGGTAATGTCATGTCTCTTGTCTAATGCTTCTAAGTCTATCATGCGTAATATATTGGGTTTAAGCTCAACATTTGTGGTTAGTCTAACATATGGAATCAAAACCTCTATTAGAACTACTATCTCAGTCTCATATACCAACAAAAAGGGAGTTGCTTATGTCGTCCCTTATTTTGATGTTCTATAAGCACAAAGCACTAGTGGCAGCTTATCATGACATTCCTTAGGATAATCATCTACCATACAACTAAGGACTTTCAATAAACTTTTGTTTGCTGCCTTGGCTTGCCTATTCCCTTTTAGATAGTAAGGTATGGATTTAACATGATTGATATTGTAAGAAGCTAATAATTGTTGAACAAGAGAATTAATGAAAGGAGTTTCATTTTCAAAATGGATGTGTTTCGAGATCATGAATTTACATATAATATTCTCCTTTATAAAAGCCTTTACCTCCATTGTAGGCCAATAGTACCCCTTATCGAGTAAATAATAATAGAACTTTCTTCCTCCCTGATGTTCTCCATACTCTTTAGTGTGTATCTTGATCAAAACCATTTCTATCTTAGGAAGGGTGATGCATTTTAAGGGTTTCTCCACGAACGATACCCTATAAAGTTCACCCTCATGCATGAGATATTTTTTGACCTTGCACTTTTCAAGTCTAGGTAGTCAATGTACAGATGCCTCTAATCACCCACGCTAGACACAATGTTACATTCACCTTAATCGGGCAACTTAGAACATTTAAGACAATGTGTCTGGACTTAGAGCGCATCCTTCACCATCGAGGGCCAATAATAACTTGCACATTTAATACAATGATACAGTAGAGGCCCTTCCTCTTCATACCAAATCTGGTGATATTTGTCTAATTTAAGGCTAGCCTCCTTTGCTCTAATGCATGTAGACAATACACTTTATAATACAACATTCCCTTAATCTTGATGAAGTTTCTCAATGTTGAAATAGAAGATGTACTAAGGTATGATAGTTGTTCCATAAGTAGGTTGTACCAATTATTTTGTGCCTTTTCATCTTCCTCAACGAAACTTAATGTTATAAATGGGATGGATTTCTTAACTACTCGAACATTTACACCATCACTTATGTCTTGAATTGGAATCTTGGATGCTAGAGTGGCTAATGCATCAACATATCGGTTTGTAGATTATATTATGTGCTCATATAGCATGGTGTTGAACTTTTTAACGAAGGTCTACACTACAGCCCTATAAGGCACTAGTGTAGGTTCCTTTAGTCCAAATTCACCTATGGCCTATTTAATGATCAAGTTTAAGTCACCCTAAATACATAAATTGTGTGCTTTGACTTCTTATGCTAACAATAAACCAAGTAACGATGCTATGTATTCAACTTCATTATTAGTGCATTGAAAATCAAGTTTGAATGCTAATGGTACCTCATGAGCCTTAGGTGACGTTAATACAATTCTAGCTCCTTAACCCTGATTTCCCACTAAGTTGTCAAATTACAATATCCATTTTCCTTCTATTTCAATCATAAAAGAATTCTCATGGAACTTAACTGGTGTAGTATCTGTGCTCGAGCCCTTTTGTGCATTTGGGAAATGTATTAAAAGATTAGCTAAAGCTTGTAACTTGACAGCTTTAAGGGATTGTACCTTAATATCAAACTCTTTAAGAAAAAGCAATCATTTTGCTACTCATCTTGATAAGGCTGGTCAAGATAGTAAATACTTAATCGGATCAGATTGAGTCACCAAATGGATCTTGTATGTGAGAAAGTATTGCCGTAGTTTCTACATGGAAAATACTAGTACGAAACAATGTTTCTTACAAGCTAGGTAATTGACCTTACTTCCCTTAAGGGTTTGGCTCAGATGGTGTACAGGTCACTCTTGATCATCCACTTCTTGCATAAGTAAAGCTCCAACAGATCTATTAGTAGAAGTAAGATATAAGACCAAAGGCTTTCCTTTGATAGGCATAGCCATAGTCTGTGAGGAAACTAAGATTGTCTTAATCTTCTGAAACACCTCTTCATGGATTTGATCCCATTTAAATGAGACTCCTTTTTTTAAAAGTTGATGCAACGAATATGAAATTTCTACAAGTGCAGGTATAAACCTCTTGATTTAAGAGACCTTTCCTATAAAGGTTTTTAGTTCCTTCAAGGTAGTAAGAGATGGCATTGATGTTATAGCTTGTACTTTTGTAAGGTCAATGTCAATTCCATTTCGATGCACAACAAAGCTAAGAAACCTCCTTGAAGAAACATCAAAAACATGTTTGAGAAAGTTCATGCAAAGCTTATATAGTCAACATCTTTTAAAGACCCTTTGTAAGTGAACCTAATGATTAGGTACTCTTCTATACTTAATGACTATGTCATTTACATAATCCTCCATACAATCATGCATCATGTCATGAAATAAAGTGGTCATTACCCTCTGACATGTGGTACTCGTATTCTATAGTTCAAATGGCATGATGGTGTAATAAAAGTTTCTAACTAGTATATGAAAAGTTGTACACTCTACATACCCTATCACCATCTTAATTTGATTATATCCATTAAAGCCATCCATCAAAGAAAACAGCTCATGACCTACGATTGCATCTATCAAATTGTCAACATTTGGTAAAGGAAAATCATCCTTAGGACAAGCCTTGTTTAGATCCCAAAAGTCTACGCATACTCTTATTTGTCCATTCTCTTTCCTTACAATAACAATATTAGCAAGCTAAGTAGGATGTTTGATTGGCCTTATGAAATTAACTTGTAACAATTTCTTTACCTCCTACTTGATTTGCACTTTAATCTCAAGATGGAAAACTCTTTGTCCTTGCTTAACAAGTGTAGCTCTAGGAGCGATATTCAATCTATGTACTATAATTCTAGGATCCAATCCAGTCATCTCTTCATAAGTCCATGCAAACACGCCCCTATACTCCTTCAGTAACTCAGTAATATGAACCTTCATTTCTTGTGAGAGATTCTTATTAATGAAGATTGGCCATCACAATTCTCTTAATCGCGCCAAGTCTAATTCTTCTATTTCCTCAACCTAAGGATTCATTTGATCTTGTAATTGTTATGGGGCAAGCTAAACTTCTTGGACTAGTATGGGATCTAAAGAGGATAGCCACACTTCCTCAGATCCCTCAAACCGTCATAAGTAGTATACATGCCATCCATCCTCTCTAATGAAACTTTCAATTTTAGTAGGCTGCTTATTTTTCTTCCTACCTACCCGTCCCCTTGCATTACCCCCCACCCTACATCTATGCATTCTTCTCTTCTTTTGTTAGTCCTTTTGAGCTTCCTCCCATATAGGTATAAGGATATTAGATGGCTTAGCTATAGATATTTTACTATCCTCGACAAATTCATCAAAGAATCCTAATTTAGTAAAATAATACTTGTGTTGTTCAAAAGGATTCTTCTTAGCTATAATGAACACCTTTAGTGTCCTTTGATGCATTGATGTAATGTTGAAGGAACTAAATTGTGATCATGTAGCCACTTTCTACCCATAAGCAAGTGATATTGCATAGGTACATCAATCACATGAAAAGTGGTGGTGTTATGAATAGGCCTAACTTTTAGATCTACATTAACATATCTAATAAAGTCAGTAGGGGCATGATTGAAGCCATTTATTGATATGGGTTGTTTAATTAAGTGTCTAATATCAATTCCCATGGCCTTAAATGTATTCATTGGCATTATATTCAAGGAAGAACCATTATCAATGAATGTTCTCTTAACTGGATAGCCATTAAGAGCACCCTCCACATATAACGGACATTTATGGTTAGAAATTTTCACACACATATCTATTTCAGTGAATATGATGATACTTTCATATGTCGAGGCCATTCTCTTTTTGGGCTCCATTATACTACACTTCATATATTGACCCTCAAAGATCTACATAAGTGCAACCGTTGCTGTAAGCTTGACGTTTTTATCAAATCTCAGTAAGTCGAAAAAATTTCTAAAATTTGCAGTCTTTAGTAAAGTTGTGATAAGAGGTAGGTACTCATCATCGTAGGCTTCCATGGACTTTCCCTTACTCCTTAAAGGATGTATGTCAATTACTTTAGTCATAGAGGGGTCATGACTAATGGTATTGACAATACCTCTCCGGTTGTTATGAGCTAGAAGTAGATTATTCTTGACGTCGTTGCTGTCTATAATTAACTCTCTATATGCAACTCATTCATTAAATATTCTCTTTAGAGTAAAACAATCCTTAGTAGGATGACTAATAGTCTAGTAAATTCTACAGTACTTAGGATCACTCTTCTCTTCATTTGTAAGGTAACGTTCAACCCTTGGGAGCTTGAGATTTCCATCGCACAACCATTGATCCAGGATTTGATGGACCTTTGCCAATGGGAAAACATACATCCACATAAGCCTAAAGTTGTAAGATTTATTGTTTCTGGATTTCTTTGTTTCTTTTTGTGACTTGCCTTAAGCAACATTCATAGGCGAGGTATACTTATTGAACCTTCCAGCTTCATTCCTTTACCAAGCCACTGAATTTTTAGTCTAATGCGTATTCTCAACTAATGTAGCAAAAGAAGCCAACAACAAGTTCTCAAGATAGACTGTATATATAGGAAACATCCCTTGAATACAAATCTTAACTAATTCTCTCTCATCACAAATATCTTATATATTTAAAGAGCATTTTCTAAATCGCTCAATAAAATCCATGAGATTTTCCTTAGACCTTTGACAAATTCATCCCATGTCAGTGAAAGTCAGCCTTTCTTCAATGGAGAAGAATTTTTCCAAAAACATCCTACACATCCTACCCCATGAATCGACTAATCCTAGTAGGAGATTGACATACCAAATATAAGCTTTTTTCGTAAGGGAATTTGAGAAATCCTTTAACTTCAGATTATTATCTAAATCATAAACCTCTAGGGTCTTAATAAATTTCATTAAGTGTTCCTTAGTGCTCTCCTTCATCCTATTAAACAACATGAACGTAGGACTCACAGTCTTTTGGATGGGGCTTGATTGTAATATACAAATGGTATGGAAGCTTTAATTCTAACATGTTTGATGTAGATTTTGCTTGTATTTCTTTCATATACACATCCAAATCCTCTTTAGTCACAAACAAAGCCCTCTAAGTAGATGCTTCAGTTCTTACTAGCATCGTAGGAGCAAGGTTAGTAAAGTTCATAATAACAGAATTCACTAGAGTCAAATTCATGGAGGTAGAGTGCACAAACTCAACAATCATAACAAATAAAGTGACATGTAAAGACAATTAGTCTCCTATCTGAATTCCCTAATTTATCAGTTTAGGAGAGGTATGATGTATGGGTACAGGTTGTATTGTAGGAGGCTATTCCTCAGCTATCGAAGCATCTTGCTCACTAGTAATCAAGGAATTAAGTGGCCAAGAAGCTAATGTAACATTTTGTTGCATTACATTAGAGGGACCCACAATAGTTTCCCCTTATTGCGCAGCAACAAAAGCAGCCAAAACGAGTACACATTGGGCAAACATTACCCTGAGCTCATTCAAACTTTGATTAGTTTGTTGTAGCTCTCACGCTAGTTGCACATTGTCAGGAACATGTTCTTAAGTACCATCTCCTTGATTCATATCTCCCATTAGAGGTGGATTTTGATAATTGATAACAGTAGTACCATCTTGTTCTTGATCATTTCCATCCATAGGATCAGTAGGCCTTCTTCATAGAGGTACCATGATGTGAATGTCAAATCTTTCCTCCCTAATGGAGTCACCAAAGAAATATGTGGTTAGATTTGAAATTAAAGAGATCATGTGCATGCTGCGTTATAGGTTGCGCTATACATGACTAAGAAAATGATTTGATTTGTACGTATGGGATAATGAAGTGAGTTAAGATATGGAAGAAGAGGAGTAAATAGTCTTGGTAGGCTCTAACATGCTAAGTGATAGGTAGAGAAGCATGATGGCATCAAACTCCATAATTAATGAAGAATGAGGTAGTGTTTTTATGGTTTTCAAGAATTTAATCTTTGAGATAAGATTATAGTAATGTAACTACATGAGTTAAAATTTTTTCTCTATCCAAATGAGGAAGTAAAGGGGGTATTTATAAGAGATAGTAGGTGGGTTAGATCCATTAGATTATTATGTTAATTAATGGCTAGGATTGAAAATTTTTGTAAATAGATCTCAAATAGGCCTTTTTCATGAGTTTAGGCTCAAATGAAGGACTTTGTTATCTTTTAGTGTATGTTAAACCAATAACAAACTTCTCTACTTATGACTATGGAAGCTTCCTAGAGAAATTTAAAGTACCTGACTTTGAGAAGTATAGTAGAACTGGGTACCTTAAGCTACACACCAAGTTGTATGTACAAAAGATGGACAAATATGCACAATATGACCAGCTCATGGTCCAAACTTTTCATGATAAGCTAATTAGCCTTACTTTGACCTAGTAAGCCCAATTGGATCTAAACTAGATAAACACATGGGAGAAGCCAACTAAGGCATTTTATGAGCAATATAAGTTTAATGTTAAAGTAGCATCAACCATGATTGACTTAGTTGCCCTAAGAAAGAGGCACAATGAATCTTTTAAAGAATATGCCCAAAGGTGGAGGTCTCTAACTGCAAGGATATCTACCACCATAATAGAGAAAGAGTTAACTTCGGCTTTAGCCAACACTCTTGAGAGACCCTACTTCTCTCACTTGATTAGGCAAGCCTCTTCTAGTTTTACATAAGTAGTAGTACAAGGGTATTAGATTGAAAGTGTCATCCCCTTAGGCAAGTTACAAGAACCATCAGACAAAAGACCACCCATTGTCAAATCTACCACCAATAAGCCTGGAGAAGCTAATGTTGGCATGGTCAATTTAAATACCTAACCTAACGGCTAGGTCTCTTTTAGGGCAAATCCTTTACTTACTTAGTAGCAATTCAGAAGCTAACCATAAGTCAATAAGGTCCTAAGGCAATTCAACAAAAATATTGGCCCAATTCAGTCAAATACTCGAAAAGCTAAGAAAGGATAATTTTCTCCACTTTAAGCTATCCAATGCAAGGTACAGGCCAAGATTTTTTTATCCTAATGCAATGTATCAATATCATCTAAGGAAAGTAGACTATTCAATTGACTCATGCTAGAGATTAAGAAATAAGATTCAGGATTTGATCAACGAAGGCACAATCTAACTAGAATATATAGAGGCTCCAGTTCCAAGCGTCAATAACAACCCTTTACCTAACCATAGGCCCATCATCAATATGATACTTGATAACTCAAATCCTACCATTAACATGATCAATTCTAACCAAGAGCCTAGGGTCTATAAATTCAACAAACAAGTGCAGAAGCGATTCTACAGACCAAAAGGTATATCTTCTATGTACCTGTAGCCCCCGAAAATTATAAAACACCCCTCTCAACTACTAGGCAATAAATTATGGGTAATTGAGATCACTTGTAGAAGGGATTACCTACTTTGGTAGAATTTACAACTTGAAGGAGGACTTGGAAAAGAAAACTGTGCTAGAAAGGCCAAACAATGAACCAATTGAGTATGAAGAAGGATTGTTTGCCTTCAACAAAATAATCAAGTCTAGTGAGTTTAAAATAATGAATCAGCTTGCTAAGACTCCAGCATAAATATCTCTCATGAGTTTATTGATGGCGTTGAAATTGCATTGGGAAGCTTTATTTAGAACTTTAAGGGAAGTTAAACTCCCTCAAGAAATACCAATCGAAAAAACAAGATTTGCCACCAACTCCATCCTTACCATGGATCAAATTTCTTTCTCCGCCAAGGCATTGGGAGAAGAAGGTAACCAGCACACCAAACCTCTCTTGATAATAGTGAGAGTAAACAACATCATCATTGTAAGAGTCCTCATTGACAATGGATCATCCTTGAATGTTTGCCCTCTTGCTACCTCAGATCTATTAGGCATCGATAAGACCGCTATCAAGCTAAGTTCGTCAATAGCTAGGGGTTTTAATAGGTTTAGAAAAGAAATTATAGGGGAGATTTACTTACCAGTTGATATTAGCCTACAAACATTCAACATCTAATTCCAAGTCTTAGACATCCTAAAGACCTTCAACCTGTTATTAAGAACACCATGGATACATTCAGTAAGGGCCATACCTTCAAGTCTTCATCAAAAGGTTAAGTTCATCTCAAATGGCTAGGTCATAACGATTCTGGGTGACCAAGATTGTGAAATAGATAAGGAAATAGCCATACCCTATATTGGTATTAAGGAGTATGAGGACTTTAGGCTCCAAATGTTTAAAGAGGTGTATATGATTGATGATTGAAAGAAAGATAAAAGACTAAAATTCAAAAAGGGCTAGGTTGGTACCTATGGGCTTAGTTACATCCCAACTCTAATGGAAGAGTTGCAAAAAATGTAAGCTAGGGGCAAAAGAGGTGACAAGTTGTATCACGCCTCAATGACCTTCCTACCATTGTTAGAGACCTTCATCTAGGTTGATGTCCATAATGTAAAGCCTGCTAAAGAAGATACCTCTAGCAATAATAAAGTAGCTAGCTCCTCCAATAAGTCCCAACACCTAAATAATTGGTTCTTCATTCCTATGAATAGCAATAAGTCTTCTCTGAGGTAAAGGATGAAGTACAATTTAGTATTTTGTAGAGTTTTGTAATAATTACCTTTATTCTACAATATTGTACTCAAAGGAATTTCCTTTAAGTAAGAATCAGTCTCCTTTCTCTTCACTTCTTCCTTACTTACACTCTTTCTTTTGCATGCTTTTTGCCAAGATCCAATGCTTCGAATAAAGGACATGGATACCTTATGTAGATAAGTGATGAAAATATTGACATAATTTTTAGTCCTATTAGGTTAGTTGTCAAGAGTGATGTCAATAACTACAGTGACATGCAAGAAAGTCGGCAAAGATATGAAATGAGTAAAATTTCTATTGATAAGCCAACTAAGACAGTTAATGTTGGGACTGATGACAACCCCCAAGCATTAAAAATTAGAGGCAATTTAAAAGAACAAAAGGTAGAAATGACTACACTACTATTTGAATACCAAGATGTATTTTTATGGTCTTACGAAAACATGCCCAGATTAGATCCATTAATCATGGTCCACTGCTTACCCATACAAGAGGATATCAAACCTAAGCAACAAAAGTTAAGAAGGTTCCAATCGGATGTCTTATTGAAAATTAAGGAAGAAGTCAGAAAGTTACAAGAGGTCGATCTCATTGAGGTATCTGATTATCCTAAGTGGCTAGCCAACATTGTGCCAATAATGACAAAGAATGGAAAAGTCAAAGTATGTGTAGATTTTCAAAACATCAACAAAGCAACCCCTAAAGATAATTTCCATTTGCCCCATATCGATGTCTTAGTCGATAACATAGTCGAGAACCATCTTTTCTCATTCATGGATGGGTTCTTTAGATATAATTAAATTTGAATGTCTAAAGAAGCTAAAACTAAGACTACTACATTTATTACAACTTAGGGCACATTTTGCTATAAAGTAATACCTTTTGGACTTAAAAATGTTAGGGTAACTTACCAAAGAGCCATGGTTGCAATCTTTCAAGACATGATGCACAAAGAAGTTGAGGTATATGTTGTTGATATGATTGCAAAACCTAATGAAAGAGAAAATCATGTGGATAATTTGAGGAGATTGTTTGATAAGTCAAGAAAATTCCAATTGAAGCTTAACCTAGAGAAGTATTCCTTCGAAGTGACTTTTGGGAAATTATTAGGTTCATAATCAACCAAAGGGGCATTGAGGCAGACCTCGATAAAGTCAAAGCAATAGTCGACTTGCCCCCTCTATGTACACTCAAGGAGATCAGTGGCTTGTTAGATTGTTTAAACTACATAGCCCAATTTATATCTCAATTCATAGACAATTGACATCCCTTGTTTAAGTTATTAAAAAAGAATGCTAAGATCAACTGGTATGAAGAACGCAAGCAAGTCTTCACAACGATCAAAGAGTACCTCATGAACCCTCTAATTTTAATAGATCCAAAACCTAGGAAGCCTTTATTTCTATACCTGACAATCTTACTAGAATCCATAGGGTCTATGCTCAGCCAAAAGGATAATAAAGGGAAGGAACGAGCCATATATTACTTGAGTAAGAAATTTACTAAAGGGGAATAAAAATATTTAAAAGTTGAAAGAACTTGTTGTGCTTTAGTCTAGGTAATGCATGAACTCAAATAATATATGCTCTATTACCAGTTTGAATTGTTGACTTAGCATGATCCCTTGAAGTATTTGGTAGACAAATCGGCCCTAATTGGCATAATCTCAAAATGGCAAACGTTACTATCAGAATTTGACATTATGTACATGAATCGGAATTCAGTAAGGGGGTAAGCTCTAGCAAATCAATTAGTGGAGAATCTCTTTGACAATACCCCTCAAGAGGTACAAGTCAATTTCCTCGATGAAAACATCTTAGCAGTTAAAGGAAGTTTTGATAAAGGAGAAGATGATGAACCATCGAAATGAAAGATGTTCTTCGATGGGGCAACTAACATATCTGGGTGTAGAATTGGAGTAATATTGATATCTCTTGAAGTTATGCAATAAGTTGTAGCTGTAAGGCTCGTTTTCCCATATAGCAATAATATCGCTGAATATGAAGTATGCATTATGAGACCTAAAATGGCTCTAAATAATGATATTTAAGAATTAGAAGTGTATGAAAACTCTTCACTCATTATTGGCTAAGTTCAAAGAGAATACAAGGTAAAAGATCCTAAACTAGTACCTTATCACTAATACTTGACTAAATTGATGGAGAAATTCAAAGAAATCACTTTCAATCATGTACTAAAGACTTAGAATCAAATTACCGATGCATTAGCCACTTTAGCATCTATGATTCAAATATCTAGTGGAGTCGAGATTCAGCCCCTCGCTTTTGAAATTGAAGACAAGCTTGCCTTCTATTTAGCAATTAAAGGTATGAATGGCAAAAGGCCATGGTAACATAATAATGAAATGTTCCTACAACAATGCATATACCTTAAAGAGGTTGAGAAAAAGGATAAAAGGATGATCAAGAGATTGGCTACCCAGTTCTTAATAAAGAGTCCACTTTGTATTGACAATCTTTTGGCAATAAACTTTTAAAGTGTATGGATGGTAAGGAGGTTGAGATGTTGATGAAAAAAGTACATGAAGGAGTATATAGCCTTCACATGAACAGTTACATGCTAGCTAAGAAAATTATGAGACTAGTGTACTACCGGTCAACAATAGAGGGTGATTGCATAAAAAACTTTAGGCATTGTCACTTATGATAAGTTTATGCAAATAAGATAAATGCCACGCCTCAAGAATTATACACACATGCAGTATCGTAGCCTTTTTCAATATGGGAAATAGATATCATTAGCTGGATTACTCTAAAAGCAGCTAATGTGTATCGTTGTATACTAGTCGCCATCGATTACTTTAGCAAGTGGGTTAAAGCCTCATCCTATTCAAGTATCAATAAAGGGGTAGTACTTAAGTTCATCAAAAGAGATATCTTGGCTCAATACGGGACTCTAGAAACAATCATCACCGAAAATGGCATTTATCTTAACAATAAGCTTATATTAGAGTTCTGCTAATAGTTTAAGATCATTTGTAGAAACTTCACCCATATCGATCCCAAATGAATAAAGCCATTGAAGCAGCCAATAAAAACATCAAAAGAATCATAAAAAAAATGGTTGTTACGTATAATAACTGGCATGAGATGTTTCCATTCACACTTATGGCTTATCAAACTTCCATCAGAATGTCAATTGGGGTAACACCCTACTCTTTGGTATATGATACTGAAGTGGTGTTACCAGTAGAGGTTAAGATCCTCGTTGCTTTAAGTATTAATAAAAGCCTAATTAAACAAAGCTGATTGGGTAGAGAAACACATCAAGTAACTGAATTTAATCGATGAGAGATGATTGATAACCTTAGGCCATAATTAGCATCATCAACAAAGAATGGCTCGAGCTTTCAACAAAAGAGTACAACCCTGAAACTTTAAAATAGGTGATATGGTGTTGATAAAGGCTTTCCCCAATGTACAAGACTCTAGAGGAAAATTTGCTCCCAATTACAAAAGCCCTTATGTAATGAAGTGAGCATTACTAAGAGGGGCTTTAATTTTGTCTCAAATGGATGGTCTAATATTGAGAGACCCTATAAATGCTAACACTGTAAAGTTATACTACCTATGAGAAGTCAATGGAAATTTTTACTTAGAATACGAAAATGCTAGTCATTTTGAATGTTATTGTGGTCTAATTTTCATTATCTATAAGCAAAGTTGGTATCATTGGCAATTGTCAACGTTCGAATCATCACCCTTTCCATTAACAGGTTCAACTCCCTTATTCCATTTAATCGAACCCATATACAGAAAACACAAGAGAAGTGGAAAAGGGAGATATGGAACATTGGTAATTGATAAAACTCTTTAAAATACTTTGTTTTGGATTGACCCTCCTAAACAGGGAGTTTTTTATTGTCTTTTTTTCAGGGGAATGTGAAATCCAGACAAGCAATCACCTTACGACAGATAGTTATTAGTAAAAAATGAAGGTTTCGATTCATAAAAGTTATGGAAAGACAATCAATCGATGAACAAAAATAGTGGGTGGCATTCTGTAGTGGGTTAATTTCCATGATCTCTCTAAAAGAGCCGGTGAAGTCTTAAAGGCTATGTACTAAAATCATTTGGGTTAGCCGCAAAGGATCAAAGATTGAATTCATTTCGAAGATTAAGTTACTTGGTTGTGATAGGACTTTTCAAGGAAAGGTTTGACAATTTGGGTGCTATTAGTAAGACTAGGTAAGTACTTCCATATGATGTTAGCATATTGGTTTTTGAACATTGCAAGCATTTAGACTATATGACCAGTTTTTACAATTCTTACTCCTAACAAACTTTTGAGCTGGGCCATAAGGTGCTCACCTTCTATACTATCTTTTGGTACATGGCCAACCTTTGAAGGCGTTGTCTTAACTAAATCTCTTTTCAATTCTTTTAGTAAGCTTATAAATCGCTTCCTTTGAGCAAGCCCATTTAGGTGCTTCCCTTCACCAATTTGTAAACGAGCCTATTAAATGGCTTCGTTTACTAACATTCTTTTAACAAGCCTATGTTTCTTTTAGCAAGCCTACTGGGCACTTCTCTTCATTAATTCCCTATAGTGAGCCCATAGGGTGTTTCTCTTTACTAATTCCTCTTAGCGAGCCCATTAGGCACTTTCTTTTACCAATTTCTCTTAAACGAGCCTATAGGGATCTTCTCTTCAATGATTCCTTTTAGTGAGCCCATAAGGCACTTCTCCTAGCCAATTTCGATCAAGTAAGCTCATAGGATGCTTCCCTTCATCAATTCCTCTTAGCAAGCTCATAAGGCACTTCTCTTCATCAATTCCTTTTAGCGTGCCCATAAGGCGCTTCTCCACGCCAATTTCTCATAATGAGCTCATGGGGCGCTTGATTCCTTTTAATGAGCTCATTAGGCATTTTCTTTTACTAATTTCTCTCAAGCAAGCCCATAAGGTGCTTCTCTTTATCAAATTCTTTTGGTGAGCCCAAAAGGTCTTCCTTTGATCATCAATTCCTTTGAACGAGCCCATAAGAGAATTTCCTCTTAAGTTAATTTAGGGTTGCTAATCCCTAAGAGACGTACCTACTTAAGTAAGTGGGCTTAGAAGAGTATGACTAAGTTTTCTAAATCAATTCCAACTTAAGGTTGCTAGCCCCAAAAAAATGCTCCTACCTAGGTTAGTGAGCTTAAAAAAAGCAAGACTAGGTTTTCTAAATCGATTCCAGCTTAAGATTACTAGTCTTCAAGAGATGTACATGCTTAAGTTAGTGAGCTCAAAAGAGTAGGACTAGGTTTTCCAAATCAATTCTAACTTAAGGTTGCTAGTCCCTGATAGATACATTCGTCTAGGTTAGTAAGCTCAGAAAAGCAGGACTAGGTTTTTCAAATCAATTGTTCTATAATCTGCTTCAGTAGAAATTTCTGAAGAACTTTTTGTGACTTTTTAGAAGATTGAATCTAATCACGATTTTTTGTGCAACAAAAACTTTTATTTAGAGTTGTTTTTGACTTTTTGAATCTTTTCTCTTTTATATTGAGATTTTTCAATGGCTAAAAATCTAAAGATTATCTTCACTTCCATATTTATCCAACTGTTGGTTACTTAAGATAATTCCTTGGATATTTTTTAGAAGATCTTGGCCATTTCAAATTCAAAAACAACTCTCCTTATCTTGTTTAGATTAAATATTCATCAATATGTAACTACCCTATAAGTTTCTGATTTGAATTTAAAAAGCTATGCTTTTGTTAGCAACTTTCGAATAAGCCTCATGTTGAAAAATTTGAAAATCCACAAAATCTAAATCAACCTTACCCTTATCCATTCTTATGCATATCTTAATTTATGCAAATATATTTTCGCTTAAAATTATCCCTAAGGAGATCACAATTCCATCTTGAGGAGGTAAGCCTTATTGA
The DNA here is from genome assembly GCA_024138005.1 of Lumnitzera racemosa. NCBI lineage: Eukaryota > Viridiplantae > Streptophyta > Magnoliopsida > Myrtales > Combretaceae > Lumnitzera > Lumnitzera racemosa. The sequence goes on from JAMXBC010000002.1 coordinate 20,517,121, forward strand.
ATCTTGAGTTTACTATAAATTAAAATTCAACGTCATATCTAGATCAACTTTCTGAATGACCTTCTAAAGAATAATAGTTTTCTTTTTTTGAAGTCTTTGAACAATTTATGAAAGTGTTGTACCAAATCTTCTTATAAAAGTTTCTAAAACACTTTTTGAAGATTTTCAAACTAATTTCTATTTTATTCAATTAAAACCTTCTGAATAAATTTTTGAATGCACCTCAATTTGCAAATTTGAACTTTTTGAAGAACTTTGTGAATACCTATACACTTTTTAATTCATTAGTGTTCTTCTCTCTTTTTGTTATCATTAAAATCTATGAGAGATATCTAACAGATTCTAGCTTAAGGTTGCTAATCCCTAAGAGACACACTCACTTAGGTTAATGAGTTCACAAGAGCACAACCAGTTTTTCAAATCGAATCTAGCTTAAGGTTACTAGTCCTCTAAAGACACTCTCACCTAGGTTAGTGAGCTCAGAAGAGCACAACCAAGTTTTCCAAATCGATTCCAACTTAAGGCTGACGAAAGATGCTCCCGCTTAAGTTAGCGAGCTCAAAAGAGCACAATCAAATTTTCCAAATCTATTCTAGCTTAAGGTTGCTAAGCCTTGAGAGACGCACCCACTTAGGTTAGTGAGCTTAAAAGAGCATGACTAGGTTTTCTAAATCAATTCTAGCTTAGGATTGTTAGTCCTAAAGAGACGGACCTACCTAGGTTAGTAAGCTCATAAGATCAAGACCATATTATCCAAATCAATTCTAACTTAAGGTTACTAGACCCCAAGAGACACACGTACTTAAGTTAGTAAGCTTAAAAGAGCATGAGTAGGTTTTTGAAATTGATTCCAAATTAAGGTTAGTAGTCCCCAAGAGATGCTTCTACTTAGGTTAGTTAGCTTAGAAGAGCACGACCAAATTTTCCAATCGATTCTAACTTAGGGTTGCTAGTCCCCGAGAGACGCTCCTACTTAGGCTAGTGAGCTTAGAAGAGCATGAACAGGTTTTCCAATGGGTTACTAGTCCTTGAGAGACACTTCCACCTAAGATAGTGAGCTTAGAAGAGCATAGCTAAGGTTACCCAATTAATTCCAGTTAAAGGTTGTTAGTCCCTTAAAGACGCTTTCGCTTAGGTTAGTGAGCTCAAAAGGGCACGGTCATGTTCCCCAAATCAATTCTAACTTAAGGTTGTTAGTCCCCTAAAGATGTGCCTGCTTAGGTTAGTGAGCTTAGAAGAGCACAATTATATTTTCTAGATCAATTCCAGTTCAAGATTGTTAGTACCCTAGAGACGCTCTTGCTCAAGTTAGTTATCTTAGAAGGAGACGACTAAGTTTTAAAATGATGTTTTTAGCTAACTCTTAAGATGCTAGACTTTTTTAAACTCACTTAGCTAGCTCTTAGAGCACCTTCTCTCTCTTTTGCCTCTCATAAAATCCTTACTGGATCAAACCTAGGGTAGCTAGCTAAGGCATCCCTTAGGGAAAATTCTACCCTTAGGGAAAAATAGTCTTTCTCATCTTTGTAGTAAAGTTTTACTCAAACTTCACTACAAAGAGAGGCATCTATAGATACCTCATTTTTTTCTCCTTTTGTTTTTCATTTTTTTTTTTTAAGATAAGGTAAAGGTTCCTAAAGTAGAAAAACACATAAAAATAAAAAATTTAAGAAAATACAAAAAATAGAAATTTTAAGAAAAGACAATAAAAAAAGAAATGTAAGAAAAATTGGAAAAGTCACAAAAAGTAGAAAAAGAGAAGATTTAGGAAATTTAGAAAATAATAAAATTTTAGATAGTTTAATAGAATAAAAATTTTAATTCAAATTAAAATAAGGAGAGGACTATTGAGCTTAAGTTTAGACTTAAATCTAGCCTAAACTAACTTAATCCATATATACTATTTAATTATACATATAAATAAGATATAGGCCATCGGCCTAACAAATAAGCACTTAAGTATAGCATTAGAGTTGACATAAAGGTTTAGAGTTCAAATCTCACCAAGCACAAAGTGTGTTTTTCTTGTTGAAAAGTGCATCTTAATGTGTGATTAGGATAGGACACTTAGTTAATAGGTCTTTCTTTTATATATTTAGTTCTTATAAATAAATGAAAAAAAAAACAATATGGCTTAGTGCAGACCAAAATATGGTCTGCAATTTTGTAAAACATGGCATAAGCCCTAATTAGAGTACGTCGAGGGGGGGGGGGGGGGGGGGGGTAGGGGTCACTTGGGGGTGGTGTTGTGCTGCACTAGGCGTACCCCATTTAATTTTCAACTGCATGCGTGGTACATGCCTCGATGTAACCATGCACTAGTTTCTTTTCCTTCTTCTTACTGATTTCAATCCCCAATTCCAATTTTCTTCTTCTGTTTTTTTTTTCTTTCCTGAACACAAGGAGCTATGTTCAAGGATAATTTATGGGCATTTATCACACATTAACAACCATTTTTTTTTTTTTTGATAAAATCACATGCTATACATGGCTTAGTTTTGAATTAAACTAAAAACACATCCAAATTCAATCGTTAATGCATTTAAAATTGGAGTCAAAAATTGGAAAAAATTTTGGTTTTTTAGGTTAAAATTCATTGATACATTTAATTTGATTTTTGAATTTTCCTAGCTTATTTAACGTTAGTTTAGTATAAATAAGAGTCCTTTGATTCATTCTAAAACATACATAAAATTAGAAATCATCCCTTTCTCTCTATCTTCGATCTGCTCTCTCTTGTTCTCTTTCTCTCTCTAGAATTCTCTCTCTCTAAATGTCCTCTTCCAAAACCACCACTACAACTAACTTCGTAGTGGTAAAAAAACTAAGACTCGACCTCCTATTTCTTTCTAGTAATTACTACGTGCCACCATTGACAACTACCATAAGCTACCAACTCTAATTACCACCCAAATGACCATTGAACGTCAAGACACCGAGCCTAATGCTACCCTACCCCAAGTCTAATACGAAATACAAAAATCTCCCATTGCCTGCTCATTTTGATGTTAGTAGGCATCTAAAACCACTTCGACCAATTGTTGCATTTAGAGAAGACGAAGCCAACCTAAGCAAACTTGAAGTCGACTCGGGTTACTATATATTTTTTATTTTCTATTTTATTTTTCGTGTATTTGTAAATTGTCAAAAAAAAAGAGAAAGAAAAACCAAAAAAGATAAAGAGAAAGAAAGAAGAAAAAGAAAAAAAAAGATAAAGAAGAAGAGATGTATTAGTTTATTCCAACTAAGACTTAGGACCGTAAAATAAAAATAAATAAAAAATAATAATAATAGATTAATAAATTGGGTTTTATCACTTAGAAAACAATTTTTCAGTAAAGACAAAACAAATTTGATATTTTCCAAAATTAAGGCCTTTATTTTAGAATTTTCAAATAAAAACAACTTTAGGACCATTTAGTGTTTTCTTAAATAAACTTGAATCAAATTAAAATATAAATCTAATTAGTTTTCAAAAGTTAAAATCAACTCACCTACTAAAGTTTTAGTAAAAGAACTACATATGTTTTATCTCAAATAGTAAGAATGTAAACACCTATGGGACAATAGTAAAAAACGGAAAAAAAAAAGAAAATCATTTTCCACTTTAGCGTTAATTGTTTGCAATTGTTAATCGATGATTAAATTTCGTTTTCTTTTTTAAGAATGGTATTTGAAAGGTGATTTTACAAGATTAGATCTAAAATTGGAAAGTTAATGGTACTCATAAAAGTTTAAAAATCCTAACCTTCTGACTCTATTCTTTGGTTTCTAAAACCGTTTACAAAATTGGTTTAATTGAGAAGACCGATAGCTAAATTATAAGTAATCCATCTAATTAATAATAATTTAACTTTTTTTTCCAACTCCAGTCAAGTAACGACTCCAAAGTGTTTCTCAAAGTTAAAAGAACCTATTTTTGTTTTTTTTTTTTTAGTCGAAGGTCAATATTAAACAGGTATGGTTTAATACTGATCAGTTTAAAGAAAAATTATTTATAAAAACCAGGAAGAAAAAACCAAGCTTGACATATATATTAATTTGTAAGTTTTTGTACATTTAAACTACGATATAAGAAAAAAATATATAGTTAAAAGTAGTAAATCACATACCATTAATTGAGATATTGATTTAGTAAGAAACGACTTTTACAACAAAATGCAAATATAAAGAATATATAGTATGTGTCTAGATCTAAAAGTTTGACCCGAAGCTTGATCAAAACCTAAACACGAATTTAACCATGTTTAAATACGTTTGTTCTATTTATGTTCCATATCAAATTTTTTTCATACAATAACCTATTTAAATTATATTGTGCTATATCTGTATCTATCATAATCAAGTCCCAAATTACCAACTCTAATTATATTATAAAAGTCTTGACACTCTAAATTATGTAATAAATTTCTAATAAACATTTCAGTAGGTACAATAATTAAATTAAAGACCTTTCGAAACAGTGAATGTTAGTCCTAGCGACTTCTTTGTTTCATTTGTTTGATGTAGCAGTTTTTCTTTTCTTTTCTTTTCTTTTTTTAAACTTTATAATTTTTGTGCCTCTTCTGACGATATGATAACGGCAACATTAAAGTGTTGTCATCTTTAAAAAGATTTTAATGATTTAACATGTAATATAAATAAATTAATTGTATATAAATATTAATAAAATTTTAATATAAGAGTTTCTAAATATATTATTATTAATAATATATTTAAATAGCATTTGTACTAACCATCACTTAAAAAAAAGGCATAACCTATTATTACTGTGAATCTTTTTACCTTTCTCTTCCCTTCCCTCCCTTGCTCGATAGAAACTCCTCATTTTTCGTCTACTCACTGTATGGTACTTTTGTAAGAATATTTTGAAAAAATACGATTAAAAAAAAAAACACGAAACAATTTTGCGCCCTAGAAGATACCTTTTATTAAAAAAAAAATTTATTTGAATCCTCAATTTCAGATGAATCCAAGAATCATTATGGTTAATATAATTACCTTTTTCCATTAACATATGTGATGTGTATAAAAATTGAAAACATAAAAAAAAATTTCAATCCTAATAATTAAACAAAGAAACAATAAAAATTTGATTACTCAAGCATAAAAACAATAAAAATTTGCGAACAGCGGTGAAATTTCGAGGATTCAGGTTCAAAGCTTGTGAAAGTCTAGTAATATCTTTTTTATATTCTTTTTTCTTTAATACTAGTCCAAAAAGACGTAGCGGGTTAATAATAAAAGTTTATTTGTCCACATTAAGATTAGAAAGCTCAAAATAGGGACAAATAAAATAAAATGAAGTTCTAAAAGTTGAAAAACTATTTTTGTGCATATCCATTTCAAAAATAATGTCTTCAAAGATGTGACATTCGTCAAATTTAACGGTAGAGATGTGTGCACCTTTTCCATTTAGAAAAAGCTGGAGCCACTGACATTGACCCGCTTGCCGATGAGGACGAGGATACCTGTTTGAATATACAACTAGCTCTCCTACTTTCGCCAAAGTTGCGAACAAGAATATTATATCAACGACTGATAAATATGTCCGCTAAATATACAATTAGTGTGAAAGTCTTACTGTTTTGTGTGATGCACGTGATCTTCACAGTGTTTTGTATCTATTTACAAGCTCGTGTGTCATCATCTGCCAGATTCATGCATCACCTGTTTTAATGGAGACTATAAATTGCAATTCCTTGACGGATCATGCACTAAATTTTCCCTCTTGAAGACAACCACCTTAAGTAATGAATTTTTTACAAGGTTCTGAAGTATGTAAGGCTACCCTTATGTCCATGATGGATGTTGGTCTATGCTAAGTAAAACTCATTTGTTTCGGTAATATTATGATAATATAATGATATGAATACAAGTAAAAAAAAAAAAAGTAAAAACAAAATATACTTAAAATATAATTATTCAAATTTTATTAATATTTACATAATATACGTGTATAATGTGTAGCATGTAATATCGAATAAAAATACTTTCTCTAATTCAACACATGGATTGTGAGAAAAATTTGATACTAGTTTATAAGATCATTATAGTAAATATTTTATTTATATAAATTTAAAACTTTTCGATCAAATGATTAAATAAATCAATAGTGTTTATAGACTTAGTTATTCACAACTTCTAGCTTAAAATTTTATATTTAAGTTTTATGTTAATTTAATATAGCTACTTTTGAAAAACTTATCTATTTTCACTATATATTATTACAAATACTTAAACTTTTGATAGATTTTAGATTATAATATCAAAATATTTCTTAATGATTAAAAATGCTCTAGATACATATATTATACCCTATGGTAAAATGAAGCCTTACATGGATTGTGGAAGTAATTTGATACTATATGGTGGCGAATATCTTATTTATATAAATTTGAAATTTTTTAGTTAATTTATTGAAAAATTAGTGTTTATATGTTTGATTGTTCAATACTTTTGACATGTGGTATTAATGATATAATTCCTTTTCAAAAACTCATCCATTTTCGCTGTATATTATTACAAATACATACCCTTAAACTATTGATAACTTTTAGATTATAATATGAAAAGATTTCTCTATGATTAAAAATACTGTAAATACACACATATCAATTATGTTTATTGATAGTGGCATAAATACTGCTTTTCACTCAAGCTCCAACTCGCAACCGTCTCATCAATAAAACCGTGTGATTGTTTATGAAGGTCAACTTTTTCTGCTTTTATCTGGACCCATAAATTATTATTACAACTTTAGCTGACAGATTGACTAAATGCCCCTTTATTTTCTCTCTTTCTTATGTATTTATTTTGTTTACGTGCAACGTTAAGGATTCTAGAAATAATTAGGAGGTCGAATTGTGTATAATATATCAACATCATGAGGAAGAAAGATAAAAAATAGGCCACATGAACCAGTACATAACTCGCAAAGGGACAGCCAACCACACTGAAGGGATAGTTGACTTAGTCACAATGGAGTCAACTGCATCCCTCCCAAGTTGAAAGAGTCTTTTTATATATATATAAATATATATATATATATATGTCTCCAAATAATATTTAATAAATCTTTTAATTAATTATTTATTGATTGAAATATATATCAGCTAAATAAAATTTTTCTCCAAGTAGAGAATAGGTTCAAATTATATAAAATAAAAATTCTACAGCATCTTCTAAATATTGATTATATTCTATTAAATTTTCTCCGTTATTGTCTTTTACGTTTACAGACATAATATGGAGCAAATTTTGATTTTATTAGTGATAAAATAATGATTACAACAGATCAATGATCTAAGATATTGATTATAGAAAAAGCAAGTCAAAGATAATTTTTATGAAAGTGCTCTAGCCAAACTATAGCACTAAACAAATATTGTACTACTTCAGCTTCTTCTTCCCAATTTTCTGGATTATAGTGTTTTGACATTTACAACATAGAACAGATTATTCATCATCGGTATAATACCAATCAGTATTGATTATGACAGTATAATACCATTCAAGGAATTCTATTGCATTATCTAAGTACTGATAAAGATGATAATCATTGGTTAATATAGAAACAGACATAAATTTATATATAAAATATGAATGAAACCACCACAGGCGGCAGTGCTAAGGCTAGTGGGGCTATGATACAGATATGAGATATGAAATCTCCAAAGACGATAATACCAGCCGATTATGGGGTTTATGAAAAGATAAGAGAAAATTAAACAGATATATTCTCGTGGAATTACATCCAATTTAATTGGAGATTCCCCACACGAGATTGAATGTAAGAAAAGAATCAAACTGATTTTATTGATTAAAACTGATTTTTACAAATCATATAAATACAAGAGTATAAATGGATGATTAAGAGGTATGATCAAGAAAATGATCTTCCTACCTCTGATGATAAGAAGCAAATAATTATGCTTCAGAAGGTGTTTGGATGATTGGTAAGTATATATGGATGGTTGCTGATTGGTGAATGGTGATGAAAGAAGAAGAAGATGAAGAGACTGAAGGTGAAGGATGAAAGCCGAAGAGGATTAGAGACGTTTTTTGATTTCTCGGATCAGAGAAGAGGAGAATTAGCCGGGGATGCCTCTAATGTCTGAATGAAGAGGTATATATAGTGGAAATGGGCTGACAAAGTACTGTTTGGAACAATGGTATTATGGCCGATAGGGTACTGTTTTGAACAGTGATTTGTGGCAGGCAAGATAGTGATAATCTTTGCTGATTGACTGATTGATTGATTGGGTTATGCACTGTGGTACCTGTGTATTATACTTGTATCTCTACTTTTACAATGCAAAATAGTACAGAAAATTTAAATTATACAATTTTCGCGGATCTCCTAAATCTATGCTATAGCAGTCATCTTCATTGGTATTACCGCTGTGGTGAGATGTCGAGTCCGATCCTGAATTTGATTCTTGTGCTGATTCTGATTCTTTGATATGATTTAGTGCTCTTTCCAGAATTTGCTTCAATTGATCCGGAGAATTTGCACTTGCAAGAGATGATATTAAAAATCCTCTATTGTGATATTGCTTTGTTGCTGATGGAGATGGTGGTGACTTCGCAGAATTAATCTTGATCCAATTTAAAATTGAATTTTTTTCACATTTATTCCACATTTTGAAGTTTTCCCACCATTTGATTTTGTACATTCTGACCAAATTGATTGTGTTTGATGATTTATCTGGCTTATATTCAAACCACCAAGCCATGACCCATGATACTCCGAGTATATAAAATACAGCATTTCTTTTGGAAATTTCTTTTCATGAGGTGTAGGATTGTAATGACTTAGGAAAGTATCAAATCCTTCCTTGGCATTCTGATGAATGATTTCTGATGTAGCACTAAACTATTCCCACCAGTGATTGAACCAAGTAGGAAGATTGAATGTTGAGCAATTATAAAAAAATATTAACCAAGTATGCGTTCTTTTTGAATTCATTTGATAAAACACATTCCACCAAGCTTGCTTATAATCAAAATAATGATAAGTAGCTCGATGACCTGGTTGTGCAGAAAATGGTTCTATATTGAGTTTCGTAGCAGTAATTGGATGAACTCGCAATTCTTTCAAACTGATTACTTTCAGTATCCTAGCTGTAAAATAACTGATCATCCCTTCTTTTTCAAAATGTTTGAATCTGATTGATCCAGTTTCAGTCAATTTTTTTTCATAAAACTGGATTGTTTTGTATTGATCATATGGCACATAATAAAATTCTTTTGTAAATATTTTATTTGCAAAATCAAAAGGGTCATTTTCTGATAAGCTTTCTTCCACTGAGAAAACATATCTAGAAACAGGCTTTATAAAAAATTTCGATCTCTGATTAAAAGGGATTGTTCCAACTGGCGTTGGTGATGATATTTCTGTGATCTAAAAATTCTGATTTCTTCTTTGGGTTTCTTTTGGCTGAGAGACAGATTGGGGAATTTCTGGTAATGTTGGAATTTTTTGTCCTGATTGTGATTGTAAGACCATTGAGATCACATTAAGCAATCCATGAGCTGGATCCATATCAATTAATTTGGCAAGGACCTCTTGAGTTTCAGAAACTGATTGAGCGTTTGAGGATTGAGTATTTGAGGATTTTGATTTTGGTGATTTTGATGAGGATTCTTCTTTGATTGTTAATGGAGTGTTGGATGGTTTACAAACATCCAACCATGTTTTAATATTGGTCAGTCCTTTTCCTGATGATGAGGAAACCTTTTCCTTAACTTTCTCCTTGTCTTTTTTGGGAGGCATCTTCCTGCAAGAATTCACGAGTAAGGAAATCAGGAAGGGAATTGGAAGATCCATTGATATGCTCAATTTCGAAATCAAATACAGAAAGAATAGATTGCCATCTGGTAAAAATCTGTTTTGATGCGATGTTTTGAACATCTTTTAACAAAACATTTTTGGCTGCTTTACAATCAATTTCTTAAAAGAAACTTTTGATTTAATAAATCTCCTTGGAATTTTGAAACTGTTAAGACAGTGGTTAAGATTTCTTTTTTGATTGTTGAATAATTAGATTGACAATCATTCCAATTTTTTGATATAAACTAAACAACACATTCTTTATTATTTTGATTTTGTTTTAGAATTCCTCCGAATCCTAAATCAGAAGCATCTGTTTCTACAATTTTTGGTAATGATGGATTTGCAATATGTAAACAAGGAATTTCCTTAATTCTTTGTTTAATTAATTTGATAATTTCAGTATGTTCATTAGACTATGGAGGTGGGTTCTTTTTTAATCTTTGATATAATGGTTTGCAAATTATGTTAAGATTTGGGAAAAATTCTGCAACATAATTTAAACTACCTAAAAATCTTTGAAGCTGATTTTTATCCTTGATTTCATTAGGGAATTTTTCAGTAAATTCAATTGATCTTTAAATAGGTATTATGGTTCCATTATAAATATTAAATCCTAAAAGTATGATTCTGGTTTGGAAAAGACTAATTTTAGTAGGTGAAACTACTAAACCATTTCTTTTTATTATATTGATGAAAATTCTTATATGTTTAAAATGTTGATCGATATTAGATGAATATATTAAAACATCATCTATGTATGTAATTATGAAATTGATATAATTATTGAAAATTTCATTCATGATTTTTTGAAATTCTGAAGCAGCATTTTTTAATCCAAATGGCATTACATTCCATTCGAATTGTCCAAAAGGAACAGTGAAGGAAGTTTTGTACCTATCACTTTCTTTAATCTGAACTTGCCAAAACCCAGATTTCATATCGAATTTTAAGAATATTCTAGCTTGAGTTAATCTGTTAAGCAAATCTTTTTTATTGGGAATCGGATATCTTATCCATTTGAGAGCAGAATTAAGAGGTTTATAATTGATTACCAATCTTGATACGCCTCTTTCAATTTCAGCATTCTTATTTACATAAAAAGCAGAACAACTCCAAGGTGATCTACTTTTTCTGATTAATTTTTTATTGAGTAAACATTTATTTCATTTTTACAATGATTAAGGACTTTTTGATTCATTTGTGAAGGTCTAGCTTTCATTGGAATACTTTTCTCATTAAAATCATTTTCATATGGGAGATCTACAATATGTGATTTCCTATCCCAAAATGCATTTAGGAGTGTGGAGCAAATTGAATTTTTTATTTCTGATTCTATTTGAGAAATTTTTTATTTTATACTTTGATTGTTGAGTTGATCTTCAATTCTTTTGAATTCAAGATCATTTTTTAAGTACATTAAATGATTTTCTTTATATTTTATTAAACAATTTAATTCATCATTTTTTAACTGATTTATATATTTGATTTGTGGTTTGGTTACGAATTCAAACACAATCTCTTTTTTCAGATACTGTGTTTTGATTCCATTTTTATCTACCACAAATGGTTGAATTTGATTTATAAATGGTGTTCCCAAAATGACATTTTTACTCAAATTTTTAACCAATATAAATGAGGTTTGATAAGAAGTATGATTTTTTAATATTTCAACATTTGATAATTTATATTTGATGCTTAATTTGTTACCGAATGCAGAACTTAGAGATTGGGTAGTTTTTTCAAAATATTTTGTTGGAATTAAGCCTTCTCTAATACAATTCAAATCAGCACCAGTATCAAATAAAGCAAGTGTTTGTAAAACAAATTCATTATTAATCCTGATTGAAATATTGATTATCCATTTTCTTGAAGTGATTTGAACAAGATGCATTAAATAATCATTGATTCCATTTGATGAAGTTTCTTTTACTTCATTTGAAGTATCTGATTCGTTCTCTTGGATTATTTTTTTATTTAATTCAATTAATTCCCGTTGAAATTTTATCTGCATTGATCTTAATTCTTTGATTTCTTGTTTTTGAACATTGATTTCTTTTTGTAAATCGCTGATTGTTAATACTTCTTTACTTTTCTTTTTATTTCTTTCGAGAATTTCATTAAGATTATATGGTAATTTTGGAATGAGGTTTGTGTGAATTTTAAAGTTATTAATATATTCAAATTTCTTATTGTCATTTGTCATCTGATCAATTTTTTTAAGAATTGCTTCTTCATTATTAGTTAATACATTAATTTCTTCTGATTCTGATGAAATGGAGTCCATGTCATTGACTTGGATCCCATCACTATCATTTTCTGATGAGGATGATTCATTTTCGCAAAATATTTGTAAGATATTTTCCATTGTTTGTTCATCTAAGTTTAATTCATTAAGTTTATTATTTATTCTACAAAAATTTGCTGTGTGACCAATTTTTTTACATTTATAACATCTTAATTGTTTATATGATTTTCTTTATATTTTTTTATCTTCAGATTTTCCTTGATTTTGTTTACCTTGAAGTTTTTTAAATGATTTTCTCTTAAAATTTCTTCGAGGTTTTCTATTTATACATTTAGGACAATTTTGTGTTTTATGAGATGATTTTTTATGAAATTTTGATTTCTTACTGAAAAAAGAGGGATCATATTGAGCACAAAAATCACCAAGACTTTGGTGTTTTAGTCGCTGTTCATTTTTTAATTGTTTTTGTAACCTAATTGTATTATACAAATTAGTTCCAATTTTATTAACATATGATGCTAAATCTCCATATGACAATTTATCATAGGGAATTTCACCATTGTTTTCTTCCCTAAGTAATTTTCTAACTTTGTCACCTATTAATTTTGGTAAACCAGCTAGGAATTTTTCTTTCCAAAAAGGTTTATTACAATCATTTCTAAGGAATATCCTTTGAAAGAATATATCCTTGTATTGTCTGAATTCTCCAAGTGACTTACATTTCATATTTGATAATAGATCTAGCGTTTTATCCCTAATGTGAGAAGGATCTCCTATGAAATGTCGACTGATTGAAAATATTAAAGTGTTAACCATATCCTGAATTGGTTCATTATTCTCATCTAGAATTCTTCTATTGTTTTCATCTATTTTACATGATGTAAGAATGTTGATTCTCTGTTCTTCAGTGAGATAATTATCCCACCAACCTTTTAATTGTCCTGTAAAGCCAGAAATTAGAAGGAGTGCTACTTGATAATCGGTAACATTTGGAACAGTTTTATTAGTATTTGAAAACATGATCATCTGATTAAGAACATTGAGGATTCTTTGTTCTGAGTATCCATCTATATTCCATTCATAGGTGGATCCTACTAAGCATTTATTCTGATAATTATCATTCTTTTCTTCAATTAATATATCAGGAGGTGTTGCTCTCTGATAATATAATTTTTGAGGTTCTTTCCAATTGATCTTATTAATTTCATCATCGTTTTTATTAATATTTAAAGAGACATTAGACATCGATTCATTTATTGATTCATTATCTGACTCATCTGATTCATCTATTGATCCATTATTGATTGATTCATTGTCTAGAACATAGATTTTCTCTGAGGGTGTATCTTCTATTACTATATCTTTTCTGATTAAAGTTGGAGTATCCATATTTAAGAAATTTATTGGTTTTGTTGACGAAAACTCTTCTTTTATAGATTTGTTTTTTAACATTCTTTTTCTATCTTCTAATGCTTTTAAAAATTCTTGACTAGGATTTTTAAGCATTTCAAATGGTTTAAACAAAGGAGTATTTTTATTGATTGAAGTTTTATCACTTACCTTATTAATTTCAATATTAATTGTATCTTCCATTCTATTTAATTGTTCTCCTATAGTATGTAAATGTTGATTAGTGTAATTGTTTTTATTTATTATTTTTTTTATTCCTGATCCTTCTTCTTCAATAGCATTTTTAAATGGAGTAAGACTGATTTCTATATTTTTATGAATCAATTTTATATTACTTAATGGTGGATGATTTGATTCCATGATTTGTCCATCACTTAATTTCTATGTAAAATAATTATTAATAACATTGATTTCTTTAGATTTCAGATAATAATTCTCGAACCATTCAAAGAAATATATCTGAGCACCAATTTCTTCCATGAAATTATAGTATTCATTTTTTATTTTTATTTTTATATGACCAAATGTTTCAAAATACCAATTTCTAATTTTTTCATTCTTTCGAGAATTGAAGTCTTGATTCAAAAGTATTTTATTTGGTACAAAGGATTCTTCTAAGACATTTAATTCTGGATCACCTAGTTCTAAGAATGAAGGCTCTCCGTGTTCTGGCTCATTAGGTTGGTAAACTGGTTGGGTTATACCTGACCTATCATGAACAATTCCTGAAAGGGACGGATTTTCTTGAATATTTAGTTGTCTAACCTGTTGATTATCAATTTGATTATGGTACGGAGTGTAAATAATAGGAGGAGGATTGGGAAGATCTACTGATCTCCTCGAAGAAGACGACATAGATCTTATTTCTAGTGGTCTTCTTGGCTGATCAAATGATTTCCTATTAAACTGAATGGCAACTTTACCATCAGGATGTTGTACTACATTTGATGGTTCAGCATTGTATATAGGTTTTTTAGGAAGTGGGTTTTCTACTTCCCAGTGATCTGGTAAATTGACTTGTGACCATTGAATCATTTTTAGAACTTATATATTTGTTTTTGTTAAGTTTGTTTGAATAAGTAGAGTCTGACCTCTCTTATCCATTTTATATGCCTTAGATCCAAAAGCAGTTTTCATTAATTTGAAATATATTCTATATATTACAACCATTAGTATTGATCCTTCTATCATTCTATAATTATTTGTTTTAATTTGAAGAATTAATGATTTCATGATTGTCTTGTCCCTAAGGGCAAGGGTAATGTTTGGATGACACTCAAATTGAACTGGTCCACTACTAAGACTAGTTTCAATAGTGGCATGAATTGATCTTTCATATATTAGTTCTCTAGCATCTCTAAGAATCATGAAAATTGATGTATCTAAGCCTAATTTAGTAAGAGGTTTTGCTCCTACTTGAACTAAGCCTAAATGCATATAATTCCAATCTTTTGCATATTTTTTAATTGATTCTTCATTCAAAAGTCTAATTGTTGTTAGACCATCAGAAACAGGAATATCCTTTTCTTCTGTGGCTATCATATGATCATTTCTTCCAAAAATTTTCCATTTACCAATTTGATATATCTAATCATATGATGTTTTTGGTATTTTCCATTCATCAATTGCTTTGTCAAAGTCTTTTATATGTATCTCATCTTGATTATTCAATATAGATTCCTCGGATTGCTCTGTGGGAGCAAAGCTAGAAGAGGACATAGATCTTCTAAGTAAATTCATATTTTCAAATGAGACTAATTTTTCTAAATCTTATAGATCTAGATCACGAGACTAAATTTAGTTTAATATTATGATTTCCAATTTATAACCTTTATGCAACCCTTAAACAACAAGTGAGATTTACGCTAGGCCTCAGTAGGCTTATCATAATATTAAAACTTTTCCACAAAGGATTCGTCTCTAGTGATGTAGAAATACAAGCTTCAGATTATCACAAAAAGACAATCGTCTCATTTATATATATATATATATATATTTTGGACCTATTTGTTTCCCAGTCTTTCTCTTTATTTATGTATTTGTTTTTGTGCTTAGGTCATATATGGGTATTAAAGGTAATTTTTGAAACCTATTACAACTTGCATAATCCGATAGGTTA
This sequence comes from Lumnitzera racemosa, assembly GCA_024138005.1. Lineage (NCBI taxonomy): Eukaryota > Viridiplantae > Streptophyta > Magnoliopsida > Myrtales > Combretaceae > Lumnitzera > Lumnitzera racemosa. Next base: position 20,532,733 of record JAMXBC010000002.1, read on the forward strand.
CAAGTTAAGAATTGATGTTCTCATGAAGATGTCCCTATTGAGCTTTTAGAACCTATAGTCATGGGATAGAGTATAGAGAAAGATCTCTCACCTATCCTAAACTTGTTTGAAATTTGTAGTTTATAAATAATAGATTGCAAAATTTTAAGATATAAAGCATACAAATAATGAAACGGTATTTTAGTTTATAAAGTGACATGTAAGTTTGGATCTATATTCTTGCTTTAATATATTTAATGAATGTAAATTCATATGAGATCTACATTTTTATGAAGTTTCATCAAATGTTCTGTTTCAAGTCAACCTCGTCCTCAATTTTGGGATGGTACAACAAATTATCTCTCAAGAACTGTAGGACTTACTTTATTCATTTTGTACATATTAGGCAGTACATTTAATTAATGAACTTCAGTATGGTCCAGTTAGTTAGTTAGTTAGAAAAGTTTTAGGGCATATAAAAAGATTAGTTAGCCCTTATACAGAATACTTTTCTTATTCTTCATTTTTTTCCATTTATACAACAACAACAAAGACTTATTCCCTTTACATGGATACCTTCAATGTTGATACAATTACCTAATTTGACATGGTATTAGAGATCAAGGATTGAAAATCCAATCATCTCACTAGTTTAATGTAAGTTTTCTAATATAATTCATAGCTTTAGTAGATTGAAGTAATGATGAATCCTATAGATCAAGGTCAAATTATTGTTTTTTATCCGTATTGCTTGTCTAGTTTGGATAATCTTAGAATGAATTTAGGAAATATAGTCTTTAATGGCATAAAATTGATCAAATGGAGTTGATCTATAAGGATGGTCATAAGAGTTAAATAGAAAATCATATTCATTGACAACACTATCACTAAACCTAATGAAACCTCGCCTAATCTTGTCAAGTAGACAAGATGCAATTATATGGTGCAATGCTGGGTTCTCAATTCAATGAATCCAAATCTTTCAAACTTTCCTTTGTGCTCAATTAGCATTAGAGATGCAGAAAGAGAGAGGTGAATTGTAAACCCCGCAAATTTAACTATTTAAGAGTATAATTGAACCATAATACTATAGAAGACTTGATAAGTCATTAAAGCTAAGTAAGATAAAAAATTTAATAAATCATAAATCTAAATATATTATAAGTAGTAAAAACCTTAGAAATTGATCAAAACCTTACATCGCACACTAAAACCCTAAAACTGGTTTACGCACTATTAATCAAAATTGAATCCGAATTTGATCGAAACCAAAAAATTATAAATATAAACCTATAAAATAATTAAATATTACTCAATAGTAATAAAATTATAGTTGATTGCAATTTTCGACTAAATCGCCTATTCACACAAAATTTTAATGAAATCGCAACAATAACTTGTAAAAATTATAATTGTAACGGGTGCTAATTAAATTGATAAAATTTTACAAAAATTTGAAAACTAATTTACCAGAAGAATCGTCATAATTTATATGATTAAAAAAATTACATATATTTGTTAATAATTTTCATTTTCCTTCTTCTTCATTTTTAATTTATCTCTTTTCTTTCTTCCCTTTCTCATTTCAATCTCACCTCTGCACAAAACATAACCATATCAGCAAAATGAAAACTAAATAAGCAACCCATGTGATAAATTATAGTTGCCAAGTGTTGCAATTAGGAAAGACAACCTAAATACAAAGGGATTAGATTGTCCTTTCTCCATAATTACTAAATCAAATATATATATATATATGTAATTATCCCAACTGAAAGTAGACGTGAAATTAAAGCAATTAAAATTCTGGAAAGTTTCAAACCAAAACCTAGAAACAGAACGTGAATAGAAGAAAGAAATAAAGAAAGAAAGAAAAGAAGAAAAAGACAGAGGAAAGAAAAGGATAAGAAAGGAAGAAGAAAGGAAGAAGAAAGAAACTAAAAGAAATAGGTGAGTAATTATTTAGTAATATAGATGTATAATATGTAGTATATACATGTATAAATATAGTATTTATATATTATTTTCTTATAAATATAATATTGTTAATACATGTATATGTACATTAATACATAAACTGAGTAGTGTATGTATGTATAAGACTAGGTATGTATACATGTATATACATAGGTATATTATACATAAGAATATGTGTTATATATATATTTTTTTAGGAATACATATAATGAGTATTATGTATTTTATTAAATAACTATATTACATATGTATATTTTGTACCGAAAATATATATATATATATAAGTGTATCCATGTATAATTACTTTAGTATATATATATATATATAATTGTATAGTACATATATATATTAGTATACCTCTATGAGTGGTAATTATATGTATATACCAAATATATATATATGTATTTATATGTATGTAGATATGTAAGACATATATATATATATATATAAATACATGAATACATTAACATGTATATAAGAATATGTTTATTTTCAATAAATACATATACATATATAATACGTATAATATATATATATATATATTGTCATGCCCCGAAACGGCAGAGTCGTAACAGTCCCGCCGTGTAAACTATCCTA